>JAMPIV010007033.1:0-615116 GCA_024509875.1 Oreohelix idahoensis
GTCAACTGGGATTTGGCAAGCCACTAATGCGCAGGAGTATTCTGATACTCTGCATCCTGTGGATGTAAATCCTCTAGGAAATTAAATGCTGCAGAAAAGAATTACGTCTGTTTTTAGACCTGGAGTTATATGTGCTATGGGATGGTCCAGTTCTGAAGTTACAAAGTTTTTCTTCTAGCTTGGCGTACATTTCATTGTGGAAACCGACCAGACAGCGCTTACTGCTCTTCAGAGCAAAAACTTGACGAGCTCGAGTCCACTTCTGATGCCATAGCTCTTCAACCCATTTCATTTCTCGGTCTCGATGCATCTCCGTGGTTCGTATAAATGGTGAATTGCAGACATTCGGTTCCAGATGCCCACACGATTCCACATGAGTTCTTCTGTCATATATATATATTCCTGATATACAGTCCAATGTTATAGAAGTCTACATGTTGTTAGTAGTTTTTTTCTGCTCTGTATGTTGTTTTGAGGGAATGGTTATAACATTGTAGCCATGTTAATAAAAAAAAAATTTCCTATCTTAAGAAGGCTTAGTTTTAGTTGAGTGATATACGGGCCAAAATATCACTCGCCACATTTAAAATAATATTATTTTCCAGATTGTATTAAAGAGATTTACCAGTTGTTCTTAAAATTTGTGTTATTGATATTTTCGCAGCACATCATTGAAGATGCGAGATTGTGTCCATTGTGGAACTTTGAGTATATCAAGTCCTGTCCTAGATTGGGAGCGGATGATGTCCACATCTTCTTCTATTGAATGTTTTATGTCAACGAAGATGAACACATGTATTACTTATTAGTTACTGATGCTTTACATAATGTAATAAAATAGTGCGGTATATTAATATATTACACCGCTATTTGCAACACATTGTATGATATCATAATAATATATTTGATTTCATATATAGGTATGAGAATAATTTGACTTTTATTATGATGTTGCCAGCATTGTGGTTTGTGTTGGTGGCACCTTCCTGGGATATATACGCGTATACTTAGATAAATTTTTCTCTAAGGACCTGGGATATGATCTCAGTTTCGCTCCAAGGTGTTGAGCTTTTTTTGTTAGGTATTATCCGCGCATCATACGTGCGTTAGGAGCCTAGATTTTTTTCCGGCTCTCCAGGATGTTAAAATAAAAATAAAAAATGTTTCATTTTTTTTTCCCGGGAGGGTGCGGTAATGTTACGCACAAATAATTACTTTTTTCCAAAGTCTTTGTATGATCGTTTTTCGTATGTATGATCATTATTTGACTGAAATGCATGTTATATATATTTTATGGTCAAAGGGACAGAACCCGATATATCGATACTGCTATTTTTATGAGTTTACCTCCTCTTGTATAGAGACACGTTCGGTCTATAATGTCTTGAACGAAGTGTGACCATATCTCCTTATTTGGTAGTATCAGTCAACTGTTGTAGATGTTTGAAACCTTTCTTAACGCTTCTGTTCATGTCCATAAAAGGCGCGACTGTGTAAGACTTTTATCTCGAATGTTCTTAGAATCGTCTTATTGTGTACAGCGACTCAGAGATTGTCACTCTGCGCATGTCTCGACTGGGTTGTCGTTTTGTTGTTCCGCCCAGGTCGGGCAGTTGAGAAATGGACTGATTAGCGAGCGGACGCGACTGCGTCTTGTGATTCTCTGAGGGAAATACATTGTCTTTGTGAGTTAGTTAGCTAACTAGACTATTTCCCCGTATTATTCAAGCCTGCCTGGAGGCATATGTTCATGGTTGATTTTCCGAAATAAGGTAATTCCTCTTGTATCGAACTTTAGGCTATCATCTAGGGTTCGTCATTTTGTCGCCTTTTTGCTCGCCTGTGTGATTCAAAATGGAGAGGTACTTTGACTAGGATTAAGTCACCGGTATCTTTATACCTGAACTAGTTATATATCTATGGGTCGCTCTAGACCAACAAGACTATTGTCTGTGTTCCAGGATTCGTTATATCAGAGATCACGTCCAAGTCAGATGGTTAGACTTAGGAAGGTTATAAAGGTCGAGCTGACCTGTAATCCATGTATGCTACTCACGTGCAGACAGTAAACGGACGTATTGTATACATCTGATCTGCTAGCATCAGGAAGGAATAATTATTATTGACTATGAACATTAAGGATCTGCAGCTGACCACGGTTGCAGAAGTTATATGTATTATTTATCAAGCTTCGCTATGATATTTGTTTTCCATACAACTATTGAGTATTGACTTCTACATGACTGTCAGTTAACATGAGTTTGAATGCTGCATTCGTTGTACTATGCCGATGATAACATAAGTATCATGACTGTTTTGTGGCGTGCAATAAATGGTATAAACCTAAAGCGAAGTTACCATTTCTATGACTCTACACGTCATGTTGCCTGTGGTGTACCCTGAACTGTTCTACTGCAACACACACACAGCAACAATCTAAACCAGATAAGACACCCACATCTTGCATTGTAATACCTGGTGTCGATAGAGGTGGTAATTTGACGGCATCCTAATTCCACCCTTATCAGTTAGTTTCCCCTTGAACTGAGAACCATTATCCGTCAAGATTTGATGCGGGAATCCTAATCGGGTAAATATTGTAAGTAGTGCCTCTGCTACATGTTTTGAATCAATTGATGGCAGGGCTACCGCCTCTCCCCACATAGAACAAGTGACCACCAGAGTAAGGATGTAACTGTTCCTCCTCTTGGTCCGAGTGAGAGGTCCTACAATATCCACTGCAACCCTCTCAAAAGGTGTTCCCACTATGGGCATTTCCCCTAGAGTCGCAGGAGCAGTCCAGTGCTTTGGAGCTACCCTTTGACATTCTGGGCAGGATTTGACATATCTTTTTATATCCTCCGTTATCCCTGGCCAGAAGTAATGACAAGCTATACGCTGTCCTGTGGCGCTGATCCCCATGTGACCACTGAAGGGAATCGCATGCCCGAGTTCCATCACTTTATCTCTATATGAAGTGGGAAGAACCAGCTGGTTGTGACCATTTGTTCCAGTTCCGGCCTTCCTGTATAAGAGTTTATTCTTCATGAAATATTCCCCCTTGCTCGGAGGTGTGTGGCATTTGGGCAATTTTTTAAAACATGGCTTGAGTGTCCTATCCTCAGCCTGCGCCTTCCTCATCTCCTCTGGATGAGCATTTATAGGTTCACCTTCTTCCTCCTTCTTCTGTGACCTGGTCTGCACTGTCGCCATGATCACAGGTTTCTCGGGATTCCCCAAGAAGACGTATCTACACCCCAATATCAGAGGGTAGATTGGTTCATCTATCACTGCTGCTCTGATTTCTCCCTCCACATAGCGAGTTTTCACCGTTATCCTTGCGATGGGAAGTGTCATGAGTGGTATGTCCTTAGTCGCCCCTTGTATTTCCACTGTTTCTGTGGTATACTGACTTGGGTCCACTAGGCTAGACTTCACAACTGAATCATAATCCAAACCTGTATCATAAAGGCACCTTATGGTGACCCCATTACAAATAACATCCTCACAAACTGGGGGGTGATAAGGTTCCTGTTGTCCATTAGGATTAACCTTTAATCTTCGCGTCCCCGACTTCATTGCAGCAATGTTTGAAGGTTTCCTTCTACAAAATTCGGTGTTATGGTTATCCTTCTTGCACCATTTACACCATCTTTTTCCTTGGTTCAACGGTTTTCTTTCATTGAACTTTTGGTCATTGAACTGTGAGTTTCTGTCGCGATAGTCATTTCTTGGCCGCTCAAAGTTTGTCCTACCTTTATTTCCCTGCTCTCTATTATCAAATTTATTAAATTGCTGTGGAGCTTTAAAATTGTCTATGTGCTTCTTTTTAGCACCACTTACCTCTGCCTGAGCTGCCTGATACCTCTCAGCAACATTTAAAATTTCCCCCAACTTCTCTGCACCTTGTTCCATGAGAAATTTTCTCATGTCTGGAGCCATGGACTCTCTCAATTGCTCAATCATGATCATTTCTTTAAGATCTTGGGTCTTCCCCAGAGCCGTCCATTTCTCCAAATAGGTTTCTAGTCTAGCAGAGAATTGGTGGTATGTCTCCCCAGACAACAGTTTGGCATTTCTAAATTTCTTACGATAAAATTCACCATTCTTCTCGTACCTTAATAACAAAGCCTGCTTTAACATGTCATAATTGTCTTGGTCTTCCCTGTTCATTTTGGCAAATACTTCATAAGAAGTACCTCTCAATCCCTGTGATAGCTTTAAACTCCACCTCTCTCTCTCTAACCCATATGTAGTAGCTAATAACTCAAAACGTCCTAGGTACCCCTCTATGTCATCGTCTTTTTCAACAAAATGGTCTAAATGAAACCCCATAGCTGAGTTTGAGGCTCCCAGACTGGGCGTAGCATCTGAGGCAAAAGGGCTGGCACCATTTTCAGGAGCCGGGCCTTGTAATTCCAGCTCCCTTAGTCGTAATTCGTGCTCCCTTTGCAACCTTCTATCTTCTGCCTCCCTTTCGGCAGTCAACCTTTTTTCTTCTGCCTCCCTTTGCTGTCGTTTTTCTTCTGCCTCCCTTTGCTGTCGTTTTTCTTCTGCCTCAATCTGCAGCCTCTTAATTTCTCTATCAGCCTCAATTTGTAACCTCTTCTCTTCAGCTACCTTTCTATCTTCCCTTTCAATATACTTATCACATTCAGCCGTTACATATTGAATTAAAATTTGACCATCCATTCCCATCTCCTTTGCGGTCAGCACAGCAGCTGATCGGAATTTTGCTAGCTCCGCCATACTTTTCAGACAATATAATAATATACAAGCTAAATCTCTAACCAGTAAATACACTAAGTACTTCTTATGACTATAGTCTAACTAATTCTAACTAACCAGTTAACTAATTAATTATCACTGGCTGTGAAGATTCACCAACTTTTATCTGCAGGGACACTTTTAATTTTAAAGGGAATTTCACAATTTTTTTTCCCCTAATTTTATTTCTCCAACCAGGAGATCCTAATATTACTGTTGGGCTAATTATCCCTGGACAAGACCCCAATGTATGTAGTGGGTTTGATGGTATTGTATGATGGTGATATTACTAAATGTAATGTATGAGGCCAGCTGTGAAGGCTCCTGAGATAAAATGTAGTTGTGAATTGTCAGAAGGCCTTTCTTGCTACCACTACGACCTCACACTCAATTTTTTTTTCTTAATGAATGTATCTATGTAAAATGTCTAGGGTAATGATATGTAATGTGGTGTGATAATTATAGATACACCCACAGATATTTAAGCAGACTAATAATATTAACAAATGTTAAAATACACTGAACTAACTCACGTGTGTAAAATTTTTGATAGAATTATATTACATTTATTTGTTCTGGATCAAGTTTTTATGTTGACCAGAACTTTTTGTAAAAAAAAGGATTTAAAATTATGAAAGAAATGCATGGAATGTTACATAATGAATGCAAGAGTGTACATATATAAGTACTAGACTAGTTAGTTTTATTAAAATGTTCTAGTAGTCATCTACTTGGGAGGATAGTTAATGCTTGTGCTGTTGGGGTGGACTCATCACACCTGTCTATAATGACTACACAGTGTCCAGTAAATTGCAGGAATTTTATGGGGTATTAGTAACTAAAAGGCGTTGGTGAACTTCCAGCAGACCAGAGGCTCACTCATCTTGCATATGTAGCTCTGGTGCTGAAATCTGGTGGTCCCACCTCTCCGTGCTGGCGGGCAATAATAGTGGTCTCTGTCACAACGTACTGCACAGATACACTCGAGTAAAATCACCAACTGAATGGACACCGCCTTGTTCACAACTGAAACTCACAGCTCTGCAATCAAAGTATTGGCTATGTGTCAAAATTCTATTCTCTACCCACGTCTGGACACAACACGGACACAACAACCACATCATACAGACAGGTCAGATCTCTCTGACCAAACAGCACATTTACCATGGTGGTTTTACATCAGATAGGTCCTCCCAGACTATAGATTCTGAAAAAATATTTATTAGTTTCCTTCCCTAAAAGTGGATAGGTAATATGTTTCATTATTCTCAACACTTGATCTGTCTTTCCTAACCCTTGCTGGAGTTTATGTATATTGTTGGTCCCTAGACCCTGACTTGGGCGGGGGGTCTAGAGCAAATCCCTACTTGTTTGTAAGGCTAGATTTCGATATGGCAGTATCAAATCACTCGAACATTAAACAATATTCAAAATATACAAAGAAATAATTTCAATCTTACCAGATTATGAATAAAGAACACAGAAATGCTAGCAAAACTCAGCTGAGCTGCTGGCTATAGTATGGCGTCCCTGAACTTATTTCACTTTCTTTCATTTGGAAATCACCACACTTTAAAATACTGTGCCTATCATCGAACAACTATTGAGGAATGGCCCCACTTGCGCGTCTGAGCGCCGATAAAATGATTGTCTGTGGCCAATCACTGCCTAGGTTTATTTCAAATTCAAATTTCCTACCCTAAAGTCATTTCAGTCATGCTTCAGTCAAGTATGGATGTTTATCTGTTAGTCTGTCCGTCTCTACTTGTTTTTTTTTTCAAAACGTACTTGATTTTTGAACCAACCTTTCTCTCCCCTCCAAAATTTTGTCGTTAAAAGTTATATTTAGACACAGCTCCCACCAATGTCCCTTCGCTTCCCTACTAAGTAGATTTGAACACCTGCGTCTCGAGGTCGTGTTTTTTTGTGCAAATAGCGACACTTTTTATTCCATACAGTCTGTCGCTAATGTGAACAACACTGTCTTTTGTCATTATCTTCAATATTATCTATCCGTCTGTAAAATTAAGAACATATTAGTTCACTGCTCAGAATGGGCCATCCGGCCAGCTAATTTTTATATTCCTAACATTAATATTACGAAAAAGTTACTTTTTAATTTTTGTAATATTCCAAACATCTGCGTTCTGCCGATGAATTCAAATCAAAGGCTTGGTATCGCAAAAGCGACCAACAAATGACTGTGGCGTAACATATCCAAGGTCCCTTCTGTCGAGTTCCTTGCTTTATGTCAACTTGGGAAACGTGACTTTTCTCCGTTTCCCCCCCAATTGCGTCTCCTTAGCCTTTCTAGTCTCACGCAATCTTTCCAGTCATATTTTTTTCCTTTTATCCGCCGTTCCCCTCCTGTCTAGCAAGTCAATTTTTATGGAGGGTGATGACCCGCGGTCTGGGCGATCATGTACTATCAGCAGCCTACGCATTATGTTTTTATCCTTACATGTTATCTTTGGAGGTATTTTACCGTTGTATCTCTGTCAATTTCACTACAAGTAGCAGCAGAAGTAGTAGTAGTAGTATTAGTAGCAGCAGAAGTAGTAGTAGTAGTAGTAGTAGTAGTAGACGTAACAGTAGATGTAGCAACAGAAACGGTAATAGTAGTGACCAAACGCACAGAAACAGCACCAGCAGTAGTAGTAGTGGCCAAACGCACAGAAACACCTTAGCCTTAGCAGTAGTAGTAGATGTAGTAGTATTACTAGTAGTAGATGTAGTAGTATTACTAGTAGTAGATGTAGTAGCATTACTAGTAGTAGATGTAGTAGCATTACTAGTAGTAGATGTAGTAGCATTACTAGTAGTAGATGTAGTGGCATTACTAGTAGTAGATGTAGTGGCATTACTAGTAGTAGATGTAGTAGCATTACTAGTAGTAGATGTAGTAGCATTACTAGTAGTGGTTGTAGTAGCATTACTAGTAGTAGTAGTAGTAGTATTACTAGTAGTAGTTATCGTAGCATTACTAGTAGTAGATAGCATTACTAGTAGTAGCATTACTAGTAGTAGATGTAGTAGCATTACTAGTAGTAGATGTAGTAGTATTACTAGTAGTAGATGTAGTAGTATTACTAGTAGTAGATGTAGTAGCATTACTAGTAGTAGATGTAGTAGCATTACTAGTAGTAGATGTAGTAGCATTACTAGTAGTAGATGTAGTAGCATTACTAGTAGTAGATGTAGTAGCATTACTAGTAGTAGATGTAGTAGCATTACTAGTAGTAGATGTAGTAGCATTACTAGTAGTAGTAGTATGACTGTAGTAGATGTAGCATGACTAGTAGTAGATGTAGTAGCATTACTAGTAGTAGATGTAGTAGCATTACTAGTAGTAGATGTAGTAGCATTACTAGTAGTAGATGTAGTAGCATTACTAGTAGTAGATAAAGTAGCATTACTAGTAGTAGATGTAGTAGCATTACTAGTAGTAGATGTAGTAGCATTACTAGTAGTAGATGTAGTAGCATTACTAGTAGTAGATGTAGTAGCATTACTAGTAGTAGATGTAGTAGCATTACTAGTAGTAGTTGTAGTAGCATTACTAGTAGTAGATGTAGTAGCATTACTAGTAGTAGATGTAGTAGCATTACTAGTAGTAGATGTAGTAGCATTACTAGTAGTAGATGTAGTAGCATTACTAGTAGTAGATGTAGTAGCATTACTAGTAGTAGATGTAGTAGCATTACTAGTAGTAGATGTAGTAGCATTACTAGTAGTAGATGTAGTAGCATTACTAGTAGTAGATGTAGTAGTATTACTAGTAGTAGATGTAGTAGTATTACTAGTAGTAGATGTAGTAGTATTACTAGTAGTAGATGTAGTAGTATTACTAGTAGTAGATGTAGTAGTATTACTAGTAGTAGATGTAGTAGTATTACTAGTAGTAGATGTAGTAGTATTACTAGTAGTAGATGTAGTAGCATTACTAGTAGCAGTTGTAGTAGTATTACTAGTAGTAGATGTAGTAGCATTACTAGTAGTAGATGTAGTAGTATTACTAGTAGTAGATGTAGTAGCATTACTAGTAGTAGATGTAGTAGTATTACTAGTAGTAGATGTAGTAGCATTACTAGTAGTAGATGTAGTAGTATTACTAGTAGTAGTTGTAGTAGCATTACTAGTAGTAGATATAGTAGTATTACTAGTAGTAGCATTACTAGTAGTAGATGTAGTAGTATTACTAGTAGTAGATGTAGTAGTATTACTAGTAGTAGATGTAGTAGTATTAGTAGTAGATGTAGTAGTATTACTAGTAGTAGATGTAGTAGTATTACTAGTAGTAGATGTAGTAGCATTACTAGTAGCAGTTGTAGTAGTATTACTAGTAGTAGATGTAGTAGCATTACTAGTAGTAGATGTAGTAGTATTACTAGTAGTAGATGTAGTAGCATTACTAGTAGTAGATGTAGTAGTATTACTAGTAGTAGATGTAGTAGCATTACTAGTAGCAGATGTAGTAGTATTACTAGTAGTAGATGTAGTAGTATTACTAGTAGTAGATGTAGTAGTATTACTAGTAGTAGATATAGTAGTATTACTAGTAGTAGATGTAGTAGCATAGTAGTAGATGTAGTAGCATTACTAGTAGTAGATGTAGCAGCATTACTAGTAGTAGATGTAGTAGCATTACTAGTAGTAGATGTAGTAGTATTACTAGTAGTAGATGTAGTAGTATTACTAGTAGTAGATGTAGTAGTATTACTAGTAGTAGATGTAGTAGCATTACTAGTAGTAGATGTAGTAGTATTACTAGTAGTAGATGTAGTAGCATTACTAGTAGTAGATGTAGTAGCATTACTAGTAGTAGATGTAGTAGTATTACTAGTAGTAGATGTAGTAGTATTACTAGTAGTAGATGTAGTAGTATTACTAGTAGTAGATGTAGTAGTATTACTAGTAGTAGATGTAGTAGTATTACTAGTAGTAGATGTAGTAGCATTACTAGTAGTAGATGTAGTAGTATTACTTGTAGTAGATGTAGTAGTATTACTAGTAGTAGATGTAGTAGTATTACTAGTAGTAGATGTAGTAGTATTACCAGTAGTAGATGTAGTAGTATTACCAGTAGTAGATGTAGTAGTATTACTAGTAGTAGATGTAGTAGCATTACTAGTAGTAGATGTAGTAGTATTACTAGTAGTAGATGTAGTAGTATTGCTAGTAGTAGATGTAGTAGTATTACTAGTAGTAGATGTAGTAGCATTACTAGTAGTAGATGTAGTAGCATTACTAGTAGTAGATGTAGTAGTATTACTAGTAGTAGATGTAGTAGTATTGCTAGTAGTAGATGTAGTAGTATTACTAGTAGTAGATGTAGTAGCATTACTAGTAGTAGATGTAGTAGCATTACTAGTAGTAGATGTAGTAGTATTGCTAGTAGTAGATGTAGTAGTATTGCTAGTAGTAGATGTAGTAGTATTACTAGTAGTAGATGTAGTAGCATTACTAGTAGTAGATGTAGTAGCATTACTAGTAGTAGATGTAGTAGTATTGCTAGTAGTAGATGTAGTAGTATTACTAGTAGTAGATGTAGTAGTATTACTAGTAGTAGATGTAGTAGTATTGCTAGTAGTAGATGTAGTAGCATTACTAGTAGTAGATGTAGTAGCATTACTAGTAGTAGATGTAGTAGTATTACTAGTAGTAAATGTAGTAGTATTACTAGTAGTAAATGTAGTAGTATTACTAGTAGTAGATGTAGTAGTATTACTAGTAGTAGATGTAGTAGCATTACTAGTAGTAGATGTAGTAGTATTGCTAGTAGTAGATGTAGTAGTATTGCTAGTAGTAGATGTAGTAGCATTACTAGTAGTAGATGTAGTAGCATTACTAGTAGTAGATGTAGTAGCATTACTAGTAGTAGATGTAGTAGCATTACTAGTAGTAGATGTAGTAGCATTACTAGTAGTAGATGTAGTAGCATTACTAGTAGTAGATGTAGTAGCATTACTAGTAGTAGATGTAGTAGCATTACTAGTAGTAGATGTAGTGGCATTACTAGTAGTAGATGTAGTGGCATTACTAGTAGTAGATGTAGTAGTATTACTAGTAGTAGATGTAGTAGCATTACTAGTAGTAGATGTAGTAGTATTACTAGTAGTAGATGTAGTAGCATTACTAGTAGTAGATGTAGTAGCATTACTAGTAGTAGATGTAGTAGTATTACTAGTAGTAGATGTAGTAGCATTACTAGTAGTAGATGTAGTAGCATTACTAGTAGTAGATGTAGTAGCATTACTAGTAGTAGATGTAGTAGCATTACTAGTAGTAGTAGATGTAGTAGTATTACTAGTAGTAGATGTAGTAGCATTACTAGTAGTAGATGTAGTAGCATTACTAGTAGTAGATGTAGTAGCATTACTAGTAGTAGATGTAGTAGCATTACTAGTAGTAGATGTAGTAGTATTACTAGTAGTAGATGTAGTAGCATTACTAGTAGTAGATGTAGTAGCATTACTAGTAGTAGATGTAGTAGCATTACTAGTAGTAGATGTAGTAGCATTACTAGTAGTAGATGTAGTAGCATTACTAGTAGTAGATGTAGTAGCATTACTAGTAGTAGATGTAGTAGCATTACTAGTAGTAGATGTAGTAGTATTACTAGTAGTAGATGTAGTAGTATTGCTAGTAGTAGATGTAGTAGCATTACTAGTAGTAGATGTAGTAGCATTACTAGTAGTAGATGTGGTAGCATTACTAGTAGTAGATGTAGTAGTATTACTAGTAGTAGATGTAGTAGCATTACTAGTAGTAGATGTAGTAGCATTACTAGTAGTAGATGTAGTAGTATTGCTAGTAGTAGATGTAGTAGTATTACTAGTAGTAGATGTAGTAGTATTGCTAGTAGTAGATGTAGTAGTATTGCTAGTAGTAGATGTAGTAGCATTACTAGTAGTAGATGTAGTAGCATTACTAGTAGTAGATGTAGTAGCATTACTAGTAGTAGATGTAGTAGCATTACTAGTAGTAGATGTAGTAGTATTACTAGTAGTAGATGTAGTAGCATTACTAGTAGTAGATGTAGTAGCATTACTAGTAGTAGATGTAGTAGCATGACTAGCATGACTAGTAGTAGATGTAGTAGCATTACTAGTAGTAGATGTAGTAGTATTACTAGTAGTAGATGTAGTAGCATTACTAGTAGTAGATGTAGTAGCATTACTAGTAGTAGATATAGTAGCATTACTAGTAGTAGATGTAGTAGCATTACTAGTAGTAGATGTAGTAGTATTACTAGTAGTAGATGTAGTAGCATTACTAGTAGTAGATGTAGTAGCATTACTAGTAGTAGATATAGTAGCATTACTAGTAGTAGATGTAGTAGCATTACTAGTAGTAGATGTAGTAGCATTACTAGTAGTAGATGTAGTAGCATTACTAGTAGTAGATGTAGTAGTATTACTAGTAGTAGATGTAGTAGCATTACTAGTAGTAGATGTAGTAGCATTACTAGTAGTAGATGTAGTAGTATTACTAGTAGTAGATGTAGTAGTATTGCTAGTAGTAGATGTAGTAGTATTACTAGTAGTAGATGTAGTAGCATTACTAGTAGTAGATGTAGTAGCATTACTAGTAGTAGATGTAGTAGTATTGCTAGTAGTAGATGTAGTAGTATTACTAGTAGTAGATGTAGTAGTATTGCTAGTAGTAGATGTAGTAGTATTACTAGTAGTAGATGTAGTAGTATTACTAGTAGTAGATGTAGTAGTATTGCTAGTAGTAGATGTAGCAGTATTACTAGTAGTAGATGTAGTAGTATTGCTAGTAGTAGATGTAGTAGTATTACTAGTAGTAGATGTAGTAGTATTACTAGTAGTAGATGTAGTAGTATTGCTAGTAGTAGATGTAGTAGTATTGCTAGTAGTAGATGTAGTAGTATTGCCAGTAGTAGATGTAGTAGTATTACTAGTAGTAGATGTAGTAGTATTGCTAGTAGTAGATGTAGTAGTATTGCTAGTAGTAGATGTAGTAGTATTACTAGTAGTAGATGTAGTAGTATTACTAGTAGTAGATGTAGTAGCATTACTAGTAGTAGATGTAGTAGCATTACTAGTAGTAGATGTAGTAGTATTACTAGTAGTAGATGTAGTAGTATTACTAGTAGTAGATGTAGTAGTATTACTAGTAGTAGATGTAGTAGCATTACTAGTAGTAGATGTAGTAGCATGACTAGTAGTAGATGTAGTATCATTACTAGTAGTAGATGTAGTAGCATTACTAGTAGTAGATGTAGTAGCATTACTAGTAGTAGATGTAGTAGCATTACTAGTAGTAGATGTAGTAGCATGACTAGTAGTAGATGTAGTAGTATTGCTAGTAGTAGATGTAGTAGTATTACTAGTAGTAGATGTAGTAGTATTGCCAGTAGTAGATGTAGTAGTATTACTAGTAGTAGATGTAGTAGTATTACCAGTAGTAGATGTAGTAGTATTGCTAGTAGTAGATGTAGCAGTATTACTAGTAGTAGATGTAGTAGTATTACCAGTAGTAGATGTATGTAGTAGCATTACTAGTAGTAGATGTAGTAGTATTACCAGTAGTAGATGTAGTAGTATTGCTAGTAGTAGATGTAGCAGTATTACTAGTAGTAGATGTAGTAGTATTACCAGTAGTAGATGTATGTAGTAGCATTACTAGTAGTAGATGTAGTAGTATTACTAGTAGTAGATGTAGTAGTATTACTAGTAGTAGATGTAGTAGTATTGCTAGTAGTAGATGTAGCAGTATTACTAGTAGTAGATGTAGTAGTATTGCTAGTAGTAGATGTAGTAGTATTACTAGTAGTAGATGTGTTACGTGCAGTCTTTGATATCTTACAATATTATACATAGGTAATTTTTTAGTGCTTAAGGGAAAGTCATTATTGAGTTACTTCCCTTGAACTCCGCGGATAAATACATTTTACTGCGATTTATTCGTTGTTTGGGTAATAATAGATTGTTCTTGCTTCAGAATATCTATGGCCTGAATTTATGTGTATTGTTTGTCTGAGTAGGACAAGTCTGTCTTATATCTGTATATCTTTACATATCTAAGTCGAACTATATGTTCTGTTGTCTCTAGAGAGGTCAAAGGCTATTCGGCGGATGTGTGGCTTGAGTGGTGTGATTTGGCTTCGTCCTGATAGGGACTGTGTGTGTTTTGCTATGTCGGCTTGATGCCTTGAAAAAGTGATCTCAGTGGTTTTGGGGAAAGTGATAGTCGTCTAGACCTATCGTGTATGCTTTACCCCAGTGTTTATTCATCTTGCCAAGGAATGGCAGTTTCATATTCCCTCTACCAAGGTAATCAAAGATACTCTTATGAACTCTCGATCGAAGCCACCATTGTCGATAATTACGATTTGAATGTTTAAGAGAATATATTTGACTCGATGAAAAACGACTTCGATTCCTAGCAGCACTATATTCTGTAGAATGCAGTCTATTGTTCATGACCAAATCTACAGAGCAACGAAATGTTGTATGAATGACTAACTTTAGAACAGATTCATTATCTGTATTCAAACGTGAGTGACAGTTCACGAGTGGAGCCATCTTGGAACCAAAACATGTAGGACTTTCAAGAAGAGAAAAGGGATGCCCGTATTATCGCTTGATCAGTCCAGAGATCACTGCTACACATGAGAACCCATTGTTAGCGGTTCAATATTATTATATGGAAAAATATGTGCTGAACATTATGTTGAAGAATCGTTGCTAAACGAGATTAGGTTTAGAAGTCATCTGAAATATTGTTTACAAGCTGACGTGTTCAGTCAGTGACGTCAGATGATATATGTATGGGCGATACTGAGTGCTTGGCTATTGACAGTCCATTATACCATTATTCTACATGAGTGCCCATGTAACATTGCAAGACCATTTGTCCACTGTACTATGATGTATTATGGCAACCTGTGATTTGTCACTATCTGTGCTGTCGAGTGTGTACGTCCAATTAAACTTTAGAGAAGGTACACAGTCGTTGGTGTCGATGACTTCCGGTCATACATGAGTGTGAGAAGGGAACATTTGTCAACAACACGAACCCTTATCATCATTCGCACATTATACACTCCATCCATGTCTACACAACACTGCGTAGGTCAAGTTGACATTCCATACACTACAGTGGGGCAGGCAACACCATAGGGATCTTGTCAACTGATGATGATAGACGCCTGTCTTCCCGCCTAGGAGTGTTCTGGTGTACTTTATCAACATATATTATATCCAACTAAATATCAACGTTATCAACTGGTGGACCAGCTTTCTGGGTTTGACCTCGCAGAAATTCAGAAGTCAACAGATTACCGATACCAGACCGTTTCCTGTGGCTGATACGACACACTTGCAGTATTGGTTTGCTCTTTGTCAACGCTTCGTCACGTGACCTGTCAAGTGAATGCAGTATGTAGGTCAGCGTTGTTGACATTTTTTACATTAGACATTATAGAGTTTCACAGAACAGTTGGATCAATTCTTGTCAGTGTTAACAGAAAGACAGTATTTGTGAACTAAGAAGTCCTGGTTTCATCGATGGATCTTCTTGTTTGCCATATATGAACTTTAATATTTAAGGCCAGAATGTTTAATTGAATAAAGTGGCAGTTTGTTTGTTTTCATGAAAAATAACTTTGCCATTACTGTAAGACTGAGCCTATTTTGCAACACATACTATCATACACATAATTTATATATATTTATGTTTACATGTTATTTGTTTGTATAGTATGTTAGTTTCTATGTCAGCGGGTTGTGTTTAAGGTTGGGCGGCGTCCTCACAACAGAGTATCCCACGTCATAGAGGGTCCGTTGTGGGCGTTTTCTATAGGTGCAATTTTCTTGATTGAAAATTTGCTGCGACAACTGTTGCTTTTGTGTTAGCTGTGAAGTCTGTAATTATTGTTATTTTTGTAATATTTCTTTGTTCTTTAGTTTTGTTTTGATTTGTTTGTAATTTGTTGGTCTAACCTTTTCTATCTTTCAGTTCTATTCATAATTTATATTCATATATTGTGACGTCATTTGTGTTGTTATTCTTTGCAGATTCAGTGATTATCTTCATTGATTTCCCTATTTGATTTATTTTGATTTCTGCAAACGTTCTTGTATTGTCAGTCCTATTTGTACTTTATGTATTCTGTTGGTTGACATATGTTTTATATGGGTATATTTCATAAGACACAATTGCCTGTGCACTGCACTTGGATTATGGTATAGACCAGTACCTGATTATTATTACTATTATACAAGACCTTATTAAAGGCTTGTGACCCACAGATATTGGGATAGTATACTGATTAATCAGGTCATTGAGAACTTGGGGTATTATTATTGATTCAGGTGATTAGTATTATTGTTAGGCATCATGTCTACTCTAGATTATTTCATTACTCAAGGGAAAGCTCTTGATAAGACTGGTCAACAATTAGAACAATGGGCAGTTGCTCAATATGACAAAGCATTAGCTGCAGAAGAGAAAAGATTAGCTGCAGAAGAAAGAAAAGCTATGGCGGAAGAGAAAAGATTAGAAAAAGAAGCTGAGGCTGCTGCTGAACAAAAGAAATTGCAGATGCAGTTAGAGGAAAGGAGATTTGAAGCTGAACAAAAAAAATTGGAAAGAGAAGCTGCGGCTGAACAAAAAAGATTAGACAGTGAAGCTGAACAAAAAAGATTAGACAGTGAAGCTGAACAAAAAAGATTAGACAGGGAAGCTGAACAAAAAAAATTGGAAAGAGAAGCTGCGGCTGAACAAAAAAGATTAGACAGTGAAGCTGAACAAAAAAAATTGGAAAGAGAAGCTGCGGCTGAACAAAAAAGATTAGACAGGGAGGCTGAACAAAAAAGATTAGATGCTGAAGAGAAAAAAGCAATAAGAGAACATGAATTTGAGTTGGAGAAATTGAGAAGGATAATTATGATGTCATTAGGGCGGCTTTGATAAAAAAATATCAGCTAAGTGAGGAAGGCTATCGCCTTTTATTTAAGACGATGGTACCTGAGACGGGGGGTAGAATTCTCAGAATTCACTGCAAAGGCACGTCTCACAGTTGATCGTTGGATTGAGCTTTCCAAAACGGAAAAAACGTATGAAGGACTTATGGATTTGTTGCTCAGAGATAAGATTATGTCATGTGTGAACAAACCTTTCCTTGAATTTATACATGAGCGTAAACCTAAATCTCTAAAAGAAATGGAAGAATATTGTTCCCAATATGTCACTGCACACCCCGACGTGACTTTTGGCAACACTAAGATTAAGGAGAGTATGCCAGTTGCTTCAGCAACACCATACAATCCCAATTATTCACACAGATTTCAGGGACCTCAAAACAGATTTGAAAAAAAAGGTAACCATAATAGTTATCAAAACCAAGGTAACCAATCATTTCAGGGTTCTTCTTCAAAGAACTGGAGACGACCTGATAGCTCTCGACACAGGGGTGGTCATAATTATAGGAATTTCCGTAGAGGAAGTAATTATAGAAACTATCAGGGTTATCCGTCTTGGAGTCAACAAGATCATAATTACAGAGATACTCATTATAATGAATATGATAATGGTAACCAAGGGTACTATGACTCAAACCCAAATAGGGGTTACAATAGAGGTAACAATAACTACAGAGGTGATAATAACCGAGGTAGATCTCAATACAAAAGACATAAACCACATTTTCATGCAAACTCTGCACAACAAGAGTCCCATGAAGCCTATAAACAGAGTAAAGATAATAATGATGCTAGTAATATGGCATGTGCCGCTTTTGATTTTGGGAGAGCATCTCAGTGCCCCCAATGCAAAACGTTATTTGAGCCAACCACAGTGACTACTTTAAGCTGTGGCCATCCTCTTCCTGCTCTTCCAGCATCAGTCGCGCATGATGGAAGAGGGTCTCTTGTCTTACATAAGGGTTTAGTGAATAACAATCCAGTCTCTGTGCTATTTGATTCTGGATGCACCACAATTGGTGTTAGGCAGTCACTCGTAGATCCTTCCCGTGCCACTGGACAAGTAGTCAAATGTGTAACATTTGGCGGCACAGTAGAGAAATACTCTACCGCTATCATTAGGATTGCTACTCCTTTCTTTACAGGAGATGTACACGCATGTCTTCTTCCGAATCCGATCGCTGACCTCATCATCGGTCGCATTCATGGAGTCAAGGAATGTACTCCGCAACAAATTTCCACTTGGGAAAGGCAAAACATGCAGATTGCTAACGCTGTAGTCACTAGAGCTCAGGCTCTTAATGTGCCTCAAACTTCATCTACTGAAGATAATGAAGTGCATAACCAAGATAATCCCTTGGTAATTTCTCGTGACTCGTTTATAAAACAGCAAGAAGATGATCCCACTCTGAAGAAATTCTTCATTCTTGCAACTAAAGGTGATCCGAATAAGGACACAAGTCGTAAATCGTGGATTACAAAGAAGAATGGCGTACTTGTACGTATGGTTCAAGACTCCATTACGTCAAGTCATTCTCAAATCCTGGTTCCCAAGAATTTGAGAGTTAAAATTTTGCAGCACGCTCACGACTCTCAGTGTGCTGGACACATGGGTTTTTCCCGTACTAAGTCAAGAGTCCTTGCGGCTTTCTTTTGGCCATTGGTAAACAAGGACATACGGATTTATTGTCAATCTTGTAAAGTATGTCAGGAAGTTAAATCCAAAGGTCCACGGCATGCTGCACCCATTCAGGCGGCGGACATTCCTATTCGGCCGTTTCAAAAAATGGCCATAGACATTATTGGTCCATTTAAGATCAAGTCTGCCAGAGGACATCAGTTTATCTTGACGTGTGTTGATATGTGCACACGTTGGCCAGAGGCTATTCCTCTGAAGAGCATTACTACTGCTGATATTGCAGATGCTCTTTGGCTTATATTTTCTCGTCTGGGGTTCCCCGGAGAGATATTGTCAGACCATGGCACCCAACTAATATCAGATACCATGTCTCAAGTAATGTCTACCCTGCAGATAGATAGATCTTTAAGTAGTATCTACCATCCAATGTCTAATGGTATGGTCGAACGCCTTAATAGAACACTTAAAAACTTACTGGGGAAGATAACTGAGGATCATCCTCAAGACTGGGACAGAGTTTTACCTGCGGCCCTCTTCGCTTACAGAGAGGTACCCAATGAACATACGGGATTTTCTCCCTTTGAACTCGTCTTTGGCGCGCGTCCGCGTGGCCCTATGTCGTTGCTTCACGATCTCATAACATCTGACAATATGACGATGACACAAAGTCATCCTACGAATATGTCATCGCGTTGAGACAAAAGATTATCGAAGCATGCAAATTAGCAACTTCTTCTTCTGAATTTGCGAAACAGAAGGCAAGGCAATTTGCCAATAAGAAGAGATGCTTACGACAACTTTGTCCTGGTGACAAAGCATTTGTATTACTACCTTGTAGGGAAAACAGATTACTTATTTCTTGGAAAGGTCCGTACGATATAATATCGAAAATTTCCGATGTCGACTATATTGTCGATATTGATGGGAAGCATAAAACCTTCCACATCAATATGCTTACTGAATTCCATGAACGTCCGGATTATTTGCAACCCATTTTCCAAGCAACGGACAATTCTCCAGTACCACATGGTCATTACTCATCACTGTCCGTGATACAGGATGAGGAAACAAGTTTTTCAGATGTAAATCTTCCTCTTCCAATGATCCCACTTCATTCCAGTGAATCATGGAAGAACGTTACTGTCTCTCCTGATTTGTCTCTAGGAGAACAGCGACAAGTTTCAACTATGTTGCAAACATTTCAGGATGTACTCACTGACATCCCTGGACAAACTAATGTCATTCAACATGACATTGTGCTAACTGACCATACTCCTATTAGGGTTAGACCTTATCCTATACCTATACATTTCCAAGCACAGGTCGAGAAAGAGTTGGATGTGATGATAGATTTGAAAATAATCGAACCATCCACCTCTGCGTATTCTTCGCCGATGGTTATTGTGCGTAAAAAAGACAATAACATACGTCTTTGCGTTGACTATCGAAAATTGAATCAAGTAACGAAGTTCGATGCCGAACCTATGCCTTTACTGGAAGAGCTACTTACTCGACTCTCCAAATCTCATTTTTTCACTAAACTTGATTTGTCTAAGGGATATTGGCAAGTTCCTTTATCTGAACGCGCCAAACCTCTCACGGCTTTTTCAACACCTAGAGGTTTGTTCCAATGGAATTTTATGCCTTTCGGTCTTATGAACGCACCAGCTACGTTCGTACGCATGATGCGCCGAATCCTATCTTATCGGTCAGATGTCATTGCATATCTAGACGACATCTGTCTTTTCAGCGATACTTGGGAAGATCACTATTCAGGGTTAGATGAATTGCTGTCTACTTTGCGTGAGCACAACCTGACAGCGAAACCCTCTAAAGCCTATATTGGTTTTAGCGAAATTTCTTTCCTAGGCCACCGAGTTGGTCATGGTTTCCTAAAGACAGAGGACCATAATACTAGTAAGATACTTAACATCTCAATCCCTAAGATTAAAAAACAGGTGAGAAGTCTGTTAGGTCTTATCCAATTTTATGGCAGATTCATTCAGAATCTATCCTCTATCATGGCACCTCTCTCAACACTTCTAAAGAAAGGTTCGCCTAATGTGGTCCACTGGTCTCAGGAATGCCAATGCTCTCTGGATAAGATTAAAACACTGTTTTCAACACCACCTATTTTAGTGCTACCCACTAAAGATAAGACATTCGTTCTTCGTAGTGACGCTTCATCCACTGGGATTGGAGCGGCACTAATGCAAGAGTACTCTGGAACTCTGCATCCTGTAATGTATATTTTCCAGAAAAACTTAATGCGGCAGAAAGGAATTATTCGGTTTTAGACCGTGAGCTATTAGCTATGGTTTGGTCGATCCTCAAACTACAGAGATTCCTTCTAGGCGCACATTTCATAGTAGAAACAGACCAAAAAGCTCTTACTGCTATACAGAGTAAGAATTTGAAGAGCTCGAGGTCTACTCGATATGCAATTGCTCTTCAACCTTTTCATTTCTCTGTGCGAGCTATTCGGGGATCAGATAATGTGATGGCAGACATTCTGTCAAGATGCCCACATGATTCCACATAACTATTAGGGCTTAGACTTCTTGATATGTCTAGTTCTATAGTAGTTCCTTTTCTATATCATGATAGATACACATTTGTAATTTAATAATATAATGATTGTATCACTACATAGCGGTTCATGTATGTTTATTCACCGCTGTGCTTTGATGATTTTTTACTTCATAAATCATAAATTTAAGATATCTAATACGTAGTGATGATATGAATTTTTTAGGCATTGTGTAATTGCCAGAATTGTATTATACTTTGATGACACCTTCCTGGAAAAATATACTTGTAGAGAAATAATTTCTCTCAGTTTATGAGACACATTCTCACCAGTCGCTCCATAAGTCGACTGACTTAGCCTCATATTAGGCGTTATAGGTATTCCTGATATTTTCATCTGCGCATTATTCATGCGTTGTGAGCCTATTGTACGTTGCTCCTAGATGTATTTAAAAAAAAAAAAATGTTCCATTTTTTTTTTCCCGGGAGGTGTGGTAAGACTGTTACGTGCAGTCTTTGATATCTTACAATATTATACATAGGTAATTTTTTAGTGCTTAAGGGAAAGTCATTATTGAGTTACTTCCCTTGAACTCCGCGGATAAATACATTTTACTGCGATTTATTCGTTGTTTGGGTAATAATAGATTGTTCTTGCTTCAGAATATCTATGGCCTGAATTTATGTGTATTGTTTGTCTGAGTAGGACAAGTCTGTCTTATATCTGTATATCTTTACATATCTAAGTCGAACTATATGTTCTGTTGTCTCTAGAGAGGTCAAAGGCTATTCGGCGGATGTGTGGCTTGAGTGGTGTGATTTGGCTTCGTCCTGATAGGGACTGTGTGTGTTTTGCTATGTCGGCTTGATGCCTTGAAAAAGTGATCTCAGTGGTTTTGGGGAAAGTGATAGTCGTCTAGACCTATCGTGTATGCTTTACCCCAGTGTTTATTCATCTTGCCAAGGAATGGCAGTTTCATATTCCCTCTACCAAGGTAATCAAAGATACTCTTATGAACTCTCTTTATCAAGATGTAGTGGCATTACTAGTAGTAGATGTAGTAGCATTACTAGTAGTAGATGTAGTAGCATTACTAGTAGTAGATGTAGTAGTATTGCTAGTAGTAGATGTAGTAGTATTACTAGTAGTAGATGTAGTAGTATTGCTAGTAGTAGATGTAGTAGTATTACTAGTAGTAGATGTAGTGGCATTACTAGTAGTAGATGTAGTAGCATTACTAGTAGTAGATGTAGTAGCATTACTAGTAGTAGATGTAGTAGTATTACTAGTAGTAGATGTAGTAGCATTACTAGTAGTAGATGTAGTAGCATTACTAGTAGTAGATGTAGTAGCATTACTAGTAGTAGATGTAGTAGCATTACTAGTAGTAGATGTAGTAGTATTACTAGTAGTAGATGTAGTAGTATTACTAGTAGTAGATGTAGTGGCATTACTAGTAGTAGATGTAGTGGCATTACTAGTAGTAGATGTAGTAGCATTACTAGTAGTAGATGTAGTAGCATTACTAGTAGTAGATGTAGTAGTATTACTAGTAGTAGATGTAGTAGCATTACTAGTAGTAGATGTAGTGGCATTACTAGTAGTAGATGTAGTAGCATTACTAGTAGTAGATGTAGTGGCATTACTAGTAGTAGATGTAGTAGTATTACTAGTAGTAGATGTAGTAGCATTACTAGTAGTAGATGTAGTGGCATTACTAGTAGTAGATGTAGTAGCATTACTAGTAGTAGATGTAGTGGCATTATTAGTAGTAGATGTAGTAGTATTACTAGTAGTAGATGTAGTAGTATTACTAGTAGTAGATGTAGTAGTATTGCTAGTAGTAGATGTAGTAGTATTACTAGTAGTAGATGTAGTGGCATTACTAGTAGTAGATGTAGTAGCATTACTAGTAGTAGATGTAGTAGCATTACTAGTAGTAGATGTAGTAGTATTACTAGTAGTAGATGTAGTAGCATTACTAGTAGTAGATGTAGTAGCATTACTAGTAGTAGATGTAGTAGCATTACTAGTAGTAGATGTAGTAGTATTACTAGTAGTAGATGTAGTAGTATTACTAGTAGTAGATGTAGTGGCATTACTAGTAGTAGATGTAGTAGCATTACTAGTAGTAGATGTAGTAGCATTACTAGTAGTAGATGTAGTAGTATTACTAGTAGTAGATGTAGTAGCATTACTAGTAGTAGATGTAGTAGCATTACTAGTAGTAGATGTAGTAGTATTGCTAGTAGTAGATGTAGTAGTATTACTAGTAGTAGATGTAGTAGTATTGCTAGTAGTAGATGTAGTAGTATTACTAGTAGTAGATGTAGTAGTATTACTAGTAGTAGATGTAGTAGTATTGCTAGTAGTAGATGTAGCAGTATTACTAGTAGTAGATGTAGTAGTATTGCTAGTAGTAGATGTAGTAGTATTACTAGTAGTAGATGTAGTAGTATTACTAGTAGTAGATGTAGTAGTATTGCCAGTAGTAGATGTAGTAGCATTACTAGTAGTAGATGTAGTAGTATTACTAGTAGTAGATGTAGTAGCATTACTAGTAGTAGATGTAGTAGCATGACTAGTAGTAGATGTAGTAGTATTGCCAGTAGTAGATGTAGTAGCATTACTAGTAGTAGATGTAGTAGTATTGCTAGTAGTAGATGTAGTAGTATTACTAGTAGTAGATGTAGTAGTATTACTAGTAGTAGATGTAGTAGTATTACCAGTAGTAGATGTAGTAGTATTGCTAGTAGTAGATGTAGCAGTATTACTAGTAGTAGATGTAGTAGTATTACCAGTAGTAGATGTATGTAGTAGCATTACTAGTAGTAGATGTAGTAGTATTACCAGTAGTAGATGTAGTAGTATTGCTAGTAGTAGATGTAGCAGTATTACTAGTAGTAGATGTAGTAGTATTACCAGTAGTAGATGTATGTAGTAGCATTACTAGTAGTAGATGTAGTAGTATTACCAGTAGTAGATGTAGTAGTATTGCTAGTAGTAGATGTAGCAGTATTACTAGTAGTAGATGTAGTAGTATTACCAGTAGTAGATGTATGTAGTAGCATTACTAGTAGTAGATGTAGTAGTATTACTAGTAGTAGATGTAGTAGTATTACTAGTAGTAGATGTAGTAGTATTACTAGTAGTAGATGTAGCAGTATTACTAGTAGTAGATGTAGTAGTATTACCAGTAGTAGATGTATGTAGTAGTATTACTAATAGTAGTTGTTGTTTCTGTAGCAGCAGAAGAATTCGTTGATGCAGTAGTATTTTTTTTTTAATTAATGAAGAAAAAATATCCCGTTCAACCTCTGATGGGTTATAATTAGGATATATATTGTTTTCAATTCCAAATAATATGAACAACTGTCGATATGAGAAAGTGGCATCACATTTGTCAAATCATTGTAAATAGGGACAATCACAATTACCAATTATGCTTATTTAAAAATAATAAAAAAATAAAAAAACGAACAAAATCAAGAGGAAACTCTGAACAAGAATAATATTAAGGTGGAGGGGTGTAAAGGCCTGCTGGTTCCAGTTATACGTCGTATAACTGACTTAAACATAAATTTAATTGACTTTCATCTGTTAAAAGTCATATACATTGTAAGAACAGCATCAGGCCTTCACATTCTCAACCACTATGTATTAACATTTGTTCGTGTTAAATATTGTTTGACTTATATTATGCAGTTCCCTAGGTCTGTACATTCTTAACACTTCCTCTATATTTATAGGTAAGTTGGATGCTTGCAGTTAATCTAATATTGGTATTCTCATTTGGTCATACATCTTACATTTTAACAAGAAATATCATATATTATTGTCTTGAAGACATCCTGCACAGTAAGGTTCCTCTATTCTGAAATAGCCTTTTCCCAGCTGCAGTCTGAGAAGTTTCTTATCACTGGGAATTTTCAATTCCCTAGATATCTGACATTTTTTGTTGGAGACTTAAACATCATATATGCATGTCTTCCTTTCAGATTTGTATCCCACTCTGCTTTCCATTCATCTGTTATTAAATCTTTAATTAAGCTCTTAATCTCTGATTTACTCATCCCTACGTTTATTAGATTTTTATCAGATCTACCTTTCTTGGCTTCTTTATCTGCCTTTTCATTTCCTCTATGCCAACATGTGAAGGTATCCAAGCAATTAAGACTGAACATCCTCTGGAATATAAGTATGTAGTAGCCAGAAATATCTCCTCTGCTATATCCGTTCTACTACATTCTCGTAAGTTTCTAAGTGCTTGAATTGTTGAAAGAGAGTCAGTTAAAATTGTTAGTTTCTTGGGAGGGTTATTAGAGAATATTTCTAGTGCTTTTAGTATTACCTCCATCTCTGCAGTGAAAATGGATGTATTTTCCGTGATACTATATTCTTTTGCCATTTTCCATATTGGAATATATATTCCTATCCCCAATTTGCCATCCTCTCTCTTGGATCCATCTGTGTACACAGTAATGCTGTCTTTTGATAGTTATTGTATATATTTATTGGCTGTGTTTTTAATATTTTCTATATTATTTGTTTTCTTAAGTATTTCTGCTAGGTGGTAGTCCGTGTCTGGTTTCTTGATCTCCCAGGGTGGAATCACTAGCTTGTATTCACAACTGTTATTAATTGATGTACTTAATGTACCCAGATGGACAATTTCCTCCATACACTTCCATCCTGTATATTATCTAGTGGTATTCATTGGATTGGCCTGAGTTGTTAGTTGGTATCTGGTAAAAGCTGTATGTGCTGGGTGAGATTTATCTAACATGTTCATGTAATTTAGTCTTAACTACTTTCTCCGTAATTCTAAGGGTAGAATTCCTAAAGCCACATCTATAGCTCCCATTGATGTTGATCTGATTGCACCTGCTATGTAGTAGAATTACTAGTTGTCACGGGTTACCTCACCTTTACTCTACAGTGATGGTACAACAATGGCCAAAACCTAGAGTATCTAATGTGGGTCGTCAAAGGTATCTACCTTCGCACAAGATTACTCTTGGCAGAGATACAGATAGAAGGATGATGATGCTTGTATTCAATCATGATTGTTATGATA
The DNA here is from genome assembly GCA_024509875.1 of Oreohelix idahoensis. Lineage (NCBI taxonomy): Eukaryota > Metazoa > Mollusca > Gastropoda > Stylommatophora > Oreohelicidae > Oreohelix > Oreohelix idahoensis. Next base: position 25,968 of record JAMPIV010007033.1, read on the forward strand.
ACTTTCCTCATAGAATTTTCTGCATGACTCATACGTTTGTAAAATTCAAACGGTCACTATCCGTATATGGAATTGGTTTTTCTGTCAATTCTTGGTAATGATTACCACTACACCTTCTTACATTTATCTTGATTATAACAAGTATGTCCGGAAGTTTATTACCGCATTTCCGACGTCTCAGGTGTGTCAGTAATATGCCACCAGATCGATAATTGCCTTTGCAAACAAACACTGGGCGTCATTACTCGAAAAGGACAGGTCACCAATCTGGGTTTACCTGTAACTCATCTCCGCGAGGATGGGCAGGCAAACATGACACATATGAATGGAAGAAATGTAAACATTGACACGAAAATACATAATACTGTCGAAGGTAGGAAAATAGAATGTGCCAACAATCGAATGGCACGCATAATTAGTTCGCACAATAAAGGTAAATCAATACTGCTGAAGAGGAAAAGAGAACGAGCAAAATTATGTGACACTAATAGTTGCAACAGTATTTGTAGATGTAATAGTATTACTAGTAGTAGTTGCAACTTAGTAGTAAAGGTATAGCATTGTGGCGTTGGCTATTGCACGCCACATGTCAGAGAATCACCAAGAGTTTGGTGCTGGTAAGCGCGGCACGATAAAGAATTGTCACTATGTGTACTTCACACATGACGAGAACATGTTTGGTGATAGAAACAGAACAGAGTTGATGTTTACCCTGTTAGGGTCATATGTGTATACTACCTAGCTGGTAGTTCTTGCTAACATGTTCAATGGGAAATGTTGTATAATAACTCGAAGTGTTCAGATTTTAAGTATATGGAGAAAAGTGGATCATGTGATACTACTGTATTATTAGAGTGATAGAATGCGTATCTGGGAAAATGCCTTACATAGAATGCCGTGCTGTTGTCTTGTGAAAACTGTGGAATAAACATAATAAAGTGTTGGACATGCGTTGTCACAATGATTAATGTTGGCTGGTTGTCGTGTATGATTTATCAGATAGGTAATAGCTGTTTATAGCCCTGTCTGAGCAGAGGTGATAGTGATGACAATGTGAAAGTAAGGGGTAAGATATAGTTTTTTCACGAGGTGATCGTGTAAGAGAAAGGACAGTCTCTGGATAGAATAATTGATCTAATCCAGCCTATCTGGACGACGATATTTAAATCAGACGCACTTTCTCTCCTTGTACGAAAATACAAGTTACACTACACTCAAATGCACACAATTCTGTGACAAATACGCACGAACGTGAAAACAAACTATGAATAACATATAATGGATAGGGGTTGACCGACACGATAACTAAAGGTTTAATAAAGTTTATTATAAATAGAAAATCACAACATAAATCATATGCATCACGAGATCATGGTTTACAGACAAAAAAAATGAAAATTAATAAATTAGGTTCTCCCCTCTTGTTAAGGAAAAGAAAGGAAGATCCCAACAGAGGTTAATTAATCCAAAAGATCAAAAAAGTTAACAATAAGTTATGAAATAGTCAGTATGGGAAAAGAATAGGTTTCTAATGTAAACTATCCCGTGACTAATCAGATTATTGAGATAAAAAAAAGAAAGAAGAAACCATATAAGTATATGGTGTTAACAAATGACATAAGTTTCTTTCTCCGTTCATTCAATTCACATACACGCAGTGGCCACTTTCAGATACACTTACCCCAGTAGTTGTCGCAGGCATTCCAAGGAAATACACTAATAAGTAATATATATATATATATATATACTGAAGCACATTAAAAACGCACCACCTGTATAATCCAGGAACAGAGTGTGAAATGTAAATATAAGTGTGTACAAGTTTACATATTTGGAATCTTTATTCATTTTCCTATGAATCCATGCTGGTCATTCATTTGTACATTTGATTGTTATAAAATTCATTGCATTCTGTGCAGGCAAGGGAGAAAACCAAAAATACAAAAAAATGCACGTGCGTTATCCTGCTGGAGAAGCTGCAAGTCTGGATAAATTGTGAACGCAGGAGCAACCAGTGCATCCAGAACCTCATCTCGATATGTCACAGCATTAACATTTCCACGGAAGACGTGAAGAGGCAAGCGATGGTGAAAACTGAATCCTCCCCAAATGTGAATACTGCCACCTCGAAATCGGTTGACACAGCAATCTGCAAAGCGCTCTTCACACCGTCGCTAAATCCTCATACGTCCATCTGCAAAGGATATGCTGAATCTGTTCTCGTCTGTGAATAGGACAGCATTCCACTGCAGTCTAGTCCATCTGATATGTTGCTCTGCCCATTGCAGGCGCTGCTAACGATGTCTGTGAGTCAAGTTTGGCCCAACATAAGGTCGTCTTGCAGTAAGGCCTGTATCTCTGAGTCGTCGTATGACTGTCATTCGAGAGACTTGCCCATGTCTACCCACTATTGCTCTTGCTGTTTGACTTGCCGGGAGAGTCAATTCCTTAGGTGACTCAGCGCAATATGACGATCTTGCGCAGGGGTAGTATCTCGTGGTTGGCCACTCCGAAGTCTATCCCGGGCACTGCCAGTGGTTCCGTAACGTTCATTGAGACGTACAATATTGCTGTGGTGGCAATTCATCCTTCTGGCAATGGCCCGCGAGCTCATTCCGGTCTCCAACATACCAATGGCTCGTTGGCGGTCGTTTTCAGATAGTCGTGGCATTTCAAGCACATGTACTGGGTGTTTTGTCTCAACGGCCTTTTTATACCGAGTATACTGCCACAACGCGTACACATTTTCAGGGTCATAGCTGTTGAGAATCGTGTTGCACGTGTAACTTTCATCGTTTTCATGTAGTCTGTACACACACCCATGGGTTGAATCTTGCACTTTCCATTCCAGCAGCCACTCGCACTCTACCTCATGGCAAACACGGGGAAAATCCATTCCCACACTTTTTTTTGCCAGCTTCTCGGCATCAGTATATATAATAGTGGTGCGTTTTTAATGTGCTTCAGTATATATTTAGTGTCAAATTTAAGTTTGCCAAATCCAGCCCCAGACTCTCCGTAGTTGCTGACTGCAAATTTCACAGGAGTCGCTAGAGTCGGTGTTAAATTTTTGTCTTGGTTACAATAAGTTATCTATGCCTTCTGTTGGTTGGAGTAAGGTTCATGCGTGGTGATCGCCGATGTAGAATAAATAGAACATATACCGTTCCTAGGTGGTTTAGCCTCAAGTGGTGGAAACGCTAGGTTTAAGATACACAAATGTTGCTGACAATATATTGCCACAGTTGGCTGATGATATATATATATATATATATATATATATATATATATATATATATATATATATATATATATATATATATATATATATATATATATATATATATATATATATATATATATATATATATATATATATATAAAAATAAATCTGGTAATAGTTCTGGTCCAATTAATATTATAATTTAATGTTTCTATTCTGCTTTCTCTCATGGAAATGAGGAAAATTGGACCGCACAGGTGGTCACAGCAAGAAGCTCATCAATATTAAATATTCTTGGATGCTTATAATAAGTTCGTATGATCATAAGTTCATATGGCCATAAGAAAAGCCGCTAGTACTCAGGTATTGACCAGCCTATATAAAAGAGAATATAAACATTTAACCAAATTATCAATATCATATCTAACACGTGTTAAAATAGGACCTCTTCACCACTGTTATAAATTAGATTTAAAACACACGTGTCTAGCTTATCCTATCATTCTGTTAACGCGTGATATGAACACTAGTCATTAAAAAAAATTACATAAAATGGATAGAAGTAAATAATATATGCCGTCAGTAGACAGTTATTTAATGTATGTACTAGTCAATTTAAAACTTCTCTTACTGGAAAAATAGCGAGTAATTAAATTTACTTTACGGCTGGAAAGTTAGCTATAAGTTATTTAATTAGCACAGAAAATCTCAGTGAAATATATATTGAAAACTTTAAACACACTAAATCACTTCAAATCTAGTATATAAATCACCGCAATCAGAAAAATGAAACACTCCACGGAATCTATTAATTTTCACTCTGTACGAGAAATTTTAAGATAACGAGCTAGTGAATTCAGATAGATTTCTGGCAACTGATCATGGCTATCGGAGAGACATGGTATATATTGATATGTTCCGTACTATCGTTCTTTAATGCGAAAGTCACACCACTGCCAGACCCGAGCCAATTTGCCGTTCGATTTCTTGAATCAAAGGTAATTTTACCACCTCTTGACTTTCATCATCTCCGTATTGCCGAAAATCAGCTACGCAATTTTCACCTGAAAGTTTTACAATCTAAGGTCCGTGTCACTGAATATCGTGCGTTCCCCTGATCAAAGAATCTATTACGCCATGCTCCGCGCTTCGCTCTCTGTACCACATAGGGCTTGATTGCCAGATTGCCCCGTGTTAATTAAACTGGTGAATCCTTCGTTCATGTAGCAAAAGTATACTCTAGATGGGGAGGGGCAAAAGTGGATGATTACTGCTGCACTATTTTCATATTATTGACACTGGTTGAAGAGCCTTTATGAATAACGTTCACAGACGTTATTACTGGGACAAACTCCGATATTAACCCTAGACGAAAATGAGCTTAATAAATGCGCGGATACAATGTTACGTATGGAATTATGACGCCACAAGCATATACCGTATAGTATTTGTATTTTTTTTAAAATAGATGCGGTAGTAGTAGTAATCTAAGATATACTAGTATTACTAATCGTTGTAGTATTTGTCGGTAGAGAATTACTTGTTGTGGTGGTGGTAGTAGTAGTAGTAGTACCGGAATTGTAGAGTAGTACTACTGCTAGTATTTGTAGTAGTTGCTGCAGTAATTGAAGATGTAGCAATATTACTGACATCACCCCTATTCGTGGCGCAGAGCATTGAATGGCTGACGTACTTTCCAGAATTGCGGCTGACCAGGACTGACATTTATTACATTTCATGGCTCTCTACAAGTTTTGAAAGTCATACTACAGGGACCCTAAAGAACAATTTAGGCTTAAATGATGGCTTAATTTATTTCTTAATTGACTTTAGTAGTTAATATTGATGCATTGATCATAACATGATATTTGAATAATTTTAGTCTAATTGGTTAATTTGGACTTTGTCTTCTTGAGTAATAACAGTCTTATGTCATTTGGGTATGTGCGTACTTACTTTTAGTGTACCACACCCTACAGGATCTTGAGTGTTTCCTGTAGTAAACACTCGGGAGCGTAAAGGGTAATGTTGGGGTCACTTCATGGTGTGAAAATTAATCGCGGTGAATTTATTATTCTTCTTCTTGCGATCGCATCTTTGATGTTTACACCGTCAGACGAGTTCTCATGATGAACTCGACCGTTGTCTGGAGTTCCTCTATCTTTCTTAACTGGTCGTACAGAGGACAATCCTGTAGAGCATGCTCAGCAGTTTGTTCGTTTAATCCACATGTGCACAGTGGTGAAGCAGACAATCGTAGCTTGTGCATGTGTTTATTCAGTTTGTTATGCCCTGTCCTGAGGCGAAAAATGGTTATCTGTCCCTGCCGGTCAAGAGTGTGGTAGTCGTCGTTGGGTTGATTCGGTTCTCTTCTGATAGTCTGGATAGCTCTCTTTTTCTCAAAGTATGTGACTTCATTATCTTCTTGTTCACATTCTCCTCCCTTTTTTGCAAGTTTATCTGCCTTTTCATTTCCGGGTACACCACAATGGGATGGTACCCACTGAAGTATGGTTCGCTTTTTTGGCAGCTACCTTGCTTAGTTCATTTGTCAGATGCGGGAGTTTACCACTCTTGAGAGCTTGCGGTACAGACAGTGCATCTGTGAGGATGACTACCTGCTGGCAGTCAGAGTTGGTGTTATAAATCATATTTGCAGCTTGTTCTAGAGCTTGAACCTCAGCTGTATAGTTGGAACAGAATTTACCAGTGGGAATATGCCTAGTCTCATAGTGGTTGTCAGGATATGAGATAAAGATACCGGCGCCTCCATTCTTAACAGCATTTGTTGCTGATCCATCTGTGTAGGCATGTATCTGTCGTAATTTTTACAAGATAGGTCTGAGATATTTATGGTCCTGTCCGAGCAGAGGTGATAGTGGTAACTATGTGAGAGTAAGGTGAAAGGAATAGTTTTTCTCACGAGGGTGATAGTGTAAGAGGAAGAACAGTCTCTGGAGTGAGTAATTTCTCTAATCCAGCCTATATTTACGACTATATTTTAAATAGACGCACTTCCTCTCCTTATACAAAATACAAGTTACACTGCACCCACAAACACACAATTCTGTGACGAATACGCACAAACGTGAAAACAAACTATGGATAACAGATATGGGTAGGGGTTGACCAACACAATAACTTAAGGTTTATTAAGTTTATTATCACTAAAAATTCACAACATCAAGCTTATACATCAATAAAGCATGGTTTACAGACAAATGAAATTAACCCAATAGGTCCTCCCCTCTGGTAAAAGAAAAGAAAAGAAGATCACAACAGAGGTTAATTAACCCAAAAGATCAAAAGTTAACAATCAGGGTATGGAATGGTCAGTACGGGAAAAGAACAAGTTCCTAGTTAAGCTATCCCGTGAATACTCAGGTTAGTGAGAAAACAAAAAAGAAGATTTGTATGATAGTGGTAACAAAAGAAAAATATGTTTCTCTCTTTCGGTTCATTCACTCATTCATACTGTGGCCACACGCATACTCGCTTACCCAATAATTGTCTCAGGTATTCCTTGGAAATAAACACTAACAAGCACTATGACCCTACAGTGTCTGATTATTTGCAACTCCAGCCCCAGACTATCCTTAGTGCTGACTGCTAATTTCAAGGGAGTCGCCGAAGCTGGTGCGTTAATTAGTTTCCTGGATAATTCCGGTATCACTGCGTTTAGTTGGTTGGGATAAGTTGTATTCGTGGTGGTCACCGTCATAGAAATAAAATATATGGTTCCAGAGTTGTCTAGCCTCTGGTTGCTGAGACACACTCTGTTACGTTATGAAATGTTAATGATAATAATTATCGGCTGTTCTCTAAGTTGATGGCCGAGTATGAATAGTGAGTTCTCTTGAGTATAATCTCCGTGGAAAAAAACTACTGTCATATGTCAGATCAATATATATATATATATATATATATATATATATATATATATATATATATATATATATATATATATATATATATATATATATATATATATATATTGCCACTGCGGGCTAATGAGATTGATATCAATAAAATCTGGTAATGTTCAGGTCCAGTTAATATTATGTTTATTGTTTTCTAGTTTGGCCTCTCTCCTGAATGAAGAAAATGGGCCGCACAGGTCACAACTCGAAGACTCAACAAATAAAATAATATCTCTGGATAGTTTGTAAGACCATAAGACCGCTAGTTCGCTGGGTTTTTGATCAGCCGCAAACAGAGAAAAGAAACTATCTCCACGAAATCTAAATAATCCTCTTTGTACTAAGGCTCTATGATGTCGAGATAGATATTTCAAAATTTCCTGCAGCGACTAGATACTGATTTTGAGGAGATGGAATATATATACAGAAATAGTGTAATCTTGCTGGACTATGACGAAAGTAGCGCCTTGGGCAAATCAGCGGAAATCAGTGGGGTTTTCTTCCAAGATAAAGAACTTCCTTCTTCCGCTCTGTTTGCCGGTGTCAATCGACAACAAAGGTTTCTGATGTCGGCGATCGTCTTCCCTGTAAATACGACATCACAGGATTCGCTCGAGCTTGTAGGGAACTTCAAAAGCCGTTGCCTTGCACGTATTTTTGACAGCTCTGCTCGCATCGAGCTTCAGGCAATCTTACTAGGTTCGTCCCCTTTAGAAGGAATGACAGTTATAGATCTGAGTAGCCGCTCGTCAGCGCGTGAAACAAGACAAATAGGCGTGGCTAAAATATGAGTTAGACAGATAGCGAGAAAGGCATGGATTTTGCGTAACAAACGTGCATACTAATGAGGGAAGCAAGGTGGAACGCAAGGTTGAACGGAATGAGGGGCGACGGTGGGAAGCAAGCGGACGGATCATTGTAGTCTATATATACCTGTCACAGTATCCATGATTGTTCGGGATAGCTTTCTTGGATCATACTCAATGTAGCAGTTCGTTTTTGCAGATCATTATACTCATATCCAATTGTGAGACCACTGATTGATGTATTAATCTGAAGGGTACTGCTGGTCTGTTCCCATGGTACAGGGTATAGGGTAGGCTTCAGCGGTGTTTTCTTAGTGGATAGGTCTTCGTGATGCTGCCTTTTAAGTCTTTTTCCCCGATGGACAAAGCTGCTACGTTTTAGACGTCCCAATGCCAGATCATCTAGTCTTGCCTTCATTTGGTGCGTTGGCATACTGTTGTACTTTTCCATCTATATCATGCTTTTGGTGTCTCTTCTATAGGACAATGTCTGTAATCCAGCAGCTTTCAGCATCTCTGATATTGGCGTAGTTTTCATGGCTCCTGTAATGAGCCTGAGAGCTTGATTTTGCACCTTTTCCAATGACTGCAGATGTGAGTTTGCAGCTGATGACCATGCTGCTGAGCCAAACTCTAAGTGTGGTCTTATTACTCCATTATAAATCTTCTTTAGAGTTCGTTCATTTGCTCCCTAATTGGTACCTGATAGTTTTCTGAGTATGCCTAGTCGTCTTCTGGCCTTTCCTTCTGTATTTTCAATATGCTTATTCCATGTAAGCCTTTGGTCAAATGTCACCCCAAGATAGGTGGGGTAGCTTTCTTCCTTGATCATGGTTGTCCCTAGGTGTATGTTAGCTGCTTTGTCCTTGGGGGAGAGGGAGAACAGCGCTGTGGAGGTTTTATCTGTGTTTATTGTGATAAGCCATTTCTCTGCCCATGACATTTATTCCGGGATTTCTCCACACCATGTCGTACCTCAACTGAATGTATGAAAGATAAAATTATATCCATGCCTTACTAAGAAATAGGTAACTATGTATAACGAAAAAGGCAGTGTATATGTGACGCTACTAGCGTCTGGCTGTGTTTTTGACTGTGGCTGTTAAGACTTTATTCACATTAGATACTACAAATAACGCGAGATAACGAAACAGTAGTACCACTGGTAGTTGTAATAGTGTCTGCAACAGCTGCTGCACATTAGATACTACAAATAACGTGAGATAATCAAACAGTAGTACCAGTGGTAGTTGTAATAGTGTCAGCAACAACTGCTGCACATTAGATACTACAAATAACGTGAGATAATCAAACAGTAGTACCGGTACCAGTGGTAGTTGTAATAGTGTCAGCAACAACTGCTGCATATTAGATACTACAAATAACGCGAGATAATGAAATAGTAGTAACACTGGTAGTTGTAATAGTGTCAGCAACAACTGCTGCACATTAGATACTACAAATAACGCGAGATAATGAAACAGTAGTACCACTGGTAGTTGTAATAGTGTCAGCAACAACTGCTGCACATTAGATACTACAAATAACGCGAGATAAGGAAACAGTAGTACCACTGGTAGTTGTAATAGTGTTAGCAACAACTGCTACACATTAGATATTACAAACAACGCGAGATAATCAACGATCTTCTTCTTCTTCTTGGATATTAGTCCCAACGCAGTCAGTGGCCATCACGCCTAGTGGCGGTTGTAGGCTAGCAACAATTTGTTCTCATTTTGCTCGATCGGTGGCCATCCTTCCTGCCGTGCTCCAACTCTGATTCATGCTTTTCATCTCAGCCTCCACTGTTCTCCGCCAGGTTGTCTTTGGTTTGTCTCTCTTTTGTCATCCTTCTGGGGTCCATAGCATAGCAGTTCTGGAGATGGTGTCATGGTCCCTCCTGAGGACATGGCCAACCCAGTTCCAACGTCTGCCCCCAATGATGGTGTGCATGCCTTTTTTGGCTGCACCGTGTAAGCACTTCCTGGTTGGAGATGGTATTCGGCCAAAAGATTCGAAAAATTTTCCTTAGTTAGGTTGTGTGGAAAGAAGATACTTTGGACATTTCCTTTTCCGTTACTCTCCATCACTCCGCGCCAAACAAAAGTACAGAAAGTATGCAACTCTCGTATAATCTTAATTTGGTGTTTGTGCTGTACTGAGAATATTTCCAAATGTTGTTTAGATTTGCAAAGACTGTTCTGGCTTTATTTATTCAGTTATTGATGTCTTTGCTTGCTCCGGCGTCTTGTGTTACTATGGTTCCTAAATATGTAAATGTATTTGTTTGTTCCAGCTTTTGGTTCTTTATTATACGAGTATAAGCAAATAAATAAAGTATGTAAATGGATGACAAAATGGGGTTTTCCGCTGAATACAAATAAAACAATGGGAATGATCTTCAGTAAAGGTAGGGTTGTTAAAAATAAAATTATAGACATAAATATCCAAGGGCAAGACATTAATATAGTGCAAACCACTCGATATCTAGGAATGACATAGGACCAACAGCTAAACCGGAATAAACATATAGATAAACTTGTGGAGTCTTGCAGAGGATTGACTAACTTGTTATGATGTTTAGAAGGTAATGGATGGGGTGCAAGCACTAAGACAAAGCTAACGTTTTATAAATCTTTTATATTAGAGGAAAAATAGATTATGAAAGTATAATATATGACTCTGCTGCACACAGTAACAAGATTAAATTAAACAGAATTCAGCATCAAGCTTTATGTACAATAGCAGGTGCAATCAGATCAACATCAATGTGAGCTCTAGAGGTGGCTTTAGGAATTCTACCCTTAGAATTACGGAGAAAGGAGTTAAGACTAAATTACATGAACAAAGTTATGTTAGCTAAGTCTCACCCAGCACATACAGCTTTTATCAGATGCCAACTAACAACTCAGGCCAAGCCAATGAATACCAGTAGAATACCAATACCCTACAGGATGGAAGTGTATGGAGGAAATTGTCCATCTGGGTACATTAATTACATCAATTAATAACAGTTGTGAATACAAGCCAGTGGTTCTGCCCTGAGAGATCAAGAAACCAGACACGGACTACCACCTAGCAGAAATACTTAAGAAAACAAATAATATAGAAAATATTAAAAACACCGCCAATAAATATATACAACAAATATCAAAAGACAGCATTACTGTATACACAGATGGATCCAAGAGAGAGGATGGCAAATTGGGGATAGGAATATATATATTCCAATATTAAAAACGACAAAAGAATATAGTATCACGGAAAATACATCCATTTGCACTGCAGAGATGGTGGCAATACTAAAAGCACTAGAAATATTCTCTAATAACCCTCCCAAAAAACTAACAGTTTAAACTGACTCTCTATCATCAATTCAAGCTCTTAGAAACTTACGAGAATGCAGTCAACCTGATATAGCAGAGGAGATATTTCTGGGTACTACATACTTATATTCCAGAGGATGTTCAGTTTTAATTGCTTGGATACCTTCATATGTTGGCATAGAGGGAAATGAAAAGGCAGATAAAGAAGCCAAGAAAGGTAGATCTGATAAAAATCTAATAAACGAAGGGATGAGTAAATCAGGGATTAAGAGCTTAATTAAAGATTTAATAACAGATGAATGGAAAGCAGAGTGGGATACAAGTGTGAAAGGAAAACATGCATATAAGATGTTCAAGGCTCCAAGAAGAAAATGTCAGATATCTAGGGAATTTAAAATTTCTAGTAACAAGAAACTTCTCAGACTACATCTGAGAAAAAGCTATTTCATAATAGAAGAATTTTACTGTGCAGTACGTCTTCCAGACAATAATATAGAACATTTCTTGTTAAAATGTGAGAGGTATGAACAAATGAGAATCCCAATTTTAGATTATTTGCAGGCATCAAATTTACCTATAAATATAGAAGAGATGTTAAGAATAGACAGACCTAATGAACTGCATAATAGAGTGAAACAGTATTTAACAAGAACAAAAGTTAATATATAGTAATTGGGAATGGGAAGGTCTGATGCAGTTCTTACAATACATATGACTTATGGCAAGTGAGAGTCTGATGCAGTTCTTACAATACATATTCTTCTTCTTCTTCTTCGTTCGTCCTGAAAAGGACGTTGGTTGCGCTGTGTCCGTTTACAGCGAAGCTGCGATATTTGCGCCTTTCGGCCGACTTCAGCACAGCATTTTTGGGACCGGGTTAGCCTTCCCTCTTTGATCCCTACTCACTCGGCCAGACTGCAGTGATGCAGCCTGTTTCCAGGACCACCAGGGTCTTGGTCTTGGCATTTTTGCTTTGATTTGCCATATTTACAATGATTTGACAGATGTGATGCCACTTTCCCATATCGGCAGTTATTCGTCTTATTTGCAACTGAAAACACTATATATCTTATATTTATAACCCATCACAGGTTGAACGGGTTATTTTTCATCATTAAAATAAAAAAAAAATAAAAAATTCCTTATTTTTATTCATCTTCTTCTTCTTCCATCCTTAGCCATCAACCGGCAAAGCAGTATGTGGCCAGTACGCCTAGTGGCGTCTTAGGGCAACAACAAATTGATCAATCTATCGCTGTTTCCACCACGCCTAGTGGCTTCTTTGTGGAACAAAAACAGACCAAACAATCTATCATTGTTTCCGTAATCAGATTGGTTGGCAAGCAGGTGATCAGCCCACTGTGCGAAGTTTTTACGGGATGGGGTAAACAGCCCCATGCCCATACCCTCCTTAGTCGCTTTTTACGACATGCGTGGTAGGGTGCAGTGTTACTATTCTTTGCTCCCCTTTCGGGCCCCGGTAACACACGGGTGTTATTTTTATTGTCTCAGCATTTATTACATTGAGTGTTATCATTTCTATCCTCTACAGTTTGATATTCAGTTCCACATGGCGGTGAATTTATTCAGTCTGTCTGTTTTTTTTTTCCTTGGATGTGCTGATGTGAATATGAGAGTAGTGAAATATCGTCTGCGTATTCTACATCTTCCACTGTGGCGAACGTTGTCCATCTTATTCCTCTAGGGGTATCCTCTGTTGTCCGGCGCATCATCCAGTCTATGACAATTAAAAATAGAATGGTTGACAAAAAGCAACCTTGTCGTACACCTATTTTCCCTTAGAAAGTAAGGTTGCTCATCCCAACACTGCATGCAACGTTAGCATAGAGACTTTTTATGATGGAAACAATACACCTAGGGATCCCGTGAGACCTTAGTATTTCCCATAAGCTATCCCTGTGTATGCTGTCAAAAGCCTTTTCAAAATCGACACAGTTTATATATAGCTGTCTTTGCCGTTCTGAGCACTTGTAGCAAAGTTGATTTTGCTGGGGAGGTTATGATGGTATCCTAAAAGAATGAAAAGGTGTCTGCTTTAACCGTGTGAGGTCAAGCACATGTAGGCCTCTGACTCTATAAATGATGATGATGAATTATGTGCAGAGAACCTACAGCTACCTCCCTAGGTCTCACACGGTCACTATGCTGGCTCTAGTGTATGGTGTATGGTGTACCTAGTGTCTAGGGGAGAAATGAAATGATGGTACACAACAGTCAAACACTTTAAGTTTCTATAAAGAAGATAATAAAACTAGCAGTTAAGTTTTTCTTTGAACAAATCTTTTTCTTTTTTTTTACAATTTATTTTGCCTGTCCATTCATAGCTTGTGGACAGGTCTTTGAAAATAAGGACAAGATAGTTTACAGAAAAGAACAATTAAAATTTTGGGACAATTTGCCCAATAACTAAAAAGTTATTATGTATTTATATATATATATATGTCTTTCCTGTAGGAAATATTAAAAGAATTCACTTTATTCATATAAAGGGAGAGTCACTGTATATGAGGGTTGTAGTTCATCCTACCCCCATAAATGTCCTGTGTATTATTTTGAAACACAAGAAACTGTCAGAGATGCCCCAGATGTCTAACTCATCACCTGGGAGTCCTTGGTGTAAGATATTTCAATGTGTAGTTGCAGAAAGTTAAATTTCACCACTCGCCAAAGCTCCTACTGGATATTCGACAGCATATAAGTCTGGTTGGAGACTGGTTGGCGTTTATTAGTACTCAGCAGGTTTCCTGTCACCAGCCGGCAACAGGAACATAGACCCCCTGCAACAAAAGGACACCCTGGCCTTTTACATCTGGTCACTTATTCTAACACTTAATTTCCTACGTGGGTATGGGGTCAGCCTCGCGTGCCTTACAAGTGCACTAGCCCCGAATTGTACAGGACTCCCACCTTGTGGTGACCACACCTCAGGTCCTTATAGTAGATACGCCACTGTACGTTTACATACTTTTCATCAATACAATAATGTGGAGTAACCACATTTCCTTTGATATGATATTCTCTTCTTTTCTTTTTCAAATTTATTTGCTTCAGGCATGTAAACAGTGTTCATTGAACACAGAGGCTTACTAATCTATTTTAATACATATATGACAACATAATCATAACAACATACATCAGTTAGATACCGTTTAATGTGAGGACTCAAACAATGTCTGTTTCCGGCATGTCCTTCACTTTTTTCCCAATAGCAGTATCTAACTTTGTAGTTGGACCAAACATATTAAATTTCATAAAATATCCTTACCACAATCAAGAAATATATAAACAAATGACGCTGACTGTGTGAAGAAATGGCCTCAGCTTCCTCCGAACTGCACAGACTGTGAATTTATTCTTTATTTAAGTTTAGAATTAACACAGCTGTTTTTTCAGCGTATCTGAATACAATTTTTAGTTCAACTGGCAATGAATAGTCAAAGCCTTTTGCTAATATTTACTAGCACTGGCCAATCGAAACGTTCGACTACTTGAATTCAAAAGCAGTTTGAATGAAAAACCAAAATAATTTCGAATAATTTCTGCGTCTGGTGGTCGATTGGCCAGTCTGCTTTAGTCATGCCCAGTACAAAAAGATATTACGTTTAGGATTACATTTTTTCCTGCCGCTCCCCTTTTCAGTCATACTCTTTTTACCCAAGCGAATCTGAATGTACCTCCCTGCCTCTTTTCCAAGCTCGCGTCCCCCTAACGTTACAAAAAAACATAAGCAGGAACGCCAGTCTGTCTGGTCGAGTATCCTTAGATATTAGTATTTCTTCAATAACTTCTCTAATTCAGGGACTATCATATTATTTAAAGTACATTCTTACTCAGCGAACTCTACGTCATTCATTCATTCATAACCCTCCACTCCCAAAGGAGCATGGGCCTTCAACAAACACATGCCAAGTCCTCCTGTCCCGTGCCATCATCTCAAGTTCTTTCCATGTTCTCCTCATCATTTTCACCTCTGTTTCCAACTCTCTTCTCCATGTACTTCTTGGTCTTCCTCTGCCTCTCTTGCCCTGGGGGTTCCAGAACAAGGACTGCCTTGTAATGCTATCAACAGGTTTCCTCAGTGTGTGTCCTATCCATCGCCATCGTCTTCTTCTCATCTCTTGTTCCACTGGCACTTGTCTAGTTCTTGTCATCAGTTCCACGTTGGTAACCTTGTCATACCATTTTAATCCCTCTATTCTACGCAAGCACCCATTTATGAAAGTCTGTAGCTTTTTGGTTGTTGTCTTTGTTGTTCTCCATGTCTCAGCCATACAATAGGACTGACTTCACATTTGAGTTGAAGATTCTTATTTTCGTGTGGTATCCGATTTCTCTTGATCTCCATATATTTCCCAATGCAATGAAAGCTCCTCTTGCCTTTGTATTCTTATTTTGATATCGCTGTCTGTCCCTCCAACTTTGTCTATATTACTGCCAAGATATGTTTATGATTCTACATCTTGAATTGGTGTTTCTTCAAGTTCAACCCTGTTATCATTACCTGCATTTATTCTCATTATTTTTGTCTTTTCCCTGTGTATTTTCAGACCCAATTGCTGTGACCTCTCATCGAGTGTTTTCAATTTGTCCTGCATCTGATTACGGTTATGGGACAGAAGAGCCAAGTCATCAGCAAAATCCAGATCATCCAACTGCTTAGTCAGAGTCCACTGGATTCCATTTCTGTTGTGTGTTGTCGATGATCTCATAACCCAATCTATTGCCAGCAAGAAAAGAAATGGAGACAAGAGGCATCCCTGTCGCACTCCTGTTCTTATCCCAAACGGTTCTGTAAGCTGTCCTTCGTGAAGAACTCTGCATGTCATGTCTTCATATGTTTTCTTTATTAAATTAATGATCTTCAGGGGAACTCCATAATGCCTCATCAATTTCCAAAGTGATTCTCTGTCTACACTGTCAAATGCCTTTTCGTAGTCCACAAATCCGATGTATAGTGGTGAATTCCATTCCAGACTTTGTTCAACTATTATTCTCAAAGTGGCTATCTGGTCTGTACATGATCTGTTTTGTCGAAAACCTGCTTGTTCATCTCTCAGTTTCTTGTCTATGGACTCTTTTAATCTCTCAAGGATAATCCTGTTTAACACTTTTCCTGGCACTGATAGTAACATTATTCCTCTATAATTTGTGCACTCTTGTAAATTTCCCTTCTTAGGCAACTTAACCAGATATCCTTCCTTCCATTCTGCTGGTATCTCTTCCTTTTCCCAGACTTTACCAAGGATTACATTTTTTCCTACCGCTCCCCTTTTCAGTCATACTCTTTTTACCCAAGCGAATCTGAATGTACCTCCCTGCCTCTTTTCCAAGCTCGCGTCCCCCTAACGTTACAAAAAAACATAAGCAGGAACGCCAGTCTGTCTGGTCGAGTGTCCTTAGATATTAGTATTTCTTCAATAACTTCTCTAATTCTGGGACTATCATATTATTTAAAGTACATTCTTACTCAGCAAACTCTACGTCATACTACCATATAATTCTTATGGGGAACTTCATAATGGTTTAAAATTTCCAATTTATGTCATAGTTAATCGTCAAATAAAATTTTGCACAAGTCCGCCATCTTTCCTCTCCTTCATCTTGCTAGCGTGTATTTTTCAAATAACTAACTTGTTTTAGTTACGTCAGAAATGCTACCACTAGGAGGAAATTAAAATTGTCTGCGTGGTTTTGCTTTGGCTGGCTTTTTCGCAGTGTGTGTATATGCGTTGCAGACTGTGTCAGCGAAGCGGGGTGTAGACGGGGCGGGTTAAGAATTTGCGTTACTAATTAGTATTGTATCGTGTAATACTACCAAACAATGTAAGGATTTCTACTAAATTTTTGCGTTACAGTTGACAGAAAGCGTTACTTCAGATAGCTATTTTGCGGCACGCTTCCGTCAATAGTTAATTATAAGGCTAGACTACAAAGTGTATGCAGCAGATTGGGCAAATGTTAAATATTAGTAGTGTTTCTCGAAAACGAAACTAAAGCGTGTCAGACTTTTACCGTGAAATCGGTCTATAGGCTTAGCACTGTGCAAAAAGCAGCGCTGCTGGCGTCGAAGATGCCAACCGTCAGACACATGCGGGCTAATGTATTTATTATCGTTTTATGCCTAAATCTTACTGAATTGAGCGTTTATTCTCGCAGATTTTGCTACACACCTCCCATCCTAAAACATGCATTCATTTGCAGGTTATAATATGCGAGATAACTTAGCTCCATGAAGTCTTACTCGTTTTTCTGATCTTCATCATAAGGATGTCTGCTCAAAAAGTCTGCGCCAACGTTCAAAGGGCCGGGAATGTATTCTATCAGAAATGAGTATGGTTGCAACAAGAGAGACCATCTCAATAATCTGGAATTTTCATGCTTGGCCTGTGACAAGAACACGAGGGGTGAATGGTTCGTTTGGACCACAAATGTCCTGCCATATAAATAAATCTGGAATTTCTTTATAGACCATATTAAAGCGAGACATTCTTTTTCACTGGTTGATTAATTTTTTTCCGCCTTGTTCACCTTGCGGCTAGCATAAGCGACTGGGTTCAATTCCCCATCTTGTGAGGAGGACCTTTGCAATAATGTAGCGCCCAGGCCTACATTGCTTGCGTCACTTCTCACAATAAATTCTTTAGTCAAGTCAGGCAATTGCAACACTGGCCTGCTTGTAAGCTTCTCTTTTAACTCCTGGTAAGCCAATTCACACTGTGCTGACCAAATTATAGTATCAGGTTGACCTTTGCGAGTTAAATCCGTCAAAGGAGCACATATAGAGTTAAAATGTTTGATATACTTTTGGTAAAAACCACACAGAGACACGAAAGATCGCACATCTTTTTTTGTTTGTGGTCTAGGTGCTCTTTTTAATTTTTCCAGATTCTTGGGATCAGGGGTCATGCTACCCTGATGTACTGTATGTCCCAAGAATTCCAACTCTTTACACCCAATACAGCATTTTGTTGGCCTAGCGGTTAAGTTAGCCTCTCTGAGTCTATCAAACAGCATATTCAAAGAGGTAACGTGTTCCTCAAATGTTTCCGTAGCAATGAGGATATCATCCATAAAATTCGAAATACATGGATTTTTCAGGGGATCCAGCAATTTTTGCATCATCCTAGAAAACACGCTCGGGGCATTTTTCAAACCAAATGGTAACATGTTGAACTCATAATGACCTTCCGAGGTGCTAAAGGCCAAATAAGGTCGAACCTCAGGCTTTACTGGAATCTGGTAATAGCCTTTGCTAAGATCCACCTTAGAAAAATATTTTGCCTTGTTCAGCCTGGCAAAAAAGTTGAGTAGTATCAGGTAATGGATCCACCTGACCTTCTGTGACAGCATTCAGTTTCCTGTAATCTATGCACAGTCTATGTTCTCCTGATGGTTTCCGCAACAAAACCACACAGGAACTGTAAGGAGACTCACTGTGAGAAATAATCCCTTCTTTTAACAAATAATCAATCTCCTCTTTCAAAGCTTTTTCCTTAGCGAACGGAATAGAATAAGGCCTCATACAGATGGGTGCTGGGTCTAGTAGTTTCATATCATATGACAACAAATTTGTGTGCCCTGGTTTATCTGTTAACACATCTGTATGTTTCTCAAGGACCTGTTGAACCTTCTCCTTCTGTCCTTTTGTCAGGTGATTACTAATTTTCACCTGTGCAAACGTTTCACTGGTTTTCAGTGGATATTCAACCGAGGAGAGAGGTTCATTTTTCATCTCGGTTGCGATAGACAAGGCCATTAAATGTGATCCCTCCTGGATTTGTCTGTCCAGATATTTCTTCAAAAGGTTCACATGATAGACTTTCTCCTTTCCCTTTTTGTCTATCTTATAATTTGTTCTGGATACCTTTTCCAAAACTGTATATGGCCCTTGCCATCCGATCTGAAGTTTATTGTTGCTGCCTGGCAATAGAAGAAGTACCTTC
Source organism: Oreohelix idahoensis (assembly GCA_024509875.1). Lineage (NCBI taxonomy): Eukaryota > Metazoa > Mollusca > Gastropoda > Stylommatophora > Oreohelicidae > Oreohelix > Oreohelix idahoensis. Next base: position 45,207 of record JAMPIV010007033.1, read on the forward strand.
TCCCCTACAGCAAGTTCTCTATCCTTCGCTTTTTTATTATAATAAGCAGCATGCTTTTTCCTGGCTTGTCTCAAATTTTCATTTGCCAGTTTCCAACTAGTTTTTAAACGCGTGGTCAGTTCGTTCACATATTGGTATGATGAGGTAACAGTTTCCTCTGCCTTCTCATCTGTCCAGGTCCTTAACAAAGTTACATATGGACTTTTAATTTTTCTGACATAGTATTCATGGCACCTGTCAGGTCCTTTACATTGGAAGCTTTGTTTTGCGGACGTTTCTTTCTTGTGTCACCACACAAGAATCTACCACTACCAATTTGTTTCCTGGGGTTGTCTCCCCTCAGGTTCAAATTCAAATTGAGAGAACTTCGCTCTCTTTTTTCGTCCTCCAGTTTACATAAGTCCGACCGAGGGATCGTCGGCTTATTTTGGGGTATAACAGTTCTTTGTACTCGTTGCATAGTGGCCATAGTAAAACTTTTTAGCGAAGACTGTCTGTGAAACGGGGGTTCCCATTCCCCTCTGTCCACTTTATTATAATTATTTTTCTTTCCAGGCCTAATTTTGCCCCGTGGCGTTTCTAGGTCCTGATTCCTTTTCCCACGTGTGGGTGTTCCCTCTTTATTTTCTGGCCCAGGTTTGCCATAATGCTTCTCTTGCATTTGGTTCTTATTTTTCCACTCTGTGGAATTTTTCTCGCTGCACTGTTCGCAGTCCTCGACAAATTTTCTTATGTCATCAACTTCTCCGGGCCAGAAATATCCAACAGATGTTCTTTGGCATGTGGTACCCATCTTCTGGTGTTCACCATTTAGAACATGTGTTTGTCTCATAACTTGTGCCCTATATTTCGATGACACTACTACCTGTCCACACCCGGATAATCCTGCTTTATCCGCTCTGCAAAGCAGTCCATCATGTAAATAGAAGTCTCCTTTCCTAGGAGGGGTATGGAGTTTTTGGAGTTTTTCAAAACACGGCTTCAGTGACCTATCTTCAGCCTGTGCCTTTCTCCACTGTTTACGAGACATTGTTTTTGGTGGTTCCTCCTCTTTTTTAGGAGTCGACCTGACCTGGAGCGTGGCCATTACTACAGGTCTCCTTCCACAATTTTCAGTGTTATGGTTGTCCATCCGACAATTTTTACAGTACCTCTTTCCTTGGTTAAAAGGTTTTCTTTCATCATTCCTTCTATCATTGAATTGTGAAGGTCTATTCTTAAACTCATTTCGAGGCCTATCGAAGTTCTGCTTATTTCTATTATCGAATTTGTTATGGTTTTGAGGGGCCTTACTCTGATTTATTTGTTTCTTCTTTGTGCCAGCTATCTCTGCCTGGGCTGCCTGATACCTCTCAGCGACATTTATTATCTCACCCAGCCTCTCCGCACCCTGTTCCATGAGAAACTTTCTCATGTCTGGAGCCATGGACTCTCTCATCTGTTCAATGAGTATCATCTCTCTGAGATCTTGGGTTTTCCCCAAAGTAGCCCATTTCTCCATATACGTTTCCAACCGGGCGGAGAACTGGTGATAGGTCTCACCCGACAGTAGCCTGGCACTCCTAAATTTCTTTCTATAAAACTCTCCGTTCTTTTCGTATCTTAACAGAAGAGCTTGCTTCAACATGTCATAGTTGTCTTGGTCATCCCTGCTCATTTTGGAAAACACTTCATAAGGTGTTCCCCGAAGTCCCTGAGACAACTTTACCCCCCCCCCCCCATCTTTCTCTTTCTAACCCATAAGTAGTGGCTAAAAGTTCAAACCTGCTTAAATACCCTTCGATGTCATCGTCTTTCTCAACAAAATGGTCTACATGAAAACCCATAGCTGAGGTTGAGGCTCCCTGACTAGCAGTGGCATCTGAGGCAAAGGGGCTAGCACCATTTTCAGGAGCATGGCCTTGAAATTCTAACTCCCTTAGTCGTATCTCATGCTCCCTCTGCAATCTCTTTTCTTCTTTTTCTGCCTCCCTTTGCAGTCGTTTTTCTTCTGCCTCCCTTTCGGCAGTCAATCTTTTTTCTTCTGCTTCCCTTTGCAGTCGTTTTTCTTCTGCCTCTAATGCCCTAGCCTCCTTGTCAGCCTCAATCTGCAACCTCTTAATTTCTTTGTCAGCCTCAATTTGTAACTGTAATTTTCTTTCTTCTGCTAACTTCCTATCTTCCCTTTCAATATACTTGTCGCATTCTGAAGTTACATATTGAACCAACTCTGGTCCATCCATGCCCATCTCTTTAGCAGTCTGTACAGCCGCAGAGCGAAACTTGGCCAGATCTGCCATTCTGATAACTATAAAATGTTCTAACTAAATCTTTAACTAATTATAAATTTATTTAATTAAATCTGGGCTCTGACACTTTCTTCACTTCCCAAATCTTGGGTAATAATATATGGGGATTCCCTGGGAAAATTAGACTGTTGTTAATGCTAAACCCCAGATCCCGATGTATGTAGTACTAAGAGAAATTCAGATGCCCGGACAAGCCTACCAATTTATGTAGCAAAGTTGATTTTGCTGGGGAGGTTATGATGGTATCCTAAAAGAATGAAAAGGTGTCTGCTTTAACCGTGTGAGGTCAAGCACATGTAGGCCTCTGACTCTATAAATGATGATGATGAATTATGTGCAGAGAACCTACAGCTACCTCCCTAGGTCTCACACGGTCACTATGCTGGCTCTAGTGTATGGTGTACCTAGTGTCTAGGGGAGAAATGAAATGATGGTACACAACAGTCAAACACTTTAAGTTTCTATAAAGAAGATAATAAAACTAGCAGTTAAGTTTTTCTTTGAACAAATCTTTTTTTTTTTTTACAATTTATTTTGCCTGTCCATTCATAGTTTGTGGACAGGTCTTTGAAAATAAGAACAAGATAGTTTACAGAAAAGAACAATTATAATTTTGGGACAATTTGCCCAATAACTAAAAAGTTATTATGTATTTATATATATATATATGTCTTTCCTGTAGGAAATATTAAAAGAATTCACTTTATTCATATAAAGGGAGAGTCACTGTATATGAGGGCTGTAGTTCATCCTACCCCCATAAATGTCCTGTGTATTATTTTTAAACACAAGAAACTGTCAGAGATGCCCCAGATGTCTATTTCATCACCTGGGAGTCCTTGGTGTAAGATATTTCAATGTGTAGTTGCAGAAAGTTCAATTTTACCACTCGCCAAAGCTCCTACTGGATATTCGACAGCATATAAGTCTGGTTGGAGACTGGTTGGCGTTTATTAGTACTCAGCAGGTTTCCTGTCACCAGCCGGCAACAGGAACATACACCCTCTGCAACAAAAGGACACCCTGGCCTTTTACATCTGGTCACTTATTCTAACACTTAATTTCCTACGTGGGTATGGGGTCAGCCTCGCGTGCCTTACATGTGCACTAGCCCCGAATTGTACAGGACTCCCACCTTGTGGTGACCACACCTCAGGTCCTTATAGTAGATACGCCACTGTACGTTTACATGCTTTTCATCAATACAATAATGTGGAGTAACCACATTTCCTTTGATATGATATTCTCTTCTTTTCCTTTTCAAATTTATTTGCTTCAGGCATGTAAACAGTGTTCATTGAATACAGAGGCTTACTAATCTATTTTAATACATATATGACAACATAATCATAACAACATACATCAGTTAGATACCGTTTAATGTGAGGACTCAAACAATGTCTGCTTCCTACCAAACATATTAAATTTCATAAAATATCCTTACCACAATCAAGAAATATATAAACAAATGACGCTGACTGTGTGAAGAAATGGCCTCAGCTTCCTCCGAACTGCACAGACTGTGAATTTATTCTTTATTTAAGTTTAGAATTAACACAGCTGTTTTTTAAGCGTATCTGAATACAATTTTTAGTTCAACTGGCAATGAATAGTCAAAGCCTTTTGCTAATATTTACTAGCACTGGCCAATCGAAACGTTCGACTACTTGAATTCAAAAGCAGTTTGAATGAAAAACCAAAATAATTTCGAATAATTTCTGCGTCTGGTGGTCGATTGGCCAGTCTGCTTTAGTCATGCCCAGTACAAAAAGATATTACGTTTAGGATTACATTTTTTCCTACCGCTCCCCTTTTCAGTCATACTCTTTTTACCCAAGCGAATCTGAATGTACCTCCCTGCCTCTTTTCCAAGCTCGCGTCCCCCTAACGTTACAAAAAAACATAAGCAGGAACGCCAGTCTGTCTGGTCGAGTGTCCTTAGATATTAGTATTTCTTCAATAACTTCTCTAATTCTGGGACTATCATATTATTTAAAGTACATTCTTACTCAGCAAACTCTACGTCATACTGCCATATAATTCTTATGGGGAACTTCATAATGGTTTAAAATTTCCAATTTATGTCATAGTTAATCGTCAAATAAAATTTTGCACAAGTCCGCCATCTTTCCTCTCCTTCATCTTGCTAGCGTATATTTTTCAAATAACTAACTTGTTTTAGTTACGCCAGAAATGCTACCACTAGGAGGAAATTAAAATTGTCTGCGTGGTTTTGCTTTGGCCGGCTTTTTCGCAGTGTGTGTATATGCGTTGCAGACTGTGTCAGCGAAGCGGGGTGTAGACGGGGCGGGTTAAGAATTTGCGTTACTAATTAGTATTGTATCGTGTAATACTACCAAACAATGTAAGGATTTCTACTAAATTGTTGCGTTACAGTTGACAGAAAGCGTTACTTCAGATAGCTATTTTGCGGCACGCTTCCGTCAATAGTTAATTATAAGGCTAGACTACAAAGTGTATGCAGCAGATTGGGCAAATGTTAAATATTAGTAGTGTTTCTCGAAAACGAAACTAAAGCGTGTCAGACTTTTACCGTGAAATCGGTCTATAGGCTTAGCACTGTGCAAAAAGCAGCGCTGCTGGCGTCGAAGATGCCAACCGTCAGACACATGCGGGCTTATTTATTTATTATCGTTTTATGCCTAAATCTTACTGAATTGAGCGTTTATTCTCGCAAATTTTGCTACAGCACTGCTCTATTATGCTCCTTAGGGTGAAAATATGATCTACGTATTTTCTGTTCTTTCTTAATCCTGCTTGTTCCTTCATCAGTTTATAATCTACCGCCTTTGAGATTCTGTGGATGATTATCATGCCCAATATTTTGCTGGGAACTAAAAGAGGATCGTAATTCATCTCCAGTTGTTGCAGACTGTAAGGTCACCTTCTTTTTGTTTTTGTAATTTGATAATTGTTCCTTTCTTCCATTCAACTGGTGTCGTCTCTGTTTGCCAGATTTGCGTAAAGGGTGGTTCTATGAGTTCAGCTGTTAATTAAGTGTCAAAATAATGAACGATATCTCTACATAAACTTAAAGCACTACAGTGTAAATATTAAATGTCCTGAATTATTGTACTGATTTATAAACTAGTTTTTTTTTTTTTTTTTGCTTCATAATTTCTTTCAGTGTTTGAAAGTTGGGTGGTAAGACCGTCAGAGGTAACGTGACAATATTGGTCGGTGACAGGTCTCTTCATTAACTCGGGACCCATGACAGACTGACGAAGGCACTGACGAGTGGGAAATGAGTGTCTTCACCTACATCCCAGCCAACTGCTATACTTCCTGCTCGACATTGACCTGCTGGACCCAGGCAGTTAACTTTTCCGAGCTGCCAAATTCAAATTTTACAACTTCTGTCGATCTAATGCTCGACCTCAAGAAATCTCAGTTTCCGTTTACCATTAATGACGGCACATGCAAGAGCAGAAGCGTAATTCCTGTTAGCATCGATGATGACGTCACATCTATCTCTACATTTCATGCCACAGCAGAAACAACCTGTCGTTCGAGTGACCTCATTTCGGACCAGAACTACGTTGATCACATGCAACATTTCTCAGAGTTACAGCAGGAGCAAGATGAATATAACCTTGAACTTGAGCACTGCTCGCAGTCTACTGCTTGTTCACCAACGGAAACTAGTCTTGCTCAACTCCATGCCCTCTGTAGCTCGGATGTTTCCTCTAAGAAAACGTCGGTAACTTCCGCGAGCTCAAGATTGTCATCAGAAAGCAAACGAAACCTGAAATTCGGAATGAGTCGGATCCTGTCGGATGACTTCGGAAAAAGCAAAGGTGACAATTAGCAATTTGTTTTATCGTCGTATTTTCATAACATTTAGTTACAGTCTAGCAGTGAACTCTAGAACAAGCAGTGAACCCTAGAACACGCAGTGAACTCTAGAACACGCAGTGAACTCTAGAACAAGCAGTGAACTCTAGAACAAGCAGTGACCTCTAGAACAAAGTCGCATAGATAATCTAATTCACCATGTGATTCAAAATAGGGCCACACACTTCTTGATCATATGACTCTTTTTCAGTACCGTCAGTTCCGCACTTCCCATTACTACAGTACCATATTTCCATTACTACAGTGCCACACTTTAACTATACAGTACCACACTTTAACTACTACAGTACCATATTTCCATTACTACAGTGCCACACTTTAACTACTACAGTACCACACTTTAACTACTACAGTACCATATTTCCATTACTGCAGTGCCACACTTTAACTACTACAGTGCCACACTTTAACTACTACAGTGTCACACTTTAACTACTACAGTGCCACACTTCAACTACTACAGTACCACACTTTAACTACTACAGTGCAACACTTTAACTACTACAGTACCACACTTTAACTACTAAAGTACCACACTTCCATTACTACAGTATCATATTTCCATTACTACAGTACCACACTTTATCTACTACAGTACCATATTTCCATTACTACAGAGCCACATTTTAACCACTACAGTACTACACTTTAACTACTATAGTACCACACTTTAACTACTACAGTACTACACTTTAACTACTACAGTGCCACACTTTAACTACTACAGTACCACACTTTAATACAGTACTACACTTTAACTACTACAGTGCCACACTTTAACAACTACAGTACCACACTTCCATTACTACAGTACCATATTTCCATTACTACAGTGCCACACTTTAACAACTACAGTACCACACTTTAACTACTACAGTGCCACACTTTAACTACTACAGTACCACACTTTAACTACTACAGTATCACACTTTAACTACTACAGTGCCACACTTTAACTACTACAGTACTACACTTTAACTACTACAATACCACACTTACATTACTACAGTATCATATTTCCATTACTACAGTACTACACTTTAACTACTACAGTGCCACACTTTTACTACTACAGTACCACATTATAACTACTACAGTACTACACTTTAACGACTACAGTACCACCCTTTAACTACTACAGTACCACACTTTAACTACTACTACAGTACTACACTTTTAACTACTACAGTACCACACTTTATCTACTACAGTACTACACTTTAACTACTACAGTACCACACTTTAACTACTACAGTACCACACTTTAACTACTACAGTACCACACTTTAACTACTACAGGTCCACACTTTAACTACTACAGTACTACACTTTAACTACTACAGTACTAAACTTTAACTACTACAGTACTACACTTTAACTACTACAGTACTACACCTTAACTACTACATTACCAGACTTTAACTACTACAGTACCACACTTTAACTACTACAGTACCACACTTTAACTACTACAGTGCCACACTTTAACTACTACAGTACCACACTTTAACTACTACTACAGTACTACACTTTAACTACTACAGTGCCACACTTTAACTACTACAGTACCACACTTTAACTACTACAGTGCCACACTTTAACTACTACAGTACCACACTTCCATTACTACGGTGCCACACTTTAACTACTACAGTACCACACTTTAACTCTACAGTACCACACTTCCATTACTACAGTACCACACTTTAACTACTGCAGTACTACACTTTAACTACTACAGTGTCACACTTTAACTACTACAGTACCACACTTTAACTACTACAGTACCACATTTCCATTACTACAGTACCACACTTTAACTACTACAGTACCACACTTTAACTACTACAATACCACACTTTAACTACTACAGTACCACACGTTAACTACTACAGTACCACACTTCCATTACAACAGTACCACCTTTAACTACTACAGTACCACAGTTTAACTAATACAGTACCACAGTTCCATTACTACAGTCCTGTCACGGACTTGCCTCCCCTGCTTTGCAGTAGTGGTCCAACAGTGTCCAAAACTGAAGAGTATCTACTATGGGTCTTAAAAGGTGTCTACCTTCGCAAAAGATTACTCTTGGCCGATTTGTAGATAGAAGAATAATGATGCTTCTATCTCAAGGGAGTGTTCATAAGATATTTCCGAATTTCCATTTCCTCATCCATCTTCTTCTGCTCTAATAGACGGTCTTCCCTTTCCTTCTCCCTAGCTTCTGCTTCTTTCCTCCTGAGTTCTTCTTTTTCCTCTTTAGCTTCAGCTGCTTTCCTTTCCGCATCATATCTCTCAAGTTCGTCTCCGACAAACGCTTTCGCTTCCTCTCCTTCCAGTCCCTCCTCTCTCGCTTCGTCCCTAATGAGTTGCCTAAGCTTCGCCCTTTCTGCCATAGTAACTCAGTGGCTGAGACTTAGTTCGAGAAAGAAAAGAAGAAAGGATACACTGGTTCCTACCACTTACGAGAAATTACCCAAATCAAAAGATGATATACTTCACCCTGGGATACCTCCTCCAAAATATAGTGTCTAACTATCGCTGCTATTAATCGGCAATAAAGCACCTAATGCAGACGACTACGCCAAATAAATGGTAGTAAGATTACTCACTAAAAAATTAAGTTGCTACAGTGGAAACAAAATAATTTGCAAAAAAATTTAAGAAGAAAAAAAAATCCCTTAATATTTTAATCCACTATCAAGTTCACCCCTGAAGTTAGTTAGGGTAAGGGAGGCAATTTACAGGACGTAATTGTCTGAACGCACTCCTTAGCTTAGCTCAAACACCTACTTCTTCAGAACCCTGTGAATGTTATACACTCACAAAGTTTACCAGCGTTTAGTATTACAAAATCATTAATTAACATATATTCCGACAAAATCAACCTGTAACTCAAATGCATATTACTCAAAATGCTGTGGAAAAACAATTATTAGTTGTGTGGTCAGCACGCCCATAAACAGATCGTTAGTCTAGGGGAAAAATTATTTTTAAAGATATAACAACTCACAAGACATCACACTCTTACTCTATATCAGAATAAAGAAAATTACAGACGAGATGATATTTGCCGTCTCGTCTTCCTATTCTAAATTCAAAATCCCGTTAGACGAGTCCACATTTGTCGTACGTGCTCAGGATTTTGGGTTCAATTCCCGGAGACGAGCAACCATTTGTCGTAGATTTTTGATAGGGGAATTAAGACTTGGGTTGGTCCCTTCTGAATAGATTAGAATGGGTGATAGCCACAGTGAGAGATAATATTAGAAATAGATTTCCACGAGTGGGATGGTAGACTGTATATAGAGGCTGTCTCTGAAATCGAGAAATCTTCTCTCTTCCACCTATCTTCTACGACAGATTTAGAGGAGTCAGACAGTCTAAACACACATATATATATATATATATATATATATATATATATATATATATATATACATATACATATACATATATATATATACATATATATATATATATATATATATATATATATTACATATATATATATTCTATCCACTCACGTGCACACACATACAAGACGACAGTTAGACGTACAGACATGGGAAAACTATAACATATGATTATATAGATATTCTAGAACAAGCTGACCAACACGCTAATTAAGTTTAAGGGCAGTTTTAATTACCATTTAAAATCCCATCACAACACATAAAATTACATCAAAGCATATATGCAAATAGTCATAAAAATCAAGGAATTTCTACAAGAAATGATAGACCCACATTTATGATCTTCCCTCGATGTTTAGCCCACAGTCCCGTTAGGAGAACGATGATAGCCCAAAGAGTCACAGATACATATGATTTGGGTCTAATATTTTCCCCTTTTGAAGGTATGAACTGACTTTGATAGCAGTATCTATTCTAAGGAAAAATATAGTTTAGCAACAAAATCTTGCATAAGGAAAGTTACAAAGTGAGTGAATCAAACGAAGAACATCCTTCAGTCTACTTTCACTCGGTTCTTTCATCAGGGCCCTGACTCACACAACCTTACCTACAATCGTGCGGTTGTTCGCCGTCTGGCGCAAGCCTTAGTGTACACTTCGTTTAATCTGTCTATCTGTGGATGAAGCGGATACCCAGCTCTGCAGATATTGGTTTCATTCACCGTGTCCGGGGAGCGTCCCCTTCAGGCGATCGTTCTTTCTTTACAGATTTAAGTTAATGTCACTTATTCACGAGGTAAGAGTTAGGGTTTCAGCGGGCACACAGTGTCAGAACACGAGGTTTCCCTTATTTAGGAAGATGACCGGTGGACAACTTCTCTCAACAGATAATCTTGGTTCACCACACACTTGGTCAAATAATGTCGGAAAAGTTAATGTTTTTTCTGTAATTATTCTCGCCACAAGGCAGCATGTACATTAGAGTTTGTGAAGAAATATGATCTGGCTCAAAGGCCCAGTATACGCATTTATTCTTTAAAAAAAAACCCGTTAGTGGGATTGGTATTCTGTCTATCTCTGAAGGCACACGCCCTGTCAGACAGGTGTTACTTGAAAAACCCACGTGGTTAAAGATATAAAATGTTTATGTTTCTCACAGGTTTGTCTCTGTACTAAACGCCGGCAAAGTTGGGTTACCCCAGTATTCACTGAATAAAGAAAAAAACACATATGAAATATTTTACATATTATGTACTCAATATAACTTACATTTAGAACTGCAAGCGTAGAGCTTGACTTGACGTTTAAACTTTCCCGTGAAATAAGTTATATATAAAAATCAATCATCATGAATTAGGAATACATACGTATACCGTCAACACTCATGAGGCATCTAGCATTTATAAGTTAGTTTAGAAAAATTATTCTCGTCTGATTATTTAGCAGTTAAATTAAATTCATTATAGCTACATGATTTTAAGCTAGAAATTATAATTTATTCTGTTTTCCATTGTAACTCATCAGCTAGAGAATATAACAGACTTATTTTAATTCACTCTGCACAAAAGAACTAGTGAAAAATAGGCGATTAAACACTTAATCACTCACAAAATATTAGCTACTTAATGTAATATTTACCTCAACACAGAACTACGGTATCACAACGAAACTAAGAGATTTCACTTATAAGTTTAAGTATCTAGAACGAAGTGACCACGTCTACTGCAAATGGAGAATGAGTGAAATCAAGTTTCAAACTCTGGTTAATATCTTAAACCAGACAAAGGCTCCTACTATTTCAAAAAACCCGATCTCTCCCCTCTCCTAACACCTACGTTAGCTTAGACGCATGCCGTAACTGCCACCAGTGCGTCTTCACACCTCCGTCTAACTATTTGACCGTGAGCGCGCGTGTCAGAGGCGAAATGCCAGACACTCTGTCTGCTCTGAGCGAGCATGGCTGGCGCGATTCACACCTCCGTCTAACTATCGGACAGTGAGCGCTCATGTCAGATGCGAATGTCAGACGACCCGTCTCCACTGCAGACGGCAATTTTCACACTTCGCCGGGAGCTAGCCTGACGAAAAACTCTCGTGACAGCTGCAAATTTAGACAATTTGTCTGCTCATCATGTCTGATAGACTGAAATCCCACCTAAAATTATCTCGTGCAAGGGACTGACACGTTAGGTAATCTACTGCGTTTCTAAATGAGAAAACGAAAACGGCAAAGTTTGAATGGGAAAATAGTAATGTTTATAGTCGCAAACGTACGAATGCGAAAAACACAGGAAAAGGATAAAGAGTGATAATAAAATAGAGGACACGGGTAGAAAAAAAGAAGAGAATATAGAAAATTTATAGATCATAAAACTCTCTGTGACAGTAACATTAGTAGTAATTGTAGTACTAGTTTTAGTAGCAATAATACTGCGAGTGGTGACATTAGTAGTAATTGTAGTATTAGTTTTTAATTGCAATAATACTGCAAGTGGTGATAGTAGTAGTAATTGTAGTACAATTTTTAGTAGCAATAACACTGATAGTGGTGATAGTAGTAGTAATTGTAGTACTAGTTTTAGTAGCAATAATACTGCGAGTGGTAACGGTAGTAGTAATTGTAGTACTAGTTTTAGTAGCAATAATACTGCGAGTGGTAACGGTAGTAGTAATTGTAGTACTAGTTTTAGTAGCAATAATACTGATAGTGGTGACAGTAGTAGTAATTGTAGTACTAGTTTTAGTAGCAATAATACTGCTAGTGGTAACAGTAGTAGTAATTGTAGTACTAGTTTTAGTAGCAATAATACTGATAGTGGTGATAGTAGTAGTAATTGTAGTACTAGTTTTAGTAGCAATAATACTGCGAGTGGTAACGGTAGTAGTAATTGTAGTACTAGTTTTAGTAGCAATAATACTGCGAGTGGTGACAGTAGTAGTAATTGTAGTACTAGTTTTAGTAGCAATAATACTGCTAGTGGTAACAGTAGTAGTAATTGTAGTACTAGTTTTAGTAGCAATACCTCCGAAAACGGCGAGTATCTGCCTGAATGGCGAGGGACACTTGTCTCTGTACAAGAAAATAGGATACTCACGTAAAAATCAATGTCAGGTTAGACATTAAAAAAAATAACCTGAGATTTCGCCTCGAGTATTAGCGGGCGTACGAAAAAAAAAGTAGCAATAATACTACGAGTGGTGGTAGTAGTAGTAATTGTAGTACTAGTTTTAGTAGCAATAATACTGCGACTGGTGGCAGCAGTAGTAATTGTAGTGCTAGTTTTAGTAGCAATAATACTACGAGTGGTGGTAGTAGTAGTAATTGTAGTACTAGTTTTAGTAGCAATAATACTGCGACTGGTGGCAGCAGTAGTAATTGTAGTGCTAGTTTTAGTAGCAATAATACTGCAAGTGGTGGCAGTAGTAGTAATTGTAGTACTAGTTTTAGTAGCAATAATACTGCGACTGGTGGCAGCAGTAGTAATTGTAGTGCTAGTTTTAGTAGCAATAATACTGCAAGTGGTGGCAGTAGTAGTAATTGTAGTACTAGTGTTAGTAGCAATAATACTGCGACTGGTGGCAGCAGTAGTAATTGTAGTGCTAGTTTTAGTAGCAATAATACTACGAGTGGTGGTAGTAGTAGTAATTGTAGTACTAGTTTTAGTAGCAATAATACTGCGACTGGTGGCAGCAGTAGTAATTGTAGTGCTAGTTTTAGTAGCAATAATACTGCAAGTGGTGGCAGTAGTAGTAATTGTAGTACTAGTTTTAGTAGCAATAATACTGCGACTGGTGGCAGTAGTAGTAATTGTAGTGCTAGTTTTAGTAGCAATAATACTACGAGTGGTGGCAGTAGTAGTAATTGTAGTACTAGTTTTAGTAGCAATAATACTGTGACTGGTGGCAGCAGTAGTAATTGTAGTACTAGTTTTAGTAGCAATAATACTGCGACTGGTGGCAGCAGTAGTAATTGTAGTACTAGTTTTAGTAGCAATAATACTACGAGTGGTGGTAGTAGTAGTAATTGTAGTACTAGTTTTAGTAGCAATAATACTGCGACTGGTGGCAGCAGTAGTAATTGTAGTGCTAGTTTTAGTAGCAATAATACTGCAAGTGGTGGCAGTAGTAGTAATTGTAGTACTAGTTTTAGTAGCAATAATACTGCGACTGGTGGCAGCAGTAGTAATTGTAGTACTAGTTTTAGTAGCAATAATACTGCGACTGGTGGCAGCAGTAGTAATTGTACTAGTTTTTAGTAGCAATAATACTGCAAGTGGTGGCAGCAGTAGTAATTGTAGTACTAGTTTTAGTAGCAATAATACTGCGACTGGTGGCAGCAGTAGTAATTGTAGTGCTAGTTTTAGTAGCAATAATACTGCAAGTGGTGGCAGTAGTAGTAATTGTAGTACTAGTTTTAGTAGCAATAATACTGCGACTGGTGGCAGCAGTAGTAATTGTAGTACTAGTTTTAGTAGCAATAATACTGCGAGTGGTGGCAGTAGTAGTAATTGTAGTGCTAGTTTTAGTAGCAATAATACTGCAAGTGGTGGCAGTAGTAGTAATTGTAGTACTAGTTTTAGTAGCAATAATACTGCGACTGGTGGCAGCAGTAGTAATTGTAGTGCTAGTTTTAGTAGCAATAATACTGCGAGTGGTGGCAGTAGTAGTAATTGTAGTACTAGTTTTAGTAGCAATAATACTGCGACTGGTGGCAGCAGTAGTAATTGTAGTACTAGTTTTAGTAGCAATAATACTGCAAGTGGTGGCAGTAGTAGTAATTGTAGTACTAGTTTTAGTAGCAATAATACTGCGACTGGTGGCAGCAGTAGTAATTGTAGTACTAGTTTTAGTAGCAATAATACTGCGACTGGTGGCAGCAATAGTAATTGTAGTACTAGTTTTAGTAGCAATAATACTGCAAGTGGTGGCAGTAGTAGTAATTGGAATACTAGTTTTAGTAGCAATAATACTACGAGTGGTGGTAGTAGTAGTAATTGTAGTACTAGTTTTAGTAGCAATAATACTGCGACTGGTGGCAGCAGTAGTAATTGTAGTGCTAGTTTTAGTAGCAATAATACTGCAAGTGGTGGCAGTAGTAGTAATTGTAGTACTAGTTTTAGTAGCAATAATACTACGAGTGGTGGCAGTAGTAGTAATTGTAGTACTAGTTTTAGTAGCAATAATACTGCGACTGGTGGCAGCAGTAGTAATTGTAGTGCTAGTTTTAGTAGCAATAATACTGCAAGTGGTGGCAGTAGTAGTAATTGTAGTACTAGTTTTAGTAGCAATAATACTACGAGTGGTGGTAGTAGTAGTAATTGTAGTACTAGTTTTAGTAGCAATAATACTGCGACTGGCGGCAGTAGTAGTAATTGTAGTGCTAGTTTTAGGAGCAATAATACTGCAAGTGGTGGCAGTAGTAGTAATTGTAGTACTAGTTTTAGTAGCAATAATACTGCGACTGGTGGCAGCAGTAGTAATTGTAGTACTAGTTTTAGTAGCAATAATACTGCAAGTGGTGGCAGTAGTAGTTTTTTTTTTTTTTTTTTTCTTTTTTTTTTTTTTTTTTTTCGTTCGCCCGCTAATACTCAAGGCGAAATCTCAGGTTATTATTTTTTTATGTCTAACCTGACATTGATTTTACGTGAGTATCCCTTTATTTCCTGTACAGAGACAGGTGTCCCTCGCCATTCAGGCAAATACTCGCCGATTTCGGAGGTACCCATTGCAGCTGGGTCGGCTCAGGAGCCGTCAGTCCCTGGTCGACGACACTCCTTCAAATGTCATCGCCAGGTCTCGAGTTAATCCAGTCCAAATCCCGGTAGACGAAAAATCCTCAAATGCCGTCGCCCGGGTTTGATCCTGTATCACCCGGTCGCCAGAGCGGTGTTGTAACCACTACGCTAGCGCGGCTCCCATGCAGTAGTAGTAATTGTAGTACTAGTTTTAGTAGCAATAATACTGCGACTGGTGGCAGCAGTAGTAATTGTAGTACTAGTTTTAGTAGCAATAATACTGCAAGTGGTGGCAGTAGTAGTAATTGTAGTACTAGTTTTAGTAGCAATAATACTGCGACTGGTGGCAGCAGTAGTAATTGTAGTGCTAGTTTTAGTAGCAATAATGCTGCGAGTGGTAACAGTAGTAGTAATTGTAGTACTAGTTTTAGTAGCAATAATACTGCTAGTGGTAACAGTAGTAGTAATTGTAGTACTAGTTTTAGTAGCAATAATAATGCGAGTGGTAACAGTAGTAGTAATTGAAGTACTAGTTTTAGTAGCAATAATACTGTGAGTGGTGGTAGTAGTAGTAGTAATTGTAGTGCTAGTTTTAGTAGCAATAATAATGCGAGTGGTAACAGTAGTAGTAATTGAAGTACTAGTTTTAGTAGCAATAATACTGCGAGTGGTGGCAGTAGTAGTAATTGAAGTACTAGTTTTAGTAGCAATAATACTGCGAGTGGTGACAGTAGTAGTAATTGTAGTACTAGTTTTAGTAGCAATAATACTGCTAGTGGTAACAGTAGTAGTAATTGTAGTACTAGTTTTAGTAGCAATAATAATGCGAGTGGTAACAGTAGTAGTAATTGAAGTACTAGTTTTAGTAGCAATAATACTGCGAGTGGTGACAGTAGTAGTAATTGTAGTACTAGTTTTAGTAGCAATAATACTGCTAGTGGTAACAGTAGTAGTAATTGTAGTACTAGTTTTAGTAGCAATAATACTGCGAGTGGTGACAGTAGTAGTAATTGTAGTACTAGTTTTAGTAGCAATAATACTGCGAGTGGTGGCAGCAGTAGTAATTGTAGTACTAGTTTTAGCAGCAATAATACTGCTAGTGGTAACAGTAGTAGTAATTGTAGTACTAGTTTTAGTAGCAATAATACTGCGAGTGGTGGCAGCAGTAGTAATTGTAGTACTAGTTTTAGTAGCAATAATACTGCTAGTGGTAACAGTAGTAGTAATTGTAGTACTAGTTTTAGTAGCAATAACACTGCTAGTGGTAACAGTAGTAGTAATTGAAGTACTAGTTTTAGTAGCAATAATACTGCGAGTGGTGACAGTAGTAGTAATTGTAGTACTAGTTTTAGTAGCAATAATACTGCTAGTGGTAACAGTAGTAGTAATTGTAGTACTAGTTTTAGTAGCAATAATACTGTGAGTGGTGGTAGTAGTAGTAATTGTAGTACTAGTTTTAGTAGCAATAATACTGCTAGTCGTAACAGTAGTAGTAATTGTAGTACTAGTTTTAGTAGCAATAATACTGTGAGTGGTGGTAGTAGTAGTAATTGTAGTACTAGTTTTAGTAGCAATAATACTGCTAGTGGTAACAGTAGTAGTAATTGTAGTACTAGTTTTAGTAGCAATAATACTGCGACTGGTGGCAGCAGTAGTAATTGTAGTACTAGTTTTAGTAGCAATAATACTGCGAGTGGTGACAGTAGTAGTAATTGTAGTACTAGTTTTAGTAGCAATAATACTGCTAGTGGTAACAGTAGTAGTAATTGTAGTACTAGTTTTAGTAGCAATAATACTGTGAGTGGTGGTAGTAGTAGTAGTAATTGTAGTACTAGTTTTAGTAGCAATAATACTTCGACTGGTGGCAGCAGTAGTAATTGTAGTGCTAGTTTTAGTAGCAATAATACTGCAAGTGGTGGCAGTAGTAGTAATTGTAGTACTAGTTTTAGTAGCAATAATACTGCGAGTGGTGGCAGTAGTAGTAATTGTAGTACTAGTTTTAGTAGCAATAATACTGCGAGTGGTGGCAGTAGTAGTAATTGTAGTACTAGTTTTAGTAGCAATAATACTGCGAGTGGTGGCAGCAGTAGTAATTGTAGTACTAGTTTTAGTAGCAATAATATTGCTAGTGATAACAGTAGTAGTAATTGTAGTACTAGTTTTAGTAGCAATAATACTGCGAGTGGTGGCAGTAATAGTAATTGTAGTACTAGTTTTAGTAGCAATAATATTGCTAGTGATAACAGTAGTAGTAATTGTAGTACTAGTTTTAGTAGCAATAATACTGCGAGTGGTGGCAGTAATAGTAATTGTAGTACTAGTTGTAGTTGCAAAAATACCTAGAGTGGTGGCAGTAGTAGTAATTGTAGTACTAGTTTTAGTAGCAATAATACTGCGAGTGGCAATAGTAGTAGTAATTGTAGTACAAGTTTTTAGTAGCAATAATACTACGAGTGGTAATAGTTGTAGTAATTGTAGTACAAGTTGTAGCAATAATACTGCGAGTGGTAACAACGTAAGCATACTATCATCATCAATATTTTCTCTGTGCACTCCTGACGGATAATGGCGCCATCACTGTTACCTGGTTCCCCTTACAGGAAGCCTACATTAAACATTCACATGATGTTGCAGTGGTGACGTCTGTGTCAATATTTTTTATATGATGAAGGTTACTATAACTTACAGCAATGATGAGGTTACTATAACTTAAAGCAATGATGAGGTTACTATAACTTACAGCAATGATGAGGTTACTATAACTTAAAGCAATGATGAGGTTACTATAACTTAAAGCAATGATGAGATTACTATAACTTACAGCAATGATGAGGTTACTATAACTTACAGCAATGATGAGGTTACTATAACTTACAGCAATGATGAGGTTACTATAACTTAAAGCAATGATGAGGTTACTATAACTTAAAGCAATGATGAGGTTACTATAACTTAAAGCAATGATGAGGTTATCATAACTTAAAGCAATGATGAGGTTACTATAACTTAAAGCAATGATGAGATTACCATAACTTAAAGCAATGATGAGGTTACTATAACTTACAGCAATGATGAGGTTACTATAACTTAAAGCAATGATGAGGTTACTATAACTTAAAGCAATGATGAGGTTACTATAACTTAAAGCAATGATGAGATTACTATAACTTAAAGCAATGATGAGATTACTATAACTTAAAGCAATGATGAGGTTACTATAACTTAAAGCAATGATGAGGTTACTATAACTTAAAGCAATGATGAGGTTACTATAACTTAAAGCAATGATGAGGTTACTATAACTTAAAGCAATGATGAGGTTACTATAACTTACAGCAATGATGAGGTTACTATAACTTAAAACAATGATGAGGTTACTATAAATTAAAGCAATGATGAGGTTACTATAACTTAAAGCAATGATGAGGTTACTATAACTTAAAGCAATGATGAGGTTACTGTAACTTAAAGCAATGATGAGGTTACTATAACTTAAAGCAATGATGAGGTTACTATAACTTAAAGCAATGATGAGGTTACTATAACTTAAAGCAATGATGAGGTTACTATAACTTAAAGCAATGATGAGGTTACTATAACTTAAAGCAATGATGAGATTACTATAACTTACAGCAATGATGAGATTACTATAACTTAAAGCAATGATGAGGTTACTATAACTTAAAGCAATGATGAGGTTACTATAACTTAAAGCAATGATGAGGTTACTATAACTTAAAGCAATGATGAGGTTACTATAACTTAAAGCAATGATGAGATTACTATAACTTAAAGCAATGATGAGATTACTATAACTTAAAGCAATGATGAGGTTACTATAACTTACAGCAATGATGAGGTTACTATAACTTACAGCAATGATGAGGTAACTATAACTTACAGCAATGATGAGGTTACTATAACTTAAAGCAATGATGAGGTTACTATAACTTAAAGCAATGATGAGGTTACTATAACTTAAAGCAATGATGAGGTTACTATAACTTAAAGCAATGATGAGGTTACTATAACTTAAAGCAATGATGAGATTACTATAACTTAAAGCAATGATGAGATTACTATAACTTAAAGCAATGATGAGGTTACTATAACTTACAGCAATGATGAGGTTACTATAACTTACAGCAATGATGAGGTAACTATAACTTACAGCAATGATGAGGTTACTATAACTTAAAGCAATGATGAGGTTACTATAACTTAAAGCAATGATGAGGTTACTATAACTTAAAGCAATAATGGTGTCACTATTTCAGAAAATGTCCGGTTGAGCAGCGAACCCCACCTGTGTCGGTCACTTCCGGTGTGTCCGTGTAACTTCTCTGCCTGCACATTTTATGCCAGACCTCTGGCACCATTTTCTAGGGATTCTTTCCCCTCACTGATACCCGTGCGTGTCACGCAGCCATGCAGTTACCCTCTGGTCATCTCGGCGGATGTTCTGCCTGGTATGATGACAACTATGTGTATGTTGTTCATTATGTAGACATTTGTACTGCTAACGTGCCCATTGCATACGTTTTTTGTCAACTTATATACCACATGTATTTGTACCTATTACAGTGTACATGCCGATGTGTTTGTAACCATTACTGTGTACACGCCACATGTATTTGTTAACTATTACTGTTTACATGCTGCATTTGTAGCTAATACTTTCTACAGCTATGTGTATTTGTACTATCTAGCTTGTACGCACTACATATACTTCTACCATTATGTACACTATACACTATTTATAACGACTACGTTGTACATCTAAATGTATTTGTACCTTTTATCTTGTGCTTCTGTTGGTATATTTATACCTTTTATCTTGTGCTTCTGTTGGTTTTTTCTACATTTTATCTTGTACAAACAACCTATATTTGTAACGATTACTATGTACTTACTTACTTAGTCGCGCCATATCGGCCGTCTTCCCCCTGGCCGAGGCTCCTGTTCTCCTAGCGTGATCTACTGTCCTTTTCTCTTTCTTGAGATCACCATGGTTTTCGTCTTGGAGTTGCTGAAGACCAGCTCCTCCTTCCAGACTTGTAGGTTGGATGACTACTGTGAACAACTACAATAAACGTTTACCACTTATCTTGTTGACACAATATGTATCTCGACCATTATGTGCTGTATAAACTATACTACATGTATTTCTACCGTTTGTCTTGTACAAAGTATTCGTATTTGTAGCGATAACTTTCTTTATGAACTGGAGTGCGGCAGTGATGCATCTTGCCACCATTTCTCATCTTACTGACTATAGACTGGATTATGACAATGGTGGCACCTAGGGATACAATGCCATGACGGTGGTAATTTTGATATTTCTTGGGGTAAAGGCAAACAGATGTGGGCTGTGCTAATCCTTTACTGGATTTTTTTTTCTAATCATGAGAAACCACATGACATGGCCGAGCAGCTGCTGGAATTGCAAGCGTAAGGAGCCGTTCGAGCAGGATACGATGTTAGATGACATGAATGTGTTAGATGACATATGTCAGATAACATACATATTTCGACTTGATGTGTTTGGCGACAGACATTTGTTAGATGGTAGCAGTATGTGAGCTGACATATTTGTATAAAAAGGTATACTTGTGATAACTAGAATCAACAAGATTAACTCCACTCAATTTTGCAGGGTCCTTTTCCTATCTGGGCGCGGATAGCTCGATGACCAATCAACCTAAGCGTAAAAGATCTTGGTCACGTGCCGTATTCTCGAACTTACAACGCAAAGGATTGGAGAAACGGTTTGAGGCGCAGAAATACGTCACCAAGCCAGACAGACGACAGTTGGCAGCCACTCTGGGTCTCACTGAGGCGCAGGTACATGCTCTTTCATAATTTTATTCATACATAGTACACGTTGTTTTTTTTAGAAATACGTCATCTCTGTTTTATTGAGGACACATTTTATAAATTATCTTGCTGCCAGCTCATTCATCACTAATGTCACGGGATTACATGATTGATGTAGAGGACAGTAGACAAGGTCCGCTATGCTGCTAGACTGACTATCCATATTTCCGACACATCTACCCTTAACCTAACCCTAACTCTATTTTGAGCTTTGTCAAACAGCTAACCTTAACCTAACCCCAACCCTATTTCGAGCTTTGTCAAAATTAATAACGCATGACAAACATGAGACTCTTTTAAAAATAAAAACTACTAAGTTGATCTTCTTCTTCCTGGTTCGCCTTTAGACTTCTACTTAATGAAAAGGTAGTAGTCAGCTCAAGGTTCCTGACATCTCGTTCGCCATCAGACTTCTACATTAATGACTCTAATAAAGGCAGTAGTCAGCTCAAGGTTCCTGACATCTCGTTCGCCATCAGACTTCTACATTAATGACTCTAATAAAGGCAGTAGTCAGCTCAAGGTTCCTGGCATCTCGTTCGCCATCAGACTTCTACATTAATGACTCTAATAAAGGCAGTAGTCAGCTCAAGGTTCCTGACATCTCGTTCGCCATCAGACTTCTACATTAATGACTAATAAAGGCAGTAGTCAGCTCAAGGTTCCTGACATCTCGTTCGCCATCAGACTTCTACATTAATGACTCTAATAAAGGCAGTAGTCAGCTCAAGGTTCCTGAAATCTCGTTCGCCATCAGACTTCTACATTAATGAATAATAAAGGTAGTAGTCAGCTCAAGGTTCCTGACATCTCGTTCGCCATCAGACTTCTACATTAATGACTAATAAAGGCAGTAGTCAGTTCAAGGTTCCTGAAATCTCGTTCGCCATCAGACTTCTACATTAATGACTCTAATAAAGGTAGTAGTCAGCTCAAGGTTCCTGACATCTCGTTCGCCATCAGACTTCTACATTAATGACTCTAATAAAGGCAGTAGTCAGCTCAAGGTTCCTGACATCTCGTTCGCCATCAGACTTCTACATTAATGACTAATAAAGGCAGTAGTCAGCTCAAGGTTCCTGACATCTCGTTCGCCATCAGACTTCTACATTAATGACTCTAATAAAGGCAGTAGTCAGTTCAAGGTTCCTGACATCTCGTTCGCCATCAGACTTCTACATTAATGACTCTAATAAAGGCAGTAGTCAGCTCAAGGTTCCTGACATCTCGTTCGCCATCAGACTTCTACATTAATGACTCTAATAAAGGTAGTAGTCAGCTCAAGGTTCCTGACATCTCGTTCGCCATCAGACTTCTACATTAATGACTCTAATAAAGGCAGTAGTCAGCTCAAGGTTCCTGACATCTCGTTCGCCATCAGACTTCTACATTAATGACTCTAATAAAGGTAGTAGTCAGCTCAAGGTTCCTGACATCTCGTTCGCCATCAGACTTCTACATTAATGACTCTAATAAAGGTAGTAGTCAGCTCAAGGTTCCTGACATCTCGTTCGCCATCAGACTTCTACATTAATGACTCTAATAAAGGCAGTAGTCAGTTCAAGGTTCCTGACATCTCGTTCGCCATCAGACTTCTACATTAATGACTCTAATAAAGGCAGTAGTCAGCTCAAGGTTCCTGACATCTCGTTCGCCATCAGACTTCTACATTAATGACTCTAATAAAGGTAGTAGTCAGCTCAAGGTTCCTGACATCTCGTTCGCCATCAGACTTCTACATTAATGACTCTAATAAAGGCAGTAGTCAGCTCAAGGTTCCTGACATCTCGTTCGCCATCAGACTTCTACATTAATGACTCTAATAAAGGTAGTAGTCAGCTCAAGGTTCCTGACATCTCGTTCGCCATCAGACTTCTACATTAATGACTCTAATAAAGGCAGTAGTCAGCTCAAGGTTCCTGACATCTCGTTCGCCATCAGACTTCTACATTAATGACTCTAATAAAGGCAGTAGTCAGCTCAAGGTTCCTGACATCTCGTTCGCCATCAGACTTCTACATTAATGACTCTAATAAAGGCAGTAGTCAGCTCAAGGTTCCTGACATCTCATTCGCCATCAGACTTCTACATTAATGACTCTAATAAAGGCAGTAGTCAGCTCAAGGTTCCTGACATCTCGTTCGCCATCAGACTTCTACATTAATGACTCTAATAAAGGCAGTAGTCAGCTCAAGGTTCCTGACATCTCGTTCGCCATCAGACTTCTACATTAATGACTCTAATAAAGGTAGTAGTCAGCTCAAGGTTCCTGACATCTCGTTCGCCTTCAGACTTCTACATTAATGATTCTAATGAAGGCAGTAGTCAGCTCAAGGTTCCTGACATCTCGTTCGCCATCAAACTTCTACATTAATGACTTTAATGAAGGCAGTAGTCAGCTCAAGGTTCCTGACATCTCGTTCGCCATCAGACTTCTACATTCATGACTCTAATAAAAGTAGTAGTCAGCTCAAGGTTCCTGACATCTTGTTCGCCATCAGACTTCTACATTAATGACTCTAATAAAGGCAGTAGTCAGCTCAAGGTTCCTGACATCTCGTTCGCCATCAGACTTCTACATTAATGACTCTAATAAAGGCAGTAGTCAGCTCAAGGTTCCTGACATCTCGTTCGCCATCAGACTTCTACATTAATGACTCTAATAAAGACAGTAGTCAGCTCAAGGTTCCTGACATCTCGTTCGCCATCAGACTTCTACATTAATGACTCTAATAAAGGCAGTAGTCAGCTCAAGGTTCCTGACATCTCGTTCGCCATCAGACTTCTACATTAATGACTCTAATAAAAGCAGTAGTCAGCTCAAGGTTCCTGACATCTCGTTCGCCATCAGACGTCTACATTAATGACTCTAATAAAGGCAGTAGTCAGCTCAAGGTTCCTGACATCTCGTTCGCCATCAGACTTCTACATTAATGACTCTAATAAAGGCAGTAGTCAGCTCAAGGTTCCTGACATCTTGTTCGCCATCAGACTTCTACATTAATGACTCTAATAAAGGCAGTAGTCAGCTCAAGGTTCCTGACATCTCGTTCGCCATCATACTTCTACATTAATGACTCTAATAAAGACAGTAGTCAGCTCAAGGTTCCTGACATCTCGTTCGCCATCAGACTTCTACATTAATGACTCTAATAAAGACAGTAGTCAGCTCAAGGTTCCTGACATCTCGTTCGCCATCAGACTTCTACATTAATGACTCTAATAAAGGCAGTAGTCAGCTCAAGGTTCCTGACATCTCGTTCGCCATCAGACTTCTACATTAATGACTCTAATAAAGGCAGTAGTCAGCTCAAGGTTCCTGACATCTCTTTCGCCATCAGACTTCTACATTAATGACTCTAATGAAGGCAGTAGTCAGCTCAAGGTTCCTGACATCTCGTTCGCCATCAGACTTCTACATTAATGACTCTAATAAAGGCAGTAGTCAGCTCAAGGTTCCTGACATCTCGTTCGCCATCAGACTTCTACATTAATGACTCTAATGAAAGCAGTAGTCAGCTCAAGGTTCCTGACATCTCGTTCGCCATCAGACTTCTACATTAATGATTCTAATGAAGGCAGTAGTCAGCTCAAGGTTCCTGACATCTCGTTCGCCATCAAACTTCTACATTAATGACTCTAATGAAGGCAGTAGTCAGCTCAAGGTTCCTGACATCTCGTTCGCCATCAGACTTCTACATTCATGACTCTAATAAAAGTAGTAGTCAGCTCAAGGTTCCTGACATCTCGTTCGCCATCAGACTTCTACATTAATGATTCTAATGAAGGCAGTAGTCAGCTCAAGGTTCCTGACATCTCGTTCGCCATCAAACTTCTACATTAATGACTCTAATGAAGGCAGTAGTCAGCTCAAGGTTCCTGACATCTCGTTCGCCATCAGACTTCTACATTCATGACTCTAATAAAAGTAGTAGTCAGCTCAAGGTTCCTGACATCTCGTTCGCCATCAGACTTCTACATTCATGACTCTAATAAAAGTAGTAGTCAGCTCAAGGTTCCTGACATCTCGTTCGCCATCAGACTTCTACATTCATGACTCTAATAAAAGTAGTAGTCAGCTCAAGGTTCCTGACATCTCGTTCGCCATCAGACTTCTACATTAATGACTCTAATAAAGGCAGTAGTCAGCTCAAGGTTCCTGACATCTCGTTCGCCATCAGACTTCTACATTAATGACTCTAATAAAGGCAGTAGTCAGCTCAAGGTTCCTGACATCTCGTTCGCCATCAGACTTCTACATTAATGACTCTAATAAAGGCAGTAGTCAGCTCAAGGTTCCTGACATCTCTTTCGCCATCAGACTTCTACATTAATGACTCTAATGAAGGCAGTAGTCAGCTCAAGGTTCCTGACATCTCATTCGCCATCAGACTTCTACATTAATGACTCTAATAAAGGCAGTAGTCAGCTCAAGGTTCCTGACATCTCGTTCGCCATCAGACTTCTACATTAATGACTCTAATGAAAGCAGTAGTCAGCTCAAGGTTCCTGACATCTCGTTCGCCATCAGACTTCTACATTAATGATTCTAATGAAGGCAGTAGTCAGCTCAAGGTTCCTGACATCTCGTTCGCCATCAAACTTCTACATTAATGACTTTAATGAAGGCAGTAGTCAGCTCAAGGTTCCTGACATCTCGTTCGCCATCAGACTTCTACATTCATGACTCTAATAAAAGTAGTAGTCAGCTCAAGGTTCCTGACATCTCGTTCGCCATCAGACTTCTACATTAATGATTCTAATGAAGGCAGTAGTCAGCTCAAGGTTCCTGACATCTCGTTCGCCATCAAACTTCTACATTAATGACTTTAATGAAGGCAGTAGTCAGCTCAAGGTTCCTGACATCTCGTTCGCCATCAGACTTCTACATTCATGACTCTAATAAAAGTAGTAGTCAGCTCAAGGTTCCTGACATCTCGTTCGCCATCAGACTTCTACATTAATGACTCTAATAAAGGCAGTAGTCAGCTCAAGGTTCCTGACATCTCGTTCGCCATCAGACTTCTACATTAATGACTCTAATAAAGGTAGTAGTCAGCTCAAGGTTCCTGACATCTCCAAACAGATTTTCGTGGAGATAAGTAGGTTGTTGCCATATGCTACCACGTTCACTGTGGTAGGTTGAGCTGGAAGGCAGAAGTTGATATGCTGTCATGGGGCTGGTGTCACAGGTGCAGAGATCTATTGTACCAATATTGTACTTGCGGTATAGATGGTACCTCAATGTATTGTGTCCAGTGCGTAGCCGGAAAATTATGACCAATTAAAACGTCATATAGACTTCTAATCTGAGTATCATCTCCAAATAAAAAGTCACATACTTCTAATCTGAATATCATCTCCAATTAAAACGTTACATAGACTTCTAATCTGAGTATCATCTCCAAATAAAAAGTCACATACTTCTAATCTTAATATCATCTCCAATTAAAAAGTTACATAGACTTCTAATCTGAGTATCATCTCCAATTTAAAAGTTACATAGACTTCTTATCTGAATATCATCTCCATTTTAAAAGTTACACAGACTTCTTATCTGAATATCATGTAACAGCACTTGCTTTAAATGCCAAAAGTTTACTTTCTCACTTCAGGTAAAAGTCTGGTTCCAGAATCGTCGAATGAAGTGGCGCCATACTCAACAGCAAGAGATCAAGGACAAGCAGATAGAACACCCTGACCATGAACTTGAGTGTGAAGATATGAAACAGCGCAGCAGACAGAGCCATTTTCAAATATCAGACAAGTTTGAGAGTGTTTGTGCTCCATCTGCGTCATCGGATCAGCTTTCTGAATCTGCTCTAGCTGTTGAAGTTACAGAAAGAAAAATCCTCAATGGCGACCTGAGTACAGCCGAAACTCCAACCAGCATGGAATGTAAAACAGACAGCTCCTGTATTGAAGACCTGAATACTCAACTGTGCATGTTGGGCTGTAGAACTCAGCAGATTTCATCGTTGGATTTCAGACAGGAACTCATCGTAGAGAGTACGCCATGCTCGGATTTGAAGGACGTATCCAAAGATAATAAAGCCACTGCTGGTGTTGAAGATTGTAATGAGTTACAAAGTCCTAAGTCAAACTGTGACGAAAAATGTGATGATACCGTTACTAACCACAAACTGGGAAGTGATAATGACAGTCATTGCCATCTGCAAGTGGACATAGACGACGATATAAAGGATGTTTTTATCCTGTATGATGATGACATAGAAATGTCCAGAACTAAGTTTGGGAATACACAAGAACATTCTTAACATCATCTACCACAGAAGCTGTATAGCATGCAACAACAACAACAACTATATGGTTCATCATTATCCCAGTGTCCGCCTGGTACGTCCGTTTAGTTCTGTTGTTGGATTTGCTCATGTCTGCACTTGGCACGATATACAACGAACGTGGTAGTTGTGTGGAAAACTTGCAACACTTCCAAACATTCTTCAGGCAATTTTCAAAAATTACGAGGGGCGTTCAGAAAGTAATGCACCACATCGTTTTTCTCAGCTAATAATTAAGATAGAAGCATGAAATTTTGCACACTTCAAATATGGGATGTGCCAATTGTATGCACCAAATTGCACCGCAACCGGCCAAATAATACGGCTGCCCTAAACCATTGAAATGGAGCGTGTTAGCAACTTGCGTTATAAGCAGCGAATTGTGATAGAATTTCTCGTTGCAGAGAAGGAAACTGTTGTGAACATTCACAAGCGTCTATGTGATGTGTATGGAAGCTTTGCAGTCGACAGGAGTACAGTCAGTCGCTGGGTTCAGAGAATCAAAGAATCAGGAAGTGGAGATACGGGGCTGCTTGATCGGCCTCGCTGTGGACGTCCTGCCACAGCCACCAACGCAGAAATGTTGAAATGCGCTGAGGGTATTATTCTTACTGATAGGCGAATCACTACTCAACAATTGGCCTTACAGCTGTCAGACAGCATTGGTAGTGCAAATGCAGTTATAAAAACTCGGATTTTCTAAGGTTTGTGCAAGATGGGTTCCTCGAAGTCTCACAAATGACCACCGATTGCAAAGGAAAGCAATTTCTTCTGAATTGTTGGAGCGTTTCAATGCTGATGGAGAGAACTTTTTGGCTAAGATCGTTAGAGGTGACGAAACCTGGGCACATCATTTTGAACCTGAGACAAAAAGACAGTCAATGGAGTGGCATCATCCGCAATCACCAAGAAGAAAGAAATTCATGACAATTCCTTCAGCTGGAAAGGTCATGATCACTGTCTTTTGGGATATTGAAGATGTGATTCTTGTGGACGTTATGCCAAGAGGAGAGACAATCAATTCGCAAGCTTACATTAAGACATTGAAAAAAACCTCAATCAACGTTTTCGCAGAGTTCGGCCGCACAAGAATCCAGCAGACCTGCTTCTCCTTCACGACAATGCGCGACCTCACACAAGTCTGGCAACACGGGAAGCAATCACCAAATTGGGTTGGACTGTACTTCCCCATCCACCCTATAGTCCCGATTTGGCACCCTCTGATTTTCATCTATTTGGTCCACTTAAAGATGCACTCCGTGGGACAAGGTTTGAAGATCATGAAGGAGTGATTCATGCAGCGAAGAAATGGCTACATGATCAAGTCAAAATCTGGTACTGGCTAGGAATACATGCACTTGTTTCGCGCTGGCATAAAGCCGTACAAGTTGATGGGGATTATGTTGAATAATACCGATGTTTACATGACATATCCGTGTATATTGTGTATAAATTTCATGCTTTTTGAATAAACAGCTCCTGAGAAAAACGATGTGGTGCATTACTTTCTGAACGCCCCTCGTATATATCGATAGATATTGTGAGATATTTTCTGACAAATATTTGTGTTGACTGCTTGTATTAATAATAATAACAGCGCATGTGGAAGAAATGGACATCCGTCTTGATGCCTGGGTCAAACTTACGAACCTCATGGAACAGACAGAGTTCATGTTTCTACTAAGTCAGCATGAAGGTCACTGACCTAGATTTTCCTGGCCATTGTCTCCTAGCTCCTCCGGGAGCTCCAGGGAGTGACATAATTTTTTTAAATCTAGCTCTACCGTATGTGAGTCAGCACACTTCACCACACGTTTACTTGCGCCTCACGTTCCTCGCACATTTCTCTACCACCACTCCATGTTTTTCACACACTGTCTACAGTACTTCCATTCCATGTTTTTCACACGACAACCACCCACACTATATGGTTCACACACATTTCTTTACTTTGACTCCACGAGTCTCATACAGTTCCAGACTCCCACTCCATGTCTCTCACACATTAGTCTATTTCCGCGCCAAGTCTCTCACACATTAGTCTATTTCATGCCACGTCTCTCACACAATAATTGATCCCACTATACACGATGTAAAATTATATCTTGACAGCAACATAGACAGTTGGAGGGACAGACAGAGTTATAGGGACAGACAGAGTTGTAGGGACA
The DNA here is from genome assembly GCA_024509875.1 of Oreohelix idahoensis. Lineage (NCBI taxonomy): Eukaryota > Metazoa > Mollusca > Gastropoda > Stylommatophora > Oreohelicidae > Oreohelix > Oreohelix idahoensis. The sequence goes on from JAMPIV010007033.1 coordinate 74,877, forward strand.
GACAGAGTTGTAGGGACAGACAGAGTTGTAGGGACAGACAGGGTTGTAGGGACAGACAGAGCTGTAGGGACAGACAGAGTTGTAGGGACAGACAGATTTGTAGGGACAGACAGGGTTGTAGGGACAGACAGAGTTGGAGGAACAGACAGAGTTGGAGGGACAGACAGAGTTGGAGGGACAGACATGGTTGTAGTGACAGACAGAGTTGTAGGGACAGACATGGTTGTAGGGAAGGCACATTTAGAGGGACAGACACAGTTGGAGGGACAGACACATTTAGAGGGACAGACACAGTTGGAGGGACAGACACAGTTGGAGGGACATGTCACAGGTTGCCTCCACTTGATCTGTCAGTAGTGGTCCAACAGTGGCCAAAACCTAGAGTATCAAATGTTGGTCTACCTTCGCACAAGATTATTCTTGGCAGAGTTGTAGACAGAAAGATAATGATGCTTCTACCTGCCGTAATTTTATTTGTGATAGGTCTTAGAAATAGTGGTCCCGTCCGAGTGGAGAATGATAGTGAAGGCTCTGTGATAGTAAGGGTTAGGAAATAGATAGTTGATTCACAAGGGTGCTGGAAAGAGAAAGGACAGTCTCTGAAATCGGGTAATTTTCCGATCTGCCTATCTTACGACAATTTTATTTATCTGTAGACTCCTAAATCTCTCCTGGCTAAACAATTTTGCCAGTTACCCAACACTCATGTACACACACCAGTTTGGTGTTACAAACACACAGACGTGAATACAAACTACATATAACAGATATGGGGTAATGGGTCGGCCAACACAGTAATTTAAGGTTTATGGTGTTTATTATCATTTAAACCAAAATCACAACATTTAGCATGGTACAGTCAAAAAGATCATAGTTACAGAAAAATACAAATAACAAGGTGGGGGGGGGAAAGAAGTTTTAGAATAGTAGCATCCCAATATGCCCTTCCCGCTTGTATAGAGAAAAAAAACCGAGCCCAAAGACAAGTGTTATCAGAAAGAGACAATTTAACCAAAAGATAGATTAATTTATTCTGATAGGGGGTTTTACAATATTTAGTATGGGGTGTAGGAACAGAGTCCTAGTATTCTCCAAGTTATCCCTTGACTAAGCAGATTAAGGGAGGGGGAAATAAGAAAAGGTAAGCAACCCCACTTAAAGAGAACAATGCAAGGAATACAGTATATGGATGTTTACCAAGTAGAGAAAATTATAAGTTTATCAAGAAAAATGTCATTCATTGATGCACGCTAGCGATGGCCATCACATACTTTCACACTTACCGATCGTTGAATCTGGCAATCCATAGAATAACACAAACAGCTAGTAAATACTCAACAAATGTATGAGTCTTTTCCTTCGTTTTCCAGCCCCAGACTATCGGGTTTGGCGTTCAGCTAATTTTCCCGTAATCGCTGGAAGGTGAAGCCTTAGTGTTCCTTTTGATTTTATCTAAAGTTTCTATGGGATGGCACTGTCACAGGTATAGTTATGAGAAGGTAGTGGTCTTCTGGATTTCACCGCTGGTGGTGAAAAACTTCTAAAGCGTGATGAACCCAGAGTGATGACAAAGACTGATCAGTGAGTTATGTTTTTTGTCTTCGGGGTTTTAAATCCAGTGGAAAATAACGTGACGGTCAGTGTACATGAAGAATATATTCTTTTCCACAGCAGAGCGTTAAAAAAATATATATAGTATAACTTTTGGCAATTGTTCTTCTCCAGTTATCTTTACAGAATTATTGAGATTATCATTTAAATGTTCTTGGTTGGATTCCTCTCATGTAACAAAATAGAGAGTGGGACCGCACAGGGCCGCAACACGAAGATTATATTTAAAATGTTTATAAAATCTCTGAATGTAGAAGAACCGAGTCTGGAGGACTCTATAATTGCTGGGACGCAAAGGTATATGATCATCCTATGTGAAAAAAATAGAAAACATGAAATCATAAACCCAATACGAATCATATTCTGACGCGCGATAAATTTACAGTTAACACATTAACTACCGCAAGCCGCTGTCAGCGGCTCACAAAATAAACACATCTGGACCGCAAGCCGCTCAGAGCGCCAATCTAATTTTAGTAATAAAACGAATGAAAAATGTACTGAAACACTTTCTGATCTGGTTTGATATTTTAAGTTGCCAACGGAAAACAAATTCCCAAAGCATGGTTGTTGTAGAACACTGGAAAATTGATATTATGTTCATATTTTTCAGCGTTTTGGGTTAGTTACCAAATCGTGCAAAACTCTTTACCGTAGCAACTAGTGATAGGACTACAAAAAATGCGTGTACATCTCGTCTAACGGCTGAATAGGATTGAAACATGTTTCAACAATTGACTGATAGATCTAGCGATGAGGACAAGAGTGAAAACGGTGTGCACATTGATTGAAACTGTGATTTTGATAGAGATGGGGCGCAAGCAGTTATAAGTGTGAAAATATTGCAAGTCCTCGGCCATCGGAGGGCCGTTACATAGCAACAACCTCTATTAGAGTTACAATCGGTGCTTATTGTAATAGTACATTCATTTATCTTTAAAATGACGTGCAATTCATAAAAATCTGTAAACAATTACAAAAACAACAGCTTACATTGTGCAAACACCTAGAGGATGAAAATGGGAAAAAAATTTAATTCGGCCACAGTGTGTTTTTCAAACACTAGTGTATTCAGTTATATATATTTAAGAAAACTCTCCGCGAGTCTAATAATTAAAAAAACACATGTATATACAGAACTAAACTGTACTAATTGGTTATAAATCCTTTAGCGGCTTCTAAATTAATTTAAGCATCTATTATATTGGGAAATAACGTATAGATATATCATTTAATTTACAACTGGAAACTTTTGAGATGAGTTTATTTAATAGGTTTAAATTAACACAAAATCCAGTGAAATAAAATGAAAGAACTAGACCACTGATCACTTGGAACTAATATATTACCGCTGCACAAACAGAATGAATTTTAGTCTCCAATATAGAAGATATCCCCGAGAAATCTTGTTCTATAAGCTAGTACTTTCTTCAGACTCTCTGGCGCAAATGATAAACGCATTCTTCAGTGGTCTCAATATATAATTAAAGAATTGAAGGATCGGGGGACACGCGAAATTTCACAACTTATTTGATATCAGGGAAATTCTGCGTTACTTGCCGCTGGGCAAAGCTTCTAGATTTCCCCCGTGTCTGTTTGTCCGCCGCGATTTCAGCGCTCTTCTCTGGTTCGCACTGAGGTACTAAACGAAGGCGTGAAACTGCTTCGTCCGTTCTGGGACCACCACTGCCTTTTGATCGTTAACCGCTTTCCTCGTTGAACTTTGGCAACGCCTATAAGACGGTAAGAAAGAAAGGTGAAGGAGGTATTGATTTAGATCGCTCTAAGGTAAGGCGGAAGGCGTGGCTTATCTAAACTAAATACCAAGCGAATCTCCTGGTTCCTCGCATGCTAACCGTCTACATATTAATTAGCAAACGTGGTGAAAAGTCCACTCTGCTATGGTGCATACTAATTAGAAAACGTGGGACCCACGTTGGCGATTAAATTTGCAACATAAATGAATGAGGGCTCTCATGCTATCCCAGGGTCTACCATATCATCTAACAGTTCAGGGACGCTGAAATTCGTCTGTCACACTACCTCGAGGGAGTCTACAAAAGATATTTCAGAAGTCAAGAACATTGCTGAATGAGTCTTAGCATGTTAACTTTTTATCTGACCCGCCGCCTTTTGTGAAGATGTTTATTGTATGATTTAGCTTGTTCAAGCCCGCAGCTGATTTAATTCTGAGAAATTCTTCTTATTAGCTCGATATATATATATATATATATATATATATATATATATATATATATATATATATATATATATATATATATATATATATATATATATATATATATATATATATATATATATATATATATATATACTAGAGGTTCTGGATCATACATATGCCTTTCTCTCTGTAATTATTAATTCAACTATGACTTTGTCAAAATCAACATCTACAAATTTAATGATCAATTACTTTGAAACAAATGTAAATAAATATGACTGGTGATTATGAAAAATAATTAGGGTTCTTCACTGAAAAGTTTTTAGGCTTGATGAATTTAGAAAAATTAAGTTCGGTTGTTTTGTTGGCCTGTAAAAATTGTGACTTGCCAAAATGCTGAAGTGCCGATGCTGCTTTTCCGTAGATTCGTCTCTGTGGTGAGGGGCACGTTTCCATATCAGTTCAGGAAGTAACCACTCAGGGTCAAGGCAAGAATCTTCAGGTGTCTATTTCAAGCTTCGAACCACAGTCTAGTTGTCCAGTAAATGGTCTCTCTGGGTCGTACCACAATTAGTCGGGCCACAATGATAATCGGGAAAAAGAATGTGCTAACTATTGAATAATTCACATAAATCAGTGCGCATAATAAATGTAGTTCAATACTGACAGAAAGGAGAAGAGAACTCACAAATTATGACACAAGACAGACAGAGTTGGAGGGACAGACAGGGTTGGAGAGACAGACAGAGTTGTAGGGGCAGACTGAGTTGGGGGACGGACATGGTTGTAGGGACATGCATGGTTGTAGGGACAGACAGAGTTGTAGGGACAGGCATGGTTGGAGGGACAGACAAAGTTGTAGGGACAGACAAGGTTGTAGGGACAGACAGAGGTGGAGGGACAGACAGAGTTGGAGAGACAGAGTTGGAGAGACAGACAGAGTTGTAGGGACAGACAGAGGTGGAGGGACACACGCTGTCAAAATAAGAATAAACAGGTGAGAGGAGCCCACATTGCATTGAGAAATATATGGAGATCAAAAGAAATTGAAATTTGTTAAATCAGATTCTTCAACTCAAATATCAAGGCTTCCGTACTGGTCTGAAAAATTGAGAACCAAAACCAACAGCCAATAAGGTACATAAATGGGTGCTTGCATAGAACAAAAGGTTGAAATGATATGACAAGATCATCATTTTGAAACTGATGGCAAGAACCAGAAAGGTGCCATTGAAACAACAGTTGAGAAGAAGACGTTGGCGATGGGTGGACTATGCATGATAGCATTACAAGAAATTCCTTGTTCAAACACAAATGACCTCCTCCTCAAAGTCCTGACTTATGACTTGTCTACGTCAACCAGCCACACGACGACATTCAACCATCTGATACAACACATTCCCCACAACTAACCGAAACTGTTAGCAGACATATATTTATTCCATAAGAAGTTACTGATGAACGCTAAACTCACGCATGTTGGCGCTGCAAACTATCACACGAATAACCGCAGAACCACAGCAACCGTACATACTCATTGTGTCATGTATTGCTCCCGTCAATGACCTCCATTTACATTTGTCTGCTATTAAATTAAAGAAAAAATAAACATAGTACATGTTGTTGGGCCTGCCAGCATTTAATCAACTGTGAGAGATGCATTTGGGCGGTCACTTGACGTCAGAAGAGAGGCAGCTCTCTAGTAAAGTAAGCAACAGTGTACTCACTCGTTATTTTATAGACGGTGAAGATTCACGATAAGTGATAACCCACTGACACTGGCCAGAATTAACATACATCGTGATTAAAAAATGACTAACTCCGTTGGCAAAAACCAGAGTGTAACCTTCCTCTATCTAGATGTCGCTGCAGCAGTGGTATCTAAGCGGAGCCCACCAGTCTTGCCACAGCTGGGTATTTCTTACTAGATCTGGGTTTTTTTGGCTTCCGTCTAGGTATCTGGGTATTTGTTTTTTCCAAATCTGCATTAATCTGGGTATATTTGACAATTGGCATTTACAATGTATGTATATTCTGTGCACTGAGCATTATACATTATATTTATATTATAATTAAATGTTAAAAATTATGTGCTATATATTTTTATTCCACTTAAATTTAATTCTTGTTTTAACCACGTCAATGACGATGCTTTTTGACTCGTTTACATCAGCTATCAATTTCCTGTTATTCTGTTAATGGCTGTCGTCTACAATACTCAGTCATTTTTGCAATGTGTTTTAAAGTATTCTTTTTAAATTTTAGATTTAAGCGATTGTGATAGGAAAGGGAAAGAACTGAGATATGACTAAGTAAGAATAATTTATTAGTAGTAAGACTTAGCTCTGACGTCACTGGAGCACGAGAAATAAGTGGGCTAAGTGAGGAGCTAACCGGAGCACTACCATATTCAAGCTGGTGCCATGTTACTTATGGTCAGCAGTGTGAGAGAGGAGGTTAGAAGAAACTTGCAAGATATTTCCAGAACTAATGGCCGTCGCAAGATATCGCCAGCAGTTCATCCTGGTATGTAAACACTCGAATATTTAACGAGCGTAGATAGACAAAGAAAGGTGTTAGATGTCAACAATGAAGTCTCATATGTATATTTATTGATAATCAGGCTCAGAGGTAGCCATTCTTAATGTGTTGTTGACAAAAAATAAAGAATGTTTGGTGTCAGCTCTGAGTCGTCAAGTCCTTCCAAGTATTATAGTTGTCAGATAATTTGATCTCATTCAGTGGTCATAGGAACAAGGTAGGCCACAAAGGTACTGGGCCTACAATTACTGTCAGCGAACATAAGACAGGAACATTACGGTCATCACTAAGTCGAGAACATACACAAGGGTCAACGTAACAACAATTACACAAGCAAAAGAACCTGGGTTAGAAGTTTGGGTAGAGAATCAACGAAACTATCACACATCGATGAAGGTACGCTAGGTAGTTGTTGCAGCATGACGACACACACGCCACCGCGTAAAAAAGTGAAGCCATGGTATCAGCAGGCTTTTTGTGAGGAAAGGCTAACAGGCAGCGAACAGAAGGATTGGATAAAGCCGGACTCTGGCAATCGCTATGCTGCGATTTGTACGGTCTGTTCCTGTACATTAACTAATGCCAACAAAAACAGCTTTATTGACACATAAAAGCACATGAAAAACTTCGAAGCCAAAAGAAAACTCTGAACATTAACAAGTTTTTCATCAAACGAAAAGAGCCCTGTCTCCAAGACAAAATTGCTAAAGCGGAGATACGGTTGTCGGCTTTCATGACAGAACATAATGCTCCGTTTTCGCAAGCTAATCATTTGATTGAATGTTGCAAACAGATGTTTCCAGGCAGCACAATTGCTCAAAAAATGTCACCGAAGCGCACCAAGGCTGCCTATGTGATGCAGTACGGCAGTGCTCATTTTGAGCGGCTTGAAGTTATAAACATTTGCAGAAATCAGACATTTTCTATAATCGTTGATATTATGATGAGAGTACTGATGTCTCTACGAATCAGATGTTGGCAGTCGTTGTGCGATTCTGTGACACAAAAACAAGAAAAGTAGTCGATTCACTGTTAGACCTCATTGAGGTGGAGGATGGGACTGGTCTTGGCATGTTTACAGCTGTTAAGAAATTGTTGAGCACGCATGCAATCCCGCTTAGTAACGTCATTGGTTTTGCTGCAGACAACTGTGCCACTATGAAGGGGACTGCATGGGGTTTACAGGCACAGCTGAAGAAAGAGATTTCACATGTCTTCACATGTGGGCTGTGTTTGTCATTCCTTGTACAAATGCTGCCAGCAACCACCTACCATCTTGGCTTGAAATTTTCATAAAGAATGTCTGCTTCTATTTTTCGCGTAGTAGTAAAAGAAATCTACAGTTCAGTTAATACGAGATGTAGTTCAGGTCCAGAAACATAAAGTGTTGAAGCTGTGTGAAACACGCTGGCTGTCCGAAGCTTCAGTGGACAACGTCGACGGTGCGGGACAAATCCTGCAGACGATGAACACTGTTGGCACGAAGCACATGCTTCTATTTGTCGGCTACATACTGGGTAAAGTTAACGTCATGAACATGGAATTCCAGTCCGAGAACTTCCGTCTTCACAAAGTGTACACGAGTAACAAGAGAGTATCGTTTTCTTCTCAGTATGTTTATTAGGCAGGAAGTATTGCAGCATGAGCATCGCACTCTTGCCGACATTGATCCTTCGGATGTACAGGTGCACAAGAAACTGAATTACATTGAGCTGGGTGGACGATGTGAAGCGCAGTTAATCCGACAACCGTTAGGAGATAAAGAAGTCCAGTTTCGCAAAGATGTATTGGCATACCTGATTGAACTTTGTACTCGAATACGACGCAGGTTCCCACTTGGACAAAACAGTGTTCTGGCGCAAATGCAGCTGTTGGATCTAAAGCAAGCTCTCGAGATCAACAAACCTTCTGTCATTCCATTAGCAGCGCAGTTCCCAACAGTTGTTTCAGAAGAGAGCCTTGATCGTCTGTCTGATCAATGGCGAGAACATGCATCGTACCGAAAAGATCTAGGACATCTGGTGGATGAGGATCCGCCCGCATTCTGGCTGGGACTGCAACAAATAACAGATGCTAATAACCAGAAGAAATTTGATGTTTTGGCTGACCTCATGTGCACGCTTATTGCACTACCTCCCTCCTCAGCATGCGTCGAAAGAGTGTTTTCGAAGGTTAACTTAGTTACAACTAAACAAACCAACAAGCTTTTGTGTGAAACAGTTTCCAGTCGAATACTAGCCAAGCAAGCAGTTGCCAAAGATGGAGTTTGTCATAAGTTTAATCCTAGTAAAAGCGTAGTTGAAGATGTGCATGAAGGACATTGTCGGCAGAGATTTGCAAAGATTTTGGAACTCCACAATCAAGATTCCACATTGTCAATTCATGCATATGATCTTGACGAAGGAGAAGTTGTCGACGTGGATGCCGAGTCGCTGACAATTTCAACAGTAACAAGTTACAACTAACATTTTATATTTGATTTGAGGAACATTTTGTTCATGTAACTACTGTAAGTATGTTACTGTTAAAATATCTCATTTTCAAGAGATCATATAATGGGGTGTTAATAAAATCCTTTTTATATAATTGTGAATTTTTGGTAATAAAAAATAAAATAAACATGAAGAAATAAATAAAAATTGGTAGCACACAGCTTATTTGTGCTAAAGTTGTACTAAAAGATTGTGTAAGCATCGTCTATCCCGTGTATTTGAAGTATAAAATAATCTGGGTATTTCTGGGGGTTTTTTTATAGAAGAAAATCTGGGTTTATCTCTAGAACTTGAGTGGCGACCTTGGAGCCCACCCATATTTCAAGACCTCAGATTTGTTTGAGTTACCGAACTTTGATGCCATCAACAGACGAAATCTCGGCTCCCACACAGCCAAGATGACCGGTCATTACAAGAAATATGATTACAGCGTCAAGTGTTCATGTAAACATTTTTAGAAGGAAGACTTGATTTTGTGTTCGTGGGGATAAGCAATGCTGTAACCTCAAGTCTCACCTATTTTAGAGGTTAGAGAATATGATACACATTTGGAAGTTATCTATCTGTCAGAATAGTTGATGTTGTCATGAACACATCCTTCTGTTTCACTTCTGCTGGTCATATTTTGTAGTTTTATGACACGTTTGTGCAATTTACACCATTAGGACACGTTTGTGCAATGTACACCATAACTTAAAGCCAGGTTTGTACAATGTACATGAAATGTACACCATACCTTAAAATCAGGTTTGTACAATGTACATGTAATGACAGTAATGTACACCATAACTTAAAGCCAGTATCAAGTGATCTAAGAGTCGGTTGATTAGGATGTACTCTCAGTGTGTGCAGCTCTGAAACTTGTTAAGTGTTGAATGATGCACCGTGAAATATGACAATGAGCTTATTAATACTGCTCCATCAGGTCATTCATGAAAACTTTGGTAACAACAATAACCTCACATATAACGAGTTGTTGTCGTGTACACCAAAAACTTCCATCCGGGGAATAAAGAGCTTCGTATACACCAACAACCTCCATCCGGGGAATAACGAGTCTGTTGTCGTGTACACCAACAACCTCCACCCGGGGAATAACGAGCTGTTGTCGTGTACACCAACAACCTCCATCCAGGGAATAACGCGCTACTGTCGTGTACACCAACAACCACCATCCCGGAAATAATGCAATAATGTCGTGTACACCAACAACCCCCATCCCGGAAATAATGCAGTACTGTCGTCTACACCAACAACCACCATCCCGGGAATAACGCACTACAGTCGTGTACACCAACAACCTTCATCCAGGGAATAATGAGCTGTTGGCATGTACACCAACAACCACTATCCCGGGAAAAACGCGCAACTGTCGTGTACACCAACAACCACCATCCCGGGAATAACGCGCAACTGTGGTGTACACCAACAACCTCCATCCCAGGAATAGGAATAATTCACTCAGCTGCTTCTGGAGCACAGACCTTCAACAAGTTGACACGAAGCCATCCAGTGCTATGCCATCTGTTCAAGCTTTTTTCGTGTATGATCTTTTATATTTGGACATGCGCCATAATATAACCGACCGACCAAATTTTATTACTACAATGTCTCTTCTTTTCTCCTTGCATGTCTGTCTTTAATACTTGTTGCGAGTATGGAAAAAATAGAGAATGTCTGAGTGTAGACAGACTATGAATGATGTAATGTGAAATAGAGAGAGTCACTAATGAAATTTTGAGGAGAGATATGACTTCTGGAGAGTAGTGAGATATGTATTGAAATGTTTAGGACTACTTCTCCACCATATACCGACAATGTTTAATATTGTCAATCACCTCCTCGCCCTCCTATGCTTCATAGAAAATAAGAAATCTATTACAGTAAGGACAACAACAGTAAACATTAAGTGACAGTTAGAATGGAAAAGATTCTGACCACAGGATATATATCTATATCTTCTTCTTCTTCCTCGTTCGCCCTGAAAAGGACGGTGGTTGCGTTGTGTCTGTTTACGCCTAAGCTGCGATATCTGCACCTTTCGGTCGACACATCCGACTTCTGCACGGAATTTTTTAGGACCGGGTTTGCCTTCCCATTGCGATCCGTGCTCGCTCAGCCAGCCTGCACTGCTGCAGACTGTTTCCAGGACCACCACGTGGAGGTGGAGCACGGTCTTGACCAGCTCTCATATATCTATATATGTTTATTACAGAAAAAAAATCACAACATAAATCAAAGGAAAATAAATAATGCCCTTGATAAAGTATAGAACGCTGGTAAAGTAGATCTCTGTTGAATGATTAAATTGTTAAAGTACTGAACTGTTACTGTGTATAATGACGCGAATGTTGTAGGAATACGATCCAAAATAACTGGAAACCACCAACTGATACCAGCTGGTGGTTGGCGTGGTTTTTTTCACCACTGTTGAAGACCACCATAATAAATGTTGCAGATGATAAATGGGCTAGCTCTGTATTGACACTGTGTATAAAGTCTGTAGTGAGTAGTATGAAGGGTAGTCACTCAACCTGTACTGTCAAGCATAGATCAACGAATCAGACTAGTGTTCATTTCCAATTGACAGCACATAATTTATTCACACAGCAACATCAATCCGGTACGATACACTACACAGGTACAACAGCATACACAAAACCAATAATAATCAATTGCGCAGAATGTCACAGCTGTTCAGTATGATGTAAACCCTGTTTACATCGCAGTTCTAATGTTACACCAGTAAATCCACCAGAACGACTGCTGATATTGCAGTTACAAAACGCCACACAGGCTTAAATCTATACATATACTCGCAGTTCTAATGTTCCACCAGAACGACTGCTGATACTGCAGTTACAAAACGCCACACAGGCTTAAATCTATATATATACTTGCAGTTCTAATGTTCCACCAGAACGACTGCTGATACTGCAGTTACAAAACGCCACACAGGCTTAAATCTATATATATACTCGCAGTTCTAATGTTCCACCAGAACGACTGCTGATACTGCAGTTACAAAACGCCACACAGTCTTAAATCTATATATACTCAAAAGACTGTCCGCTCTGCAGTCTACAAGTAATCTGGCCTGCACAAATCCCGGCCTTATAATCTCTTCAATAACTCTGCTATCTGTTCATGGATCCTCAAAGAGCCACTGCTGGCATAGCAGTGCAGTCAAATAATAATACGCATGAAATCCTGGGTCTGTACACACAAAGACCCATAGCACATCTCTCTTAAGAATAATGTACCTTTTATTCTATCTTATTTACCCTTATCTTCTCTTATCTGCAGATAATCACACCTAAATAGGTGTCACGTAGGTTTTGATCATTAAATTGCCTATAGCGTCTTCCTATTCTTTCACCCGAAATTCTTTAATTTTGTTATCTCTCTTTAATTCCTTTTTCCTGTATATTTTGCATCCATTCGTTTGCGAAATATATTTTGCATACTATTCCTTAACTTTACCTTGTGTTTTTCTCATACTGGGATACGTAATTCTATTACATAGATGTCAGTCAGACGAGAAGTGTTATAATGCATTCCGTCAGACCCAGAGCCGACAGCTGTCTGCAGTTTCCCCGGGGACAGTGTTTTCTACGGCTGAGTTCTGGGCCTGTAGTGTGAAAATTCACTCCGCGGGACATGGCAAGCAGACTGAGCGTCTGCATTTTTCAGTAAACCGCGAGCGTTTCGTCAAATAGCTCCGACGAAAGCGTGAAAATCGTCCATGCCTCGTAGACGGTTGTCTGAGATTTGCAACTGTCACGCGCATTTCTCGGTCACTGATGGCTGTTACGACATGAGGGAAGCTGACGTAGGGTGTTAGAGAAGGGGAGAGCATTTCGTTCTACGAAATAATAGTTCCTCCTTTGTCTGGTTTAAAATATTAATCCTAGTTTGAAACTTTATTTTCATTTCACTCAGTAACTTCGCAGTAAAGACAGAACTAGCCTTCGTTCGATTTCTAAATAATCTCTGTTAATAGAGATGGCCTTTAGTTTGGTCGAAGTGGTTTAAGTTCTTAGTACTTCTGTGTTTAAGGTAAATATTATATATAAATAGATCTCTAGTATTTTGTGAAGTGATAAAGTGTTTAATCGCCTATTTCATTCTAAACTAGTTCTGTGTCCAGAGTGCTTAATTTATAGTTTGTTATATTTTTCTAGTGACGCATACTGTGGAAAGCAGAATAAATTATATTTCTAGCGTAACAGACAGGTAGCTATAATGAATTTAATTTAACTGCTAACTACTCAGTCGAGTATTTTTTTCTCAAAAAACTAACTCATAAATGCTAGATGCGACATCAGTGAATATTGACGGAATACGCAGATATTCCTAATTCCTGATGATTGATTTAAATATAACTTATTTCACCGGAAGTTTAAATAATAAGTCAAGCGGTCGGCTTGCTGTTTGAAATGTAAGTTATATTGAGTACATAATATGTAAATGATATATATGTGCTTTTCCTTTTATTCAGGAAATACTGGGGTGACCCGAACTTTACCGTCGTTTAATAAGAGTTTCATATTTGTGAAGAAATAGACAGTCCTTATTTTGAACCACGTGGGTTTCTCAAGTAACATTGGTCTGACAGTGCATATGCCAACAGAGTTAGACAGAAATACTATATCCCACTAACGGGTTTCAAAGACTGTAATGATCAATACGGGGCCTTTGCGCCAGATCTTAAATTCTTTTCATAAACTCTACGTAAATTTTCTGCCTGGCGGCGTGAATATTACAAAGAATAACATTAACATTCCGACAGAGATTTTGACTAGTATTGTGGGGACCAAATATAGTACCTTCCTGAAAGTAGACACCGATCTGACATTCCTTAAATTCTAGAAACCAAAGCTAACGACATTGTGCTCTGCTAACTTTCGTGCCTGGACAAATTTTATGTGACTTAATCAGACAATCGAAAAATTAGAACACCCAAGGAATCGTTCCCTGAGACGGAGAGTTCAGTACGTCTTTTGGAACTGGAGATTTATTGGTCGATGACTGCATTTTCGGGTCTGTGTGAAGGTCCTAGAATTTATTATGTTCCCAGAGGCAGCGAGCAAAGTTGTAAGTATAACTGAGAGCACATGGCCATGGCTGAATGAATGAGTGTACGCAGGTCAGAGTGTTATTTTACCGTGTATATTGTCACCCATTTGCTGTCTTAACTTTTTAATCTGCAGAATTTGTTACTAATGCTAGAGTTTCTTTTTCTTAGGCTAAATCAGATTATCCAACTCTGTTCATACATTTACGAGAAAAGAAGAAACCTCTTAGACTCAACCCTATGTATCTATAACTCTTTGGGCCATCATCTGTTCTCTTAACGGGGCTGTGGGCTAAACCTAGAGTAAGATTCTAACGGGCTATTATCCGTGTAGCATTTTCTTGAATTTTATGACTATTTGTATATGTTTTTTTTTCCTTGATGAAATTTTTGGTGTTGTGAGAAGATTTTTTTTTTTGATGATAAATAATACAATCTCTCTTGAACTAATCAGTGCGTTGGTCAGCTCGTTCTAATAATATATATATTCATTGTTATAGATTTCCCACGTCGGGGTGTTTAACTGTCGTCACGTGTATGTGCGTACCCGTGAGTAGATAGAAATAGATATATCTGTGTGTAGACTGTCTGACGCTGTAAAGTTGTCGTAGAAGATAGGTGAGAGGGAGAAGAATTTTTTTCCGCTTTCAGAGACAGCCTCTATATCACAGTCTATTATCTCACTTGTGGGAATTCTATTTCATTTTACTAACTCACACTGGGACTCTCACTCATTCCAACCTATTCAGAAGGGACCAACCCAAGTCTTAATTCTCCTATCTAAAAATCTACGACAATAGGCAAGTAATAGTACACCTCGAAAAATGGCCAAACATCGTTCCCGAACACTACCATGGGAACACACACAAGACACAGGGCTGACTATCCAGTCAACGCCCAAACTTCGACTGCCCAGACTGCTACGGGAACACACACATCTCCCGCCAAACAGTCACCGCACTCGGCTGTTCACGGACTAGCCGTGAGCTATTCACAGCCGGCCGAAACCAGTACAGAATAACTAACTGACTAGCGCTCACGACGCTTTTCTGTACACTCTGTTTTCTATCATATAAATGTTTAAACAACTCACAATTAAACAAGCCAACAAGTGCCACAACCCTGAATTCACACTGTACAATCACATACTAAGGATCACTTCCCTTTGGACCTTAACATACTACCACACCCTCCGGAGAAAAAATGATTTATCATTTTTTGGGGAAAAGAATTACATCAACGAAAAATAAGGGGTCAGCTAAGCTCTAATATATGCTTACAACAATAGTTTTATGATAAGGTCAAAATAATACCTCGCCAAATAATAATGCAAGTGTACAATAAACAAATTACACAAATAAATCTGCTAAATACTGTGGTAAGTTGGGATTATATAATATAGTTATAGGGGACTTAGTGTACTGACTGAGATCAGCTGTGAAGGTATCTGTATCTAATAAGTGTGGTGTGTTACAGATGACCTTACTTGCTACCACATTTAGACCTCAATCAGACTTATTCTTGAATTTAGTGATGACTACGTTTAATGTCTAGGGTTATGATAGTGATGTAGTGTAATTCACAACAACCAACAGACAGATAAACACCTAAGTTAAGATCCTCAACAAATTGACAACAATATGACAGTCACAAACACATAACACTCTAAAGATTATCTTATTAAGTCAAGGGTTAAATTTTAACAAATGTATTGAATTTTTTTTCAATAAATAGATATCCTGATCCTACTACACAGTGAATCAGGAATCACAATTAAATGTAAACACAATGTTTATGTACAAAATTTTATACAAAGGATCTTTGTCCCGACATATAATAACCAGTATTCCTCTCCCTAATGGTTACAACGCCTCTGCAATTCCAGCGTTAATCCCTGCTATACAATAGGATAGGTGTCATGTTACATATGGCAATCCAATATATCTATCTGTATAGGCAGTTATACTCCTCTCTGACAATCTTTACAAGGTGGAGCAATATCTAGGCTTTGCCTCATGTTTGCTACTGAACCACACACATACAGACATAATTTATCATTTCACATTCAATTTTCATATAAAATATATTAAATATGTCTAGCTTACCACAATTCAAGGAAATATTAAACAAGTAACGTTGACTGGCGATGAATTCTGGCACTATTTCGATCTGCCTCTGTCCAGGCTTTTCCTTTATTAGAAAAATTCTTAGCCTGCTCTCAACGTACTTGATTTTCACAAGATTTATTTTCAAAAATGGCAGTGAACTGACGCTTCTATTTGACCATATCTAACGTTCTAACCAATCAGGCCATGTTTACATGAGCCTTTGAAAAAAAACTATCCATCCTATAAGTTGCCATTAACAACAATATTTGTATTTGCAGTTAGACCAATAAGGTTTCGCCTTACATTTTACCACAGCCAATCAAATCGTATCTAACTTGTCGGCCTCATTTCCCCCAAAGCAGTGTTTTCCAAACATGCCATAAAAAAATAAGCAGATATGATCTTGTGCTGTCAGTCAACCCCACTATAGTATTTTGGCTATAATTTGTTAATTCATAGACTATTTGCGTAACACATAACATATTCTTTGTCAGCAAGTCCTAAGGTACAAGAATATATAAGTTTAATGGGGCTAAGTGGCTTCGTTCAAAATATGTATTTTTCTATGATAGTCGTGTATTTGCTGTTACCACCTGTTCACTTCCATACTATGGGATGTCTTCTGTACTGTCAGACTAATGTCAGGAGCTTAGACATAAAACAGTAGAATGTCAGGTTTCCCAATAAGACTTTAAACCTGTTTTCAAAACCTAACCTCGTATCGTTAGTGTTTTTTATCACTGTTTATTTGAAAAAATCAGGCCTTCATGCGTTTCGCGTGTGATTGGCGTTCACTTTTTAATCGCGAGACGACGTAGTATTATTGCTTCGCTCCGTCTATCCTTTCTCGTCTCTGCTTAGCCCGTCTGTCTTTTTAGGTCAACTTTGTGTGTATAATTTCATTAATGTAGTATTTGTATCTAGGTCATTATGCAGTGTGCCTATCAAGGTCTTCTAAGAAATACAGTACCAGTTTTATTTTTAGAACCGACTGTGATTCGCGTGTAGGCTTTACGTAGAGTTTATGCAGACGAAGTAGAAAAAGGGGGTCTCTTGTTCAGCCATTATGGCGTTCTACAACGCAGGCGTTCGCTATTGGGAAAGCACTGGTCTTTCACCATTCTTCTTTCTTTCATATTATTTCGTTCGGCTTTACATTTATGTTCTAATTTTCCAGTTTTGTTCCAATTTATATAGGGGTATCTAGAATTTTTCACTACAAATACACCGAAATAATCATTTACAAACAAAGTTAAGTATAATTACTGTAGACCAAGTAAGATACAATAAATAGAAAGTACAGTCAATGAAATCGAGATAGGAAGAAAGATCCATAATACCTAATAGTAACAATTAAGCAACTAAATTTCTTGCATGAAATAACTAAAATAGAACTGTCACCAATAGTCACATATACTAATCCATATTATAATACAAAGGATGAAAGTATAAGAAGTGTAAGAAGTAAAAGTATACAAATAGTATCAAGTAACATCATTTTGAATGTTTTTCCAAAGGTAATGTTGGGTCGATCCAAGAGCTACTCTCATTAAATGTTCACACATAGCACTATCAAATCTGGCAATCAGTTCAACAAGCTTTAACAAATTTCCATTGTTAGGGTCATATAATTTATCAGATGTTCCACGAAATGGCAAGCATTGTTGGCTCCAGAACTGGACAATAGGCGTTCTATTACGCTCCTCCAGTGTCGAACTTCTGAATTTAATAACTTTTGTTGCATTCAATCAATTGTCTATACTGATTTAAGCCTCGACGAAAATTGAATCCATTTTGTATGGGACTCCAAGTGGTATTTAGATTTTTCGTGTTCATTAAGATACACATACAAATGACTCCAATCATTATAGCCATCAGTAGTGAGTGACATTTTATTACAGGAGAACAACTTACAGCAGAAACAAAATACAGAATATTTTTCTTTTGAATACACTAACCATGATCGATTAATATGTTCTCCATTGCTTAGCTCCCTAGTGTAACAATTTAGTGAAAATTTCCGACCATTAGAGCTGCGCAGAAAAAACGAACTCATTTTTTGGTCTCTCTGGCAGGCCTTTTTTTTTTTACGATTTCCAGTCTTTCGGTATCGCTTAAAAAAGGATTCCATCTTGCCGGATCAGTGTACCTTTCAAGTTCATCACTTAAATCTCTGGAATTGGAAACGGTCAAATCAGTCTCATTTTCGACATTGTTAGTAATATCTACGTTACTGGGGTCCGAGTTAGAAGTACTTGCCATGAGCTCAGAATCATTTGTTTCGGTACATTTGCTTATTTTCTTCTGTCATACATCAGCTGTTTCAGTTTTTTAGATATTTATGTGTGGCCGTGTGGCCTACTACGCCACCCTTAGGATAGAAAGTACTTTAGCAAGTCAGATACACTATGTACTTGTATAGGCTAGCTAGTACTCGCACTAGTCACAAACTAATGACATCATTTGTCATGGTACTCATGAATCCATGATTTCATTAAATCTTGTGTGGATTTTCATACAAGATAAACTGGAAAGTCCATAAACTGGGACTATGATTGGTCAACGTCCCTTGGTAATAATAAATTTGGTAGAGAGATTTTGTAGTTAGTTAGTTTTGAGATTAAATTAACTGACTGTTAACCAAAAGACCAATCATTAGTTAATTTCCGGTCAAGGATTGAAAGGATAACATCCGCCCAAGCTGAGATCCCAAGAAGTCGATGAACAGAAGTAGATTTTATATTGAACCCAGAGAGCATATTGTATTTTCCAATATGTATTGTTTTTCAACGAATCTTCAATCGAAATAAACATCTTTTATATAATTTTGACTGAAGTGAAATCTATACTGGAAGCGAAAAACTAAAGTAAGACAGCTGTAGTTTTTGATGAAAGCTTAAATTATCTAACGGCCATCAAAGTTCACTACCTACCACCACTATCACGATCTACACTGCCACATATTATTAATTATTTGGTGCAGTGACCTTTCACACACCAGTGATTGTCATTTTTGGTGTGGTACAGCTTATGCATGATGGATCCAAATCTGCAACAGCAGTTTGAAAATCAAATACAATTGCTCCAACAACAAAATCTGTTGTTACAACAGCAGATACATGACATGCAACAACAGCATGCGTTAAGTCAGCCATTGCCAGATAACGCTGAAGTTCCTAATAGTTCTCTACCTGCTATTGCTACCACCCTTAGCTTGGTTACACAGAGTGCAAATCTGCACAACATCACTAACATTGTTAAGCCTTTTTATGGCGATCCGTCCACTTTTCGGCAGTGGTTACGTGATATTGAGAAATTTTCTTCATTGATTCCGTCAGCCACTGATGCCGATCGCAAACGTGTTGCCTTCTTATCATCTCAGTCAAAATCTCGCTAACCACCGTACATCGATCTCTAATGTTTACCAACAAATTACTTCCTTCCACTAGATCACACCCCACCACCCCTTCTCTAATTCAATACAATTATTCACAACATACCGCTATATCCCCTCTCCGTTCTGCTTCCTACTATACACACAGGTAACCAGCCATCGCTCTCCGCGTGCATGAGTCACACACACACACACACAATCTGACTCATACTCTGGGCCAGGCAATAGTAGCCATTCAAAACACGAATAGGTAATTAAAAGTGCCCACTACGATAACTTATCCAGTTATGACTACAAAATTAACTTGCGCTGATACGCACTAGCAGCAAAACAAATAGCAAAAACTCTTTACAGAATCAATCATAAACATGTCCAAAAGGAAAAAGAAAGTGATAAAAACGATATACTCGTACATATGACTCTCTCTTCTGTCATAAAATCACTTCTTGGCCGCAACTCTTAGGGGGAGGTTTCACCCATATTTTGGCATTTTGTTTAAAAATTATCATTTTTACAATATTGATGCTACAGTTTAGTGTCACCATTTTTCTACCTAACGCTATGTTTTTTATTGCAGTTTTCAGCTTACAAATATTTTAAATTAATTTTTCAAATACGTATGTTCAGCCACAAATCAGCTAATTATATATGCAAAAAAATTATTTTGTTATAACTTTTTTATTTATTAACATATTTTAATAATTTTTTCGGTATTTAGTCCAGCCAGATCATTAGATTAACATTTTTAACAGTTATGAACCTTAACATAAAATAACATTTCATTGGCTGAAACTTCTCATGAGGGTAAAAAAATCGCCAGCTTCAACCAATCAGAATCAAGCTTACATTGGGCTTGGCTGCCTGATTTGTTTACTTCGTACTCGCTTCCTGTATCATTGCGAAGTCGAATTTGCGATTACAGTTAGATTTATAGTGATTTCTTATTTAATAAAATGGACTGTGTTAATAAATCAACAGCATCAGGTAAAAGAAGGAAGGATAGGCCCATTAAGAGGAAATTTAGAGGTAACAGGTATTCTGGTTCTCTTAAACAACCGAAAGTCACAGCCACGCGTCAGACAAATGAAATAGGCCTAGGCCTATCGTCAAACTGTCATTCTCAGCCAGCTGAAAGTAAAACTCTAAACACATCTGCATCATTCTGCAAATTAAATAGTGTTACTTCTACAGCTGTGAAACACACTGATCCTGAAAATATTGAAGGATACAGAATTATCAGCATTGAAAGCGTCTTGCAGTTTGTTAAACAGTTCCCATGTCTAAAGTGTTTTTAAAAATGGCATAGCAACAGTTCTGTCTGTGAACCCAGTGAGAGCAGCAAAAGTTGTTGATGTAGAAATGTTGTCCAATTACTGTGATGCTTGCAGTAAGGCTAGAAAGAAATACAAAACAGATGAAGAATTTGCAGTGTGGATGACAGGTCATAAATCATGCCACAAAAATCATGAGGGTGCCTCTGGTCTGATGGAATCACATGGAATGATTAATATTTTTAGAAGATCTGAGGAAAAACATGGTTTGAAGTATGTAAAATATCTTGGAGATGGGGATTCAAAAAGCTTTAAATCTGTTGCCGAGGCAAAGCCACAAATGTATCCTGGACTTCAAATCGAAAAATTAGAATGCTGCGGCCATGTTCAGAAACAAATGGGACGACGTCTCCTTGATAAAGTTGCAGAATGTAAAGGCAAGCAGTATGAAGAAGATGGGACAAAGTATAAGGGTATTGGAAATTTTGGAAGATTAACAAAGAGTGCTATTATGAGAATACAAGGTCATTACGGTGCCGCAATAAGAGGAAATATTGGTTCAATTTCCAATATGAAAAAAATCATAATGGCCATTCTCAAGCATCGTGCTGGAGATCATGAAGATTGTGGAGATTGGTGCTTAAAGGATATAAACAAGGCTAACAGAAACAGGCTGCCTAAATTTGTCATTAAAGAAATTCAGCCTGTCTTTGATGAATTGTCTTCAGATTTCTTCTTGTCAAAATGTCTTCATAGAGGAACACTGAACTCTAATGAGTCTTTCCACAATCTGATCTGAAACAGATGTCCCAAAGCAGCATTTGTAGGAAGAGACAGATTAGAACTTTCAGTTTATGATGCTTTGATAGTTTTCAATGATGGAGAACTTGGGAGAAGAGGAATTTTTGAAAATCTTGGTCTATCTTTTGGGAAATACTGCTTCAAAGGATTTTCTGGTTTTGACGCGGCACGAGTCTCTGCTTCCCTAAGATCATATGATATGAAAAAAGCAGAATACAGGCACAGAAAATCTTTCCTGGATTATAAGAATACCAACAAAGAGAATGGATATGAGGTGGTGGATTCTAATGTGAGTATGTCAATTTTAAGGCATGTTTTCCCTGTATTTTGCTTGTTTCTACGATATTGTTTTTCAGCAATTTTGATGACATTATGTCAGGATTACTCAAAATATTTTAAAGCTAAAGGCTTTAAACTTTGCACACTGTGATCTCATACTATAGTGCTTGTCCCCTTCTAATTTTAAAAGTATAAACCTGTAACTTTTTGATCAGTGAATTTTTAAAGTATCTCTACCCTGTATTTTTATCAAGAAAAATGGGTCTAATTTTTTAAAATTCATAAAAAATCACTCGGACAGTTTATGAAAATGAAACTAGAAGGGAGTCTTGAGAATGCTGTGATCTATGTGCAAGCCAAATTCCAATGTCCTATCTTTGCAAATAAAGTGTGCATTTTGACACAAAAAAGTTTCTATTTTTAGTAACAATATGCAAATTAGGACCCAATATAATTATTTTCCAATGATTCAGCATTTTTTATTAGATGCTTTGATGTCCTAAACATGCCCAAAAAAATTGGAGATTGTAAAGTCAAAAATAAAAAAAATATAATTTTAGGTGAAACCTCCCCTTAGTGGAGCTTAAATTGGTGTCGTGCTTAATAAAAATCAGAATTCTCGGTTGCCCAAAATTATTTTACGTTAAGAAATATACGAGGGGCGTTCAGAAAGTAATGCACCACATCGTTTTTCTCAACTAATAATGAAGATAGAAGAATGAAATTTTGCACACTTCAAATATGGCATGTGCCAATTGTGTGCACCAAATTGCACCGCAACCGGCCAAATTATACGGCTGCCCTAAACCGTTGAAGTGGAGCGTGTTATCAACTTGCGTTATAAGCAGCGAATTGTGATAGAATTTCTCGTTGCAGAGAAGGAAACTGTTGTTAACATTCACAAGCGTCAATGTGATGTGTATGGAAGTTTTGCAGTCGACAGGAGTACAGTCAGTCGCTGGGTTCAGAGAATCAAAGAATCAGGAAGTGGAGATACGGAGCTCCTTGATCGGCCGCGCTGTGGACGTCCTGCAACAGCCACCAACGCAGAAATGTTGAAATGCGCTGAAGGCATTATTCTTACTGATAGGCGAATCACTACTCAACAATTGGCCTTACAGCTGTCAGTCAGCATTGGTAGTGCAAATGCAGTTATAAAAACTCTCGGATTTTCTAAGGTTTGCGCAAGATGGGTTCCTCGAAGTCTCACAAATGACCACCGATTGCAAAGGAAAGCAATTTCTTCTGAATTGTTGGAGCGTTTCAATGCTGATGGAGAGAACTTTTTGGCTAAGATCGTTACAGGTGACGAAACCTGGGCACATCATTTTGAACCTGAGACAAAAAGACAGTCAATGGAGTAGCATCATCCGCAATCACCACGAAGAAAGAAATTCAAGACAATTCCTTCAGCTGGAAAGGTCATGATCACTGTCTTTTGGGACATTGAAGGTGTGATTCTTGTGGACGTTATGCCAAGAGGAGAGACAATCAATTCGCAAGCTTACATTAAGACATTGAAAAAACTCAATCAACGTTTTCACAGAGTTCGGCCGCACAAAAATCCAGCAGACCTCCTTCTCCTTCACGACAATGCGCGACCTCACACAAGTCTGGCAACACGGGAAGCAATCACCAAATTCGGTTGGACTGTACTACCCCATCCACCCAATAGTCCCGTATTGGCAGCCTCTGATTTTCATCTATTTGGTCCACTTAAAGATGCACTCCGTGGGACAAGGTTTGAAGATGATGAAGGAGTGATTCATGCAGCGAAGAAATGGGTACTTGATCAAGACAAAATCTGGTACGGGCTAGGAATACATGCACTTGTTTCGCGCTGGCATAAAACCGTACAAGTTGATGGGGATTATGTTGAATAATACCGATGTTTACATGACATATCCATGTATATTGTGTATAAATTTCATGCTTTTTGAATAAACAGCTCCCGAGAAAAACGATGTGGTGCATTACTTTCTGAACGCCCCTCGTATATATATTAAAGAGGAAATGAAGTAACGCGGGATCTCGACTTTATATAATTAATCTACCAAGAAAAACGCCAACAAAAAATACTAAGTAGACGTGTTTACCAGCAAGGAATGAATTTCCGCACTACACTTGTATATAAGCTCTCAACTGTATAACAGTGTTCTTAGGGCAGCAAAGATTCCTTTTGAGACTAATGGTAAAGAGTGATGGGGACTAGTTCTTAAATAGTAAGAAAGATCGTCAGGTGTCCGGCCAGCGTTCCTCAGTCCGCTCGAGATGAAAAAGAACAGAAGACTTTCGTTCGTGAGGAAAAACGAGGACGGCAAAAATAAAGGAGAAGAAAATTCCCCGTGTCCCCCATAATCAAAGAGACAGGGAACTTGCCGTTTCCCCCAGAATCGCTACTAAAAGAATGCCGCTTTACGTGTGCAAGGGGTGGCGTTAGCCTGGCTCTCTCAAGATTGACGGCTATCGACAGAATTTGAGCTGTTAAGATCAATTGGAGTAAAAATGACAGAACAGTGGGCGTAGGCAAAATTATAGGGAGACAATGGGCAGATCACTCAGACCAAAGTGGGCAGACATTTCCAATCAAATCACGACAATAATCTTCGTCGTTTGTTTACATGTCTCCTTGACCTTTCTTGTACTCCGGGGATTCCCAGGCAAAAGCTGCTTCGTAAATGGCTGGTGTACCGGTCATGTTTGTTTCTATTTCTTTTTCTCTGAAGAACGTGGACTGTTTTGTGGTAGAATAGATGACAGTGCCAATAGATGACAGTGCCAATAGATGACAGTGCCAATAGATCATTGTCTAATTATGATCGTCTCGTCTCTTTCTTTCTCTCTCGTTCTTTCTCTCTGCTCATCTTCTACTCATAGAGTCGCAGGCTTGTCCAATATTATTAGTCATTAGACCTAAAGATCTTTTATATACTGATGCCGAGAAGCTGGAAAAAAAGGTGTGAGAATGGATTTTCCCCGTGTTTGTCATGAGGTAGAGAGCGAATGGCTGCTGGAATGGAAAGTGCATGATTCAACCCACGGGTTTGTGTACAGACTACATGAAAACAATGAAAGTTACACGTGCAACACGATTCCCAACAGCTATGACCCTGAAAATGTGTACGCGTTGTGGCAGTATACTCGGTATAAAAAGGCCGTTGAGACAAAACACCCAGTACATGTGCTTGAAATGCCACGACTATCTGAAAACGACCGCCAACGAGCCATTGGTATGTTGGAGACCGGAATGAGCTCGCGGGCCATTGCCAGAAGGATGAATTGCCACCACAGCACTATTTTACGTCTCAATGAACGTTACGGAACCACTGGCAGTGCCCGGGATAGACTTCGGAGTGGCCAACCACGAGTTACTACCCCTGCGCAAGATCGTCATATTGTGCTGAGTCACCTAAGGAATCGTTCTCTCCCGGCAAGTCAAACAGCAAGAGCAATAGTGAGTAGACGTGGGCAAGTCTCTCGAATGACAGTCATACGACGACTCAAGAGATACAGGCTTACTGCAATACGACCTTATGTTGGGCCAAACTTGACTCACAGACATCGTCAGCAGCGCCTGCAATGGGCAGAGCAACATGTCAAATGGACTAGACTGCAGTGGAATGCTGTCCTATTCACAGACGAGAGCAGATTCAACATATCCTTTGCTGATGGACGTATGCGGATTTGGCGACGGTGTGGAGAGCGCTTTGCAGATTGCCGTGTTCGTCAGCACAACCGATTTGGAGGTGGCAGTATTTACATTTGGGGAGGATTCAGTTTTCACCATCGCTTGCCTCTTCACGTCTTCCGTGGAAATGTTAATGCTGTGACATATCGAGATGAGGTTCTGGATGCATTGGTTGCTCCTGCGTTCCCAAATTGTCCAGACTTGCAGCTTCTCCAGTAGGATAACGCACGTGCGCACACCGCATGCATTACGCAGCAATATCTACAGCAGCAGAACATTGTGGCGATTGATTGGCCTACCCTATCACCAGACATGTCCTCTATAGAACATCTGTGGGACGAGCTTGGACGCAGAGTCTACAGGCAAGGTTCTCCAGCTAATCTGCAACAGCTCGAAGCTGCTCTTACACGTGAATGGGACTTGATTCCCCGGAATTTCCTTCAGAGACTTGTGCGTTCCATGCGGAGCCGCTGCCAAGCTTGGTTTGCAAGCACACACGGTGGACATACCAGATACTGAGGATAGTGTGAATGAATTTTTTTATTGGTTGCATTTTTGGTTTTCTCCCTTGCCTGCACAGAATGCAATGAATTTCATAACAATCAAATGTACAAATTAACGACCAGCATGGATTCATAGGAAAATGAATAAAGATTCCAAATATGTAAACTTGTAAACACTTATATTTACATTTCACACTCTGTTCCTGGATTATACAGGTGGTGCGTTTTTAATGTGCTTCAGTATATTTGGACGTCCGCCCTAATAACCGACTAGGTTGAACGGGACGTGCCTCGCCAGAATTTTATTTTTAAAAAAAAAGCTTTTCGAATACTTCATGAGTGCGGATTACTTGCCTTAATAATCTGATCGTGTTTCCAACTCGTGATATACTTTTACATATCTACATTGATGATGATTTCTGGCCTTTTCAACATACCTTATTTCTGAACCCTTTGAAAATAAAGTTGGTTCATTCTCTCTTCAAATAATAATGATTTAAATTGGTCAGTCGGACGACGAAAGCAAATACAGTAAATATGAAATAAATAAACAGATAAAATAAACAGAGTAATTACGTTCTTGATTGTAGTATCTGACTAAGACATTCTAGACCTTGTCTAAAATTGGGTCAACACAGATTTTAGTTGGGAAAAGTAACATAAAGTGTACGTTTTTGTGTGTGCTCTCCTCCCCCGACAGAATAACACACACGTTGTATTCTTGGGCGTGAGCTAAAGAAAATGATACTTCTTGTTCGCTTATCTGCACGCGCTTGTGCACGCAGTCTTAGAAATGTCATCGACGCTTGAACGAGGTGATGACGAAAGCTGAAATGAGGTTTATGAAGGTGGGTGGTCCGATAGCGGGACCAACAGATGCCATTCATGCATGTTGTGAGAGGGCCCCCCCCCCCCCCCTTCATCCTCTTCTGCTTCTTGCAACATAAGTAGAGATAAAAAGTCAATGCGAGACTTTGATCAAGACCTGGAACATTAATTTTTTTTTTTTTTTTTAATTGACCTCATAATCTCTTATCATCTGGCAACAAAAGCGATTGCCTTGACCGCACGGCGAAGACAACAATTAGGTCAACCCAAGGTTGGTGAATCATAAACAATTAATAACGAACATCAACCATTTCTAGGCAACCATAAGAAGGACAGAAACAATTAGCACACTATAACAATAGACAAGAAACGGAAATAGTAGCTATACTGCCCTTGCACTGTTGTGCCAAGTCAAATCTTCGATTACACTGACTAACAAAAAAAAAATTTTTTTTTCTTTCTCTAACATTTCTATGTTTTTCTGATCAATTTTAATGCGCTGTTTTTAAATCTGCAAACCGTTTTTCTCTATCAGGTCGGGATCTCTAGAAATACGCAATTGAAGTTTTTTAACAACGCATACAGTATTACAACATCATTTGTACAAGAAGTATAACAGTTATGTAGGCTTGCATTTCTTTGCAGTCGACTTTCGTCGGCGAATGGCATGTGGTACATCGCGATGAAGCATCCAACAATAATCAGCAAGCATGGTCACACTCCACCGTCCTTGATAACGTGACTCCATTACGGCGATATCTTGATGGAATCGTTCTCCATGTTCATCGCTGACTTCGCCAAGGTTGTCAGGGAAAAAGTCAAGATGCGAATCGAGCAAATGGATTTTGAGGGAAATGTTACAGCCCATAATTCTGTATGCATCTATGCACTGCTTAACAATATGCACATAGTCGACAGATTTGTGATTTCCCAGAAAGTTATCGACGATCGATTTGAATGCCATCCATGCGCGAAGTTCACTACCATGTAACAAGTTCTCGAATTGTTTGTCTGCAATAACTTTCCTAATCTGAGGTCCTACAAAGATACCTTCCTTTATCTTTGCATCGCTAATCTTTGCATCGCTAATTTGCGGAAACTTTTCTCGAAGATAAGTGAAAGCTTTGCTCGTTTTATCTAACGCTTTTACGAAATTATTCATGAGCCCCAACTTTATATGTAACGGTGGTAAAATGATGCTGTCTTTGTTAGCTAATGGCTCGTGTATTACATTTTTATGCCCGAGCTGCATACGATCCCTGATAGGCCACACCTTTCTTGCATAATGTTCCTGTCTGTTGCGGCTGTCCCATTCACATCATCATCTCATCTCAGCCCGTAACCCGTCATGGGTCGTAGGGGTGCCATGGTGGAAGCATCAGCAGACAGGGTCCTCCACTGCTCTCTATCCTCAGCAATGCGTACAAGTGTGGAAAAACCGTGTCCTGCCCATTCTTTGATGTTATCAGCCCAGGATTTTCTCTGCCTTCCTCTTCTCCGTTTACCTTTGACTGTTCCCTGAAGGATCGTTTTCGAAAGGGAGTCATGACGAGTTACATGCCCAAACCAGGCAAGCTTTCGACGTTTCACTGTTGACAAAAGTGGTTCTTGGTGGCCTGCATAGGTGTTTATCTTCTCTCTAACATAGACATTTGTTTTGTGCTCTTTATAGCAAATGCGCAAAATTCTT
Organism: Oreohelix idahoensis; assembly: GCA_024509875.1. Taxonomy (NCBI): domain Eukaryota; kingdom Metazoa; phylum Mollusca; class Gastropoda; order Stylommatophora; family Oreohelicidae; genus Oreohelix; species Oreohelix idahoensis. The sequence goes on from JAMPIV010007033.1 coordinate 103,342, forward strand.
CTATAACATTTATGCTCGAAAGCCTGAATCCTTCGCTCCGTATCTGCAGTGAGTGTCCAGCTCTCACACTCATACAAGAGAATAGATAATACAAGTGATTTGTATAATTTGATCTTCACAGGAAAACTGATGTTACTTTTCCAGATCACATTCAACCTTGTCATGGCAGCTGAGGCCATCTCAAGTCTTGTCTTGATTTCTATAATTGATCTTCCATCACTGCATATAGTGGACCCGAGATATTTAAAGGTGTTAACTTCTTCTAACGTTTGCCCATTTAACGTAATGTTGGTCGCAACATGTTTCTTATGGCTATTCACCAATATCTTGCTTTTTTCTATATTAATTTCCATCCCATACGTTCTTGTTACTTTCTCCAGTCTAGAGGTAAGGTCTTGAAGTTCTGATTCTGATCCAGCTATCAGATCAATATCATCAGCAAAACGTAGGTTGCACAGAGGTCGGCCTCCAATCGATATGGTTGATTTATAATCGTAGAGAGCCTCTTGCATAATATGTTCTAGATAAATATTAAAGAGCACTGGGGACAGGATACATCCCTGCCGAACTCCTACAGTTGTTTTGAAAAATTCTCCAATGTCGTTGCTTGCAAAAACAGCACTGCTTGCGTCCTTGTATAGTGCTTCAATGATATCTATGATGTTGGTATCAAAATTGAATTTTCTCATTACTTGCCATAAGCCTTCATGCCAGACTCGATCGAAGGCTTTTGTGAAATCGATGAAGTTATGGTATAAATCGTGTTGATGTTGGAGATGTTTTTCGATAAGTAATCTAATATTGAAGATTTGTTCTGAGGTACTTCTTTTTGGTCTAAAGCCAGCCTGTTCCTCTGACAAGATTTCTTCTGATTTCTGTTTTATTCTGTTCAAAAGTATCCTTAACATCACCTTACTTGGATGACTAATAAGGCTAATGGTTCTGTAGTTCTTGCACATTTTTAGATTTCCTTTCTTTGGAAGCGGTATTACTAATGACTGCGTCCATTCTTTTGGCCATTTTTTTGTACTCCCATTCACATAGGAAGCAACAAAATTTAGTATACCCAGTCTGCATGCCCGTGAGAATTGCAATGACCCTTAGGTCTCCACAAATCCGCCATTGGTAGTCATTGTACTTTATTTTTGCCAAAAGTATAGCCATATTGTCATAAGTTTCTTTCATATGAACAGAGTAGGCGACTGGAATTGATGAAAATAAATTTCCATTATGCAATAACACGGCTTTTAGACTAGTCTTGGAAGATTCGATGAAAAGTCGCCATTCGTTGACTATGTGCTCATGACCGAGGTGCACCATTAGACCTTTTACATCTTTGCAATAGCAAATGTCATCATCCATCTCAAAGTACTGAACAAGTTCTCTGTGTCTATGACGAAATTTAGATATCGGAGTATTGGGCGCTAAAAGATTCCATTCTCTGAGTCGCGAACCGAGTAATTCCGCTTGTCCTTTGGTGAGAGCGAGATCACGTATTAGATCTGAAAGTTCTGAATGGTTAATTAAGTGAACACCATCATTCACCGGTACATAATCCGAGTCAGAATTAGTTTCTAAAGCAGGTAAACTATCACTTTCTGATGGCTCATTCACGTCCAACGGATATTGTTCTGGTGGAACTGGGATCGGACACGTGATTGGATCATGAGGCACTGGTTTCGAAACCGATTCAATATTTGGATAAACCACAGACTTTCTAGTTTTAAAAGTGAAACCATAGATATTTTTCAAGCAGAAGTAACAATCAGTAGCGTGATTTGTCGGTTCACGCCATATTACTGGCACTCCAAAAGGCATCGACTTATGCTTCGGCGATTTTCGTAACCAACCTGCCAATGTATTTGCACAAGTCGAACAAACTGCATTTGGCTTCCAAGATTTATTTGCGTCATCAACTTTCGAATCGAAATAAAGTTCATATGCTTTCTTTAGCAATGGTGTAAAGTTTTTCTGGTGAACACGATCGGTAAAATATCCGCACACGTAACAGAACAGATCAGCCGAATTTCTACAACTTCTAGAAGCCATATTTCACTCAAAATTATTTCAAAATACAGTAACTATTTGAAATATAACGTAACATATGTCATGCATCTTTTAGCAGTATAAAAAGTAGAATTATTTTGCATTTTATTAATTTTTAAAAAGTTATATAGTAAAAATGAAACGGAGCAAATAACGGTTTCCCAAAAATATATTTATTCACAAATATCTTAAGAACCCGACGTGATAGAGATAAACGGATTTCAAATTTGAAATCAGCGCAATAAACTGACCTAAGAACACTTATTCTTATATAAGAAAGAAAAATGTTGTTTGTCAGTGTTATTACATTTTTATGTGACCTCCTTTAACTTTCTCCTGTCCCCTTCCTTTTCGTTTTTCTCACCCGCTCCTTATTGCATTATTTTCGCTCCCATCGACCATATCTTGTCACGGGTTGCCTCCCCTTGTCTCTGCACTAGTGGCCAAAACCTAGAGTATCTAATGTGGGTCTTCAAAGGTGTCTACCTTCTCACAAGATTACTCTTGGCAGAGTTGTAGATAGAAGGACAATGATGCTTCTGCCTCGAGGTAGTATTCACAAGATATTCAGAAAGCAAGAACAATGCTGAATGAATCTTAGCAATGTTAACTTTAGTATCTGCCGTCAACTTTTGTGAAGGATTGTCTTATAATTTGCTCGTTCAAGCCCCCAGCTGATTTAATTCAACGAAATTCTTCTTTTTATTATTGTTCTTATTGGCTCTTCAGATGTAAGTATATATATATATATATATATATATATATATATATATATATATATATATATATATATATATATATATATATATATATATATATATTAAAATCAGGGTTTACACGTGTGCAGTTCGTTCTGTAATTCAACTAAGAATTTGTAAAATAACATATAACAAATTTAATGATCAATTCTTCTTCAACAGTTTAAAATAAATATGACTGGTGGGTGAAATTTAGTAAAAGTTTTGTCCTCATAGAGACTTGATAGGGGAATGTTAATGTTCTTTGCTGTTGCCTTTTAGTAAACACTTAGCTTAACATCGATGACTACTGCTGCTGTTGTTGTTTCGTCAAGTCTTTTTTGTGATGAGGGCACATCTCTAGAAACTTCCAGGGATGGCCACTCCTAAGGTCAAGGTAGGTATAGGCATACCTCGGAGATATTTCGAGTTCGGTTCCAGACCACCGCAATAAAGCAAATATCACAATAAAGCGGGTCACACCAATTTTTTGGCTTCCCAGTGCATATAAAAGCCTAAAATCATGTTTGCACTATGTCTGCTAAGTGCGCTATAACGCTAGGTCTAAAAAAAAAAAAAAATGTACTGTAAAATTAAAAATACTTTATTGCTTTAAAAAAATGCTAATCTTCATCATCTGAGCCTTCAGCGATTTGTAATCTTTTTGCCAAAATCTATCGGAAGAAAAAGGCACGTTCTACTAAATAAATATGAATAATTTGAAAAAAAGCGCAATATCTGCGAAGCGCAATAAAGCGATGTATGCCTGTATTTTCACAGCTTATCCAATGTAGGTGGTTAGTGTCGATCCCCAGCTCTTGAATAACAAAACTGGTAGCATAGACTCGTTTCACAACTGGTCTCGTACCACAAAAAAAAAATAAAAAATTGGGGGATCTACAATCTCCTGGCACAGGTGAATGGATACAGCAACTTAGATTAGATGCTTCGAACACTTGGTATGGGAGTAATTTTAGAATCTCTTTTATGACGGGTGCTTTGATTCCTAGGTTCACAGTCTTTGTATTTTAAAAATGCGGGTTTTCTTTTTAAGTTTCAAAGATGCCAAAAATACTTGGTCTTGTCCCTTTTAATTTGGAATTCTTTCCGATTCTTCTCTGGCTCCTGGGAGTTGCTACGTTGAAGTATTGCAATGCAGAGTGTTTTAGTTCAAATTGTGTTAAGTTATATTCCACTTTTTCCTCTACAAGCTCCCACATGGCATTTCCGACAAAACACTAGAATTGTAATTAGAATTGTAAAGGATTATTCCCATCTTGTGCAAACACCGCCATTAGCCTTTCACCTGGGATCAAATGTGGGACCATCACTTTTTTTGTGATCCAATTAGTCCCTCAGGGACATCCGGCAAATTGAAGTGTGAAAGTTATATAAACATTGATCTTCGGGTGAGTTTTCTGTGTTGACGGGAGAGAGAAATAACAAAATATCACTCACGCAGGAATGTAAAGCAATCCTGTCGGAGTGGACATGAAAGCGCACAAACCGTTTTGTGACACGGACCTGGAACCAGCATTAAGTCCAAGGTCTGGTATCATAGTCTTGATCGAGTTCTCGCTGTGGGACCAGTTGGTTAAATCCTAAAAACCATTACCAGGAAGTCAAAGTTGAGTACCCGGCTGCTGGTACCCTATGCTTCTGTAGCTGCAAAACCTCTGAAACCATCAACATCCAAGCTCACCAAACTTGAGAATTGAGCGCCCATCCCGCCTTCGTTTGCTCCTTATACGCCCAGTCACAATTGAACTGGCCGCGTCTCTCGGGTATATTAAGGCGTACCACTTGCGCAAACCTGAGTTTGGACTCATTCAACCCACGGGATAACCGGGTTAATTATTAGTCACACTGGAAATATATTTCCCGCTATCCTTGTTAACCTTGGATTTATCTGAATTTTCACCTCTCCGGATAGGCACAGGAGTGGCAAGATAATTGGTTCAAGTCAGGATATAACCTCACTGACAGACAGGGGAGTTAACCCAAAGACGTGAGGCAGAAATTAATTAATATTTAAGAAGTCCTTGGTTATGCTTATAAGAGGGTGTTTTCCTCTCTACATCAGGTGTTATGGTTTTTGTGTTTTGTTGGGGTTGTGTTTTTTTGCGGTGGGGTGTTATGTAGTGTAGCCTAGATTGCAATCGTCTCTATTTGAGGCTGGGGACTGTGATGGGGACACAGATTAGAAGTTGGTTTAGAACTTATAATACCCGTTGTGGATTTTTCCTATTTTGATTTTTTTTGGGGTTTCTTTGTATACAACTAGGGTTGCCATTTTGGATTGTTAACCAAAATAAGTTGGGGTTGTCTATTGTTATTTCACGTGTTTATTGATATTGTAACTATACTTTTTGTTTGGGTTGATTTTTAAAAATAATTCCTGCCATTGCGCAGATATAATAATTTCTTTAATATATTTATATCATAATAAACATAGAAAGCTTTTTAGCGGCGGATCAGGATGTTCTTCCTACCTTTATATCTATGATTGTTAAATGTTAAAACCACTTGGTGTATCAGTCCCTTACTTCATATATTTATTCATTTGTTGATAGGTGAGAAAGACAGGGTGAGTGGAGTTGACATCTAAATAAGTCCGTGTGGCAGGGTAAAAGATTGTTTATCATCTTAGTAAACCTGACTGTTACACTTCCACTCAACATTCACATCTGCTATTTCATACTTTTCTCTATTTTTGTACTACTCACTCAGACTTTTGTCTTGTCTCAGACAGACTCTTTTCTCTGCTCGTGACACTAATATCAGCTTGCCGTACAGTTGTTGCACCACTACGGTATGACAGATGTATGATGGGGAGTGCCAAAGGAAGATTATCAAGAAGGTCTTCAGAAATTGGCTCATTAAGAAAGAATGAGAACTATTTCGAGATAAAGACAAGAAGAGAAGGTGAACTCTCTCCACTAGATAGTGTTTTCTAATAAATCATGAAGAGTTGTTTTGTATCCCCTCAACATTAACTTCCTCCCTAAGATCTTGATAAAGAAAGATCCCCCAATCTCCCAAATGCAGGGTTTTTCCCAAATGTAAATACTTGACACAGACAGCACGAGTGATACACTAACTGATTAAGCAATGGTTATAGGTTTATTGGTTAAATATTTACTCATACAGGTTTAGTAGAAATTTAAAAAGTATGATTGTGAAAGAATTCACACATGAAAATGTAAAACTGTAGTGAATTAAATATGATAATGAAACTATGTAAACGATGCAGTGATGATGGGATATACAAAGTGTTACCACACTGATGACAAATCTACATTGTGATCCTTCCAAATTTCATCCAATGTATGATCATATGAAGGTATATATACTGTCCGATGAAGAAGTCTTTTTCACAGTGTTGATTACCTCAAAGACGATGTCTTATTGTTGTACATATCGCACGTGTAGTAGTGAGAAACTTGTAAGATGTAATGTCCATCAATGCTGCTTGGAAATCTCTCTATCGTAGACAAACTTGACATTTGTCTCAAGAAACTGACTGCTGTCTGATCTTGAAGAAGGCACTGACTTGACTTTAGTTCTTCACGAATTGATCTTCTGGTTCAAGTAGGCTTCAGGCAATGAGATTGATTGCGTGAATTTACGTCGTGCAATACACGTTTTGAACAGATGACTTCACTTCATGCACCGACGCATTTAGTAACTGATCTTGGTTCAGGTAATAAGCTATTGAGTGATTTTAACTGTTGTCATTAGGATCAGGACTGGCCATATGTCCGTAAACCTCTCTCCCGGTGTTTCCCATGGCCCATCTGTTCAGCCAAGTTTCTTTGTTTGTTGTTCGTATGAGTGTTTTGGCTGTTTGGAGAGTTGTTGCTGTGAGTGATTGTTCTTGTCTTGTTCCTTTCTTTGCTAATTTGTCTGCTCTGTCATTACCTGGTGCATTTGAGTGACCACGGATCCACTGCATACCTATTCTGATGCCGTAGGAAGTGATAAGCTGATCAGCATCCAGGATTAATTTGGCTAATTCAGTTCTACAATGTCCACTGCCTTCCAAAGCTTGAAGAGCAGACATTGAGTCAGTAAAAATGACGATGTTTTGAGCCTTTGAGTGAAAGGCATCAAATACAGTCTTCAGATGGTATACAGCTGTTTCCAGTGCAATGATTTCAGCTTTGTAGTTGGAGCAAAACTCCCCGCATGCATGAAACAACTTGTCACAATACCATGATGATGATGATGATATATATATATATATATATATATATATATATATATATATATATATATATATATATATATATATATATATATATGGGAATCAACTTGTGAGTATGTGATCTTGACGAATCAACTTGTGATTGTTTGAATTTGATAAGCAGATGAATAAAATATTGTGATGCTGACACATACAAACGTGGGTGTGGATTTCCTATCTTGTAACTTAGGAAGTGTATGATGTCCTATCTTGTGAATTCTGCTATCCGGATGTAGGCTTTTCTAGCTTCTTTCCGACTAGACGTCAAACACTTAATGAGGAGACAGATTTCTGTAGCACTAAAGACATGAAATGGCTTTATAGGTTTCACATCTAATATCGATAGTTGACTTTCTTTTCATCCTATTCCTCACTATTTCTTCTTAATAACTGATCACTCTGTCTTTAATTCTCATATTTGATCACATGGTATAAGGCACACATGATACATGTTAAATATATTGAGCATGAAAGTGTGTGTCTATGGCAGTCTATAGTGATTATCCATTAATCTATATGAAAGTGAAGTTTATAACTGTAAATTACTTCTTTACATTAAAAGTCATCAATTATGTGAAAGGAAGAATATATGACTCAACCACTATTATAATTTACTACACTGGCATAACTTAAAATTCACTCTGGAATGAAAATATGGAACAGGCTACGTTATGGGAACTTTTCCCACTTATTTGCTGTGACTGTTGTAATACGTAATGACTGGTTGTGCATCATATTATATTTTATGATTGCCAATATGTGACAATGTTTAGGAGGCTCTTATAGCTTTGCCCATGATCCACTAACTTGTTTTCCACGCCACAGCTGAATGCTTGCTTGCTAGGCCCGGCTCTGTCAATCTTTGAAAGGTGGATGGGCTCTCGCAACATAATTTTTCACTGTATGCATGATGTCAGGTGATAAGAAAAACCGTGGCTTGTGGTTTGTTGCTTGATAAAAGAAATTATGTACTCCTTGTTACAAAGTTATTTTTCTTTGTGGCCCCACTTGTTTCCCTATGTCCAGATATGCTGACGTTCCATCTATTGTCTCATTGTTGCATGACCCACCGTTGGTTTCCTCTTGTTGCAGCAAAGAGTTTTGCTTCAATGCTGATATCAAAAGTAGACCATCTATGTGTACCATGTGGCTTAGTCCCGAAAGTCCTTTGTTTTCAACCGCTCCTGCTGGAAATAGTATTGTGCCCAGCTGTGGTGACACTTGGTGTTTAAACAGGAGATTAAGCTATCAAACGAATTCTCTCATTGCCCATGTTGCTGTAGCCAATAGTGTATAATGATATGAGGTGTTCGCCAAGATGGGAAATCTTAAAAGTTATACTTAAATACAAGGCATGAGTAGGAACAATCACTTTAAAATGATGAAAGAGCTCAGATGGGGGAGAAATAAAATGAGAACGATGATGAAAAAAGGTAAAAGATGATGAAATAACAGGACCACTTCATCACACAGCTAAACATAAATTAGTATTGATCCTAGTAATCAGCATTAACTCCTGTATAGTTCATGGGGAGGTCACTCACGAGATACAGACAGAATATGACTACTGCTCCCTCAGGCATGTCGTACAAGGTCACATGACAGTTTGTGCATGGGACTGGCAACCTCATTGTATAAAGTTCATTGCTACACAAACCACAGCTACACGCACCACAGCTACACGCACCACAGCTACACGCACCACAGCTACACGCACCACAGCTACACGAACCACAGCTACACAAACCACAGCTACATGAACCACAGCTACATGAACCACAGCTACACGAACCACAGCTACACAAACCACAGCTACATGAACCACAGCTACACAAATCACAGCTACATGACCACAGCTACACGAACTACAGCTACACAAACCACAGCTACATGAACCCCAGCTACATGAACCACAGCTACATGAACCACAGCTACATGAACCAGCTCCACAAACCACAGCTGCAGGAGACAGTTGTATACTTTGTTTAGGCTTCCTACAAAAGTATCAGCTACAGTAGTGACCCCGTGCTCCACAGGGAAATGATGATAATGCATTTTTTATTTTTAAATTGTTGTGTGTAATTACGTGTCCTTCTATTTCTTTTACCTAGAGGTTCCAGGACTGGCAAAAACTGGTTTCCTCAAACCGTCTGGTCCTCACCTCTTCTTTCATTAGTATTTGTATGGTTCTTATCTCTTCTTTCATTAGTATTTGTCTGGTTCTCATCTCTTCTTTCATTAGTATTTGTCTGGTTCTCATCTCTTCTTTCATTAGTATTTGTCTGGTTCTCATCTCTTCTTTCATTAGTATTTGTCTGATCCTCACCACTTCTTCAATTAGTATATATAGTGACCAACTCTTGTTCCATTAGTATTAATCTGGTCGCCAATTCTTGTTCCATTAGTATTTGTCTGGTTCTCATCTCTTGTTCCATTATAGCCACACCTTCACTATGAGCTGCTATTTCTTCCCTATGACCTGCAGATTGCACTGTTTTTCCTATGTTCAGTTTATTTGTGTTTTCAATCATGTTTTACTCTATCCCAGGATGCTAGTTTCATAGTTTGCCATTAATGCTGCCACCTGTGTGGTTCTTATTTGTTTTATTTAGTGTTCCAACATCCCTGGTACCCAATCATGAGGTTCTCATAGGTGAAAGGAGATAAGTTAGCAGTCCAGACTCTTTTCAACTTTCTCCATAAAACTCGCTATTGAACTGGATGGCTGAGCTTAATTTTCTCATTTGTCACGTCTTTGACAGAGAAAGGTACCAAGAACTAGACTTCTTGTCTTGGTGAAGCAATCTTTCTGAGTGCAGTCACTGAAGTAATCTTTCTGAGTGCAGTCACAGTTTGAAGCACTGCAACATCTTATAGTTTTTTGGTTAAAATAAAAATACATTTTGGTGTGAGTGACCTGTGACTGCTGAAAATCTTGACCTGTTCTGAACATCTTTTTTCTTTGTTCAATGCCTGGTTTACAACAAAACTGCTACATGCCTTGTTATGACTGACCTACTCAAGTTTCTGATGGTTCTCTTGTCTTCACTAGATACTAGCTAGGAAACTTACTTGTTCATGCTACTGGGAGCTAGAATCAAGTCCATGTACAACAAAGATTGTATACCGTCATAAAAACCCAGTCACTGTTTTACTGCAGATAAATGTAACATCTCCTTATGAGGACCGGAAAAGTTGGTACCTACAAATGTTGCTTTCATGTGTGTGGTAAACATCACTTCATGTAGAAAACTGCAGATGAAGAAAATGTACTCACAAACAGATGGGCAGGTAAGTCACAAGTTTAAAAAAATGATTGTTAACAGGAATAATATAAACTGCTTGAAAATAAATGATTTATTATAGTCGACAACAGTTAAAGTTAGAACAATATTACTGAAAAACATTTACTACCAGCAGGTGAACAGTTAACAATAACAGGTAAATATTTATTGATAAACAACGAACGTTTATAAATAGGGATGAATAGTTAACAATAACAGGTTAGTATTTATTGATAAAAGAAAAATATTTATAATCCGCATAAAAACAGTTACTGTTGCCATATGAAAAGTTACTACTAACATAAACGGTTACTGTTGATGGATAAATGGTTACTGTTGACATATGAAAAGTTACTACTAACATAATCGGTTACTGTTGCCACATAAATGGTTATTGTTGACAGATGAAAAGTTACTACTAACATTAATGGTTACTGTTGACAGATAAATGGTTACTGTTGACATATGAAAAGTTACAACTAACATAAACAGTTACGGTTGACAGATAAACAGTTATTGTTGGCAGATGAAAAGTTACTATTAACATAAACAGTTACTGTTGACAGATGAAAAGTTACTACTAACATAAACGGTTACTGTTGACAGATGAAAAGTTACTACTAACATAAACGGTTACTGTTGCCATATGAAAAATTACTACTAACATAAACGGTTACTGTTGACAGATAAATGGTTACTGTTGACATATGAAAAGTTACTACTAACATAATCGGTTACCGTTGCCACATAAAGTTATTGTTGACAGATGAAAAGTTACTACTAACATTAATGGTTACTGTTGACAGATAAATGGTTACTGTTGACATATGAAAAGTTACAACTAACAAACAGTTACTGTTGACAGATAAACAGTTATTGTTGGCAGATGAAAAGTTACTACTAACATAAACAGTTACTGTTGACATGAAAAGTTACTACTAACATAAACGGTTACTGTTGACAGATGAAAAGTTACTACTAACATAAATGGTTACTGTTGACAGATGAAAAGTTACTACTAACATAAATGGTTACTGTTGACAGATGAAAAGTTACTACTAACATAAACGGTTACTGTTGACAGATGAAAAGTTACCAACTAAAAGACATGTACTGAGACATGGCAAATATCATGAGGTATTTCAAAGACTAGAGAAAAAAATATGCGAGATCTCAGGACAGATTACAATTCACATGCTTGACAATGAAAGAAGAAGAGTTAGCTACCCGAAGAGCAGCAGCTGGGAGACTTTTTCAGGCCATAAATCGAGGATTCCTCAGCAAAAGAGAAGATGGTAAGAAAACAAAGATGGCTGTATACCACTCCACCTATGTCCCAGTCTTTACCTATGGATGCGAGTCATGGGCAATGACTACAACCCACAAAAGCCAGATCCAAACCTCAGAAATGAGGTATCTGAGGAAGGTGGTTGAAGTAGCAAGAAGAGACATGGTCTGCAACCAGATGATACGTCAAGGCCTAAAAACCCAACCCCTGCAGACCCAAGTAGAACAGTCCCAACTGAGATGGTTTGGCCATGTCTGCAGAATGGGAGAAGATCGGCTACCACGACAAGCATGGGAAACAAAGAGCCAGGGATCCAGACCCCCAGGATGACCCAGAGTCTGCTGGGAGGACAACATTAGACAATCTTTGAAGGACCAAGGACTAGAATGGAACCAGGCCAAGAGGAAGACAGCCGATAGGATAGTCTGGCGCTCTCTATTCCAAACCTCTACACCTCACGGTAGAAGGGGAACGACTAAGTAAGTAAGAGTAACTCAAAATTACAGGAATTAATAAACATCCCTTTCTCTGCACCCAATTTAGCAGGGCCAATACTGCAGGTGGTCTCTAGGTAGGAAGACTCCAGCATATTTACTTCACATGTTATTGCAATGATAATTTCTGTCAATTTGTTCTGCATGATGGAGTATACAGTCCATGCCCAAGGAAGTTGCTACCATGAAATTTGAGACTAGTAACTGTTGGTACATGATCACTTGAAGGTGCTACCATGAGCCCGAGACAAGTAACTATTGGTATATGATTACTTGAAGGTGCTACCATGAGACCTGAGACTTGTAACTGTTGGAAAGATTATCACTTGAAGGTGCTACCATGAGACCTGAGACTAGTAACTGTTGGAAAGATTATAACTTGAAGATGCTACCAGGAGATCTGAGACTAGTATCTGTTGGTATATGATCACTTAAAGATGCTACCATGAGATCTGAGACTAGTAACTGTTGGAAAGATTATAACTTGAAGATGCTACCATAAGACCTGAGACTTGTAACTGTAGGAAAGATTATAACTTGAAGATGCTACCATGAGATCTGAGACTAGTAACTGTTGGTATATGATCACTTGAAGATGCTACCATGAGACCTGAGACTAGTAACTGTTGGAGACATCACCAATTGAATATGCTAACATGAGAACTGAGACTAGTAACTGTTGGAGACATCACCAGTTGAAGGTGCTACCATGAGACCTGAGACTAGTAACTGTTGGAGACATCACCAGTTGAAGGTGCTACCATGAAATCTGAGACTAGTAACTGTTGGTATATGATCTCTTGTAGATGCTACCATGAGATCTGAGATTAGTAACTGTTGGAGACATCATCATGTGAAGGTGCTACAATGAGATCTGAGACTAGTAACTGTTGGAGACATCATCATGTGAAGGTGCTACAATGAGACCTGAGACTAGTCATTGTTGGAAATATTACTTGAAGGTGCTACCATGAGATCTGAGACTAGTCATTGTTTGAAACATCATCATGTGAAGGTGCTACCATGAGATCTGAGACTAGTCATTGTTGGAAACATTATCACTACCAGTAGTATGTATTTTGTTCTCATGCTCAGAAGTAGACTGCGAGGAAATGCTGGAGGAAATATCTGCCTGTCTTAGTTTCTTGAATTTGTCTCTTCTCTTCACTCTGTGAGAGCTTTCTGCAGAATTAAGTTCTTGTGCTCTCACACTGGATGTATCAGACCTCATGTCATCATCAACAGATGACTTCATTTCTTCTGTCACATTCCTGTCTAGTGTCTGCTCAGGTGTGTTCTTTTCTTCATTAGAAACAGCAGCTTCAGAATCTCTGGCACTGCTGCTGACATCGACTGTTTCTTCCTTTGCTGTCAGGTCCAGCTGGTACTGTCTTAACGCCTGTGTGACTGTCATTCCACTGTTATCATTTAGTTTGTTCTCTTTAGTGGCCTCAGAGTTGATGGTGCTAAACATATCTCCAGTTTGACCAAACTTCAAAGTGGAGGTCTGGTCCAGGTCTGAACTAATGTGAGAGTGGCTGGTTATGGCATTCAAGGATGCTAGACCATTGGATGTGTCTCCATTCATCTGGGATAACTGAGATTCCTCTTTGCCAGTTTTAAGCTTGTTGCTGTGATCCTGCATGTGACCATTACAGATGTAGTTACCTCTGATGGGACTACGTCTTGTCTTCACTCCATCTTTATAGTCACTGTCCAAGAGTGAAGCTACGGGTGGTCGTCGTCGAAATGACGTGTCTCGAAGACCAATACTTTTAACAAGGTCATTGATGACATTCCTCATGCGATTCTGAAATGAAATTTGCATCTGGAAATTAAAGTATCACTCATTATAACATACTTATTTGTTTTAACCTGTGTGATACATTATAACATACTTATTTGTTTTAACCTGTGTGATACATTATAACATACTTATTTGTTTTAACCTGTGTGATACATTATAACATACTTATTTGTTTTAACCTGTGTGATACATTATAACATACTTATTTGTTTTAACCTGTGTGATACATTATGACATACTTATTTGTTTTAACCTGTGTGATACATTATAACATACTTATTTGTTTTAACCTGTGTGATACATTATAACATACTTATTTGTTTTAACCTGTGTGATACATTATAACATACTTATTTGTTTTAACCTGTGTGATACATTATAAACTGAAATACATTGTGGCAGATTATAAACTGTGGGTACCTTATAGACTGTGTGCTACCTGATAAACTGCATTATGCCTTGCAAATTGCATGATGCATTATAAAATTGTGTAATACATCATAAACTGTGTAATACATTATAAAACTCTGCAATACTTCATAAACTGTGTAATAAATTATAAACTGTGTAATACATCATAAACTGTGTAATATGTTATAAACTGTGTGACATATTATAAACTGTGTGACATATTATAAACTGTGTGACATATTATAAACTGTGTGACATATTATAAGATACACAAGAAAATCACCATTGAAGACAAAGAAGACCACAGTCCATGGTTACAACAGCTGAAAGCAACAAATAAATTCAACTCCAAGAGAAGAACAGGAAGACAGACAAAAATCTCTTGATAAACTTTGTGGAAACTCACAGATTTACATTTGTACTTACAACATCCAGGTCATGTTTCCTTCTCTCGATATGATTCTCAAACACCCTGTAGAGGACACTGAAATAAAACATAAAATGGGACAATGAAATAACAGATAATACTGGACACTGAAAAGGCAGTTAAAACTGGACACTGAAATAACAGTTAAAACTGGACACTGAATTCTTCTTCTTCTTTGATCCTTAGCCGCAGACTGTCAAAGAAGTCAGTGGCCATCACGCCTGGTGGCGTCTTGTAGGGCAGCAACAAATTGCTTCCACTTTGTTCAGTCGGCAGCCATCCTTCGTACAGTGCCCCAACTCTGGTTCATTCTTTGCATCTCAGCCTCCTCAGTTCTCTGCCAAGTTGTTTTTGGTCAGCCTCTCTTTCGCTTTCCTTCGGGAGTCCATAGCATAGCTGTTCTTGTAATGGTATCAGGGTCCCTGGACACTGAATTAACGAATAAAAAGGACACTGAAATAACAGATAAAACAAGAAACTGAAATAACAGATAAAACGGGACATTGAAATATGTTATAAAACTGGACACTGAATAACAGAAAAAAATGGACACTGAAATAACAGATACAACTGGAGACTGAAATAACAGATTCAAAAGGACACTGAAATAACAGATACAACTTGACACTGAAATAACAGTTAAAACTGGAGACTGAAATAACAGATACAACTGGACACTGAAATAACAGATAAAACTGGACAGTGAGATAACTGATACAACTGGACACTGAAATAATAGATAAAACTGGACAGTGAAATAACAGATACAACTGGACACTGAAATAACAGATAAAACTGGACAGTGAAATAACAGATTCAAACGGACACTGAAATAACAGATACAACTTGACACTGAAATAACACATAAAACTGGAGACTGAAATAACAGATACAACTGGACACTGAAATAACAGATAAAACTGGACAGTGAGATAACTGATACAACTGGACACTGAAATAACAGATAAAACTGGACAGTGAAATAACAGATACAACTGGACAGTGAAATAACAGATAAAACTGGACAGTGAAATAACAGATACAACTGGACACTGAACTAACAGATAAAACTGGACAGTGAAATAACATTAAAAAGGACACTGAAATAACAGATAAAAGTGGAGACTGAAATAACAGATAAAACTGGACACTGAAATAACAGATAAAACTGGACACTGAAATAACATACACCACAAACATCAAATTAAGATGGTACAATAATTGTGTACTTTGTGTAATTTTGTACGGTGCAGAGTGCTGGAGGGTAACAGAAAAGGAAATGTCCAAATTATTCTCTGTCCACACAACCTGCCTAAGGACAATTCTTCCACAGCCTGCCTAAGGACAATTCTTCCACAGCCTGCATAAGAAATATTCTTCAAAATTTTTTGACAGAAGACCATCTCCAACCAGGAACTGCTTACATGGTACAGTCAACAAGATATGCATACCACCACTGCGGGCAGACGCTGGAACTGGGTTGGCCATGTCCTGAGAAGAGACCCTGACACCATCAACAGAACTGCTATGCTATGGGCCCCAGAAGGACGGTGATAGAGAGGCAGACCAAAGACAACGATAGAGAGGCAGACCAAAGACAACCTGGCGGAGAACTGTGGAGGCTAAGAAATAACATCTTCTGTGACATCTACACCTGTCTGAACAAATGCACTGAGAAATAATGTAACCTTGAGAAATAATGTACTGTGACATCTATAGCTACACCTGTCTGAACAAATGCCCAGAGAAATAATGTAGTCTGTGACATCTATAGCTATACCTGTCTGAACAAATGCCCTGATAAATAGTGTAGTCTGTGACATCATTAGCTATACATGTCTGAACAAATGCCCTGAGAAATAGTGTAGTCAGTGACATCATTAGTTACACCTGTCTGAACAAATGCCTTGAGAAATAATGTAATCTTGAGAAATAATGTACTGTGACATCTATAGCTATACTTGTGTGAACAAATGCCCAGAGAAATAGTGTAGTCTGTGACATCTATAGCTATACCTGTCTGAACAAATGCCCTGATAAATAGTGTAGTCTGTGACATCTATAGCTATACCTATCTGAACAAATGCCCTGAGAAATACTGTAGTCTGTGACATCATTAGCTATACCTGTCTGAACAAATGCCTTGAGAAATAGTGTAATCTGCAACATCTATAGCTATACCTGTCTGAACAAATGCCTTGAGAAATAGTGTAATCTGCAACATCTATAGCTATACCTGTCTGAACAAATGCCCCGACAAATAACATCATCTGTGACATCTTTGGCAAAGGCCAGGTACTTGTTGTCCTCATCTCTGAAGTTACCAGGTAAGAAAAAAATACAAGTCAAAGTTAGCTAGGAGTGGTAAAAAATGTCACCTCATGAATGCAAATAATTTTGATGATCCTTCACAGATTTCATTCTATTGTCATGCCATGGCCAGGTATACTGTGGCAATTGATATTTAAAAAATAAGGACTACATATAAAACAAAGATAAAAGGTG
This sequence comes from Oreohelix idahoensis, assembly GCA_024509875.1. NCBI lineage: Eukaryota > Metazoa > Mollusca > Gastropoda > Stylommatophora > Oreohelicidae > Oreohelix > Oreohelix idahoensis. Next base: position 120,587 of record JAMPIV010007033.1, read on the forward strand.
GGAACAACAAGAACAGATGACATATCTTACTAGGTCAAAGAGAACTGCTAATGTTATGGCCACAAAACCTTCATCAGGGACAAACCAATGAAAACAGGAAACAAAGAAATGAGAACTAAGTAAAGTATGTTTTAAAAATAATAAATGTAAATGATATGATCCATAACAAGATATAGCTGGTGCCGCTGCCATTTTCATGAACACCAGAGGATAAAATGGCCACTCAAATAGCACATCAAGAGAGTGGTGTCAATGTTACTGACTTGTCATGTCAATGTTACTGACTTGACATGTCATGTCGATGACACTTTCACTTAATGTAAAACTGATGATGAAGTCATGGCCTCTTAAATAGTAGCACTTGTTGATTACATATATATATCTATATATCTGATGTTGTTGTTGATTATATCTATATATCTGATGTTGTTGTTGATTATATCTATATATCTGATGTTGTTGTTGATTATATCTATATATCTGATGTTGTTGTTGATTATATCTATATATCTGATGTTGTTGTTGATTATATCTATATATCTGATGTGTTGTTGTTGTTGATTATATCTATATATCTGATGTTGTTGTTGATTATATCTATATATCTGATGTTGTTGTTGATTATATCTATATATCTGATGTTGTTGTTGATTATATCTATATATCTGATGTTGTTGTTGATTATATCTATATATCTGATGTTGTTGTTGATTATATCTATATATCTGATGTGTTGTTGTTGTTGATTATATCTATATATCTGATGTTGTTGTTGATTATATCTATATATCTGATGTTGTTGTTGATTATATCTATATATCTGCTGTTGTTGTTGATTATATCTATATATCTGATGTTGTTGTTGATTATATCTATATATCTGATGTTGTTGTTGATTATATCTATATATCTGATGTTGTTGTTGATTATATCTATATATCTGATGTTGTTGTTGATTATATCTATATATCTGATGTTGTTGTTGATTATATCTATATATCTGATGTTGTTGTTGTTGATTATATCTATATATCTGATGTTGTTGTTGTTGTTGATTATATCTATATATCTGATGTTGTTGTTGTTGTTGTTGATTATATCTATATATCTGATGTTGTTGTTGTTGTTGATTGCTGAGCTTGTCGCTCTTAAGCAGCCAATGCCAAGTTAAATGACATCTACAACAGTGGTCAAATATCTGATGATCTGATAAAATCTATATTCATAGCTTTGCCAAAGAAGCCTGGAGCCATGGAATGTGAAGAACATTGCATCATTAGTCTTATGAGTCATGTGACCATAATATTATTACAAATTATCATGTGAAGAGTAAGAAATAAAATTAAACCAGAAATCAGTGATAAACAGTACGGATTTGTAGAAGGTAAAGGCACAAACAATGCTATATATATTACAAGAACATTAATAGAAAGAGCCATAGAGGTGAAGACAGATCTGTATTTGTGCTTTATAGATTACGCTAAGGCATTTGACAAAGTGAAACATGAGGAAATTATCAAAATGTTAGAAAGCATCAACATTGATGGTAAAGACTTGAGGATAATAAAGAACATGTACTGGCAACAAACAGCAGCTGTAAGAATTAGCAGCCAAATAGGAAAGTTTCAACAAGTAAAAAAGGGTGTCAGGCAGGGATGTGTGCTGTCACTGGATCTGTTCAACCTGTACAGTGAAAATATAATGAGATCTCTAGAGGATATATGCCAGGAATATCATTCGTCAGACATAATATAAACAGCTTGAGATATGCTGATGTTAAAGTCTTAATAGCAACATGTGAAAAGGAGCTGCAGGAAATGGTTGATACAATAGTGATCGAAAGTGAAAATGAAAGCCTGAGCCTTAATAGCAAAAAGACAGAAATAATGGTCGTCTCAAAGAAAAGGGCTTACCCAGAATGCACTATCAAAGTAAATGGAACCGTTTTAAAACAAGTCAATAAATTCAAATACCTGGGCACATTAATAACAACGGATGGAAGATGCATCTCAGAAGTGAAGAGCAGAATAACTCAGGCAAAAACAGCATTCTATAAAATGAAGAGTATTTTATGTAACAATTCTTTGTCATTGGAAGTAAGAAAGAGAGTTCTTCATTGTTATATAGAACCAATCCTGACATATGGGAGTAAGTCATAGACAATTAGTAAACAAGCAGGGAAAACACTAGCGGCCACAGAGATGTGGTTTTACAGAAGACAATGTTAAAAATACCATGGACAGCCAACAAGAGTAATGAGGATGTCCTGAAAGAGGTCAATGCACAAAGGAAACTTATTTGACAAGTTAGAAAGAAGTAATCCACTTTTTTTTGGGCATGTTATGAGAAGAGGAAAGCTGGAATATATCGTAACAACAGGTAAGACTGAAGGAAAAAGTGATAGGGGAAGACAAAGAGAGCAAATATTGGACAGTTTGACATCGTGGAATGGAAAGAAGTCAATAGCAGAATTGATAAATTGTACTGGAGACAGGAAGTTATGGAGAGACATGATCTCCTATGCCACTAGGCACGGTACTTAAGGAAGAAGAAGCCAAGTTTAAGAATTGACATGTGTTCTGTAGCTGTTGAGTGGTGCTGTATAGAGGTTCTGTAGCTGTTGAGTGGTGCTGTATAGAGGTTCTGTAGCTGTTGAGTGGTGCTGTATAGAGGTTCTGTAGCTGTTGAGTGGTGCTGTATAGAGGTTCTGTAGCTGTTGAGTGGTGCTGTATAGAGGTTCTGTAGCTGTTGAGTGGTGCTGTATAGAGGTTCTGTAGCTGTTGAGTGGTGCTGTATAGAGGTTCTGTAGCTGTTGAGTGGTGCTGTATAGAGGTTCTGTAGCTGTTGAGTGGTGCTGTATAGAGGTTCTGTAGCTGTTGAGTGGTGCTGTATAGAGGTTCTGTAGCTGTTGAGTGGTGCTGTATAGAGGTTCTGTAGCTGTTGAGTGGTGCTGTATAGAGGTTCTGTAGCTGTTGAGTGGTGCTGTATAGAGGTTCTGTAGCTGTTGAGTGGTGCTGTATAGAGGTTCTGTAGCTGTTGAGTGGTGCTGTATAGAGGTTCTGTAGCTGTTGAGTGGTGCTGTATAGAGGTTCTGTAGCTGTTGAGTGGTGCTGTATAGAGGTTCTGTAGCTGTTGAGTGGTGCTGTATAGAGGTTCTGTAGCTGTTGAGTGGTGCTGTATAGAGGTTCTGTAGCTGTTGAGTGGTGCTGTATAGAGGTTCTGTAGCTGTTGAGTGGTGCTGTATAGAGGTTCTGTAGCTGTTGAGTGGTGCTGTATAGAGGTTCTGTAGCTGTTGAGTGGTGCTGTATAGAGGTTCTGTAGCTGTTGAGTGGTGCTGTATAGAGGTTCTGTAGCTGTTGAGTGGTGCTGTATAGAGGTTCTGTAGCTGTTGAGTGGCGCTGTATAGAGGTTCTGTATAGAGGTTCTGTAGCTGTTGAGTGGTGCTGTATAGAGGTTCTGTAGCTGTTGAGTGGTGCTGTACAGAGGTTCTGTAGCTGTTGAGTGGTGCTGTATAGAGGTTCTGTAGCTGTTGAGTGGTGCTGTATAGAGGTTCTGTAGCTGTTGAGTGGTGCTGTATAGAGGTTCTGTAGCTGTTGAGTGGTGCTGTATAGAGGTTCTGTAGCTGTTGAGTGGTGCTGTATAGAGGTTCTGTAGCTGTTGAGTGGTGCTGTATAGAGGTTCTGTAGCTGTTGAGTGGTGCTGTACAGAGGTTCTGTAGCTGTTGAGTGGTGCTGTACAGAGGTTCTGTAGCTGTTGAGTGGTGCTGTATAGAGGTTCTGTAGCTGTTGAGTGGTGCTGTATAGAGGTTCTGTAGCTGTTGAGTGGTGCTGTACAGAGGTTCTGTAGCTGTTGAGTGGTGCTGTATAGAGGTTCTGTAGCTGTTGAGTGGTGCTGTATAGAGGTTCTGTAGCTGTTGAGTGGTGCTGTATAGAGGTTCTGTAGCTGTTGAGTGGTGCTGTATAGAGGTTCTGTAGCTGTTGAGTGGTGCTGTATAGAGGTTCTGTAGCTGTTGAGTGGTGCTGTATAGAGGTTCTGTAGCTGTTGAGTGGTGCTGTTGAGTGGTGCTGTATAGAGGTTCTGTAGCTGTTGAGTGGTGCTGTATAGAGGTTCTGTAGCTGTTGAGTGGTGCTGTACAGAGGTTCTGTAGCTGTTGAGTGGTGCTGTACAGAGGTTCTGTAGCTGTTGAGTGGTGCTGTATAGAGGTTCTGTAGCTGTTGAGTGGTGCTGTATAGAGGTTCTGTAGCTGTTGAGTGGTGCTGTATAGAGGTTCTGTAGCTGTTGAGTGGTGCTGTATAGAGGTTCTGTAGCTGTTGAGTGGTGCTGTATAGAGGTTCTTCTGCTGTAATAGTTTCTGTAGCTGTTGAGTGGTGCTGTATAGAGGTTCTGTAGCTGTTGAGTGGTGCTGTATAGAGGTTCTGTAGCTGTTGAGTGGTGCTGTATAGAGGTTCTGTAGCTGTTGAGTGGTGCTGTATAGAGGTTCTGTAGCTGTTGAGTGGTGCTGTACAGAGGTTCTGTAGCTGTTGAGTGGTGCTGTATAGAGGTTCTGTAGCTGTTGAGTGGTGCTGTATAGAGGTTCTGTAGCTGTTGAGTGGTGGTGCTGTATAGAGGTTCTGTAGTTGTTGAGTGGTGCTGTATAGAGGTTCTGTAGCTGTTGAGTGGTGCTGTATAGAGGTTCTGTAGCTGTTGAGTGGTGCTGTATAGAGGTTCTGTAGCTGTTGAGTGGTGCTGTATAGAGGTTCTGTAGCTGTTGAGTGGTGCTGTATAGAGGTTCTGTAGCTGTTGAGTGGTGCTGTATAGAGGTTCTGTAGCTGTTGAGTGGTGCTGTATAGAGGTTCTGTAGCTGTTGAGTGGTGCTGTATAGAGGTTCTGTAGCTGTTGAGTGGTGCTGTATAGAGGTTCTGTAGCTGTTGAGTGGTGCTGTATAGAGGTTCTGTAGCTGTTGAGTGGTGCTGTATAGAGGTTCTGTAGCTGTTGAGTGGTGCTGTATAGAGGTTCTGTAGCTGTTGAGTGGTGCTGTATAGAGGTTCTGTAGCTGTTGAGTGGTGCTGTATAGAGGTTCTGTAGCTGTTGAGTGGTGCTGTACAGAGGTTCTGTAGCTGTTGAGTGGTGCTGTATAGAGGTTCTGTAGCTGTTGAGTGGTGCTGTATAGAGGTTCTGTAGCTGTTGAGTGGTGCTGTATAGAGGTTCTGTAGCTGTTGAGTGGTGCTGTATAGAGGTTCTGTAGCTGTTGAGTGGTGCTGTATAGAGGTTCTGTAGCTGTTGAGTGGTGCTGTATAGAGGGTCTGTAGCTGTTGAGTGGTGCTGTATAGAGGTTCTGTAGCTGTTGAGTGGTGCTGTATAGAGGTTCTGTAATTAGCTGTTGAGTGGTGCTGTATAGAGGTTCTGTAGTTGTTGATTGGTGCTGTATAGAGGTTCTGTAGCTGTTGAGTGGTGCTGTATAGAGGTTCTGTAGCTGTTGAGTGGTGCTGTAGCTGTTGAGTGGTGCTGTATAGAGGTTCTGTAGCTGTTGAGTGGTGCTGTATAGAGGTTCTGTAGCTGTTGAGTGGTGCTGTATAGAGGTTCTGTAGCTGTTGAGTGGTGCTGTATAGAGGTTCTGTAGCTGTTGAGTGGTGCTGTATAGAGGTTCTGTAGCTGTTGAGTGGTGCTGTATAGAGGTTCTGTAGCTGTTGAGTGGTGCTGTATAGAGGTTCTGTAGCTGTTGAGTGGTGCTGTATAGAGGTTCTGTAGCTGTTGAGTGGTGCTGTATAGAGGTTCTGTAGCTGTTGAGTGGTGCTGTATAGAGGTTCTGTAGCTGTTGAGTGGTGCTGTATAGAGGTTCTGTAGCTGTTGAGTGGTGCTGTATAGAGGTTCTGTAGCTGTTGAGTGGTGCTGTATAGAGGTTCTGTAGCTGTTGAGTGGTGCTGTATAGAGGTTCTGTAGCTGTTGAGTGGTGCTGTATAGAGGTTCTGTAGCTGTTGAGTGGTGCTGTATAGAGGTTCTGTAGCTGTTGAGTGGTGCTGTATAGAGGTTCTGTAGCTGTTGAGTGGTGCTGTATAGAGGTTCTGTAGCTGTTGAGTGGTGCTGTATAGAGGTTCTGTAGCTGTTGAGTGGTGCTGTATAGAGGTTCTGTAGCTGTTGAGTGGTGCTGTATAGAGGTTCTGTAGCTGTTGAGTGGTGCTGTATAGAGGTTCTGTAGCTGTTGAGTGGTGCTGTATAGAGGTTCTGTAGCTGTTGAGTGGTGCTGTATAGAGGTTCTGTAGCTGTTGAGTGGTGCTGTATAGAGGTTCTGTAGCTGTTGAGTGGTGCTGTATAGAGGTTCTGCAGCTGTTGAGTGGTGCTGTATAGAGGTTCTGTAGCTGTTGAGTGGTGCTGTATAGAGGTTCTGTAGCTGTTGAGTGGTGCTGTATAGAGGTTCTGTAGCTGTTGAGTGGTGCTGTATAGAGGTTCTGTAGCTGTTGAGTGGTGCTGTATAGAGGTTCTGTAGCTGTTGAGTGGTGCTGTATAGAGGTTCTGTAGCTGTTGAGTGGTGCTGTATAGAGGTTCTGTAGCTGTTGAGTGGTGCTGTATAGAGGTTCTGTAGCTGTTGAGTGGTGCTGTATAGAGGTTCTGTAGCTGTTGAGTGGTGCTGTATAGAGGTTCTGTAGCTGTTGAGTGGTGCTGTATAGAGGTTCTGTAGCTGTTGAGTGGTGCTGTATAGAGGTTCTGTAGCTGTTGAGTGGTGCTGTATAGAAGTTATGTAGCTGTTGAGTGGTGCTGTAGAGGTTCTGTAGCTGTTGAGTGGTGCTGTATAGAGGTTCTGTAGCTGTTGAGTGGTGCTGTATAGAGGTTCTGTAGCTGTTGAGTGGTGCTGTATAGAGGTTCTGTAGCTGTTGAGTGGTGCTGTATAGAGGTTCTGCAGCTGTTGAGTGGTGCTGTACAGAGGTTCTGTAGCTGTTGAGTGGTGATGTATAGAGGTTCTGTAGCTGTTGAGTGGTGCTGTATAGAGGTTCTGTAGCTGTTGAGTGGTGCTGTATAGAGGTTCTGTAGCTGTTGAGTGGTGCTGTATAGAGGTTCTGCAGCTGTTGAGTGGTGCTGTACAGAGGTTCTGTAGCTGTTGAGTGGTGATGTATAGAGGTTCTGTAGCTGTTGAGTGGTGCTGCATAGAGGTTCTGTAGCTGTTGAGTGGTGCTGTATAGAGGTTCTGTAGCTGTTGAGTGGTGCTGTATAGAGGTTCTGTAGCTGTTGAGTGGTGCTGTATAGAGGTTCTGTAGCTGTTGAGTGGTGCTGTATAGAGGTTCTGTAGCTGTTGAGTGGTGCTGTATAGAGTGTTTGTGATTGTTGAGGAGCCCAGTAATAGCTATCGTCTTTCTGTGGAGAGTCCTGGGCAAGTGAGTAGCACATGCTAAACTGTCTCACACGGATGGGTACAGTTGTGGCAATTAAGCTCATGTGAGGGGTTTAATTTGTTTAAGTGTTTGTTGAGTCTGGTCTGTTCTGTTCTTGGTTGAAAGATTGTGCTCTGCTCCTTACGTCGTAGGTTATTAATGTTGCCATTTTTGTTGGGCATCCAGTAGACCCTTTTGCCCATCGGTTCAGACATTCCTCTGAAGTTGTTTTGGAGTATTTGTTTAGCTGTTTGCATGTTTGCTGGAGTGTTTGTTTGAATCATGCTTACTTATATTTTTGCTAGTCTGTCTGCTTTATTGTTGCCTGGTATGTCTGTGTGTCCTGGTATCCACTAGAGAGTGACTCTGATGTCATATGTTCTTAGCAGGCTGTCAATTGTTTCGGCCAGCTGTATTATTTCTTTATTTCCTTTAGTGTGGAGGTATTCTTCTAAAGCCTGATGTGTTGATTTTGAATCAGTGAAGATTATGATATCTGAGGGCATATAAATCTCTTGTTTGAATTGGCTGTCAGTTGCTGTGAGGGTGGTGTTTGTTGCTGTAATTTATGCATGGTAATTAGTACTGAATTCTCCACATGGTACATATATTTCTAGTTTGCTCTAAGGTTCATATGTGCCAACAAATGTCTGTGAAATTGAGGCAAACATAGAATGTATGGACCTATGTCATAAATATAAAACTATTAATAATAAATACTACTCAATATCACTTTCCTTCTGTCGGCTTGCGTACAAGTGACTCTGATAGCCTTTGAGTAAAAAAAGAGTCTAACCCACAAGGTAGCCGGAGGGGAGAGGTTTAAAGCTCCTCCATTTCACTGGTTGTCATGTCAAAAAACTTCAGAGATGTCTGATACAGTCAGCTATCCCTCCCAACTATCCCATCATGCCCTCAGTGACAACCACCTGTTTTGGACCATGGCTGGTTATTCAGGATTGCCAGCTAATGGTTACATCTAGAAGTTGTTCAACAATTTACCACCCGGTTTGTCACACCTGGTAGGATGACCAAGTTCTTCTTCCTCCTCTGGTTTTACAGAAGAATGTTAAAGAATGTCATGGACAGCTAACAAGAGTAATGAGGTTGTCCTGAAAGAGGTCAGAAGGCAGCTTATTACAGAAGAATGTCAGGGACAACTAAAAAGAGTAATGAGGTTGTCCTGAAAGAAGGAAGGCAGCTTATTACAGAAGAATGTCAGGGACAATTAAAAAAGAGTTATGAGGTTGTCCTGAAAGAAGGAAGGCAGCTTATTACTGACATTAGAATGAAGCAATTCACTTTCTTTAGGCATGTAATGAGGACAAGAAAGCTGGAATAAATCATGACAACAGGAAGGAAAGATTGAAGGAAAAACACAGGTCAGTCTGACATTGTGGAATGGAAAGAAGTCAACAACAGAACTGATAAACAGTAGTGGGTACAAGAAGTTGTGGAGAGACATGATCACTTATGCCTGGATGTCTGAACTTTTTTAAAATTTTTAATTAAGGTGTTTGCTTCTTTTCTTTGTAGCACACCCTTTCAACCATCTATCATATACATGGAGCTGTTGGTTATATCAGCACGTGTTTCATTTATTGTAATATGTTTTTGTTTGTATTTATTTTATACTATATTATCTCTAGTAGGTATTTCTCCTTTTGTAGTTATAGTTCAATATGGTTTTATTATCCAAAATATGATATTGTCTAAACTGGTATGTTTGTATTTTTCCCTCGAGGGTTTTTGGTCAATCCATATTTATCTGGGGGGAGTCTTTCACCAGTGTAGACTACTGGCTCGCATCCTTATTTATTTATTTTTTTATGTTAGCTTTTGTTTTTGTAATAAAGTGTTTTATTAGCTTTTGTATTTCTGATGGGGTCTTAGTGCCTATGAGATTTTCTACCTTGTGGTTACTACAGTATGTCTTAATGTTTTGCCTCTACTGGTCATATTTTTTTGCAGTCCACCAGAAAGTGTCTGTGTTTAGTTATTGACACTCTTCACATGTGGGTTCCTCAATCATGAAATATCCAGTTCCAAGCTTGAGCCTCAGCAATTTGTTATTAATTGTCTTTTTTAGTTCATCTTGTATTTGACATTTTTTGCTTGTTTTTTGTAGGATTTTATATGAGTGTCTTGCTTTTTTACTTTGGTCCCACACTAATTCTGCTGTATAGTCGATAGTTTTTAAAAAGGGTCTACAACAGTGAACTTAATTCAAGATTTTAACCGAGATGGGCATGCTTAGACAGCATATATTTAAATACAAAATGCATTCCAGGTTGCGTTTCTTTTAAAATAATTCTAAGTCGATATCATACCCCCTGCCTAGAATTGATGATTTGTTGGGAACTTTCGGAACACAGAATGGTTTACCACCCTAGGTGTCTGGTCTGGATTCTGGTGCATTCCTATGTCACCAGATACAAAGAAGAAAAGCACCTTTTGTACACATGTTGCTGATGGACTGGTACTGAGTGGCATGCAGAGTTTTGCTGTCGTATACATCGATAACATACTGATTCATACAGCAGGAATCACTGAATATCACTTATAGAATAAGTATTCCAGAGGTTAAGACAGCATAACATAAAGTTAAAATTAGAAAAATGCCTTTTTTTTTTTGAAGGAACAAATAAAATATTTGGGGTTTTCTGTTAACAAGGATGGACTATGTCCTGACGAGGACAAAGTAGAGTCCATATGGAATATACCTGAACAGACAACCTTGAAGGATGTGTGATCTTTCAATGGCTGCATGGGACTTTTCCGTTGACATATTCCGAACTTTCTGAGGATAGCTGAGCCACTGATAAAACTAGGAAGATAATAAAATTCAAATTGACTGACGAATGTAGGACATCTTTTGAAAAAATTAAAGGTGGCATTAACTGAAGTTCCTTATTTGGCGCATCCCGACTTAAACAGAGAGATGATATTATATGCCGATGTATTGGTGCTTGCCTTGCCTAGCCCACCATAAGGGATAAAGTAGATATACTACCCAAGAAAAAAATGAAAAGTCTATAGCATTTTTGTCCCACAAATTGAGCACCTCTCAGAAAAATTGGGTGACCACTAAAAAGAAAGCATATGCTATTTACTATTCAGTACCAAAACTCAATTATTATCTTAAGGGAACAGAGTTCACGGTGAAAACAGATCACAAAACATTGGTAAATTGGTTGTCCAAACCATATGAAAGATCAAGGAAGATGTAAACATGGGCATTGAATATTCAAGGCTACAATCTAAAAATAGAACATATTGCGGGAAGGAAAAACACCTGTATTGATTTACTTTCCAGAATTATAGTGGACAGTGAAGACAACTCTGGGCCTGAAGAGGAAGACCTTTGGCTGGGAATTCTTTGATTGTGTATTTTATTGATTGTTACAGTGGTTGGCCGAAATGCTATGTTGTCAAGGATGGAACTTCTCTCACAGTCTCAAAACTACTTATGCAGGAATTCATACCTAGACATGGCTGCCCAGAGGTGATACTTACAGATAATGAGAAGGCCTTTACTGGAAATCCATTTAAGAAAATCATAACAGCACATTGTTTTATTGGCCTCAGTCAAATGGGCAAAACAAACGATCACTCGGAACTATCTACAATATTATTAGTAAATACTGTGGGGGAAGTGCGAATAGATGGGATCTGTTTCTGCCTCAAGCCTTGGAAGCCATTAGGTTTAATATTAACGAAAGTAGAGGATATTCGCCTTTTTATTTTTTGTGTGGGAGAGAACCAGGTTTCGCCTTCGATGAAAAATTGCAAATAAAACGAAAATATTTTGGTAAGGACTTTGAGGAAATAATAATGCAAGAAAAGCGTATAGCATATTGGCAAGAAATTTAAAGAAAGCCTTTAACAAGAACCAAAGAACAACCGACAGAGGAGCTCATCAGAAGGAATTCAAACCTGGTGATAAAGTATGTTATTAGAAACATGTGAGAAATACAAATTTGAATAATCTGAGTAATTCACAAGTGTGTGGTGTGCTATAACTGTCACAACAGTCCCTAAAATAAATCCCAGGAAAAAATGGCAGATAAAATCAAGGTGCTGATATTCATAAATACCTTTTCAGCAGCTCCATCTTGATTGCCTGAGCTAGAGCAGAATCTCTGCCAGACAGATACCGTACTCCATTAGCTTGCAGTGATGATTTCAGCCGACCACTATCTCATACTCGGATTTCTGCCTTATTGGCCTGATCATGCAGCCAGTTTATGTGGTCTTTGTCTTGAGAGATGGCCAGAGGTGGTACATCATGATTCACTTTCTGACCCAACCTTTCATCTCGGCTGCGCACAGTAATGTCCACCAGCTTGGACTCTGAGAGTACAGATGTTTCCACAGTGTCCTGACTGAGGTAACGACTAGCAAGTATGATATCCTTCTGATGTTTTTTATATTGTGGTGACATGTATGATCTCTGATGTTCAACTGCATCTTTCTCTTCACCATCGTCTCTTTGGGCAATACTTTTTGTCCTAGGAGGGTTGTAGCATTTAGAGTTTCTAAGTCTGGACTCATGGTTGATTTTAAGAGTTCTGGGGGTGAATGGTCTGTCTGGATCTGTGAAGACATGGGACCTCCTGTCTAACACATCTCCGCTGTATGTTCTTTTGAGTGAGTCATGGCTAGATATAACTACATATGACAATGAACTGAAATGTGGGTGACCTGAGCTAAAAGGTGGCGCAGTAGCAGCATGGCTGAACACAACAGTACCAAACTGTGATGTGTAGTGCATGTGTTCTGCTATCTGTTCTGGCACGCTTGTGTCCACATATGATGCTAATCCAAAAGTGGCATTGTTGTTGCTTCTAGGCTTGTCCAGTAGAGTTGACCTCATTGTAGTCTGGGCATGTTTCTTTTCTACATCTGCAGGCTTCATCTGGAGAGGAAAGGACACAATCAGTACTTGTGACTGTAAATAGATGTCACCTTGTTCCTAATAAGGACTTACGTTATAAATAAATGACATAAATGTCATGAAACTACATGGTGCACTTAAGGGCATGCACGGTAGTGAGAACTGGATTTTACGTACAAAATATCGATTTTTTACTTTTGAGCTTAGTTTATTAAATAATCATCGAGGAATCGATTGCGCAAGGTTTTATGACATAAAAAATGCATTTTGATGTATCAAAAAGCATATTTTCTGTACTACCCCCAAGCAATGATTTGCAAATTTGTGCCGAAAATGCAAGATTTGTCGCTCAATAATACCTTAGTTACGCTGTCCATATCGTGGACTATGTGGTATCGATAAAAAGGGAATTTCGTTGTTTGCCGTAATATAGCAAATTCGAAACTTGTTTTCCTCATAGCTCTGAGTGATTTGGGTTTGAAAATTTCCGTAATTTTACGCTAACTTCCTTATAAGGAGTGGTCATGTGGTGACCTCATTCCCTCATTCCCGACCCATTCAAGACGCATTCATAAACACCTGTTTTGATTGGTCATAACAACATTTTGGCTGCGTGTGCAAATGTGGAAGATAACAACAACTTCTTCCGCCCATAAACAAATTAATTATTTGCTGCATGGAACGTGGTGTTCAATATTTTTCTCTTGTTTAAATTTCAGTGAATTGTGTTCTATTACTTCAAAATGGGAAGAATAGGTAAGAGATCAAAGCAACTATCTGCTGCAAGATCGTGTCGACAGTATGTAATTTCTAGCAATGGTAATGGTAAGACAGAATCAGCAGTGAATGATAAGCAAACTGATGTAGTCTCAACATGGAATTTCTGCATACCAGTATCCAATAGGCCTATAGTTCAAATTGTTGATCCAGTAGTGCCGTTCACCACTGGCCCAAGGTGATCTGATATAAAAATTAACTTGAGCACGAGCAAGAATGTTGCATCTCATAATACTGTCTGCGCCCAACCTAAACCTATGTACAGAACCATTGTGGACATTTCTTTCTTCAACAACCTTCTTAAAAATGTGTGTTGCAATGTGTGTAAGTAAAGCACATTGCAAACAAGAACTGACAACTCCAAGTCAAAGGGTTTCTCTCTCTTCCTGGAAGTTGTGTGTCACACATGTGAAAAGGCAATTTCTAGAACGTACACATCCGAGAGGGAACCAGAAGGCTGCAGCCCTCAAGGACATGCAATCAACAAATCTGCTGTTCTTGGTGCCCTCATGTCTGGAATGGACCCATCTACATTCAACCTCTTCTGTGAGAACCTAGACCTCCCTGGCCTGCACCAGAAAATATTTCATAAATATGCAGATCAAATTTTTGATCATTTGGATACCATGCACTCTACAGTATTTCAATGTGCCGTCAGCATCGTACGAGCTGAGCATGCTAAGAGTCAGCATCGTACCATTAATAAAAAAGAAGTAATTGACATCGCTGTCAGCTTTGATGCAACATGGCTAACTAGAGGTCATAACTCACTGATAGGTGTTGGCAGTGTTATCGACAACTTGACTGGCATGGTCATCGATACACATGTTATGTCTTCCTTCTGTCACACCTGCGAGAATACTGGACAGTGGCAACTGAAAAATCTGCCTGACAAATTTGAAAAATGGAAAGCAGAGCATCAGAAGGACTGCTGCCATAATTACGAAGGGTCAGCCGGAATGATGGAGGTAAAAGCCTGTGAAGTTCTCTTTCTTCGTTCAGTGGCAAATCACAAGCTACGCTACACTGTTTTGCTATCAGATGGCGATTCCAAGGCCTACAACAGACTCTGCAACATCAAACCATATGGACCAGAAGTTGACATAACCAAAGAAGAGTGCGTCAACCATGTTGCAAAGCGATTAGGCACTGCACTGAGGACACTCATTACTGACTGCAGGAAACAAAAAGTCACCCTTGGGAGAAATGGCCGTGGTCATCTAACCCAAAATGCCATACGAAAATTGTGTTTTTACTACACCATTGCCATCTGCAAGCATAGTACAGCCCCAGAGATGAAACAAGCCATCATGGCTTCTCTCTACCATGGGTATTCGACAAATGACAAACCACAACATAATTTGTGTCCGCCAGGCAGACTCCTGGTGTTTCTATCAGGCTTCCATCACCAAAGGAGAAGCTGCCGGACCACACGAGACCAAGGTTCACACTCCGCTAGACTACAACCTGCTCCATAAGCACTTAGCTCCTATTTATGAGCGTCTTACTGATCAGCATCTGCTCAAGCGGTGTGAGCTAGGTGCAACACAAAATGCAAATGAAAGCCTTCACAATGTTATATGGAGTCGTTGCAGCAAGCGGAAATTTGTGTCATTAAAAAAGGTCAAATTCAGTGTCCTTGTGGCCGTTGGAGAGTTCAACTTTGGTCCATCAGCCAGTGCAGAAATAAAAAAGCTGTATGGTCAAGCATCTGGAACAAACTCGAAACGCCTTGGACAGGTGCGATTAAGGAAACGTCTGGCCAACAGCCAGAAACATGAGGCTGACAAACTTGTAAAAAGAAGAAAAATTAGGCAAGAGGCAAGACAAAGGCGAGAGGAGGAGCTGCAGGAAGCTGAAGGAGGTGCAGCATATAGTGCTGAACAATTTTAAACACATTCAGCCCCCCCACCCAGAATGCAGTATATTGGACAAGACAAGGCACTCGGTGAGTAAAATGCATTTTTCTTAAAACTAACGTTTTATTAACAAAAAATGTTATTACTAACAAACTATCTAACAAATCAGTCTGAAATTTGGCATGCATGTAGTACACATATATACCTTTAAAATTGTCACATGGTTTTTTGTTGTTGATATTTTGGTAATTTGCTTTGATATATTTTTTAAAAATTTTTTTCATACAAATATAGTGTTTTTTTTTTTTTAAATCATTAAAAATAGAATTTTAAACTTATAGAAAAAAGCATATGTAAAATTGTTTTAATTGTCAGTCACAACATGTGTGTGCAATTTTATAAAGTTTGGTCAATGTGAAACATATGATTTTTGCTCTAGAAAATTGGTGAAAATCCAATATGGCAGATTTTTTTTTTGGTTACCATGGTAACCACATGTTTTTTAACAAAATAAACTGTAGAATTTGGTTCATGGACATACACTGTGTCTATTGAGCACATAACAAGTTTGAAAATGTTATTAGAACAAAAGTTAGTTTTCACTGTAGTGCATGCCCTTAAAAATGTCATAGTGTTTCAAGTCATCATCAAGTTTAAATTACAGGCCTAACATATTGGTCAAGTTAGACTTCTCAGAATTGACATAGGTCAAAATAGACTACTCAGACCCAACACATTGGTCAAGTGAAACTATTCAGATTTGACACATTGGTCATGTTAAATTACTCAGACGTGACACACTGGTCAAGTGAGACTACTCAGACTTGACACACTGGTCAAAATAGATGACTCAGACTTGACACACTGGTCACTGGTCGTGTTAAACTACTCAGACTTGACAAAAAGCAAGAGAAGTTTTCAATGCATTTGGAAATACATGGAAATCAAAAGAAATCATGTCCAACACAAGATAAACACTGTAAACTCAACAGTCAAAGCAGATCTACTGTATGGCTGTGAAACATGGAGAAAACAAAAACAACAGCCAGAAAGTTATAGACAAAGAATAAAAGGATGAAATGGTGTGATAAGATCAATTTTTGACCACTCAAGCTGTTGACCAGCAATAAAACCCCTTGACCTCCTGTGTACATATTTTCTGTGGGCAGCGGTGGTCTGTGATCCAGAGAACAAATAATCCATTTTAACAATAACTTTCGGGAGCCACGCTGGTGTAATGGCTTCGGCGTTGTACTGGCGACCAGGTGTTCATGGTTCAAACCCGGGCGTCAGCGTTTGAAGAAATGTTTACGGCCGGAAATTTGACTGAATAGCCTGAACGGCTCCTGTGATAAACCCTCTGTGGATGGAAAGGAGCGAAGTTCCTGACCGGGTTGGAAGGAAAGTCCTCAGGTTCCCCAGCCTCGCAATGACATGTCATTGGGCCGAAGGGCTGAAAGCCCAAGTGCCGCTGGTTAAGGAAAAAAAAAAAAAACAATAACCTTCAATGTTGGAGAGTAATAGAAATTGTGCACAAGATATAACATCTGGTGATTCATCAAAATGAAGGGCCATTTAGAGCTTGCTTTCATTAACGTAATTAGTTGATCCAAACATGCCATTGCTCATCTCTGAGATACAGCTTCTAGTGGTGTCTGCTGAAAGTGACATCTGGTTAAATGTTGTCATTCTTTCCACATCCAGGCTGCTGTGTTGTAAAATCTGTTACTAGATTTACCATCTTTCAGCCATAGTTTTGTCAACTTCGTGTCTGCCTGTTTAACTCTGGACAAAAGCTGAATTACCTTCCTGCGGTAGTTAACCCCCCAGGTTAAGAACCACTGATCTAGAGATATCCGTTTTAAGTGTAACAAAACAAAAATGAATCTGTCAACATAAGCAATTTAAAAACATGGTAAACTTATATTTTTTTTTTTTTAGAGTAACAGCTATGGCACAGTGCTAGCAGTAAGCAAACATTTAGTGACACAAGTATTTAAAACGATGAAGCAGAAATCAGTACCCACACTAGAGATATCTTCGTACGCATTCATGTACACAGATGGTGATGAGGAGGGGGACGGTTGAAGGCTATCGATGATAAGGTCACGGTATGTTGTATCTCGCACTGTGGAGAAGTCAGGATAAATACACTTTACATGTCTTTTGGTCAGAGGTTATCTTTTCCTGGTCTAAATATAGAACTGTTTAATAATGCAGTGCACTTTTATTAGCTAGAGTAAATATGAAATATATTCACAATCTTTCAAATTTGCTTATTCATCGATTGCTTTAATGTGACACACACACACAGCAGATATTCAGTGGACAACGCCAGAACAACAATTTTAAGGGAAGCAATAACAGAGTATAGCATTTCCATAGTGACAGATATATAAGTTACACAGGTCAGATGCTGTGGAAAATACATTCATTAAAACAGGTGCTACAGAAAAAAAAAAAAAAACTGACGAGCCATCATTTCATTTTATGGCTTACTCTGTACAACTAATTCTCCAGACCTAAATGTCTAATATATTTGGACATGCGCCCTAATATAACCGGCTAGGTTGAACGGGACACGCCTCGCCAAAACGAGGCAAAATTTTATTTAAAAAAAAAAAAAAGGCTTACGTTTCTGACTTGTCATCAGGCTCTTGGGAGGTCCTGTATCAATTAAAGCTGAAATTATAAAAGAAATAAAATTACATAATTTAAAAGTAAAAAAAAAATCAGAATGCTAAGAACTACTATTGCAGACTATTGAAAAAAAAAAAAAAAACAATTGTGAATTTTCATAGGTCCTGTAGACTATAAAAAGACATGCTGTGTATTTTCATAGGTTCTGTAGACTATACAAGACATGCTGTGAATTTTCCCTGGTTATGTAGACCATTAAAACATGCTCTGTGAATTTTCACAGGTTCGTAGACTGTTAATACATACACTGTAAATGTTCACAGGTTCTGTAGACTATTAAAACATACAGTGTGAATTTTCTTGGGTTATGTAAACTATTAAAACATGCTCTGTGAATCTTCAGATTCTTCACTGATGACCAAGATTCTCTAACTTGACATCATGAAAATTATTTCAGGTATTGTCCCCACCCCAAGAGAAAGATTTCTGGCTTTTATTGGTGTTTAGCTGACAGAACTTACTTACTTAGTCGTTCCCCTTCTACCGTGAGATGTAGAGGTTTGGAAGAGAGAGCGCCAGACCATTCTATCAGCTGTCTTCTTCCTGGCCTGGTTCCATTCTAGTCCTCGGTCCTTCAAAGATTGTCTAATGTTGTCCTCCCAGCGGACTCTGGGTCGTCCTGGAGGTCTGGATCCCTGGCTCTTTGTTTCCCATGCTTGTCGTGGTAGCTGATCTTCTCCCATTCTGCAGACATGGCCAAACCATCTTAGTTGGGACTGTTCTATTTGGGTCTGCAGCGGATGGGATTTTAGGCCTTGACGGATCGTCTGGTTGCGGACCATGTCTCTTCTTGTTACTTCAACCACTTTCCTCAGATACCTCATTTCTGAGGTTTGGATCTGGCTTTTGTGGGTTGTAGTCATTGCCCACGACTCGCATCCATATGTCAAGACTGGGACATAGGTGGAGCGGTATACAGCCATCTTCGTTTTCTTACCAACCTCTTTCTTGCTGAGGAATCCACGATTTATGGCCTGAAAAAGTCTCCCAGCCGCTGCTTTTCGAGTGGCCAACTCTTCTTTGATGCCTCCCTTTCGGTCTATAATAGCTCCGAGATATTTAAAGTGGTCGACCTGCTCCAGGACCTGTTCTCCCAACTTAATCTGATGTTTTCTTTCTTCTCGTGATATCACCATGGATTTTGTTTTAGAGCTGCTTATGACCATCCCTCTCTTCTCCAGCTCTTCCTTCCAGACTTGCAGGTTGGATAGGAGATGTGCCTCTGATTTAGCAATCAGGGCAACATCATCAGCAAATGCCAGCTCCAAAATATAGACCTGTCTCATCTTCCAGTACCCCACTGAATACTTTCTTGTTCTCTCCTTACATGCCTTGATGACATCGTCCATAAGGAGTATGAAGAGGTAAGGTGATAGGATATCACCTTGTCTTACACCACTGGTGGTCCCGAACTCTTCCGACTTATGGTTTGCTGTCCTCACATAATTTCCGCAAGACTTGTAGAAGCTCTGTATAGCATGAATCAGAGGCCCTGGAATACTCTTCCTTGCCAAACAGTCCCAAAGTTTGCTCCAGGGGACCCTGTCAAACGCCTTTTCCAGATCTATGAAACAAAGATGGATCTCACTCTTATACTCAAGGGCCTTTTCACTCAGCTGTCTGAGTGTGAAGATTAGGTCTTGAGTACTTCGGTTTGCTCGGAATCCGCACTGGACTTCATCCAATTGTGGCTCAGCTAGGCGTCGGAGTCTCTGCTCTAGGATTCTAGAGTAGATTTTACCAGGGACACTGAGAACGGATATGCCTCTATGGTTTCCACATTGTCGATTGTCACCCTTTTTGAAAATTGGTGTTATGATGGCGATCTCCCAATCCTTTGGTATGGTTAGCTGACAGAACACAAACTGAATTAATTCATCCAGATGTCTCACATTCTTCAGGTTAGATGTTCACCTGGTTTCAGAATCACTGCATTCTCCATTTGTTCCTTAAATGTTGGTAAGAGATTGTCCTGGAGCACTTCTGTGTACATACTTCAACTCCATGAGAATTACTTGCATGACTAGCACAAATACTAACAGTGTACTAATACATCCCATTATAGCAAGTCAGTCACTAATACATCCCATAATAGTAAACCACTAATACGAGGGAAGGTAAAAAAGTAATGCCTCCTATTTTTTATGTATGTAAATACTGCATCGGTGTGCAATTTGTAAATTTAGCAGGATTCCTCAAACACTCTTCTGCACTGTATAGCATTACCAACCTGTTTCAGTAACAGGTGGCACCACTGTAACAGTTTAAAAATGGCTGCCAAAGACGTTCGGTTAAAACAGTGTTATGTCATAGAATTCCTCAATGCTGAAGGCAAAACCCCAATTCACATCCACGAACGTTTGAATAATGTTTATGGAGATTCAACAGTGGATGTTAGCACTGTCCGACATTGGGTACATTGTTGTGACGAAGCTAAAGTAGGTCAATCCTCAATGGCTGACACAAAGCGGACTGGCCGTCCGTCTACCGCAGTGACTCCACACAACATTCAATGAGTTGATGGCATCATTCGTGGTGACCGTCGGGTAACACTGGATGAACTTTCTTTCATGTTGTCCATTAGTAAAGGCAGTGTCCAAAACATCATTAAAGACCTGGGTTATTCAAAAGTTTGTGCATGGTGGGTACCCAGAATGTTGACAGACAGACATAAAGAAACAAGGAAAACCATAGCCATCAACCTCCTGCACCGTTACGAAACTGAAGGAGAAGAGTTTTTATCGAATATTGTGACCGGTGATGAGACTTGGGTTCATTTTTTTTAACCAGAATCCAAGAGGCAGTCAATGGAATGGCATCACACAACATCGCCGACAAGAAAGAAGTTCAAAGGTTCACCATCTGTAGGGAAAGTTATGGCCTCCGTGTTTTGGGATGAGAAGGGTGTGATTCTTCTCGACTTCTTGGAACAGGGAAACACGGTGAATGCAGACCGTTACATTGAAACTTTGAAGAAGCTTAGAGGTCGTCTTCGGCGACTTTACCAATTAAAAGATCAGAGAACTGCACTACTGTTGCACGATAATGCCACGCCACACACCGCTAAACGCACCATTGATGCGATTGCAGAATTTGGCTGGACATTATTACCACATACCCCTTACAGTCCCAATCTTGCACCTTCTGACTTCCATCTGTTTGGACCACTGAAAGAAGATCTTCGCGGACATCACTTTGAGGACACCGAGACCCTTAAACGCGCCATACGCCAGTGGTTTAGGAAAAAGAACACAAATTTTTACCGTGCAGGGATACATGCCCTTGTGAGAAGATGGACAAAAACTGTAACGAATAACGGAGACTACATTGAGAAATAAATTTTTGAAGTTCAGACTTGGGGCTACATTTCAATGTGAATTTTATCTGTTTTCTTGCCTATCGAATGAAATAAAAAATTACAAGGCATTACTTTTTGACCGTCCCTCGTACTTACAATATTAGTTGGTCAATCCCTAACACATCCCAAATTATGAAGTCAGTATATTGTGTCATGGACCCTCTGGCTGACAAATAAACCTATAACAAATCTTCATAATTTTCTACATGAATAAATATATACAAGTTTTGTATACTTTTCTATGCAAATTTATTTGTAAGAAATTTGTTTAAATTGTTAAATTTATTTTTGAAAAATACGCTTCATTTATATACGATCGTATATAAATTTCTAATTTTTTTACATTGTTAAATTTATTTTTGAAAAATACGCTTCATTTATATATGATCGTATATACATTTCTAATTTTTTTACATTGTTAAATTTATTTTTGAAAAATACGCTTCATTTATGTACTATCGTATATACATTTCTAATTTTTTTACATTTTTAAATTTATTTTTGAAAAATACGCTTCATTTATGTACTATCGTATATACATTTCTAATTTTTTTACATTTTTAAATTTATTTTTGAAAAATACGCTTCATTTATATACCATCGTATATACATTTCTAATTTTTTTACATTGTTAAATTTATTTTTGAAAAATATGCTTCATTTATATACAATCGTATTTATATTTCTAATTTTTGTTAAAGCTGTCAACAATACAATAAACTAATCTAAAATATCTTCTGACCTGTGTCTATTAAGTGTTTGTTGTCATCACTGACACCAGACACTAAATAAATGTGAACACATGCTCCTCCAGAACGTATTACCAGTTGACAAAATGTGTACACTACTTACTTTTGGCCTTGTCAATCTTTCTGTAATGATTGTTCATATGGTCAATAACAAGACACTGGGTCAACAACTTGCTGGCTGTTGGAGCCAAAACTGAAAGAGACAGAAAGAGTACAGCTGGCATAAAACAGCCCCACAGTTCAAGCACGCGCAACTGAATATGACCTACTTTACTGCTAAATAAACCTGCAATTGCTTCCTGGGCTCTGTGAGAAAACAAGAACAGAACCAGTTGCCAACAGGCATGTTGTTAGAGGTCACTAAGGTCAAGGTCAAGCATGAGACTCACCTTTCAACTCCCTGTCAAGTACAGGCTGTCATCTCATTCATAACTAAAAGATCCTGTCCTGTGCCATCTGTTTTTTCCATGTCTTCTTTACCTTCATTTTTTTTGGTTAGCTGTCTCCAGCTGCCTTCTCTGTGTGTGTGTTTGTGTGTTAGCTATGTCTCCAGCTGCCTTCTGTGTGTGTTTGTGTGTTAGCTGTCTCCAGCTGCCTTCTGTGTGTGTGTGTTTGTGTGTTAGCTGTCTCCAGCTGCCTTCTCTGTGTGTGTGTTTGTGTGTTAGCTATGTCTCCAGCTGCCTTCTGTGTGTGTGTTTGTGTGTTAGCTGTCTCCAGCTGCCTTCTGTGTGTGTGTGTTTGTGTGTTAGCTGTCTCCAGCTGCCTTCTCTGTGTGTGTGTTTGTGTGTTAGCTATGTCTCCAGCTGCCTTCTGTGTGTGTTTGTGTGTTAGCTGTCTCCAGCTGCCTTCTGTGTGTGTGTGTGTTTGTGTGTTAGCTGTCTCCAGCTGCCTTCTCTGTGTGTGTGTTTGTGTGTTAGCTATGTCTCCAGCTGCCTTCTGTGTGTGTGTTTGTGTGTTAGCTGTCTCCAGCTGCCTTCTCTGTGTGTGTGTGTTTGTGTGTTAGCTGTCTCCAGCTGCCTTCTGTGTGTGTTTGTGTGTTAGCTGTCTCCAGCTGCCTTCTGTGTGTGTGTGTTTGTGTGTTAGCTGTCTCCAGCTGCCTTCTGTGTGTGTTTGTGTGTTAGCTGTCTCCAGCTGCCTTCTGTGTGTGTGTGTTTGTGTGTTAGCTGTCTCCAGCTGCCTTCTGTGTGTGTTTGTGTGTTAGCTGTCTCCAGCTGCCTTCTGTGTGTGTGTGTTTGTGTGTTAGCTGTCTCCAGCTGCCTTCTCTGTGTGTGTGTTTGTGTGTTAGCTATGTCTCCAGCTGCCTTCTGTGTGTGTGTTTGTGTGTTAGCTATGTCTCCAGCTGCCTTCTGTGTGTGTTTGTGTGTTAGCTATGTCTCCAGCTGCCTTCTCTGTGTGTGTGTTTGTGTGTTAGCTATGTCTCCAGCTGCCTTCTGTGTGTTTGTGTGTTAGCTGTCTCCAGCTGCCTTCTCTGTGTGTGTGTTTGTGTGTTAGCTATGTCTCCAGCTGCCTTCTGTGTGTGTGTTTGTGTGTTAGCTATGTCTCCAGCTGCCTTCTGTGTGTGTGTTTGTGTGTTAGCTATGTCTCCAGCTGCCTTCTCTGTGTGTGTGTTTGTGTGTTAGCTATGTCTCCAGCTGCCTTCTCTGTGTTTGTGTGTTAGCTATGTCTCCAGCTGCCTTCTGTGTGTGTGTGTTTGTGTGTTAGCTGTCTCCAGCTGCCATCTGTGTGTGTGTGTGTTAGCTATGTCTCCAGCTGCCTTCTCTGTGTGTGTGTGTTTGTGTTAGCTATGTCTCCAGCTGCCTTCTGTGTGTGTGTGTGTGTTTGTATGTTAGCTATGTCTCCAGCTGCCTTCTGTGTGTGTTAGCTGTCTTCAGCTGCCTTCTCTGTGTGTGTGTTTGTGTGTTAGCTATGTCTCCAGCTGCCTTCTCTGTGTGTGTTTGTGTGTTAGCTGTCTCCAGCTGCCTTCTGTGTGTATGTGTTTGTGTGTTAGCTATGTCTCCAGCTGCCTTCTGTGTTTGTGTGTTAGCTATGTCTCCAGCTGCCTTCTCTGTGTGTGTGTTTGTGTGGACCTCCCTTTATACCTTGAGAATTCCAGAAAAAGGATTATCATGTAAAGCTACCACAAAAATTAAAAGCAAAATGAACAAGGCCTTCAAATGTAAAGATTTACAACCTCAGAATTTAAAATAAATTACTACAGAAACCGCCACTTCAATGGCCCACGAAGTATTTTGGTACATGCTTCCCTTCTTGTTTAGGGGGGGTGGATGGGGTGGTCAAGGGCAGTTAATGACTCTATGCTCCTGAATGAGCAAAGAAAGAATATCATTTAAAATATCTAACAAACTTTCATTCAGGACTGACATCTCGTCACCCTAGCACTGCTTTATCTCATCACCCTAGCACCACTTTATCTCCTCACCCTAGCACCACTTTATCTCCTCACCCTAGCACCACTTTATCTCATCACCCTAGCACCACTTTATCTCATCACCCTAGCACCACTTTATCTCCTCACCCTAGCACCACTTTATCTCATCACCCTAGCACCACTTTATCTCATCACCCTAGCACCACTTTATCTCATCACCCTAGCACCACTTTATCTCATCACCCTAGCACCACTTTATCTCATCACCCTAGCACCACTTTATCTCATCACCCTAGCACTACTTTATCTCATCACCCTTGCACAGCTTTATTCCATCACCCCAGCACTACTTTATCTCATCACCCTAGCACCACTTTATCTCATCACCCTAGCACTACTTTATCTCATCACCCTAGCACTACTTTATCTCATCACCCTTGCACAGCTTTATTCCATCACCCCAGCACTACTTTATCTCATCACTCTAGCACCACTTTATCTCATCACCCTAGCGCTACTTTATCTCATCACCCTAGCACTACTTTATCTCATCACCCTTGCACAGCTTTATTCCATCACCCCAGCACTACTTTATCTCGTCACCCTAGCACTGTTTTATTCCATCACTACTTCAACTAGTTTTGAGAAACAAATGTTGACAGTTTTTAAGTTATTAGTTGAGAAAAGAAAGATATATGACATGAGATTTTTCCTGGTGATTCAAACTGTTAACTGTAAGATATTGTGTAGGATGACATGTCGGTTTATGACCTCAGGTCAATTCTGGCCCAAAAGTAGAGATGGAATGAAGCAGTACAAAGTCCATGACCTTGAACTTCCTTGTTGGCATCACTTTTTCTATTTCAAGTCATAACTTGATTTTTGTATGACCTCTATTAGTTATGCCCTTGACATCTCCACATGCTATAATGTCAAGCTATTCATTAACTTTTCTCTCTGCTCCTCTGCTCATGATGTTTTCAAGTGCTCCTCTTCTCCTCATGTGTCCAATCACAGTTGATTACTTTCTCTTGATATTTGTTATTATAATACGTTGTTCATTAGCATTATTCTTTTAATACAAGATAAAATTTATATTTATTTCCATAACACATGACACAATTTACATTTATTTCCATAATACAAGACAACATTTACATTTATTCACATAATACAAGACAATATTCACATTATACAAAAAACAATTTACATTCATTCACATAACAAAAGACAACGTTTACATTTATTCACATAATACAAGACAATATTTACATTTATTCACATAATACAAGACACAATTTATATTTATTCACATATTACAAGAAACAATTTATATTTATTCACATAATACAAGACAACATTTACATTTATTCACATAATACAAGACACAATTTACATTGATTCACATAATACAAGTTAAAAGTTAGTTGCTTATCCTTTACAGGACGTGGCAATCAACCCCAGCTTTTATTGGCTGTTTGTGATTTATCTAGGCAATTTTTACATTCAGTACATAATACAAGACACAATTTATATTTATTCACATAATACAAGACAATATTTACATTTATTCACATAATACAAGACAATATTTACATTTATTTACATAATACAAGACAATATTTACATTTATTCACATAATACAAGACACAATTTACATGTATTCACATAACACAAGACAACACATTTATTCACATAACACAAGACAACATTTACATTTATTCACATAATACATGACAACATTTATATTTATTCACATAATACAATATTTACATTTACTCACATAATGCAAGACAATATTTACATTTATTCATATAATACAAGACAATATTTACATTTACTACATAACATAAGACAGCATTTACATTTATTAACATAATACATGACAACATTTACATTTATTCACATAATACATTAAAATATTTACATTTACTCACAAAATAGAAGAAATATTTACATTTATTCACATAACATAAGACAACATTTACATTTATTCACATAATACATGACAACATTTACATTTATTCACATAATACAAGACAATATTTACATTAATTCACATAATACAAGACACTATTTACATTTATTCACATAATACAAGACAATATTTACATTTATTACATAACATACGACAGCATTTATATTTATCCACATAACACAAGACAATATTTACATTTATTCACATAATAAAAGACACTATTTACATTTATTCACATAATACACAATTTACATTTATTCACATAACACAAGACAACATTTACATTTATTCACATAACACAAGACAACATTTACATTTATTCCCATAATACAAGACACAATTTACATTTATTCACATAACACAAGACAATATTTACATTTATTCACATAACACAAGACAACATTTACATTTATTCACATAATACATGACAACATTTACATTTATTCACATAATACAAGACAGTATTTACATTTACTCACATAATACAACATTTACACATATAATACAATATTTACATTTATTCACATAATACAAGACAATATTTACATAAATTACATAACATAAGACAGCATTTACATTTATTCACATAATACATGACAACATTTACATTTATTCACATAATACATTAACATATTTACATTTATTCACATAATAAAATAAATATTTACATTTATTCACATAATACAAGACACAATTTACATTTATTCACATAACGCAAGACAACATTTACATTTATTCACATAACACAAGACAACATTTACATTTATTCACATAATACAAGACAACATTTACATTTATTCACATAATACAAGACAACATTTACATTTATTCACATAATACAAGACAATATTTACATTTATTCACATAATACAAGACAACATTTACTCACATAACACTAGACAACATTTACATTTATTCACATAATACAAGACAATATTTACATTTATTCACATAATACAAGACAACATTTACATTTATTCACATAACACAAGACAACATTTACATTTACTCACATAATACAAGACAACATTTACATTTATTCACATAATACAAGACAATATTTACATTTATTCACAAAACACAAGACAACATTTATTCACATAATACAAGACAATATTTACATTTATTCACATAATACAAGACAATATTTACATTTATTCACATAATACAAGACAACATTTACATTTATTCACATAATACAAGACAACATTTACATTTATTCACATAATACAAGACAACATTTACATTTATTCACATAATACAAGACAACATTTACATTTATTCACATAACACAAGACAACATTTACATTTACTCACATAATACAAGACAACATTTACATTTACTCACATAATACAATATTTACATTTATTCACATAATACAAGACAACATTTACATTTATTCACATAACACAAGACAACATTTACATTTATTCACATAATACAAGACAACATTTACATTTATTCACATAACACAAGACAACATTTACATTTACAAGACACATTTACATACTCAAGACAACATTTACATTTACTCACATAATACAATATTTACATTTATTCACATAATACAAGACAACATTTACATTTATTCACATAACACAAGACAACATTTACATTTATTCACATAATACAAGACAACATTTACATTTACTCACATAATACAAGACAACATTTACATTTATTCACATAACACAAGACAACATTTACATTTATTCACATAATACAAGACAACATTTACATTTATTCACATAATACAAGACAACATTTACTCACATAACACAAGACAACATTTACATTTATTCACATAATACAAGACAACATTTACATTTATTCACATAATACAAGACAACATTTACATTTATTCACATAATACAAGACAACATTTACATTTATTCACATAATACAAGACAACATTTACTCACATAACACAAGACAACATTTACATTTACTCACATAACACAAGACAACATTTACATTTATTCACATAATACAAGACAACATTTATTCACATAATACAAGACAACATTTACATTTATTCACATAATACAAGACAACATTTACTCACATAACACAAGACAACATTTACATTTATTCACATAATACAAGACAACATTTACATTTATTCACATAATACAAGACAACATTTACATTTATTCACATAATACAAGACAACATTTATTCACATAATACAAGACAACATTTACTCACATAATACAAGACAACATTTACATTTATTCACATAATACAAGACAACATTTACATTTATTCACATAATACAAGACAACATTTACATTTATTCACATAATACAAGACAACATTTACATTTATTCACATAATACAAGACAACATTTACTCACATAACACAAGACAACATTTACATTTACTCACATAACACAAGACAACATTTACTCACATAATACAAGACAACATTTACTCACATAACACAAGACAACATTTATTCACATAACACAAGACAACATTTACATTTATTCACATAACACAAGACAACATTTACATTTATTCACATAATACAAGACAACATTTACTCACATAACACAAGACAACATTTACATTTATTCACATAACACAAGACAACATTTATTCACATAACACAAGACAACATTTACATTTATTCACATAATACAAGACAACATTTACTCACATAACACAAGACAACATTTACATTTATTCACATAACACAAGACAACATTTACATTTATTCACATAACACAAGACAACATTTACATTTATTCACATAATACAAGACAACATTTACATTTATTCACATAATACAAGACAACATTTACTCACATAACACAAGACAACATTTACATTTACTCACATAACACAAGACACCATTTACTCACATAATACAAGACAACATTGACTCACATTGTATACAATGTCATAACACCGTCTATTCCTATCTCCATCTTGGTCTCCCTTCCCTTCCCCTCTTATCCCCTCTTCTTTATTCTCAGTAATTTTTCATGTTACACTTCGGTCTTTTCTTCCCGTTAGCCAGTGTTTCCAAGACATCATGGTGCCTAGTAACGGTTACTGGACAAATATTGCAAATCCGTTAAATTCCAGGGCATAACAGATGGCCAGACACTATACTGGTGTTGTGTATAACAGCGTCTTAAAGTCTGGGAGATCTCCATCGCTTCATTGTATTCTATTTGATGGACATGACGAAAAACAACCCAGTGTCGGATCTTATTGTATAGGCGAGCACGTGGATGACTTCATAATGTGATAGGGTGGGCGAGATGATGATGATGATTATATTGTGATGTGTGATCACTCTCTTGTCACACTCGCACCGACCCGAACAACAATAAAACTCCTGATTCTAGAGGCAGGGGCTATATTTATTTTTACAACCCATTCAGTGACAAAGCAAACATTAAACAAATAAACTAGCGAACATAACAAAACAAAACTAAACAAAACAAAACAAAACACCCAACAGTGCCTGATTGCTAATCTGAAGAAGCAAACAAAGCGACGAATAGTTAAAATCATAGTAGTTAAATAATCTTACTCTCACCTGCCAAACAGTCCTTCCACGTGTACTACCTGACACCCTCAACTATCACACACGCACACACTCATGCGTGTCATCCAGTGCGACTAGTATGGTGTTGTGCATGAGGCTGGCAACCTCACCGTGTTACACAGATTGCTACCAAAACTACTACTGCACGAGCATCTGAATGCTTCATACGGATGAAACCACACTGGTGGCCCCATGCTCCCACAGGAGCGGAGAAGAGAAATATATATCTCCAAGTGAGCCCACGTGCTCTCACAAACCATTCTTCACATTACAATAATTAAATAATAATAAAATGGACATAAAATAATATTCTTCAACTACATGTACATCAAATACTCTCAATAATGAGAATAAACCACCACCCCGCAACTGCTCCATCTCAGTATTCATTCCTGCATTCTGAACTGGTGCGCCTGGCTACAAGCGTGTCGTATATGACCCCTGATGAGATTGGGAACTCATCACATGAAACACATTGTTACAGAAACAACCCTCATAATAGCATAGAAATGCTTCTTGTGAGCCTGTAATGTAAAAATAAATATAGCCCCTGCCTCTAGAATCAGGAGTTTTATTGTTGTTCGGGTCGGTGCAAGTGTGACAAGAGAGTGATCACACATCACAATATAATCATCATCTCGCCCACCCTATCACATTTGGCGTCGTCGACAGGATAAGGCAGACAGTGACACTGAGCAAACAGCAAACGAACAAATATTGTAAACACCCAGCAGTGCATTCCTGCAGCAAGATGGCTAATGCGCCTGTGAAGATATTGTACGTGAAGGAGCCAGAGATAAGGTTGTTTAGTGGAGAGGGGAGTCCCACTTGGCAAGAGTTTGTGGAAGATGGCGCCTTTTTGTGCAGAAGACAAGTTAGACATGATATGGAACAACGTTACACCATGGGTATCTAGAGAATTACGGATACATGGTGGAGCCAAGGCCAGCCCTGAGAAGTTACTGGAAATTGTCAAAGAAGCCTACTGCGAGCAACCACCAGTCAGTGAGATGACCAGGAATTTCCCTTGGGAATATGCTGTTTATGGTGAAAGTAAAAAGCCTGAGACACTGGTCCAGATAGCAAGTGCAGAAGTTCAGAAGGAGGAGGAGGCACTCAGAGCAGAATTATCCTTCCTAAAGTCCCAGATAGCACAGATGTCAGAGGCCAGTTCGCCAGCACAAGAGGAGGTGCAGAGAAAGAGAGCACCATGCCAGCCACGGGAACAGCCAACGCAAGACGAGGAGGTGTGCCCGCGGGAACAGCCAACGCAAGACGAGGAGGTGTGTCCGCGGGAACAGCCAACGCAAGATGAGGAGGTGTGTCCGCAGGAACCGCAACTAGCCCTTCTTGTATGTGAGAGTCAGGCTGTCGTCAAGGAAAGCTGTGAGCTGACAGCACCGATAAACGCAGTGGCACCGACAAGGCGAAAAGGGATGTGCAAGTGGTATAGTGTCCACAGGGGATGGGGGTTCATCACGCCAGATGATGGAGGTATTGATGTATTCGTACATCAGACCAAGATCTACAGAAAGGGATTCCGGAGTCTGGTGAAGAATGAACGAGTAGAGTTTGACAGCAAACCATCGGTCCAGGGCATGGAAGCAATTTATGTTTGCGGCAGTGGCGGTCAAGAGTGTAAGGGCAGCAGGAAGCGACCCATGACACAGAGGAAGCCCAGAAAGATAAGATGCTATAATTGTGGAGACCTGTCAGACCACATGGCAGCCAAATGCCCTCAAGGCCCGCTTCCGAAGAGATGTTTTCGATGCAAGTCCACTGAACACTTGATAGCCGCCTGTCCCTCAAGGAGCTCTTTTCCGAGACGTACTGCCACAACGAGGTTGCCTTTAGGGCGCAAGCCAAGAGAGGGCCACGTCAACTGTCACACTAAGGGCGCCGAGAGAATTGGCCTTCGTCTAGGGGAAGAAACCCGTCCTAAGCAGATAGGAGGGAGTGCAAATCAAGGTTCAGCAGAGGAGACTCATCAAAAGCAGATTGTGGGGAACGTAAGCCACCGTCCACACAAAATGAGTGGAAAACACGTAAAGAGCAATCCCTCTTCAAAGTCGACAGTTGCAAGCACTGACAAGCAGATGTCACGGGCAGGCAGCGATGCGGCACCGGTGAGCGAGTCTTCAAGACCACAGCGGCTGACAGCCCGACAACGTACAACTGGGGGCATCACGACCAAGAGTGTCCCCAGCCGGGTTGTACCGATTACAGAATCTGAGCACAAAGCATCGCCGCTCAGAAAGAGTCCTGCGCAGCACCAACGATCCGAGAGATTTCGACTGAAGCGCCAAAGGGAGTGATGTTGTCGGGACGACAACAAAATCAGGAGGGAGATATGTGATGGGGCCTGAGGCCCCAACCCCCACTTCAGGGATCATATTTGATATTCGTGTGTTATATTAAATAGCTGTAGGTTTTATTTGTGTTTTCGCTATTCCTAAAGCGATAATCGCGTGTGATATTTAAGTAGCCAAGATTAATACGCCCAGCGCGCAGTAAGTTGAGTGATTAGCCTAGTGCCTATAAAAAGAAATAGCGAACCAGCAGGGCCCTTCTTAAGTATCAGTCCAGACAAGAGAGAACGAAACGAGCCGCCCTGTGTACCCACACAGAAGAACACAAAGACATGACACATTAGCAATCAGGCACTGTTGGGTGTTTTGTTTGTTTTGTTTTGTTATGTTCGCTAGTTTATTTGTTTAATGTTTGCTGAATCACTGAATGGGTTGTAAAAATAAATACAACCCCTGCCTCTAGAATCAAGAATTTTATTGTTGTTCGGGTCGGTGCGAGTGTGAAAAGAGAGTGATCAACTATCACAATATAATAATCATCATCATCTCGCCCACCCTACCACAATAGTAACCAGTAATTGACGCCCGGGGAAGAAATCCCACTCGGTATGTTGGTCATGATTGCATCACTAATAGCTCACATGTCAGGGAGAGAATTTACGTGTGATTACGTCGGAACACCCACCCCTCACAATTCAGTGACGTGAGCAACAGTGAAAACCCATCGAACGATCTAGAACATGTGAGGAGAGATTCATAAAAGTTTGAGGCTTAGACTTGAACGCCACTTACACGCACAACTTGTGGGCCGAGTGCATCTACATGGCGAGGAAGTCCAGATTACTAACTCTTTGGTGTTAACCAAGTGGTATATATGATTTCACTCTGTTCAGGTTCGTATAGACTTCGCAAAATATGTATGTAAAATATTCATTGGTATAAATGTATTGTTATTCTTGATATGATCTACACATGTGCTATGTGAATGATTGTTGCTTGTACAAAAACTTATCACAACTAGCCCCACAGCCAAAAGATGATAACATCTATATATTAATTGCTTTATCTCTTACAAAGATAAAGGCAGTCCCATGGCAGAGATGGCCATAGGGAAATGAAGTGTTAGAAGCTTCACCATGAAATATCCAACTTTTACGAGGTTAGGAGACCAGTTCCCTTCCTCGCTGCCTTTTCCTTCCCTACCTCAAGAGCACAACAGAGTGCCCATTTACAGCTGGTAAACTGGAGTGTGCCACTGCCAGGTTTCGGTCCCAAAACCAATATGGTTGTGCTACAGATGAATGTGCTCTGACAGCTTGGCCAGTCGGTCACTCACTTTATCTATTTATGTAATATAAATGTATTTTATTTTATTGCTATTCATCATTGTGTGAAGGAACGGACTATCATTGTAGAACACAGTTCTTGAGAAAAGAGATTGGCTAAACTAATTAACTCCTGAAGTTACATAGGTCTAAGTTTACTTATCATGTCTAGACTATGAGATGAAGTCAGAGGACATTACATTGATATGCCTGATGCATGACTGTGTGATAGTGAAGTATGCATATCAAACAGGGAAGTTTGCCTGTAAACTCCAGACTCTGTGACACAATAGCCATCTCAAGAAAGGAAGTCAGACGAATATAACACTGATATGTGACTGTATGAAAGTGAAGTATAAATATCTTATATAACATGGAAAGTTTGCCTGTAATCTCTAGATTGTATGACATAATAGTCCTCTTATTGAATGAAAGAGGATAATTCTGATATGCCTGGTGTATGCGGTTTGAATGGGAATGATAGCTGTTCCCATATGACAGGAAAACTCATGAAGCCACATTTGTGTCTTCAGACTCTTAGGTTTCTGAGCGGACAACATTTGCAGTTGCAGAATTCAGTGTCCGGCGCCTGACGGTAACGGACAGTCAGTCTTTTGACGATCAGCAGAACCAAAAGCCAGAGATCTCGTCAACTCCTAAGCATAAAGGAGCATAGATCACTGCTCGCATGTGTAACGTCATATCGCTGCTTGATGACAGCACCTAACAACTTGCGTCAGGGCTGACAACACAGGATTACAGCTAAGTCCATAAAGCATAATGATTATTTTTCCTCCAGACATCTCAGAGATCTTATTTAAAATTGCGAACAGAACTTTCACCTGAATAATCACGGAACTTTTTAAAGTGCATTCCAGATTATCACCAAGGAACTTTACAATCCATAATGTTAGGCAACTCATGATAGTCACACCAATGCTAATGATGATTAGTAGGACATAATAGGACTTTTTAGTCATTCAGGGTTTATGACCATATTATTATTTTGTTTACCTTTTCATTTTTCTTTGTGTCGTATGTGTGATTTAAGGATTAAATATCTGTACATAAGTTATACCCTTTACCAAGTGTTCGAGTGAGTTTCTTACATGTACTGTCTCTTAAATCCATATATATGTCTTTTCCTCAGTATGAGAGGATGGGGGCTTAACAATAATTATAATATTCAGTACAAATAATAGGGGAGATTTGTCGCAAGGAAATAATCCATTCTCAAGTGCCCTTCTGAGACATTATCTCTTTGTGAGAATATTTGCCTTCCTATTCACCCCTCACTTGTACTGGAATCTAACCTTTGACGAGCCACTTAACAGATCCTATATATCTTTCTTACATTTCTTAATTTACATCTATCTTATCCAACTGTGCTGTGACAATTAATCTCCAGATAACGGCGTGACATACAAGACAATATTTACATTTATTCACATAATAGAAGACAATATTTAGATTTATTACATAACATAAGACAGCATTTACATTTATTCACATAATACATGACAACATTTACATTTATTCCCATAATACATTAAAGTATTTACATTTACTCACATAATACAAGAAATATTTACATTTATTCTCATAACACAAGACAATACATTTATTCACATAACACAAGACAATACATTTATTCACATAACACAAGATAATACATTTATTCACACAAAACAAGACAATATTTACATTTATTCAAATAATACAAGACAATATTTACATTTATTCACATAATACATGATAACACTGAATTTCTTGACATAACATTTTTTTTTATGTATAGAGTATGTCTTCATTTGACAGAAAACAGAATCCCCGTTGTTCATGTGACACGGGTCCCAACAAAAATGTTGTGTACTTACGGCTACTCTTCAGGCCAAGGTTTCCTCTAAGATGAGCAGCCATACTGCAGATAAATTGAGTTCATAATTAAATAAATAAGTTCATAATTAATAATTTAAATGATGTTACAATTATGTTCTGTCATTACCACAAGTCTTTTGGGTTTTTTAACCACACTCATGGAATATTTGTTTCCTTCACGTATGAGGTAAATTATTCTGCATATAGTACACTTTTAGACACAACTGTTTGTTGGCAAAACTTTTTGTAAGTAAGTCTGTTTCTAGGTAAATCTGTCTTTAGGCAAGACTGTTTGTAGATAACACTGTCTTTAGGTAAATCTAGCTGTAGTCAAGACTGTAGGTAAAACTGTCTTTAGGTAAATATATCTGTAGACAAGACTGTAGATAAAACTGTCTTTAGGTAAATCTATCTATAGACAAGAGGCATCAAAGAAGAGTTGGCCACTCGAAAAGCAGCAGCTGGGAGACTTTTTCAGGCCATAAATCGAGGATTCCTCAGCAAGAGAGAGGTTGGTAAGAAAACGAAGATGGCTGTATACCGCTCCACCTATGTCCCAGTCTTGACATATGGATGCGAGTCATGGGCAGTGACTACAACCCATAAAAGCCAGACCCAAACCTCAGAAATGAGGTATCTGAGGAAGGTGGTTGAAGTAACAAGAAGAGACATGGTACGCAACCAGACAATACGTCAAGGCCTTAAATCCTACCCCCTGCAGACCCAAGTAGAACAGTCCCAATTAAGATGGTTTGGCCATGTCTGCAGAATGGGAGAAGATCGGATACCACGACAAGCATGGGAAACAAAGAGCCAAGGATCCAGACCCCGAGGACGACCCAGAGTCCGATGGGAGGACAACATTAGACAATCTTTGAAGGACTGTGACGTATGAAAATCGGGCCTCTCTTTCTTTAATCCCTCAGTCCCCCTTTTCTCTCTTACAACTAAACAACTCGAGTCATTCCCACGATTGCTGGTTTGGTATGCCATAAGTTATCTGGACATTCGCCCTTTTGTTGTCTTCTCTCATGGCGGTATCTCTTACTGACATTCCCACAGAGAGGCAGACCACCGGAGATCAGGTTACAATGTCAAGAGCCGAGATCAGCACCCTCTGTTTAACACCTGATAATAGAATGGACGAAGAATTCGCAGGTGCGTTTGCCAGTCATGGGGACATGGGCCGATTCAGTATATTAGCGCAGTTTTAGAAAATTCATCATCAGTCTGCCCCAGGAATTGGTGATATCTGCTAGCGCGAATCTTGGAGTTTTATATAGAAAGAATTTCTGA
This sequence comes from Oreohelix idahoensis, assembly GCA_024509875.1. NCBI lineage: Eukaryota > Metazoa > Mollusca > Gastropoda > Stylommatophora > Oreohelicidae > Oreohelix > Oreohelix idahoensis. Next base: position 156,987 of record JAMPIV010007033.1, read on the forward strand.
GATTCACGGAGAGTGTCATTTGTGTGGCGGTAATCATATATATATTAGAATTTTGAGTGCCTTAACGTGTTAATGTTTTCACTGGGATTTCTGTGTTTATTAAATAAGCTTATTAAATAGTTCCAGCTGTAATAAGTAAATTTAATTTCTTGCTATTCCCCCAGTAAGAGACGCTTTAAATTAATTAATATACGCTAGGCGACTGATAATTAGATATAAATATACTTTTATTCATGCGTAATTTTGTGAATTACTAAAGTTTTGTGGGTTTTAAATATAATTTAATACCGGAGTGATCTAGAGGTCTTACCTAACGAGTGTAGAATATAATAATGATATCATTGTTAAAATGTTTGTTTTTTCTACATCTAGGCGATCAACCCTGTGATCTAGCGGTCTGAATAGCTCCAGAAAACATTCTTAAAATATTATTGGGTCTTAAATTTGGACCTGTGTGGTTCTCTTGTCTTCTTACAGAGAGAGTCCCCACATATAAACATTTAAAGAATAAAACATCAGAACTGGACAAGAAAGTATCCAGATTGTTCACAGCAAATCTGATCCGCCTGTGGTGGCCAAATATCTATATATATAAACATTTTTCCAGAATATTGACTATCGTAGTTTTTTTCTTTTCTCAAGTGGATTTATCCAGAAAAAAGAATACTTGGGTCCATAACCAGCACCCAACCCCAGAGTGAGAGATAAAAACAGATAGGAGATCCTTTGCTTATCCTTATTGGTTTTCTAACAGTGTACCCACCAGACATTTTCCTTAAATATCGGACATCTGTGTGCTGCCCATGGTGAACATTTTGATCGCAATATATATTTACCTGCACTACCTGACGTGAATTTTTTGACACATAATATTAGCATTATTTAAGCAGACGTTCCCCATTAGGAAAAATTAATCATTCTTGGAGGAACTGGGGTCCCTTGGATAGCACCACCCTGAAATATGTCAAAGATACACAGATGTGTTAAAGAGTAGTAGGTAAGTGTGATTGCTGATTGCTTGTGGCCACAGACTGACAGACTGTAAGAAAGAGACATGAATATTTCATATTTTGTATAATCATTATACTCACTTCAGTCATTTCGGGTTCGCAAATACTGTTATATCATTTTCTTGTCTTCTTTGTTTCAGGATAGATTAACTACAGACTTGGTTCTTTTACTTTATCGTCTATCCCTATATATATTATTATTAACTGTAATCTTTTGGGTTAATTACCTCTGTCAGGATCTACTTTGGGATTCCTTTGCAATAGAGGAGAGCCTATAGGGTTAATAAATTTTCTTGCATTTTTTATGTCTGTAAACTATACGTTCTGATAGATAATATTGATGTGATTTTTTTAAAGATAATAAACATAATAAAACCGTAAGTTATCGTGTTGGTCAAAACCCCTGCCCATTATATGTTATCCATAGCTTGGTTCACGTCCGTACGTATTATGTCACAGAATTGTGTATATGTAAGTGGAGTGTAACTCGTACATATATGTACCAGGAAAGAAAGGGAGTCTAGTTAAATATTGTCGTGAGATAGGCTGGGATTAGAGCAATTACTCAATCCAGAGACTGTCCTTTCTCTTACACTCTCACCCCCTTGTGAAAAATAAAGCTATTTCTTACCCCTTATTCTCACATAGTTTACCATTATCACCTCTGCTCAGACGGGACCCTTAAACCATCTTCAACCTATCTCAATAAAATCTACGACATAAATGGTTGGCTCGTCGCGGGATTAAGATCCAATTTGAGTCTAGATAAATGTCTAAAGTCTGATACTGAATCAGAAGTTTCATCTAGATAGAGTGTGTTGTGAGTTTGTCTTGTGATTTAAGGAATAAATAATTACCCCCTAGACAACGCTCTTAGTTACTGGGTGTTTGACCATACACACATATAGGATTTGTTTCTTTCCACAGCAATAGTTACGGGAAACTTGTTTTGATAATAATCTTTGTTGAATATATGATATTTGGTAATTTTGTAACAGACCGCTATTTCGCGTGATTGTTTATCAATCACTAGGGTTTTTTTTTTTTAAGCAGCAGAGTTGAGCTAAGCAAAGGACGGCTTGTTCTGACTTTTAGTCAAGTTAATAACGTCCCTTCTCTTAACTGACTTCAGTGGGCGAGTTTTGGGGTGTAGTTTAATTTTTTTAAAGGAAATTTTTTCTTTCTCCTTAAATTGTTTTTTTAAATAAAAATATTTTTCTCCACCGTTAGTTTTTTCAGGTTATCTGATCTACCACTTTTGGATTAAGTCGTCTGTATTAGGAGCTTAAGTGCCAGAGATATCAGCGATAGATTAGTAAACTGATAACAGGAGGAGGTATCTCAGGGTAAAGAATAACATCTTTGTTGGTTTTTCTCGTAAGCGGCTAAGGATATAGTTTTTCTCCTTCTTTCCTTCTTTTTTCTTTGGGTGAGTGGCATTCAGTTCTCTAACATGGCTGAGCGTGTAAAACTTAGGACTATGCTGAGAGAGGAAGCAAGGGAGACAGGATTGCAAGGAGAGGAAGTGACCGCGTTCGTCAACACAGAACTTGACTGATATGACGCGGAGCAGAAAGTAGCAGAAGCTAGAGAGAAGGAATATAAAGCGGATAGGAAAGAAGCGGAAGAGCGTCAATCTCTATTAGAGCAGAAGAAAATTGAGGCAGAGATGGAAGCTCGCAGGGCAAACGAAAGAGAGAAGGAGAGACAATATGAGGAACGAGAGAAGGAGAGACAGCACGACTTGGCGCTTAAGGCTCTAGAAGTCCAAAGTCGTGGGGCTGCCTCTACTTCCAGCAATGGAAAGCCGTCATCTCCCCATTCATCGTTAACTGATCACTCCAGCACTCATTCTCCCCAACTCACAGCTATGTCTTTCGCCCTGGAACCCTTCCCAAGCCCCAATGAGAAAATTGACTCGTTTCTAGAAAAATTTGAGAGAATGGCAAATCTGTATGGGTTAGAGAATTCCCGGTGGTGCCTAAAGCTTTCACAGGCTTTGAAAGGTAGTGCTTATGAAGTCTACATGAAACTGGGAAGCAGTCAAGACAACTACGACATGCTAAAGAAGGCTTTACTGGAGCGTTTCGAAATGAACGCTCGTAAGTTTCTACAAATGTTCAGAAACAGCAGAAAGGAGAGCACTGAAACATTTCAGCAGTTTTCTTCACGGCTGAAGGGATATTTGACAAAGTGCATGGAGCTTTCCGAGCTCCCTCTCACCTACGAAGGTCTTGAGGAGTTCGTTCTTATAGAACAAATAAAAACCACTTTGTCAAGTGAAACCCGTAGATTCCTGGCTGAACAAGGCGCAGTCAAGTTAGATGACATTCTCAGTAAGTCTGAACGGTACATAAATGCTATGGCCGAGCTTCCCAGCACCAAACGCAAACCGACAGATGAGGCTGCTCGAAAAAATAATCTAGAGCAGTCTTCCCATTCTTCCCATCACCATAACCAACGAGAAGCCGTACTCCAACATCCTCCACAGGAAAAATCGAAATTCTTCAAAACCAGATATCCCACCCACAACAATCCTGATCAACCCCACCGTCCTACGTGGCCGCGCGGCCAGAAAGGACAGTGTGACAAAGGGAAAACCCCTGCGCACGGGACATTTGATCAGGGCAAGCACACCGGGCCAAATCGCATCGGATGCTTGCAAACAGCCTCGCAAGGAAGAATCAATGTCAGGGATTCTCAACCTGAGGGGGAGAGGCCCTCAACGCGAGGAACTGTTATTTTGAACGGGACTTCAACATCTTGTCTTTTTGACACGGGTTTATCCTTTGACTGTATAGTCGCAAGGCACCTGGTCAAACCCGGTCAAGAGACAGAAGACACCGTCAAACTTAGTGGAGTTTTCAAGAGTGATGCACCCAGGACGCTTCCTATCGCACTGGTAGAAATACACTCTGATTTTGTCAGAGGTGTTATTAAAGCGGCCATTATGGATGATCCTATCTACCCAGTTATACTTGGATGTAGATACGTGTTTATTGGGAGACCGAAAGAGCCGATTGTGGCAGCAGTAACCACAAGAGGGCAAGCCCAGAAGAAACGGGAGCCTGCGCCAAATGTGTTACCTAAGGAACTAAAAGAGGCGCAACAAAAGGACCCTACCTTGGAGCCCTGCTTTAAGAAACTGCCCATGGCTAAGGACCCCAGACACAACGGAGACATCTTCTCTAAGGATGGTGTACTGTATCGCAGAACGGGCAAACCTGATCAAGGGCATAACCAGCTCCTAGTACCGAAACAGTACAGAGACCAAATCTTAGAAATGGGGCACTCTCTTCCCTTTAGCGGACATATGGGACAAAACGCCACTATTCAGCGAATATAGACTCACTACTGGTGGCCAGGAATGAACTCTGATATTATCAGGTACGTGAAATCCTGCGCCCAGTGCCAACGTGTGGCACCCAAGCATTGGACACCCCCGGTTCCTATGGGTGAAATGCCAGTAGTGGGGACTCCATTTGAACGGGTTGCTGTCGACATCATTGGACCCCTGGAAAGGACCAAAAGAAGGAACAGGTTCATCCTGACCTTAGTCGACACTTGCACAATGTGGGCCGAAGCTGTACCGCTAACATGCACAGATTCCAAGCATGTCGCAGAAGCCCTGGTGCAAATCTTTACACGGTTGGGATTCCCTCAACAAGTTTTGACGGACAATGGATCCCAATTCCGTAGCCTGTTAATGGAGGAGATCTTTAAGATCTTGAGGGCCAAACATATCCACACAAGTCCCTACCATCCGGCCGGAAATGGGCTCGTGGAGCGCTTCAACGGCAGCCTCACCATGATGTTACGTAAGCTGGGACAAGAGAAACCTGAAGATTGGGACCTTTTCATTCCTGCAGCCTTATTCGCCTACAGGGAGGTTCCCCAGGCATCTACAGGATTTCCACCAGCTACACTTTTATTCGGCAGACCTATTAAGGGGCCGCTAGAAGCCTTACTTCGGTCCCTGACAGACCATAAGGCTGACGAGACAGTCGTCTCAGCAAGCAAATATGTATCAGAGCTCAAGGAAAGGTTACAACTAGGATGGGACCTAGCAACAACCAACCTTAAGAAAGCACGCGCAAAGCACGCTCAACGATACAATAAAGCAGCGAAAGAGAGAGAACTCCAACCAGGGGAGAAAGTTTTGTTGCTATTTCCAACCGGAAACAACAAACTTCGCATCGGATGGCAAGGGCCGTTTACCGTCCTTAAAAAGATCTCCCGCACTAACTACAAGATCTCTATTAAAGGAAAGGAGAAGGTCTACCACGTAAATCTGCTAAAGAAATACTTGGAAAGACCGGTGCCGTCCTCCGAACATCTCCTGGCGGTCGCCATAGCGACGGAAAATGAGGAAGATGACGATAGTTGCATGGAGTATCCATTGCAACAAACGGAATCTTTCAAAGATGTCAAATTCGGCGAAAATCTCTCGGAAGCACAACAGACAGAAACCAGGGCGCTACTGAAACAGTACACTGCAGTCTTAACGGATGTACCTGGTCGAACAAATCTCATAGAATTCGATATGAAACTGACCAACGAGACCCCTGTTCGAACCAGAGTTTACCCCATTCCGTACGCTAAAGCTGATGCACTACGCGGACAGATAGACAAGCTATGTCAAGCCGAAATTATCAGTGAGTCTACCTCTCCTTACAGTTCGAGTGTAGTACTGTTACAGAAGCCCAATAAGGAAGTTCGGCTGTGCATAGATTACCGTTTACTTAACACAGTAACGGAATTCCAGCCCGAACCTCTACAGAGCGCTTCTGAGCTGTTCACTAAGCTTAGCAAGGCAAGAATTTTCTCAAAGATTGACTTGAGTAAAGGTTACTACCAAATACCAGTCAAGGAGGAAGTTAAGCCTTTGTTAGCTTTTAGCACCAGTGAAGGACACTACACTTTCAACGTAATGCCGTTCGGATTGCACAACGCACCAGGAGTCTTCACCAGAATGATAAGGAAGCTTTTAGAACCCTTGCAAAGTCCCCATATCCATAATTTAATGGATGACATATTAATTGCATCGGAAAACTATGATGAACATATTGCTACGGTTGCTATGCTCTTCAGGCGACTACAGGAAACTGGTCTCACAGCCAGACCTAGCAAATGTCTCATCGGATTTCAAAAGCTAGACTTCCTGGGACATACCATTTCTCAAGGCTGCATGTGGCCAGTTACCAAGAACATTGAGAAAATAGTTGCAGCAAAAAGACCCCGAACGAAGAAAGACACCCGTTCTTTTCTATCACTGTGTGCTTACTATCAGAAATTTATCAAGAATTTCAACGGGCTAATGGCACCCCTTACTGACCTTACAAAAAAAGGGCGCCCGGACAAGGTTATTTGGGATTCGAAGTACGAACAAGCTTACGTCACTTTAAAAGGTCAATTGTCTGAATACCCCATTTTGAGACTACCTGACCTCAAGAAACCTTTTATATTGCGGGTCGACGCTTCGGGTCAGGGCATCGGGTCAACCCTGCTCCAAGCAGATGACACCGATCCGAATCTGTTATTTCCAGCTGCGTATGGCAGCCGTAAACTGAATGCTGCAGAACGTAACTATTCCACCGTCGAAAAAGAGCGTCTAGCACTTGTTCATGGCATAAGGAAATACCATGAATATCTTTACGGAGTAACATTCATGGTGCAAACAGACCACGTTCCTTTAGCTTTTCTTGGGGCGAATAAGGAATTCAATGCGAGGATCATGCACTGGGCCTTGCTACTAAGCGTGTACTCTTTCAAAGTGGAATACATTCCGGGAAAACAGAACGTGGGAGCAGATTTTATGAGTAGAAATTGGAGCACGGAAGAGGAGGTGGAAAGCGAAAACAACAATCACCTGCAAGTTACTGATCAAGAGAGCTCCATTGTCATAAATGAAACATGAAATGGTTTCATGTCTTTAAGAGGGGACGACTGTGACGTATGAAAATCGGGCCTCTCTTTCTTTAATCCCTCAGTCCCCCTTTTCTCTCTTACAACTAAACAACTCGAGTCATTCCCACGATTGCTGGTTTGGTATGCCATAAGTTATCTGGACATTCGCCCTTTTGTTGTCTTCTCTCGCGGCGGTATCTCTTACTGACATTCCCACAGAGAGGCAGACCACCGGAGATCAGGTTACAATGTCAAGAGCCGAGATCAGCACCCTCTGTTTAACACCTGATAATAGAATGGACGAAGAATTCGCAGGCGCGTTTGCCAGTCATGGGGACATGGGCCGATTCAGTATATTAGCGCAGTTTTAGAAAATTCATCATCAGTCTGCCCCAGGAATTGGTGATATCTGCTAGCGCGAATCTTGGAGTTTTATATAGAAAGAATTTCTGAGATTCACGGAGAGTGTCATTTTCCTTGTGTGGCGGTAATCATATATATATTAGAATTTTGAGTGCCTTAACGTGTTAATGTTTTCACTGGGATTTCTGTGTTTATTAAATAAGCTTATTAAATAGTTCCAGCTGTAATAAGTAAATTTAATTTCTTGCTATTCCCCCAGTAAGAGATACTTTAAATTAATTAATATACGCTAGGCGACTGATAATTAGAGATAAATATACTTTTATTCATCATGCGTAATTTTGTGAATTACTAAAGTTTTGTGGGTTTTAAATATAATTTAATACCGGAGTGATCTAGAGGTCTTACCTAACGAGTGTAGAATATAATGATGATATCATTGTTAAAATGTTTGTTTTTTCTACATCTAGGCGATCCACCCTGTGATCTAGCAGTCTGAATAGCTCCAGAAAACATTCTTAAAATATTATTGGGTCTTAAATTTGGACCTGTGTGGTTCTCTTGTCTTCTTACAGAGAGTCCCCACATATAAACATTTAAAGAATAAAACATCAGAACTGGACAAGAAAGTATCCAGATTGTTCACAGCAAATCTGATCCGCCTGTGGTGGCCAAATATCTATATATATAAACATTTTTCCAGAATATTGACTATCGTAGTTTTTTTCTTTTCTCAAGTGGATTTATCCAGAAAAAGGAATACTTGGGTCCATAACCGGCACCCAACCCCAGAGTGAGAGATAAAAACAGATAGGAGATCCTTTGCTTATCCTTATTGGTTTTCTAACAGTGTACCCACCAGACATTTTCCTTAAATATCGGACATCTGTGTGCTGCCCATGGTGAACATTTTGATCGCAATATATATTTACCTGCACTACCTGACGTGAACTTTTTGACACATAATATTAGCATTATTTAAGCGGACGTTCCCCATTAGGAAAAATTAATCATTCTTGGAGGAACTGGGGTCCCTTGGATAGCACCACCCTGAAATATGTCAAAGATACACAGATGTGTTAAAGAGTAGTAGGTAAGTGTGATTGCTGATTGCTTGTGGCCACAGACTGACAGACTGTAAGAAAGAGAAATGAATATTTCATATTTTGTATAATCATTATACTCACTTCAGTCATTTCGGGTTCGCAAATACTGTTATATCATTTTCTTGTCTTCTTTGTTTCAGGATAGATTAACTACAGACTTGGTTCTTTTACTTTATCGTCTATCCCTATATATATTATTATTAACTGTAATCTTTTGGGTTAATTACCTCTGTCAGGATCTACTTTGGGATTCCTTTGCAATAGAGGAGAGCCTATTGGGTTAATAAATTTTCTTGCATTTTTTATGTCTGTAAACTATACGTTCTGATAGATAATATTGATGTGATTTTTTTAAAGATAATAAACATAATAAAACCGTAAGTTATCGTGTTGGTCAAAACCCCTGCCCATTATATGTTATCCATAGCTTGGTTCACGTCCGTACGTATTATGTCACAGAATTGTGTATATGTAAGTGGAGTGTAACTCGTATATATATATGTACCAGGAGAGAAAGGGAGTCTAGTTAAATATTGTCGTGAGATAGGCTGGGGTTAGAGCAATTACTCAATCCAGAGACTGTCCTTTCTCTTACACTCTCACCCCCTTGTGAAAAATAAAGCTATTTCTTACCCCTTATTCTCACATAGTTTACCATTATCACCTCTGCTCAGACGGGACCTTAAACCATCTTCAACCTATCTCAATAAAATCTACGACAAGGACCGAGGACTAGAATGGAACCAGGCCAGGAGGAAGACAGCCGATAGGATAGTCTGGCGCTCTCTCTTCCAAACCTCTACACCTCACGGTAGAAGGGGAACAACTAAGTAGTAGTAGTAGACAAGACTGTAGATAAAACTATATTTAGGTAAATCTATCTGTAGACAAGACTGCAGATAAAACTGTCTTTAGGTAAATCTATCTACAAACAAGACTGTAGATAAAACTGTCTTTAGGTAAATCTATCTGCAAGCAAGACTGTAGATAAAACTGTCTTTAGGTAAATCTATCTGCAGGCAAGACTGTAGGTAAAACTATCTTTAGGTAAATCTATTTGTAGGCAAGACTGTAGATAAAACTGTCTGTAGGTAAATCTATCTACAGGCAAGACTGTAGGTAAAACTGTCTTCAGGTAAATCTATCTGTAGGCAAGACTGTAGATAAAACTGTCTGTAGGTAAATCTATCTACAGGCAAGACTGTAGATAAAACTGTCTTTAGGTAAATCTATCTGCAAGCAAGACTGTAGATAAAACTGTCTTTAGGTAAATCTATCTGCAGGCAAGACTGTAGGTAAAACTATCTTTAGGTAAATCTATTTGTAGGCAAGACTGTAGATAAAACTGTCTTTAGGTAAATCTATCTACAGGCAAGACTGTAGGTAAAACTGTCTTTAGATAAATCTATCTGTAGGCAAGACTGTAGATACAACTGTCTTTAAGTAAATCTATCTGTAGGCAAGACTGTAGATAAAACTGTCTTAGGTAAATCTATCTACAGGCAAGACTGTAGATAAAACTGTCTTTAGGTAAATCTATCTGTAGGCAAGACTGTAGATAAAACTGTCTGTAGGTAAATCTATCTACAGGCAAGACTGTAGATAAAACTGTCTTTAGGTAAATCTATCTGTAGGCAAGACTGAAGATACAACTGTCTGTAGGTAAATCTATCTGTAGGCAAGAATGTAGATAAAACTGTCTGTAGGTAAATCTATCTGTAGGCAAGACTGTAGATAAAACTGTCTGTAGGTAAATCTATCTACAGGCAAGACTGTAGATAAAATTGTCTTTAGGTAAATCTATCTGTTGGCAAGACTGTAGATACAACTGTTTTTAGGTAAATATGTAGGCTATGTTGTAAAACTCAGCTGTGTCATTCACTTTGTATTCTACTGTGATAAAATTGTCAACAAAAGCTCAACTCTTGTGTACAAGTTCTCAGATGATACTTTCTACAAAAACAATTAAATGTTATTTATTACAAAAGCTAAACTCATGTGTACAAGTTCTCAGATGATACTTTCTACAAAAACAATTAAATGTTATTTGTTACAAAAGCTAACTAGTGTGTTCAAACGTCAAATAAATAAATATAGTACATCTTAAATGACATCTACAACTGATGATCTGCTAAAATCCATATTCATAGCTTTGCCAAAGAAACCTGGAGCCATGGAATGTGAAGTCTTATTAGTCATGTGACCAAAATATTGTTATGAATTATCACAAGAAGAGTGAGAAATAAAATTAAACCAGAAATCGGTGCTGTACAGTGTGGATTTGTAGAAGGTAAAGGCACATAGATATGCCATATATATTATAAGAACATTAATAGAAAGAGCCATAGAAGTAAAAACAGATCTGTACTTGTGCTTTATAGATTACACTAAGGCATTTGACAAAGTGAAACATGAGGAAATTATCAAAATATTAGAAAGTATCAACATTGACCGTAAAGACTTGAGGATAATAAAGAACATGTACTGGCAAAAAACAGCAGCTGTAAGAATTAGCATCCAAATAAGAACGTTTCAGCAATCAAAAAGGGTGTCAGGCAGGGATGTGTGCTGTCACCAGATCAGTTCAATCTGTACATTGAAAATATAATAAGATACCTAGAGGACATGCCAGGAATATCATTTGGTGGACATAATATAAACAACTTGAGATACGCTAATGATACGGTCTTAATAACAAAAAAATTGAAAAGGAGCTGCAAGAAATGGTTGATACAATAGTGATAGAAAGTGAAAATAAAGGCTTCAGTCTTAATAGCAAAAAATCAGAAGTAATGGCTGCCTCAAAGAAAAAGGCTTCCCCAGAATGTACAATCAAAGTAAATGGAAGTTTTAAAACAGGGCAATAGATTTAAATGCCTTGGCACATTAATAACAATGGATGGAAGATGCATCTCAGAAGTGAAGAGCAGAATAACTCAGGCAAAAGTAGCATTCTATAAAATGAAGAGTATTTTATGCAACATTTTTTTTTAAATAGGCAGTAAGAAAGAGAATTCTTCAGTGTTATTTAGAATCACTCATGGTGTATGGGAGTGAATCATGGACAGTTAGTAAACAAGTAGGGAAAGCACTTGAGGCCACAGAGATGTAGTTTTACAGAAGAATGTTAAAAACACAATGGACAGCCAAAAAGAGTAATGAGGATGTCCTGAAAGAGGCCAATGCACAAAGGAAACTTATTTCACAAGTTAGAAAGAAGCAATCCACTTTTTTGGGGCATGTTATGAGAAGAGGAAAGCTGGAATATATCGTAACAACAGGTAAGATTGAAGGAAAAAGTGATAGGGGAAGACAAAGAGAGCAAATACTGGACAGTTTGACATCGTGGCATGGAAAGAAGTCAACAGCAGAATTGATAAATTGTACTGGAGACAGGAAGTTGTGGAGAGACAAGATATCTGTAGGCATGGTACTTGAAGAAGTACATAATACGTAAATATCACACTTGTATGTGAAGTGTTGTGTTAAGACAAACAAATAAACACAATAAATAACACATAAATACCACTTTCATGTGAAGTGTGAAAACATTAAGTAATCATACACAGTACATATATATTACTTGTATGTGAAGTGTTGTGTTAAAACAAACAAATAAACACAGTAAATAACACGTAAATACCACTTTCATATGAAGTGTGAAAACATCAAGTAATCATACACAGTAAATATATATTACTTGTATGTGACATGTCACAACTTAAAACATATCCTTCTGCCTTCCTTCAATCCATAACCTTGGCACCACAATCCATAACCTAGATAGTGATGGCACCACAATCCATAACCTAGATAGTGATGGCACCACAATCCATAACCTAGATAGTGATGGCACCACAATCCATAACCTAGATAGTGATGGCACCACAATCCATAACCTAGATAGTGATGGCACCACAATCCATAACCTAGATAGTGATGGCACCACAATCCATAACCTAGATATTGATGGCACCACAATCCATACCCTAGATAGTGATGGCACCACAATCCATAACCTAGATAGTGATGGCACCACAATCCATAACCTAGATAGTGATGGCACCACAATCCATAACCTAGATAGTGATGGCACCACAATCCATAACCTAGATAGTGATGGCGCCACAATCCATAACCTAGATAGTGATGGCGCCACAATCCATAACCTAGATAGTGATGGCACCATTTTCAATTGAAAGCTTTATTATTTATTTACAAATCTGTCTGCCTGGTGTCAGTATGTGTGTCCCTGCAAAGGTATGTCCTGCCCCTTTTCTGAATATTGTCTGTCCAACATTTCTTAGATCTATGGTCTACCTTTTTTTCCAGTTCCTGAAGTTTTATTTAATTTACTCTTAATTTAACACTAGTAATATGTACCACCTGATTTCTAGTGGTCCTCCACATTATTTTTGACACCTTTACCACCTACTATGTATTAATTTCGATCTTGTTAAATACTGTTGGTGGTATTGTGAAGTGGTTAAAATGAAAAACAGCAGACGTGTGTTCGATAAGGCCTTAAAAAGATTAACTAAGAGAAGTAGTAATAAGGAGAAAGGGTTAGGAATCCTAACCTTAACCTTAGTCCTAACCCTAACGACATGGGCAACTTATTTGGATGGCATCAAAGAACAAGTCTCTCTGTTCTTTATTTCTTCTTTCTTTGCCCTCAGACTTCTACATTAATGACTCTAATAAAGACAGTGGTCAGCTCAAGGTTCCTGACATCTCCAAAAAGTTTTTCGTGAAGAGAAGTACGCTGTTGCTATCTGTTTACTGCTGTAAGTTGGGCAGGATTGGATAAGATGTTCAGCTGTCTTGGGCTGGTGCCACAAGAGCAGAGATCTGTTGGAGCAATCCTGTCTTTGTGATATGGTACCTCAACCTATTGTGACCAATGCGTAAGTGGAAAATAATGACCTGATCTCACCTTGATAGCTGGTGAAAGGCATCATCTTTTATGTGACCTGGGTGTTCTCTGTCCCCTTTGGACTTGAATATGGCTTTTATAGTTGTTTTAGGAATATGACTTGTAGTTGTTTTAGGAATATGACTTGTAGTTGTTTTAGGAATATGGCTTGTAGTTGTTTTAGGAATATGGCTTGTAGTTGTTTTAGGAATATGGCTTGTAGTTGTTTTAGGAATATGGCTTGTAGTTGTTTTAGGAATATGGCTTGTAGTTGTTTTAGGAATATGGCTTTGTTAGCTGTTTTAGCGATTTCATAAGTTGTCTCTATATTGTTTGTTGCAGCGTTCCCTCTTCTTTAGCAAGTTTATCTCCCTCTTCATTGCCTAGAATGTTGCAATGGGCTGGTATCCACTGGACTGTGCACTTGTTAAAGCATTTGGCCAGGCTTTCAAGTGAGTTTATCAGATCTTTCAATCCTTTATTTGAACCTAGTGAAGTTCCTTCTGTAAGTTTATCCTCAACAACAGTTCTAAAGGTATGGATGAATTCTTGTTACTTGTGTCTGGTTTTTTGTTTTTATTATTGTGAAGAAAAGTGGGCTGAAGTGCGAAACAGTAAACGGGGTCCGCCATATTGGGCAAAAAAAGCATTTTTTTTTCAAACGACCTCAGTGTTTGTCGGGCATTATCAACTCTGATAAAGCTCGAAACAGGGTTGGTATTAGGTTAAGGCTAGCTGTAATATAAATATGGATAACCAATCTGACAATATTGGGCAACATGGCGGACCTTGTCTACTGTCGTCGCCACCTACCAAAAAATATTCTGCCCAACCTCTGAAAAATATTCCGCCCAACCTCTGATGGATTACAAGTAGGGTACATAGTTTCTCTGATTCCAGGTAATAGGCCATGTCCGCCGCATGGAAGATGGTCACATCCCGAAAGATATCTTTTACGGACAACTGGCACATGGCAAAAGAACAGTTGGGCGACCGCAGCTGAGGTTCAAAGATGTGTGTAAGAGAGACATGACGGCACTGGACATAAATATAGAAACCTGGGAGGATGAAGCTGCCGATCACACCAAGTGGCTATGCTATTTGCGGCGCCACCTCAGATTGGGCGAAAAGAAGCTCACACAACAAGCAGAAGAGAAGAGAAAATGCCAAAAGGAACACCAGGAAAATAAGCAGCTGAGGACTGTTTTTTTTTTTTTAAATTAATGAAGAAAAAATATCCTGTTCAACCTCTGATAGGTTATAATTAGGATATATATTGTTTTAAATTCCAAATAATATGAACAACTGCCGATATGAGAAAGTGGCATCACATTTGTCAAATCATTGTAAATAGGAAAAAAATTACAATTACCAATTATGCTTGTATGTTAAAAAAAAAAAAAAAAAAATCAAGAAGAAACTCTGAAGAAGAATAATTTTAAGGTGGAGGGGTGTAAAGGCCTGGTGGTTCCAGTTATATAACTGACTTTAACAGATATTTAATTGACTTTCACCTGTTAAAAGTCATATGTATTGTAAGAACAGCATCAGAACTTCACATTCACAACCACTATATATTAACCGTTTTTCGTGTTAAATATTGTTTGACTATATTATACAGTTCCCTAAGTCTGTCTATTCTTAACACTTCTTCTATATTTATAGGTAAGTTTGATGCCTACAAATAATCTAATATTGGTATTCTCATTTGTTCAGACCTCTTACATTTTAACAAGAAATGTTCTATATTATTGTCTTGAAGACATCCTGCACAGTAAGGTTCTTCTATTCTGAAAAAGCCTTTATCCAGCTGTAGTCTGAGAAGTTTCTTATTACTGGGAATTTTCAATTCCCTAGATATCTGACATTTTCTTGTTGGAGCCTTGAACATCTTATATGCATGTCTTCCTTTCAGATTTGTATCCCACTCTGCTTTCCGTTCATCTGTTATTAAATCTTTAATTAAGCTCTTAACATACATGCCACACCTCGGAGATGAAAAACCTGTACAAAAAATTCAAAAACCCTGTACAAAGATTAGCAAAACCTGTACAAAAAAAAAAAAAGACAGAAAAAACGTATCAAAAGAGTTAATTCGTGTAAAAAAATTTTCAATTACAGCTGCATCATAGAGGCATGGGGACTTTGCCTTTTAAAACAGGTCTTCATTTATTTTAAAACTCAAACAATAAATGTCTGAGTTTATTTTGCACTGTAAAAATGATGTGATCGTGTCATCATTTAGTCTATTTCTGCGCTTAATTATCACTAACAGACCAGGAAATCCTGTGTTTGTTAGGACCTTATCCTTTAGCACGCTGCATTGTTTTCCCGAAAATGTGCCCTGCAGCTGCATTCTTTTTCACAACACCCCATTTTTTATAGTGGATGACTTGTAAATTCTATAGTTTTTTGGTCAATTGCTCTAATTTTTGGACTGTATAGAAATAAATGAATGATGAATCTGATGATATAAAATTTGTTTGTGTACATGTTAGATGTGATAGGAAGAGAGGTATGGAAAGATGAAAAAAACGATTAAAAAAATTAAATTTTTTTTTTAATTTAAAGATTTTTTTAAAAATTAAAAAAAAAAAACCAACAAACGAAGATCCTTTTCCTTTGCATCTCAATGAAAGTCATTTGACCAATACAAATCAAATGACGATCTTTTCGTTACACCCATCATCAGTAGCAAAGCAACAAACGCCCTCGTCAGCAGTGACATTTCGGCCATAACCCTAAACCTTTCCGATAACCCTAATCCTAACCCCTAAAATTATACATACTAGCAATGACATTCTTCTTTCGTTTCCATCTCTGCCATCACCCATATTCTGAGAACCGATATTAACGCTAATAAAGACAAAGATCTCCTTGTCATCGCATAGGAGTCAGAATCCATTAAAATTAGAGCGAAAATGGCCGCGTGTTCGATGCCGATTGATTGCGATTTTAAAAGTTCACAGAAAATAAACGCGGATACTCCCATTACTAAGTAAAGATCGGAAACGGAAGCTAACTCTCTTGCAAATAACATTAAAAATGACGCAAATTACGGTTACGGTAGTGGCACAAGACGACCGATTTATATGTATGTTTAATAATTAGGCGAAAAAACCCGTACAGACGTTTGTACAGGCTGTACACATCTGAAAACGCAAACACCCCGTACAGATTATGGGTAAACTATAGTGTGTGGCATGTATGTCTTAATCTCTGATTTACTCATCCCTACATTTATTAGATTTTTATCTAATCTACATTTCTTGGCTTCTTTATCTGCCTTTTCATTTCCCTCTATGCCAACATGTGAAGGTACCCAAGCGATTAAGACTGAACATCCTCTGGAATATAAGTATGCAGTAGCCAGAAATATCTCCTCTGCTATATCCGGTCTACTACATTCTCGTAAGTTTCTAAGTGCTTGAATTGTTGAAAGAGAGTCAGTTAAAATTGTTAATTTCTTGGGAGGGTTATTAGAGAATATTTCTAGTGCTTTTAGTATTGCCACCATCTCTGCAGTGAAAATGGACGTATATTCCATGATACTATATATTGTTTTTTTTTTTAAATTAATGAAGAAACATATCCCGTTCAACCTCTGATGGGTTATAATTAGGATATATATTGTTTTCAATTCCAAACAATATGAACAACTACCGGTATGAGAAAGTGGCATCACATTTGTCAAATCATTGTAAATAAGGACAATCACAATTGTGCTTATACGTTAAATAAATTTAAAAAAAAAAAAAACATACAAAATCAAGAAGAAACTCTGAACAAGAATAATACTAAAGTGGAGGGGTGTAAAGGCCTGGTGGTTCCAGTTATATAACTGACTTTAACAGATATTTAATTAACTTTCATCTGTTAAAAGTCATATGCATTGTAAGAACAGCATCAGACCTTCACATTCCCAGCCACTATATATTAACATTTGTTCGTATTAAATATTCTTTCTTCTTTCTTTGATCCTTAGCCACCGACCATCAAAGCAGTCAGTGGCCATCACGCCTAGTGGCATCTTGTAGGGCAACAACAAATTGATTCCATTTTGCTCAATTGGTGGCCATCCTTTGTACAGTTCCCCAACTCTGGTTCATTCTTTGCATCTCAGCCTCTACAGTCCTCCGCAATATTGTTTTTGGTCGTCCTCTCTTTCATTTTCCTTCAGGGGTCCAAAGCATGGTTGGTGATGATATTCGGCCAAAAGATTCTGTGAATTTTTCTTAGGCATGTTGTGTGAAAAGAGGACAATTTCGACATTTCCTTCTCTGTAACTCTCCAGCATTCTGCACCATAGAGAAGCACAGAAAGCACACAGCTCTGATATAATCTTAATTTTGTGCTTGTGCTGTATTGAGAGGATTTCCAGTTGTTGTTTAGGCTAAAAAAGGCTGTTCTTGCTTTATTCATTCTGATGTTGATGTCTTTGCCTGCCCTGCCGTCTGGTGTTACTATGCATCCTAGGTATGTGAAGGTGTCTGTCTGTACCAGTTGCTGATTCCTTACTGATATGGGCTCAGGGTTGCTCGCATTGAGCGTCATGACCTCTGACTTCTTTAAACTGATGTTCAAGCCCACCTGCTGGCTATACTTATTAAGTCTGTTTTTTCCTGGATGTGTTGATGTGAATGTGGTAGTAGTGCAATGTCATCTGCATATTCCAGATTTTCCAATGTAGTCCATCTTATTCCTCTTGGACTGCCCTCTGTTGTCTGGCGCATCACCCAGTCTATGACTGTTAAAAATAGAGTGGTTGATAAGGGGCATCCCTGTCGTACTCCTGTCTTCACCTCAAAGGTTAGGTTGCTCTGCCCAACACTACACGTAAAGTTGGCATAGAGGCTTTTTATGATTGACACTATGCAGCTTGGAATTCCATAAGCCCTCAGTATTTTCCATAAACTGTCCCTATGTATGCTGTCAAAATCCTTTTCAAAATCTACGAAATTAATGTACAGCTGTTTTTGCCATTCTGAGCACTGCTCTATAATGTTCCTGAGAGTGAATATATGATCTACACATCGTCTGTTCTTTCTAAATCCTGCTCGTTCTTTCCTCAGTTTGTGGTCTACTGCTTTTGAAATTCTCTGTATAATTATCCTGCCTAGTATTTTGCTGGGAACTGAGAGAAGAGTGATTCCTCTCCAATTATTGCAGTCTGCAAGATCTCCCTTCTTGTGCAATTTGAGAATTATTCCTTTGTTCCACTCTGTTGGTGTTGTCCCTGTTTTCAAGACTTGTGCAAATAGTGGTTCTAATAGTTCTGCTGCTAATTCAGGGTCTGTCTTAAATAGCTCTGTGTTAAATATTGTTTGACTATATTATGCAGTTCCCTAGGTCTGTCTATTCTTAATACCTTTTCTATATTTATAGGTAAGTTGGATGCTTTCAAATAATGATTCTATATTCTTTTGCCATTTTCCGTATTGGAATATATATTCCTATCCCCAATTTGCCATCTTCTCCCTTGGATCCATTGTGTATACAGTCTTTTGATAGTTGTTGTATATATTTATTGGCTGTGTTTTTAATATTTTATATATTATTTGTTTTCTTAAGTATTTCTGCTAGGTGGTAGTCCGTGTCTGGTTTATTGATCTCCCAGGGTGGAATCACTGGCTTGTATTCACAACTGTTATAATTAAAGTACCCAGATGGACAATCTCAGGGTTGCGTTGTGTCCGTTTACAGCGTAGCTGCGATATTTGCGCCTTTCGGCCGACACATCCGACTTCAGCACGGCATTTTTGGGGACCGGGTTTGCCTTCCCTCTTCGATCCCTACTCTCTCAGCCAGACTGCAGTGATGCAGCCTGTTTCCAGGACCACCACTTGGAGGTGGAGTAGGGTCTTGGTCAGCTCTGGTTCGCTGACCCTGACGCAAGCAGTCAAGCTATGAGTCGCTGACTGCATTCATCACTTACCCAGTTCTGCAGACACTTAAAACACTGCAGAGGATATGGACAAGTCAACCAAAATATATAACTCAAAATGCATCAATGCAGCAGTGTTGAAAATAAAAGTCGTGTCTTCTCAAGTCTAGCTTTGTCAAAGTTCACTACTTTTATGACTTTCAATGGATACACTTAATAAGGAACTCGGATTTTGCGACGTAAGAGCTTTCATATTCTTGCGTGAATTCCGGGGTTAGATCTCCAACTAAGACTCCGAAGAACTTCAGCGTGGTGCATCCTGTAAACAGTCATCCGTCGAGTTGCCTGGCTAACACTTCAGCGTGGTGCATCCTGTAAACAGTCATCCGTCGAGTTGCCTGGCTAACACTTCAGCGTGGTGCATCCTGTAAACAGTTGTGACAGTGCGAAGACGATGTGTGAAGAAGAATAAGAATTCGTGTGTAATGTTGTCGTCACTGTCTCTGACCTACTTTCACACACGTTCTGCAGTCACAGAAAAACTCTCTTGATGACAGGGGTCCCACTTTTATTAATGAAACCCTATCAGGTAGCATATGAATCGTACAGAAAACAATGTTGTCCACAAGTTTACTTTGTAGGTAATTCCTATACAATACCATTTAACCAAGCTATTTAGGTATTCTCTACGTAACACCATATAACCCAGCACAGACTGCTGGACTCTCTGAAATAAAATGTATATAGCATCTTCCTAATGGACAAACATCATCTACGTAATAATACATACATATGTGTGAAAACTTGCAAGTATATGCGCTTATATGTCCATGTGTGTGTGTGTGTTTATGCAGGTCCGTGTATATGGGTAATCAACAATAAACATATCTCAGTCATCAACAATGCCTTCATACTCATACTAAATACTAACTACATCATCACGCGAGAGACAACTTAAATGAAGCACTTCTATCTATGATGAAATATTATACACAGCGCACTGGTCTAAATGACCACATTTGATCAGTATCTTAGAGGCCTAGTTGCTCTAAAGAACAAGCAGATATAAATGTATATATATACTCTATTCTTACAGCTCTATACTAAATGTAATAGGCATAGGCTACTCACGGAGTCAGAGGGTACGCTAATCTTCCTCTCACAAAAATCACTGATAAAAAATTAACCACACTTACGGCTCACAAGAATGCAATATAACTATTACTTCACACTACACAAATAATAATAATGGTAATAAGTACACATTTGTATACAGCGCAGTGCGACACTAGAATTCCTCTTATAAATGCACTTAATACTTTACACATTTAACACACAGTCTCACGGTTGAAAATAGCGATGAGATATACGTGAAATTACACTAGACAACACATGCATCGCAAATCAGCTTGTAGACAAACGCTAAAAAAAGCATTAACTTCTAAACCTGAAACGTCTAATATTACTAAATCTAAAGTATTATAAAAATGTACTCATATGCAAGCATACCTCTATGTCGTTAGTTCTCTTAGCACAGACGCAACTATGCAACAGCCCAAACCTCACTTGGTTATTGTACGAGGGCGGATTTTGCACAAGAAGACAATCTGGCTACTTCTCAGCTCTGACTGAAGCCTTCAACTCTTTTAGTTTAAATCTTACCTATACTCCCCGGTACCTTATGATAGCCACGTCAAAATGTCAGGCAAAGCTCCGCCCATCCCTCAGTTTGGATGACATGAGATCACATCTTAGTAAAGATTATCTTCATCATCATCACAACTCAAGGTCTGCCCACTAATGGTAACACTCACGATATCTGTTTCGCGAGTCACACTTCTTACGGTTTTGTGCTCAAAAAGATGTTTTCCTCTGGTGTCATACAGCGCCGAGATGTCTAAGACCAAGGGCCATCTCTCATTACATCTTCTGCGTCTCACACGTTTCAAAGATGGAAAAGGTGTGTTTCATTTAGATTGCCCACTCCAGTGTGAGAATGCCCCATGAGCGCAAATATACACCGTAGACCAGATCATAAATTAATTACCCAGTCTAAAATTACATCCTTCTGGCCAGACGGTCACACAGTCATCCGTCGAGTTGCCTGGCTAACACTTCAGCGTGGTGCATCCTGTAAACAGTCATCCGTCGAGTTGCCTGGCTAACACTTCATTGATCGACTAGCCACATCATAGTGGCCCAACATCACGATTCCCCCTGTGATGAAACATGCTGAGAACCCAGCATCGCACAGCATGGGAAGTCACTTGAACATCAGACTTAACTCTGAGTTTTACCTGGTTGTCTGCATGCAGGAGGATCTTGCGAAAAAAAAGCAGGCGACGAATGGAGTTAAATGATAGCTCAGAGAAGGAGGTAACTATTCCTTGGGAGAAGCCATAGCCAGAGCCCAGTATTTTAGCTCTGCATATTTGGAGCTTCCAGCTGGAAACCAGATGTGACGATCCTTAAAATGTATGCCAAGACAGGTGGAATATCAGGGACAGAAACTTGCAGGGGCGTACTTAAAGTATTTTGCACCCGGTGGCACCCCCCTCTTGGCTGTCTGCCGAGGCAGTCAGCCACTACGATCTAGATTTTGGAGCGCCATCTGAAAAAAAAAAAAACTGCCCGCTTTGTCTAGTTAATTCTATTTTTATTCATGAAAGAATAAATGATTTCAAACAGGTCTGTGGTAAAGTGGGATATTATAAATATTTATAGGGGACTTAGTGTACTGACTGAGATCAGCTGTGAAGGTATCTGTATCTAATAAGGGTAGTGTATTACAGATGACCTTACTTGCTACCACATATTTATACCTCAGTCAGAATTATTCTGGAATATTGTGATGACTACGTTGAATGTCTAGGGTATGTATATGATGAAGTGTAAGTCACAACAACAACAGACAGATAAACAATTTAATTTATTCCACCACACGTGACAACACTGTGACACTCACACACATTTAACACTCTATAAGACTATTCTTAAATGAGGCACTGGTAAATTTTCAAATATAAATATGTATTAATTACTGTCACTGATATATATGTGTCCTGATTCAAATACAAAGTGAACCAGGAATCACAATCAAGTTTAATTACAAGTTATATGTACAGAATTTATCAATCTGAATCTTGTAGTGACATATTTTATTAACATTATCCTATGTGTGTCAGTTGTGTGGTAGTAAAATGAGGTAATACTGGTTTTGTATTTCAAGCTATGTTGGTATTTGTCATCATGACTTCAAGTGTTTGTTTCTGTTGGAACTAGTATTGGAGATGTTCTCAGTTCCTGGCATTAAAACAATTAATTTCCCCTCTTATTTTTTTTACAATGTCAGTTTAAGATGGGGTTACATAACGTTGAGCTCCGCTGGCCACATAGTCTTATCTTTCGTGATGTCGGCAGGAAAAGACTCCTCTGCTCGATTGCTCCCCTGTCTTCTGGAGACACCTCACTGTTTGCTATATGGACCAAGGAGTATGCTGTCCGCCTCTGGATTCAGCAAAGCTCTGACCAGGTGCTGCTTCAATAACTTTTGGACCACGGTCCCTGAAACAAGAAGGTTGTACCTCCTACTTCAGAACTAATTTATACTCTATTTCTACACTGAGCACAATACATAACAAACACTGAGTTCAGAGCGGTAGGCCAACTGCTATCTTCATCTGAAACAATTTTCACCAGTATATTCCTCCCTAATGGTTATTACGCCTCTGCAATTCCAGCATTATTTCTTTCTAGTCAATAATATAGGTGTCAGTGTACTGTTTGGCAATTCCATGTAGTTTTACTTTCCTCCGACACCTTCTGTTCAGGCTGGAGCATTATATAGGCTTTACCTCATGTTCGCTACTGAACCACACATATATACAGACATAAATTATCAATTTACATTCAATTTTCATTAAAAGATATCAAATATTTCAAGCTTACCACAATTCATGGAAATAATACAGAATTACGTTGACCGGCACTGAATATAGCACAATTTCGATCTGCCGATGTCCCAGGCTTTTATTTAGAAAAATATGCACTGGCGCTCAACGCACTGGTTCTGTAGTAAGTTTATTTGCAAATGTGGTGTTGACCTGACGCCTCTAATTGACTATCTTGGCAGGTCTAACCAATCATGCCATGTTTACACAGCTTTTCAAAAAACGTACTCCTACTCACGTTTCCCCTAACAACAAAGAAGTAGTATTTATAGTTCGACTAATCGTGTTTAGCCTTACATTTATTTTCCGCCAATCAAATAGGAGGTAACATGTCAGCCTATTTCCCGTATAATGGTGTGTTGAAAATCTGTCACTGAGCGATTCTGATATGGGTGTTGTCTGACATCCCTCACTATTTCTTTTGGCTATAATTTGGTAATTCCTAGACTATTTGCGTAACGTTTAACATATTTTTTGTCGGCAAGTCCTAAGGAACCCAAATATATAAATTTAAAGGAGCTAAGTGGCTGCGTTCAAAATATGCACTTTCTTCTACCTCCTGTTTACTTCGAAAACGATGTGGTGTCTGGGTACTGTAATGTTTTCAAACGTAAACCAGTATAATGTCATATTTCCTAATAAGCGTTTTTCAGGATTTTAAAACCTAACTCTGGTATGGGTAGTGTTTTTTATCACTGTCGATTTGAAAAAAGCTAGTGCATGTGGCCTTACACGCGTGATGGCAGCAATTGTGTATCGCGCGACTGTGGTAGTATTGCCTGTGTTCCGGCTTTCAGCCCTCCCTTCTTTCTATCTTTAGTCCATCTGTCTTTCGTTTTTGGTAACGTAGTGTATAAAATGACATGAATGGAATTTTAAATCTAGGTCAACTTGCGTATCTCAAGGTTTTTCTTAGAAATGCAGCACATGTTTTATCGTAGAAGGCGGGTATTGCAGCAGTAGGCTTTTACTATCAACGTGAAACGTTACAATTTGCAGACGAAGTAGAAAACAAGGGGGATTTCGAGTACAGTCATTGTGACAGCACTGTTCTTTACCATTATTCTTTCCTTTTATTGAAGTTATTTGTTAGGCTTTACATTTACGTTTTAATTTATATATGTGGATTAGAATTTCTCACGACAAGGTCCTAGCTGAAACACAATTGCAGATAATGGCAGCTACAATGCTTTTTGGCTGGTGGGAACATCTATAAATAATGATGTGCTTGCATGTGTTCCTACACGTGTATGAGCATGTGTTCCTACACGTGTATGAGCATATAACACAACACGGGTTTAAGATGACAATAACAACAAACGGTTAATGTAGTCCTACAGCAGAAACTGTCGTATGTTAGAGTGGTGCTAGAGACTTGACCCTATGTCACAGCGGGATATTGCTCGTGCTGGTATCTCTGTTTCTGTACTTCGCGTTAAATTATGTGTTGTAGGCCGTTAGAGGAGAATGTTAATTTTTCTTTTCCAATTCCCCTCAGTGTATTCTATTTTATTTTATTTATCGTATAGTGGTGAGCACCCCCCTGTGTCGATGACGCTGGTTTAATCTTAATGGACGACAGCAGAAACCCAGCCGTGACAAAGACTCAGTTTTAATCTTAAAATGTTCTCTGATTAATTCTTTATCACTCTCTCTTCGTTAAGGTTAACTTCATCGCTAACTTGACAATCTTCTCCTGTATAATTCTTTCTTGGAATTAAGAATTAATCCATAAGGAATTCATCAAATAGTAACTGGATCACTTAATTTAATAACTGAACCAATGTTAGGCAACGAAATCTGAACTCCTTTCCAACTATCATAATTATAAGCCACACACCATTATAGTCTGTCAATAATTTAATTGAGTTTCTTCGTAACTTGGACATAGTCTTTCCCCCATATCGTTTCGGTTATTTCTTTTTTTATCTTCTCTTTTGTTTTTATCAGTTAACAACTTCAGATTTTCCAATTACACTAGAAGGAGAAGGACGCAAGTTTGTAATCAACACAAAGCATGCGCGACAAGTTCAGTGAACAGCCTATGCTAATTTGCCAGAGAATAGTTTATAGTTTAGAAATTAGATAATACCTTGTGACCTCAACATTCAACTCCGAACGATTTACGAAATCTCGCTGAATCAATTTCCCTTTTAAATTCACGATTCATTCTCTTAATTGAATCTCCTTAATAGCTCCTTTCTTCCCTATGAAGAGACGATTATTGAAGTCTATCAACTTTACCAACCTCAGAGGATGAGCATGTCATTCTCTGAAATTTCTCGCTTTGTTGAACCTCTGCCAGTACGGCTTCGACCTTGATGACCGAAATCTCCTAAATAGCTTTTCATTTCTACTATGTCGGCCTGCTGAATACTCGGGCGTATCCCGTAGGTACTCATTTTTCATGATCCCCTTGATTATTATTTTATTTCTCAGCTCTGTAGGTTAACTTCATGTTCTTTTTTCTATGCGTCATCGTTGTTCTGTGTCTGTCGTTATCGGTGTTCTGTGTCTGTCGTCATCGGTGTTCTGTGTCTGTCGTCATCGGTGTTCTGTGTCTGTCGTCATCGGTGTTCTGTGTCTGTCGTTATCGGTGTTCTGTGTCCGTCGTTATCGGTGTTCTGTGTCTGTCGTCATCGTTGTTCTGTGTCTGTCGTCATCGGTGTCTGTGTCTGTCGTCATCGTTGTTCTGTGTCTGTCGTCATCGTTGTTCTGTGTCTGTCGTTATCGGTGTTCTGTGTCTGTCGTTATCGGTGTTCTGTGTCTGTCGTCATCGTTGTTCTGTGTCTGTCGTTATCGGTGTTCTGTGTCTGTCGTCATCGGTGTTCTGTGTCTGTCGTTATCGGTGTTCTGTGTCTGTCGTTATCGGTGTTCTGTGTCTGTCGTCATCGGTGTTCTGTGTCTGTCGTTATCGGTGTTCTGTGTCTGTCGTCATCGGTGTTCTGTGTCTGTCGTCATCGGTGTTCTGTGTCTGTCGTCATCGGTGTTCTGTGTCTGTCGTCATCGGTGTTCTGTCTGTCGTCATCGTTGTTCTGTGTCTGTCGTCATCGGTGTTCTGTGTCTGTCGTCATCGGTGTTCTGTGTCTGTCGTCATCGGTGTTCTGTGTCTGTCGTCATCGGTGTTCTGTGTCTGTCGTCATCGGTGTTCTGTGTCTGTCGTCATCGGTGTTCTGTGTCTGTCGTTATCGGTGTTCTGTGTCCGTCGTTATCGGTGTTCTGTGTCTGTCGTCATCGTTGTTCTGTGTCTGTCGTCATCGGTGTCTGTGTCTGTCGTCATCGTTGTTCTGTGTCTGTCGTCATCGTTGTTCTGTGTCTGTCGTCATCGGTGTTCTCATTTTGTACTTCAAGTTTTCGTTTGAAAATCGCTGTGCTGAAAGTGCTTTTTAATTAAATACAAATCCATAATAATAATAATAATAATAATAGTCCCTTCAGTCATAACTGACTATGGGAATGCGCCCCTGAGGGGACAGCCCTCAGCTGCTGATTTTCCTGATTCTCCTTACGACGTTTTCTCCTCTCTCCTGCTTGTTGTTTGAGCTTTTTTTGCGCCAAATCTGAGGTGGCGCCGTAAATAGCATCGCCACTTAGTGCGATCGGCAGCTTCATCGAAGCCCATATTGCTGGATCCATGTCCAGTGCTCTCATATATCTCTCTTGCACACATCTTTGAACCTCAGCTGCGTTCGCCGAACTGATTCTTGCCATCTGCTAATTGTCCGCAGAAGATATCCTTCGGGATGCGACCATCTTCCATGCGGCGGACATGGCCAAGCCAGCGTAGTCTGCGCTGTCTAAGCAAACAATCCATTGTTATCATTGTAAAAGGTTAAATCACAGAATTGTCTTATTGATAGGGCTTCACCGAATAGTAGGTGGTCTTGACTATTCGGCCGAATGCGAATGGAGGCCTTGAACTATTCGGTCGAATACGAATACGAATACCAATAGTGAGTGAATGTTGGGCATACAAAGTTGTGTTCAATAGGTCTACTGACATTTTTATTAATTATACAGCGTTACAAAAAATAGGGCAAATATCATGAAACTATTTAATGCTACTAACTAGCTATTAATCTGACATACTGTTGTCACTGACAGTGTTGACGTCCTGAGATTGACATACTGTTGTCACTGACAGTGTTGACGTCCTGAGATTGACATACTGTTGTCACTGACAGTGTTGACGTCCTGAGATTGACATAATGTTACAGCTGCTAATATTTTCGCCCAGCCTTTAATTTTCTTTACTTCAGTTGAGAAGTTAAGTTTAAAACGGGCATCTAATCCTGTAGAAACAACAAAAAGTTCATGATCAAACAGACCAGAAAGCCTGTGTTTCAACGATGATATAATTTCTGTGACCGTCTTCTCGATTCCATCATCACATATGCCATTCTGCAGATACAGCAAGATAGTTTGAATGGCTGGCAAGACCACTGACAAACATGCATTTGCGCTGCTGATTTCACGAGTCAGTTGCTCAAAGGGCTCCAGTAATGTCAGAGCTCGAGACACCAGATTCCACTGATTTGTTGTCAAATTCAGGCTTTTGGTGTCATGATCGTCAACTTCTTCGCTGAACAATGATATTACACGTTTCTGTTCTGCAAGACGATGTAACATGTAAAAAGTTGAATTCCAACGAGTCACAACATCTTAACATAGCTGACGTTCAGGCAATCCCAGTTATTTTTGTATTTCATGAAGGCGACCAGTTGCTGCAGAAGAATGTTTAAAGTGCCCAACAATTCTGTGGGCGGATGTTATAAGTTCTTCTACTGATGACTGACATAGAATGGCATCGTAAATAACAAGCTGTAATGTATGAGATAAGCAGCTAACATTTGTCAAGTTTGCTTCTTTTGTGGCTTTCATCATAGTTGCGCCATTATCACGCAATACAACATGCACTTTGTTGCAATCAATTTTCCATTTGGTCAACATTTGTGTCAGTGCTTTAGTTGAGTTAGTAGCAGGACCAAAAGGAAACTGAGTTTACCTGAGTTACCTGAGTTTTACCGTCGCTATATCGACGATGGTATTGGAGTCACAGACATGTCTGAAGTTAACCTCCGCAGATTCATTGACTATGTTGGCAATTTCCATCCTGTAATCAAATTTACTTCTCAGATTTCTACCACTTCAGTTAACTTCCTTGACCTTACTGTCAATATTACTCCTACTGGCCTTACTACTTCTGTCTTATAAACCTACTGATGCTCATGGTTTCCTTATTTACACCTCTTCACACCCTCTCAGCTGTAAAAATTCCATTCCCTACTCTCAACTTCTAGGCTTACGTCGGATATGTCACGATGAAGATGATTTCCGTGAACGAGTTCAAGAAATGCTCGAGTTTTTTCGCCAACGTCACTATCCTTAGAGAGTTTTATCTAATGCCCTTAATCGCATTAGTCACGTTACTCGTCAGGTTGCACTTACTGCTAAACCTACTACTACATCTGACAGACTCAAACTTGTCTTAACTTTCCACTCTCACTGTTTGGCGGTGAAAAAAATTATGTTTCGTCATCTGCCTATTCTCCACTCCGATCCTGATACCAGAGAGTTGTTTCGTCATACCCCTTTGGTGGCATATCGTAAGGATAAGAATTTTAGGGATATTCTTGTGCATATTCGCTTGAGACAAACTAATCCTTCTCACTTTGGTACTAAACCGTACCAACGCCGCATATGTAAGACCTGTCCTTTTGTACTCCAAACGCAGCCAGTCTCCTTTCCGAACGGTAAATTTGCCATTGGGTAGTCTTCCACGTGCGAATCCAGAAACCTGATTTATGCTATCATCTGCAAGAGGTGTGACATGACCTATATTGGTGAAACTGGCAGACGTTTGGCAGACAGGTTTCGTGAGCACTTGAATGGCATCTATCTTGGCAAACATTTACCGGTGGCCCTTCACTTCAATAGCCCTGACCATTCATGCAACTCTGACATTCATGACACTGCCCTCCTTTCATGTGTCAGCGACGACCGAACTCGCTTCTCGTTGGAGAATCGTCTCATTTTTCAAATGGGCGTTTTATCTCCGGCTGGCCTTAATGTCCAGCATCATTTTGCATAATTCTTCTGGCTTCTGTCTCTGTTTCATACTTTATTTCTTCTATCATTATTTTCCTATCTATCCTTGTTTTTGCTTTGGTTCGTTTCGTTTTCTATTATCTTTTCTTAGCCGTCACTAGCTCATACGTCACTTCCGCATGACGCCTAATTTTTTCAGCCATCTTGAATGTTTCTTTCTTGGATTCAGCTAAGTGATTTTTTACTTGTTTTAATAGCGTTGTTCATTTCTGTCTTCGTTTCGTTGATTGTTTACTTTCTTGTTTCGACTAATCTTTCTGGTTTTACGATTTTCTTGCATTATTACTGTTATCGTTTCGCTTATCACCGTTATTTCGTCTGCTTGTATCGCTCATTCGGCGTTGTCCTCATCATCATAGATTTTTGTAGCACCTACATCTAGGTCTTGCCCTTGTCACCTGTTCGTAACTGCGGCTGACGAAGGGTAAAACCCGAAACGTACCTTGTTTCATGTGTACCGTTCACTTGTAAAACTCATTTCATACCATATTATTTTTTAATTTATATATAATGGAAACTGAAAGTCAGCGTACTATCTGGGGCTAAAATTATCACGCCGCGGGTTGACTTAAATTTACTATTCGTATTTGACGGCAGCGTACTATTCGGCCGAATACGAATAGTTCATTGAAGGCACTAATTGGCACCGAATCGAATACGAATCGGATTTTCGGTGCAGTCCTACTTATTGACACTAATTAAATGACAAGACAGCCGTCTCTGTTGTAACACCGCTTAGTGTGGGGAAAAAAATAATAACATTATTTACCCTGGGAACCGCTAAGAACATCCTGACCATGCACATTTATTCATATTCTCCCGCCGTTCTGACGTCATGAACTATGAAATGTCAACTTAGTTATTTAATTATTATGCATTATTGCGGATGAATCTCAGTCATCCCCCGAGTTCAGAAGGGTAAGGAAGATGAATTCTCAGCTATGAAATCCTCAAAAAGGTACCCAACACCCTCTACGGGTGATTGCATCCCTCTACAACAAAATCTGGCACACGGGAAAAATGCCAGGTGCATGGAAGACAGCAGTAGTCATTCCCATACTAAAGTCAGATAAGGAACCACGTGATGTCAGCTCTAACAGGCCAGTATCGCTAACATCGCATCTAGGAAAATATTTAGTTAACAACAGACTAAAATTTCACCTAGAAAAATACAATTTGTACAGCTCAACTCAGGCGGGCTTTAGAAGCCATCATAGTACAATAGAACAACTGCTGAAGCTAGAACATGATGTTTGTATGGGCTTCAAAAAGAAGGAAAAAACGGTAGCAATATTTCTAGATGTAGTAAGAGCATATGATGAGTGTTGGAGGGAGTGTGCGCTATGTAAGATCAGGAAGTTAGGTATAGTAGGCTGAACATATAATTATCTAGGAAACTTCCTGCAGAACAGATATTTCTCTGTACAAATAAGCAATGATAGATCCGATGTATATGAACAACAAAATGGAATCCCACAGTGATCAGTAATATCACCATCAATATTCACGATTATGGTCAACGACCTACGAGACGAGTTTAAAAACCTAAAAAGCAACTTATATAGAGAACAGGAAGAAATCTTCTATTCCTCTATAAACAATACAAAAACATAGATAAAGAATCCGACTGGATGCAGGAGTGGGGATTTCATCTAATGTAAAAAAAAAACAAAAAACAGTAGGAATGATCTTCAGTATAGAAAGTGTAATAAAAAATAATATAATTAATATTAACATTAATGAGCAAAAATTATACGCAGCAAAAACCACTAGATTTCTGGGTATGGTACTATACAAAGAACACAAAGAACTAATAGTAGAAACCTGTAGGGGGCTAATTAACATGCTAAAATATATAAAAGGAAGTGGCTGAGATGCGTGCAATAACACAATGATCATCTTCTATAAATCATTTATTAGGGAAAAACTTGACTAGGCCGCTCCTAGCAATAAGAAAAAAACTAGACACAGTCCAAAACCAGGCACTGTCAATAATAGCAGGTGCTTCAAAGGGAACATCAGTAGGGGCATTAGAAGTAACGCTAGCAGGGCCGTAGATATGGGGGGGGGGGTCAACCGTCCCCCCCCCCACCCCGCATGGGGGAAATAATGCTATACCGGTACCTAAATAGTGTATTAAAACATTTTTTGTATTAAACCCCCCCCCCCCCCCCCTTTATTATATCCTATCTATGGCCCTGAGCGCTAGCCATTATACCCCTGGAGCTACGGAGAAAAGAGCTAAGATTCAACTACTGGGCAAAAGTGGCAAAAGATCCAACACACCCAGCACACAAAACCTTTGATAGGGGTAACCAATTTATAGGTCACATTCCACTAGACTATAATAGATACCCGTCATGGTGGAAAACAATGGAAGAAGTGGATCATCATCCAAACCTATTTAACATGATAAATAATAGTGCTCAGTATAAAGCAAAGATCCCACCATGGGAACTAAAAGTGCCCGAAACTGACTCCCACTTATCAAAGGTCGTAAACAAATCTAAAGACATAATCTCTACAAAAAGTATAGCACTAGAGTACATTGAACAGTACACACATAATAGCCTAACTATATACATATATACGGATGGGTCAAAAGATGAAGATGGACAATTAGGAGCAAGAATAGCAATACCAAAATTGAAAATTTATAAAAGATATAAACTAACAGGTAATACATCCATCTTTCCAGCAGAATTAGTGGCAATCTTAAAAGCTTTAGAAATAGTTGAACAAAACCCACAAAATACAGCAACCATTCTCACAGAGTCCCTTTCATCAGTACTGGCTATCAGAAACAGAATTGAATGCAGCAGGCTAAATATTACAAAGGAAATACTGCAGGACAATACATTTCTTCACACCGTAGGATGTAGTGTCACACTAACATGGATACCAGCACATGTTGGAATAGCAGGAATTAAGCTTGCGGACAAAGAAGCCAAAGGGGGAAGAACTAGTTATAACAAAATTGAAGTGGGCCTAGGGAAATTTGAAATTAAGAGCTTAATTGCCCAAGCAAATACTAAAGGATGGATTCTAGCATGGGACCAATGCAAAAAAGGAAGACACTCATATAAAATCCTGAAGAAAAAAAAACCCAAGCAAAATATGACAAATACAAGACGAACTAAAAATACCAATTAATAAAAAATTGCTGAGGCTCAAGCTTGGAACTGGATATTTCATGATAGAGGAACCCACACGTGAAGAGTGTCAAGAACCAAACACAATCAGACACTTTCTGGTAGACTGGAAAAAATATGACAAGCAGAGGCAAAACATTAAGACATACTGCAATAACCACAAGATAGAAATGAGTGTTGAAAATTTCATAGGCACTAAGACCCCATCAGAAATACAAAAGTTAATAAACCACTATATTACAAAAACAAAAGTTAACATATAAAAAAAGAATTAAATAAGGATGTGAGCCCATAGTCTACAGTGGAGGTAGATTCCCCCTAGATAAATACGGATTGATTATAAATAATCCTCCAATCAACATGAAATACTTACCAGTATAAACATTATCTTTTTTGAACAATAAAACAATATGAACTATAACTAAAAAGTAAAAATACCGACTAGAGAAATAATAAAGGACAAAGAAAAAATAAATACAAACAAGAAAAGATTACAATAAATGAAACGCATCCTGATATAATCAGCGGCTCCATATACATAGTAGATAGTTAAAAGGAGCGTGCCACAAGGAAAAGTATATAGCAAACACCTTAAAAAAATACGGACGATGAAGAGTGCACTTTAAGGAAGTGGAAATTGGAGTAAGTAGTAGCAGCAAGAGAGGCGGTGGAAGAGAGAGAGAGACTACTGCGATGAATGTTGCCACTGTACTACTGTTATGGCTGTTACGACTCTACTACTGCAATGGATGTTATGACTTTACAACTGCGATGGATATTGCCTTTTTACTACTGTAATGACTGTTGCCACTTTACTACTGCAATAACTGTTACCACTTTACTACTGCTACGTCTGTTACCACTTTACTACTGTTACGTCTGTTACCACTTTACTACTGCTACGTCTGTTACCACTTTACTACTACTACGTCTGTTACCACTTTACTACTGCGAGGACTGTTACCACTTTACTACTGCGAGGACTGTTGCAACTTTACTACTGTGATGACTGTTACCACATTACTACTGCGAGGACTGTTGCCACTTTACTACTGTGATGACTGTTGCCACTTTACTACTGTGAGGACTGTTGCCACTTTACTACTGCTACGTCTGTTACCACTTTATTACTGCGATGACTGTTGCCACTTTACTACTGTGAGGACTGTTACCACTTTATTACTGTGAGGACTGTTACCACTTTATTACTGCAAGGACTGTTACCACTTAACTGCTGTGAGGACTGTTACCACTTTATTACTGCGAGGACTGTTACCACTTTACTACTGTGAGGACTGTTGCCACTTTAATACTGTGAGGACTGTTGCCACTTTACCACTGTGATGACTGTTGCCACTTTACTACTGTGAGGACTGTTGCAACTTTACTACTGTGATGACTGTTACCACATTACTACTGTGATGACTGTTGCCACTGTACTACTGTGATGACTGTTGCCACTTTACTACTGCTACGTCTGTTACCACTTGACTACTGCTACGTCTGTTACCACTTTACTACTGCGAGGACTGTTACCACTTTACTACTGTGAGGACTGTTGCCACTTTACTACTGGGAGGACTGTTGCCACTTTACTGCTGTGAGGACTGTTGCCATTTTACTACTGTGAGGACTATTGCCACTTTACTACTGCTACGTCTGTTACCACTTTACTACTGCTACGTCTGTTACCACTGTACTACTGCTACGTCTGTTACCACTTTACTACTGCGAAGACTGTTGCCACTTTACTACTGTGAGGACTGTTGCCACTTTACTACTGTGAGGACTGTTGCCACTTTACTACTGTGATGACTGTTTCCACTTTACTACTGTGATGACTGTTGCCACTTTACTACTGTGATGACTGTTGCCACTTTACTGCTGTGAGGACTGTTGCCACTTTACTACTGCTACATCTGTTACCACTTTACTACTGCTACGTCTGTTACCACTTTACTACTGCTACGCCTGTTACCACTTTACTACTGCTACGTCTGTTACCACTTTACTACTGCGAGGACTGTTACCACTTTACTACTGTAATGACTGTTGCCCTTTTACTACTGCTACGTCTGTTACCACTTTACTACTTCTACGTCTGTTACCACTTTACTACTGCTACATTTGTTACCACTTTACTACTGCTACGTCTGTTACCACTTTACTACTGCTACGTCTGTTACCACTTTACTACTGCTACATCTGTTACCACTTTACGACTGTGAGGATTGTTACCACTTTACTACTGTAATGACTGTTACGACTGTACTATTACTTTTTTTGGGAGAAAATATCCCGTTCAACCCTTGATGGGTTATAATTTGGACATATGGTGTACTAATTCAAGAAAATACAGTAAGATTTCCTTGTAGCGGTATGGCAGCTTGCGTACCCTGACAATCCCCAGAGCTATGCCAGTGGGAGTTTTACTCCTGGTAGGTTCAACCAAGCTGGACTGGTCTGTGTGGGTAGGGGTCAGACAAAAGCTGGTACCCTGGTCCTCCAGGTTGGGGGTTTTAGCATAGGGCTGACACCCCTGTCTATGTAAAAAAAAAAACAATGAAGTTACGGAAACAACAATAAATGAACAAAGTTTGCTGCGGGATGGACATTCGGAGTCTGTGGCTCGTATGACTGTCAGTGGTGAAAGCCGAAAATTATATCAGAGCTGTGTGCTTTCTGTTCTTCTCTATGGTGCGGAATGCTGGAGAGTTACAGAGAAGGAAATGTCGAAATTGTCCTCTTTTCACACAACATGCCTAAGAAAAATTCACCGAATCTTCTGGCCGAATATCATCACCAACCAAGATCTGCTTACTCGTAGCAAGCAAGAGGACATGCACACCATCATAGCTGGCAGACGCTGGAGCTGGGCTGGTCATGTCCTCAGAAGAGACCCCGATGCCATCACAAGAACAGCTATGCTTTGGACACCTGAAAGAAAACGAAAGAGAGGCCGACCAAAAACAACTTGGTGGAGGACTGTGGAGGCTGAGATGCAAAGAATGAACCAGAGTTGGGGCACTGTACGAAGGATGGCCACCGACCGAGCAAAGTGGAATCAATTTGTTGTTGCCCTACAAGACGCCACTAGGCGTGATGGCCACTGACTGCTTTGACGGTCGGCGGTTAAGGATCTAAGAAAAGAAGAAATGTACTAGTATGACTGTACTACTGCGATGACTGTTATGACTGTACTACTGCAATGACTGTTATGACTGTACTACTGCGAGGACTGTTGTCGCTGTACTACTGAGGTGACTGTGTTTATCTTATCATGGAATACCTGGTTCAACCAAGTGTAGTTTATAATGTGGGTCTATAGTGTTCTTTATTCTATATAGAACTTTACATTGGTTGTTTATCTTGTGTTGGTTCTTCCAGGTGTGAGGAGTTACTGTGATTTTATTTTCAACAGGCCCCATTCTTTTTCTCCCTGTAATTTTGTCCTGCAAGTAATTGAGTTTAGTCTTCTTCTCTGGGTAATTAATTGCGTTTTCAGGAGGGATGACTGTCGGTTTTAATTTAAGATTTGCACCAGTCTTCCTTTCTCTATAGTAATTGCGATCACGTAGGTTTTTCGTGGTAAAATAATTGCGGTAAATTTTTATTGTAGTAGGCGCTTGAGTATTATTAGGCGGGGTGAAAATTTTCCGACGTTAATAACCCCTACCCGGTAAATCGACGGGTGGGTGTTGATCCTCTACCCAGGTACGTAAAACCGGGCGCTACAACGAATCAAAATTTATTTTGCTCACGCGAACCGGCAGATTATTAGATAACATGACGCAAGAAAGACGCGCGCGATAAAAATAAATATGACTCCCGAGTTGCTTACAATCTAATTGGCCGGGGTCAATTATTAACAAATTCCGGCAAGATTATTGGTTCCAGAGAGACGCCAAGCGATGACGTACGGCGTGGGTTATAGCGTTCTTTTTGTATGATATATACCCGCGTCTAGTCATTAGCGAGTCTCTTTGTCTCCAGAATTATCAGCCGTGAAATCTAAGTCATATTCGTCTGCTCTTAAGTGAGAAATTCGAGATTGGGTATGTCCATATTTTAATTAAGCGTCGTACTTAAAGTTCGTTTCTTAATAGAATCTTAGCCCGATAAAGTAATGTTTTTTTCGGGAAGTTAACTTATCTTTTATTTATAACGACAGGGCCATCAATTGCTATCTTAGAGAAATAATAAAAATGTAAGTGTGCATAAAATTTTTTCTATGATAAGCTAGTACTAGCTTTGGTTGGTTTAGAGGGGTTGAGATATTGTGTGTCGAGACTTTGGAGGTAGTAAGTGTATAACGTTAAGTCCTTAGGATATATATATATATATATATATATATATATATATATATATATATATATATATATATATATATATATATATATATATATATATATATACTGTAATTGTGAGGTACGATATATATATATATATATATATATATATATATATATATATATATATATATATTTAATATATATATATATATATATATATATATATATATATATATATATATATACTGTAATTGTGAGGTCCGATATATATATATATATAGGTAACCTCGATTTGTTTATAATATTCGCAGGGTAAATACGCTTGTGAAATTGATGTTATAAGGTTAAGTCCTTAGGCTATATCAATACTGAAATTGTGAGGTCCGATATATATATATATATTACGGCCAAATTCCTGGCCCTACTTTATTTTACAGCCTGATGAGTTATCGCCTAACCCAAAAATAATTTAGACCTCACTATGAATAATTAAATCCCCCTCTCCGTGAAATTAATTACCCCTCTCTCGAACTACATCACAAACATTTAGTAGAACTACTTAATACTCACTAAATACAATTATACACAAAATACGCTCACGTATTTACACTGCCATATATATATATATATATATATATATATATATATATATATATATATATATATGTATATATATATATATATATATATATATATATATATATATATATATATATATATGTAACCTCGATTTGATTCTAATATTGGCAGTGTAAATACGTGAGCGTATTTTGTGTATAATTTTATTTAGTGAGTATTAAGTAGTTCTACTAAATGTTTGTGATGTAGTTCGAGAGAGGGGTAATTAATTTCACGGAGAGGGGGATTTAATTATTCATAGTGAGGTCTAAATTATTTTTGGGTTAGGCGATAACTCATCAGGCTGTAAAATAAAGTAGGGCCAGGAATTTGGCCGTAAGGGATTTCCTTCAGTGTATGAATTGTTTTGACGCTGAGGCGAGATTAACGTAACAGATTAGGTCAGCAGTGTCTGGGGTTTCCTACCAGGCAGATATTTACGATGAGGTGGGAGATGGGTAGGAGTACTTGTTAGCGCTTGTGCGTAGAGCTGTGTAGGGGCTAGACGGGAGATGTATTTAAGGGAGTTAAGTGTTAGAGATGTGTAAATTTTGTTGTGTGGTTTATATGTTGTTATTATTTGTTTCACGGAAATTTTTCACGGTACACAAAGAGGGGTGCGAGATTTGCCTCACAGTTTGCCAGATAGTCGGCCATTCTTAGGAGTAGAAAGGGTCGAGGCATCGGCAGAGGCGAAGATAGCCGTTCTCTTGCAGTGAAGCCCCATGCTTCAGCGGGAACGTGTTCATCGTTAAAATCCCGAGCTCTCAGCTCGATATACCACTCCTAAAAAGGCGCGTTGCCAGGGAGGTTGGTTCTAATTTTTCACAGCCATAATAATGCTGTTTGCCCCTAAATCCTAAGTGGGTTCTGTCGGCCGATAACGAATTAAGTTCGTCAGAAGTGACGCAGTCACAGTCCGAGTCAAGTACCTGAGTCTCAAGCCCAAGTCATCAACAGCAATATTCGTGGAGGGAGATAGGGTTAACATTCCTTCTGAATGCTTTAGAGAGGAGAGACAGAAGTTATAAAGAGTTAGATAGTCAGAGCAGAGGACAGCTTCTGAGGTTGCACTGAAGAAGTTAGTTAGTGGAGCAGTGTTAGTGAGGTGCAGTGTAGGACTTCAGAAAGTTCATGCAGAGGTTGTGTAGACAGTTAGTAGGGTCTACAGCTGGACAGTGGTGTTAGATTGTGTGTTTTTTAAAATAATTAATAATAGGTAATAGGAGTGGAGGCTCGCAGTTAGAGACTCCACCAACTTACCGTGTGTGTAATCCTCCATTCTTTTTCCCCAGGCAGGTTGAATGATTTGGGTGAAAGGGTTGGATTTTATTAATTGTCATTCTTAATTATTTGTTCTTTTCAGGTGTGCAAACACACACTTTATTTATTTGATATGTAATTTATTTTTGTGGTGTAAATAAACTATAAACTTCATACTGGATCAGTCTCTCTCTATATATAACTATACTGTACGTATATATAATTGTCTGTATAGTGTGTCTGTGGACTTGTAGTGAAACCTTATCTCCTTTTTAGCAGTCAGAGGTGGTGAGTCTTTAGCTCTTAATAAAGTCACAAGTGGCGAGGGAGAGTCAATCTCGGTTCTCACCCTCGAAGCTATAAGCCCCATCTTCCACATTCACTATCATTCTCATACAAATCTATCAGCTCAGACTTTCTCATACTAGGGGTCTTGCTTATACACTCAGGCAAACTCTATAAACTTAAATCCACTTCGTGACACCAGGCTATAATTTCTCTACCGTTTGTTGTTGCGGTTTGTAAAATAAAAATGTTAAATTGGTAGTTTATTTTACATCTCAAACTGAAATTGTGTGATGAATATTAATTTTGTTAAATTTGTGTTTTTAACTGTTATGGCTACCGCTTATGTATGATATTCTTATTTAGATATCACTATCTGTTTCCCCAACTTTGTCTATATTGCAATCAAGATATATGTATTTCACTTTTTGAATGGATTATCTCCCAGTGCAATGTGGTTATCGTTAATTGCATCTATTCTCGTAATCTATGTATTTTCAAATCCAATTGTTGTGACCTCTCATTTTGTCTTGCATCTGTTTGGCGGTAGAAACAGGAAGAGCCAGGTTGTGGGCAAAGTCTAAATCGTCAAGATATTGTGTCAGAGCCCACTGAATTCCATCTCTGGTAGCTGGTGTGGTTATTCCATAATTCCATCTATAGCCATTAAGAAGTGAAATGGTGACAAGAGGCATCCCTGCCGTATCCCAGTTCTTATCTCAAAGGGTTCAATAAGTATTTTTTCGTGGATAATTCTACACTTCATGTCTTCATATGTTCTCTTTATCAGGCTAATGTACGTACTCGGGATTCTATAAATGCTTGACTAGTTTCCATGAGTATATGAGGAGGACTGCCGCAAGATGGAGGTAAAACTTACTTACTACTTACTTAGTCGTTCCCCTTCTACCGTGAGGTGTAGGGGGTAAAACTGTAGAATGAATAAAAAACAAAAATAGTGATACGTCTTACTGGGAGAAAGGACAAGAAAAAACCTACGTTGCGGCCACAAGGCCTTCGTCAGGGACAGACTAACGAAAAACTGAAGGGAAAGAAAGTGAGAATTAAGTAGAGAACATAAAACTATAAAAATAAGAGAAAATACTCCCTGATGTGTGTCACATGTTGGAAATAAAATGTCTGCCACTGAACCGGAAACCGGAAGTGGATACTAAAGTCAAAGCATAAATAAAAAATAATGAAAATAAAGACTGGAAAACCGAGTGAGGAAAAAGTAATATTAATTTTAAAAAAAACGAAGAGGAATAAAAAAAGAGAGAGAAGATAAAGAAAAAGTAATATTAATTTAAAATAAAAATTTTTTTGGGGTGATTGCAATTATGATACAAATAGGACTAGATAGAAAAGGACGCCTTAGACAAAAGAATGTTGGGTGTTAAAACCATGGGGTTTAAGGCAGCCCGTATGATAGATGAGGTGTTGTTCAAGGCGGAGCCGACTGTTGGCGTCCGAGGAACAGGATCTGATAGCTGTCACCTGGATGCAGTGGCACCGTGGTGGCCAGGGCCATTGAAGTGGATGGCTACAGGTGTGGATCCCAACCGAGAAATGTCGTAGAGGTGTCTGCAGAATCTATCCACAAGTCGTGTGCCCGTTTGGCCGATGTAAGTAATATTGGAACGTTTGCATATAATAGCATAAATGACGTTCCGTGACTCGCATGTAAAGCCATTGGTGACGGTGAACGTGGCTTTAGGAAATGACACTGTACGTGTTTGGATTATATACAGGCATATCTTGCATCGTGTCCGGTTACATGGCTGGGTACCAAAATGGCCACTGTTGACAATTTTCACACGATTGTGGACTAAGATTTCCCTCAAATTATTATCTCATCTATATGCCAACAAGGGTGGCTCACTGAACGCTTCCCACGCCACTGAGTCTGCTTGGAGAAGAGGTAGGTGGCGATAACGGATCCTTTTAACAGCAGCGCTGTGGGGGTGATAGGTCATTATTTGTGTTTTTGTTTTTTTCATTCACTAGTTTCCAGAGTGATTCTGTCTAAACTATAGGAAGGGAAATATAGTTTCCTTGTTTTATTTAAGATCAGAGGCTTTCTTTTTTTGTCACAACTGATTATATACACGGTGGTTTTCAACAATCACCGAAAATAAAATCTGAGGTTGCTACACAGTGGTTTATGCTTTCTTACGGCAACTAGAATAATAATAATAATTGCAACCCTTACAATCACACGAAAGAGACAATAATGTATTGATAGAAGGACATGCTTACGGCATGTGACAGTTGTGGAATATACGAATGCTTTATGACGGCTCCGGCTGGCGTGACAAAAATGTCGTTAAGCATTTGAAGAATTGTATAGGGATAGCGGTGCCCTGCCCCCAGTTGGTCGGCGGCTGATGCTAATTTGGACTAATCCATACTGAAATGCTATTCCACATATGTGGGTGATTTTCACTATCCGACATCTGTCACTGGTTTTGAATCATCTGCCGTTCTGGGGGTACTACAAGCTTTAAACAGAAGCTATGCTAAAATGGGGTACTAACAATTACAGAATGTCTGTGGTAAATTGTGACCGTGCAACTATTTGTGCGCAGGTCGCGGCATCAATGAAAAGAATGTGTGTGTGTGTCCGTCAGCTGACCGGGTCAGTTCCGTTAATGGTTGACCGCAGGTAAATATTTTGAAGAGCGCTAACTCTTGTACGTTTCTTGGTTCAAGTCGTTACAGGTCTGACCGCCTGAGATGGAAATACTTGACCTTATTTTATTCTTCCTTAACCCAGAGTTCTTTCGTACCCTTTTTTATGGTTAGTGAAAAGCAATGTCCTTTTATAGTGGTTTAGTCAAACAATCCAACTGTAATGTTTCAAGGAAAACGCAATGTAGAAAAATAGAATATCTTTTATTAACGTAATGTGGAACAGCAATGTTATTGACACAATGATGAAGCACTCATTTCTTTCTTACCCAAAGTAGTGAATATCCAAAACAAAATGAAAAAGGAAATCCACAGGAATAATCTATCTAATAGAGTAAAACACAAACTTGTCTACTTAAAATATACTGGTCTAACTTGACAAACTTGTCAAGTTAAAAAAAAAACAACTTGTCTTGATAATCTCAAAGACGAAGTTCTGTAAAAATTCTCTCGCCTAACGACTCCTAAAATCTGTACAAGTCCTGGATCCTCTCAATCGCCCACGTCTCTGCTTTATATACAGCCCAGGGGTGGGTGCTTGAACGAGCTGAAATTAATAAGTGCTTAATTCCTTCACAAAAGTTGTCGACAGATTCTAGAATTAACGTCCTTAGCCAAAGCAGCATTGTTTTCGCTTATCGGAATATCTTGTGAAGACTCCCTTTGTAATAGAAGCGTCATTACCCTTCTATCTACATCTCTGCCAAGAGTAATCTTGTGCGAAGGTAGATGCCTTTGAAGCCCATATTAGATACTCTTGAGTTTTGGCCACTGTTGGACCACTACTGCAAAGCAGGGGAGGCAATACGGTCACAACGATTCTGATTAACAATAACTCACAATTACCGATAAAAAAAAGACATTAACCAAACACTGGGACTGGTTTTATTAGCAAATAGGTGTCTCAATCGTGTTGATGTGACAAAGTATACTGACAACGCTGAAACACACAGACACATGTCATAACTAGAAGAAGCGAAACTGACAAATGTAAGTACTCATGAACAAACAAACAAAATTACGTAAATAGACAGCCGCGTGCGGATTATATTTGATGGATGGCTCAGTTTGTCTTTTGCAGACACTTCACACACTTCTGATTCCTATTTTAGAAAAATGTCCTCTCTACTTTCAAAGGATCGCAGTTCTTACCTGACTCAAATGTCTTGTCAGCCGGTGTCACCATCGCTTGCCCAGTACTAAACATTCTCTTAATTGCTTCTTCCAAAAGTTGTCACCCGACAACTGACCTTTCACACGGAGTCTCTCGCTGATCATTAAAAGGCACTTACAATTGGATACACCCTTTTTTTTGTTTGGTTGTTGCTGGGCTTTTCACCATACATAGACATAAAAAGAGGTGTCAGACAAGGTTGTGTGCTGTCCCCCTGCCTATTTAATTTACACACCGAAAAAATTTTCAAACAGATACAGGAAATACCAGGACTGAACATAAGTGGAAGGTCAATAAACAACCTTAGATATGCAGATGATACCGTGTTGTTAGCTGAAAGCGAACAGGAGTTACAAGAACTAGTGAAGCAAGTGAACAGTATAGGTCATGAATATGGACTCGACATTAATATTGAGAAAACAAAAACTATGATAATTAGCAAAACAGACGATAAACCCACATTAAAGATAAGCGTAAATGGGAAAATCCTGGAACAAGTCAAGAGCTACGTATATCTTGTCATACAATAACAGAAGATGGCAGATGTGAAACAGAAATCAAGAAGAGAATAGAAATGGCCAAAGCTACATTCAACAACATGAAACATATACTGACATCCAAACAGTTATCTCACAAATTAAAACTGAGAATCATAAAGTGTTATATATATTCTGCATTTCTGTATGGTGCAGAAACATGGACGATGAATAATCATTTGGATGAAAGAATTGAGGCTCTTGAAATGTGGATATATAGAAGAATGGGGCGTATCTCATGGAAAGAGATGAAAACAAATAAGGAGGTCCTAGAAAATCTAGGTATGAAAAGAGAACTAATGAGGGAGGTCAAAGTTCGGCAGCTAAAATACTTTGGCCACACAAAAAGGCATAACACCTTGCAGAAGACCATAACAGAAGGGAGAGTTTAAGGCAAACGTGCAAGGGGAAGACAGCGCTATAAGTGGGAAGATAACATCAAGAGATGGACATGAAAGAGTCTATCAGAGTGCACCACCAAGACAAGAGACAGAAGACGATGAAGATCCATTACAGCCAACCTTCGTTGTGGAGGTGGCAACTGATGATGATGATGTTTAGAGGCCAGTGTCATCAAACTATGGTCATTTTATCTTGCTGCAATCTGGCACGTGAGTATAGACTTTCAGGAATCACATCCCCACCGCTTATGTCGTTACCTGTGCGCACCGGTCAGAAGAGGTTTAAATTAAATTTTGTGGGCACATAAACTTTTAACTGTGATACAGGAACGTAAAGCGTTTATTTGTGGGCACATAACTTTTAACTGTGATACAGGAACGTAAAGCGTTTATTTGTGGGCACATAACTTTTAACTGTGATACAGGAACGTAAAGCGTTTATTTGTGGGCACATAACTTTTAACTGTGATACAGGAACTTCTTCTTCTTTGATCCTTAGCCGCCGACCGTCAAAGCAGTCAGTGGCCGTTACGCCTGGTGGCGTCTTGTAGGGCAACAACAAATTGATTCCACTTTGCTC
The DNA here is from genome assembly GCA_024509875.1 of Oreohelix idahoensis. Classification (NCBI taxonomy): domain Eukaryota; kingdom Metazoa; phylum Mollusca; class Gastropoda; order Stylommatophora; family Oreohelicidae; genus Oreohelix; species Oreohelix idahoensis. The sequence goes on from JAMPIV010007033.1 coordinate 201,222, forward strand.
AGTCGGCGGCCATCCTTCGTACAGTACCCCAACTCTGGCTCATTCTTTGCATCTCAGCCTCCACAGTCCTCCGCCAAGTTGTTTTTGGTCGGCCTCTCTTTCGTTTTCCTTCAGGGGTCCATAGCATAGCTGTTCTTGTGATGGCATCGGGATCTCTTCTGAGGACATGGCCAACCCAGCTCTAGCGTCTGCCAGCTATGATGGTGTGCATGTCCTCTTGCTTGCTCCGAGTAAGCAGTTCTTGGTTGGTGATGGTATTCAGCCAAAGATTCGGAGAATTTTTTTTCTTAGGCATGTTGTGTGAAAAGAGGACAATTTCGACATTTCCTTCTCTGTAACTCTCCAGCTCTCCGCGCCATAGAGAAGCACAGAAAGCACACAGCTCTGATATAATCCTAATTTTGTGCTTGTGCTGTACTGAGAGGACTTCCAGATGTTGTTTAGACTAAAAAAGGCTGTTCTTGCTTTGTTCATTCTGTTGTTGATGTCTTTGCTTGCTCCACCATCTGGTGTTGCTATGCATCCTAGGTATGTGAAGGCATCTGTCTGTTTCAGTTGCTGATTCCTTACTGATATGGGCTCAGGGTTGCTCACATTGAGCGTCATGGCCTCTGTCTTCTTTAGGTTGATGTTCAAGCCCACCTGCTGGCTGTACTTATTAAGACTATCCGTTTTTTCCCGGATGTGTTGATGTGAATGTGCTAGCAGTGCAATGTCATCTGCATATTCCAGATCTTCCAATGCAGAAAATGTAGTCCATCTTATTCCTCTTGGATTGCCGTCTGTTGTCTGGCGCATCACCCAGTCTATGACTGTTAAAAATACGTAAAGCGTTTATTTGTGGGCACATAACTTTGAACTGTGATACAGGAACGTAAAGCTTTTATTTGTGGGCACATGTCGTAAATTTATTTTGAGAGAAAAGAGTCGTAGAAATAGTGGTCCGGTTTAGAGTGGAAAATGATGATGGAAAGCTCAGTGATAGAAAATGTAGAGATTAAATAGTTGCTTCACAGCGTGCTGGAGGAGAGTAAAGACAGACTTATTTACGACAATTCGTCTCTCTCAATCTTCTCTTTCACTCTCCTGGTCAAACAATTATTTGCCAGTTTTCCAGACCTGCATCTGCGCGCACACCGATTTGGTGTTTTCAAACACACAGACGACGTAGATACAAACTATATTAAACGAATAGGGAATGTTTGGGCTTTTGGGTATTCCAACACAGTCCGATTTAACTCTTAGTATACGAGCGGCCTTCTAGAGTGGCCGATGATCAATCCCCGTTAATAGCGAAAATTTATAGCTGAATGCATGTTTAAAATCACTGAACAAATTAGTTACTTGCATGATATAGGGGTTTCATTTCTTCACATTTTGATATATAACACTTATGTTATCTTTATAAATAAAGTATTTATTGCAAAATCTGTAATGGTAGTCATGAAAGGCCGCTCGTATACTAAGAGTTAAGTTTATGATGTTTATTTACCGTAAAGATCAAATCTCAAAAAAAAAACAATATCAAGTGTTACATAAATTTTTCATAAGTACAGAAAAAATGCAAATATCAAGGTAGGGAGGGGTGAAGAAGATTGGTATCGACTAAGCCCTTCCCGCTTGTATTAGACGAAGATAAACCCAGACTCAAGATAGATAGTTATCAGGAGCATAGGTAATGTAACCCAACAGTGAATTTAATTACTCTGAAAGAGGTGTTACAATATTAGTTATGGTGGTAGACAAAAATTACTGTTATCCCAATGGTGTCTTCCCTTTACTAAGCAAAGAAAAAAAAAGGGGGGGGGGATGAAACAGAGTTAACAAATTATCCCACTAAAGGGAACAATGCCGGGTATACAGAAACGTATTACCCGGTAGGCAAGTTAACAAATGGTTTGTTGCAAAAAAATTAAATCTCCTGTCATTCATATACACTGTGCGGATCCACACTCTTATACACCACACACTTACCGATTTGCAGCATCAGACAATCCCTTAGAATGATAAACACAATAATTAACTCTTGACGTATGACAACTGTCTAGTCCTTCTATGTCCCGCCCCAGATAATGCGAGGATTCACTGAGAGCAAATATTCCCGCTTATCGCCGGACTTGAAGTTCTAAGAGTTCTTGTGTTTTATTATAAAGAAACGAGTCTATGGGATGGCACTGACGCAGTTCGACATAGGGGTGAAAAATGAGGTGATGGTATAATCTTTCACTGCGTGATGATAGCCACACTGACCGGGAAAGGTTTTAATCCAGTGAGGAAAAACTAGGCTCGGTCACATTCAGGTAAATCGGTAATCTCTCACAATAGAGCAGTATATAAACTATCGCTACTGGCACTGTTCATCTTCCAGTTTATCTTACAGATTTAATTTGATGATAATAATCAAATGATCTTGGGTAGGCTTTCTTTCATGTAATTATGTTAGCTAGGCCGTACCGGACCACCACAAGATTTACTTTTAAAAAATGTCTCATCAAACTGTCTGGAAGTTTAAGAACCGAGTATGGAAACTCTGAAAGATTTCGTTATTGCTGGGATTGCAAAAGGTGATCAATCTAGAGAAAAAGATAGAAAACCCATAACAACCTAATCATACTTTAAAACAAATAATTTTCTAAGCGCGCGATAAATTTCCCGTTAAGCCTATAATACACTCGAGTATTATTATATTTAATAAACACTGCGCGAGTTCTAGTGGTTAAAAACACACATCTATAAAACTAGGACTTAACTGAATTTATTAATTATAAATTCCTTCGCGACTTTAAAAGTTAATTTACGCATCTATTATCTTTTGAAATAATATAATAGATAGATCATTATATTTACAACTGGAACTATTGAGACGGTTTAATTTAATAGATTTAAATTAACACAAAATCCAATGAAATATAATGAATGAACTCGACCACTGATCACTTTACACAATATATATATTACCGCTTTGCACAGAATAGAATTCACTGCAAATATGTATAAAATCCATGGGATGATCTAGCAAGATTTCAAATATCGCTAGTGCTTCTATCAAGTTCTGGCCAGCGAATGATGAAGTGTATTTCTACGTGATCTGTATATCTACAACTGGAATGCAAGATGAGTGGGACATGAGAACTTTGACAGCTTTTTTGATCTCATGACTTTGAGGGATCTGACCGCCAAATCCAAAGAGAGAAGCCGCCCCTGGCCTCTCGTATCTTCGTTCGCTGCTTGCGTCAGCTTTCCCCGTTCGCTCTGGCTGCGATGGGTTCCGTGCTTAACACCGAGATGCGAAATCGTTTCAGGGACCACTACTGTCTTTGATAGCGCCGATAGTCTCCCCTGAAATCCCTCAGTCTGTCTCTTTGATCTCGTGCCGCATACTAAATGAGTCCCGGTCGGTTCGCTCTGGCGAAACGAAAAGTTACAACAAATGTTCAGGGGTTCTAATGTTATGAAAAGCTAAAAATCCCTTTAAATCATCCATCATATCAGGGAAAATTCACTTGTCAAACTAGACGTACGTCACAATCGTCCCCACTTTTAGACATGAAACTATTTTTCATGTTTCATTTTTTGACAATGGAGGTGACCTGATTGGTGATTTTAGGATGAGTGGTATCTTCAGTTTGCTCTTCTTCCTCTGTAGACCAGTTTCTACTCAGGAAATCAGCCCCGACATTCTGTCTTCCCGGAATATATTCCACTTTGAAAGAATAAACGCTTAAAAGAAGCGCCCAACGCATGATCCTTGCGTTAAATTCTTTATTGGCACCCAGAAATGCTAACGGAGCGTGGTCTGTTTGCACCGTGAAAGATGTACCATAGAGAAACTCATGATGGCGTCTGATACCGTCAATCAGAGCAAGACATTCCCTTTCAACTACGCTGTAGTTCCGTTCCGCTTTATTTAATTTCCGACTGCCATAGGCAACTGGAAATAGCATGTTCAGGTCACTGTCATCGGCTTGAAGCAGTGTTGACCCGATGCCCTGACCTGACGCGTCGACTCTCAGTACAAAAGGTTTCTTGAGGTCAGGCAACCTCAAAATGGGGTATGCAGACAACTGTCCTTTCAAAGTGCTATACGCGTGTTCGCACTTTTGATCCCATATGACCTTATCAGGACAACCTTTTTTTGTGAGGTCAGTCAGAGGTGCCGTCAGTCCGTTGAAGTTCTGGATGTACTTCTGATAGTATGCACATAGCGATATGAAGGAACGTACGTCTTTCTTCGTTCGGGGTCTTTTTGCTGCCACTATTTTCTCCACGTTCTTCTTAATAGGCCAACTGCATCCGTGAGAAATAGTGTGCCCCAGGAAGTCTAACTGTTCAAACCCGATGAGACATTTGCTAGGTCTGGCTGTGAGACCCGTTTCCTGTAGTCTCCTGAGGAGCATAGCAACCGTAGCAATATGTTCTTCATAGGTTTCCGATGCAATTAATATGTCATCCATGAAATTATGGATATGGGGACTTTGCAAAGGTTCTAGAAGCTTCCTCATCATCCTGGTGAACACTCCTGGTGCGTTATGCAAACCGAACGGCATCACGTTAAATGTGTAATGTCCTTCACTAGTGCTGAAAGCTAACAAAGGTTTAATTTCCTCCTTGACTGGTATTTGATAATAACCTTTGCTGAGGTCAATCTTGGAGAAGATCTTTGCTTTGCTGAGCTTGGTGAACAACTCAGAAACAGTTTGGAGAGGTTCGGGCTGGAATTCCGTTACGGCGTTTAGCAACCTGTAATCAATGCACAGCCGAACTTCCTTATTGGGCTTCTGCAACAGCACTACGCTCGAGCTGTAAGGAGATGTAGACTCACTGATAATTCCTGCCTGACGCAGCTTGTCTATTTCTCCGCGAAGTGCATCCGCTTTAGCGTACGGGATGGGGTAAACTCTGGTTCGAACAGGGGTCTCGTTTGTTAATTTCATATCAAATTCAATGAGATTTGTTCGACCAGGTACATCCGTTAAGACTGCACTGTACTGTTTTAGTAGAGCCCTGGTTTCTGTTTGTTGTTCTGGTGAGAGATTGTAGCCGAACTTGACATCTTTAAAGGATTCTGTGGGTTGCAATGGATACTCCATGCAACCATCATCATCTTCCTCGTCTTCCGTTGCTATGGCGACCGCCAGGAGATGCTCGGAGGATGGCACCGGTCTTTCCAAATATTTCTTTAGCATATTTATGTGGAAGACCTTCTCCTTTCCTTTGATGGAGATCTTGTAGTTGGTACGTGAGATCTTTTTAAGGACGGTAAACGGTCCTTGCCATCCGATGCGAAGTTTATTGCTTCCGGTTGGAAGTAGCAATAAGACTTTCTCCCCTGGTTGTAGTTCTCTCTCTTTTGCAGCTTTGTTGCATCTTTTAGTAATTTTAGCGCGGGCTTTCTTAAGGTTGGTAGTAGCTAGATCCCATCCTAGCTTTAGCCTTTCCTTAAGCTCAGATACATACTTGCTTGCAGAGACGACTGTCTCGTCAGCCTTCTGGTCTGTCAGGGACCGAAGTAAGGCTTCTAGTGGCCCCTTAATAGGTCTGCCAAATAAAAGTGTAGCTGGCGCAAAACCCGTAGACGCTTGGGGTACCTCTCGGTAGGCGAATAAGGCAGCCGATATACATTGGTCCCAGTCTTCCGGTTTCTCCTGACCCAGCTTACGTAACATCATGGTGAGGGTACCGTTAAAACGTTCCACGAGCCCATTTCCGGCCGGATGGTAGGGACTTGTGTGGATATGTTTGGCCCTCAAGATCTTAAAGATCTCCTCCATTAACAGGCTACGGAATTGGGATCCATTGTCCGTCAAAACTTGTTGAGGGAATCCCAACCGTGTAAAGATTTGCACAAGGGCTTCTGCGACATGCTTGGAATTAGTGCATGGTAGCGGTACGGCTTCGACCCACATAGTGCAAGTGTCAACTAAGGTCAGGATGAACCTGTTCCTTCTTTTGGTCCTTTCCAGGGGTCCAATGATGTCGACAGCAACCCGTTCAAATGGAGTCCCTACTATTGGCATTTGCCCCATAGGTACTGGGGGTGTCAAGTGCTTGGGTGCTACCCGTTGGCACTGGGCGCAGGATTTCACATACCTGACAATGTCAGAGTTCATTCCTGGCCACCAATAGTGGTTTTTTATTCGCTGAATAGTGGCGTTTTGTCCCATATGTCCGCTAAAGGGAAGAGAGTGCCCCATTTCTAAGATCTGGTTTCTGTACTGCGTCGGTACTAGGAGCTGGTTATTCCCCGTGTCCGGGTTGCCCGTTCTACGATACAATACGCCATCCTTAGAAAAGATGTCTCCGTTGTGTCTGGGGTCCTTAGCCAAGGCAGTTTTTTTAAAGCAGGGCGCCAAAGTAGGGTCCTTTTGTTGCGCCTCCTTCAGTTCATTCGGCAACAAGTTTGGCGCAGGCTCCCTCTCCTTCTTGGCTTGCCCTCTTGTGGTTACCGCTGCCACAATTGGCTCCTTAGGTCTCCCAATGAACACATATCTACATCCCAAGATAACTGGATAGATAGGATCATCCATAATGGCCGCTTTAATAACCCCTCTGACAAAATCAGAGTGTATTTCTACCAATGCGATAGGAAGCGTCCTGGGTGCATCACTCCTGAAAACTCCACTAAGTTTGACGGTTTCCTCTGTCTCCTGACCGGGTTTGACTAGGTGCCTAGCGACAATACAATCAAAACTTAATCCAGTGTCAAAAAGACAAGTAGTAGAGGTACCGTTCAAAATTACAGTTCCTCGAGTTGAGGGTCGGTCCCCCTCAGGTTGAGAATCACTGACATTGACTCTACCTTTCGAGGCTGTATGCAAACATCCAATGCGGTTTGCACCGGTTTGTTTGCCCTGATCAGACGTTCCTGGTGTAGGGGTCTTCCCTTTTCCTTGACCTTGGTGGCCGCGCTGCCACGTAGGCTTGTTGGGTTGATCAGAATTGTTGTTGGGGGGGGGGGGGGGGGGGGGGGGTATCGGGTTTTGTAGAATTTCGATTTTTCCTGGGGAGGTTTCTGGGTATTGTTATCTCGTTGGTTATAATGTTGAGAGGAAGTGGAAGAATAGGATGCCTGCTCTAGATTCTGTTTTCGAGATGACTCATCGGTGGGTTTACGTTTAGTGCTGGGAAGTTCGGCCATTGCATTGCTATAGCGTTCGGCTTTATTGAGTATGTCTTCAAGCCTGACTGCCCCCTGTTCCGCCAAAAATCTACGTGTTTCATTCGACAAAGTGGATTTTATCTGCTCCACAAGAACAAGTTCGAGGAGTCCCTCATATGAAAGAGGTAGGTCAGATAATTCAATGCACTTTGTCAGATAACCCGTGAGACGTGAAGAGAACTGGGGAAATGTTTCCGTGCTCTCTTTTCGGCTGTTTCTGAACAACTGCAGAAACTTTCGGGCAGTCATCTCAAACTGCTGTAGTAAGGCCTTCTTCAACATGTCGTAATCATGTTGATTCGGTCCCAGCTTTGTGTACACGTCATAAGCATTGCCTTTCAGTGACGTTGAAAGTTTGAGTGCCCAGCGGGTACTCTCTAACCCATAAAGATTCTCGAGTCTCTCGAATTTTTCTAGGTAGCTGTCAATTTTTTCGTTAGGGCTAGGAAAAGATTCTAAAGAAAACGACATAGCAGTTAATTGGGCAGATTGAGTACTGGAGAGGTCCATTGATTGAGACTGGGGTGAAGACGGCTCTCCGTTAGTCGAAGTAGAGGCGCCCCGACTCTCTAGAGCCTTAAGCGCCAGTTCATGTTGTCTTTCCTTGTCTCTCTCTCTGCGAGTTTCCATCTCTGCTTCAATTTTCTTCTGTTCCAAAAGACGTTCTGCCACTTCTTTCCTCTCAGCTTCGGCTCTCTGTTGCTCCGCGTCATATATTTCCAATTCCTGGTTGATAAACGCGTTTGCAGCTTCTGCATCTAATCCTGCCTCTTTCGCTTCCAGACTCAAGATGGACCTCATCTTTATCCTCTCTGCCATTGTTAAAGAATAAGATGAAGTATGCCTAGAGAACTAGTAAGAAGAAACGCGAAAGGGAGGAACTCTGAACCGCTACGAGAAAAAAAAACACAAGTATAAATTTACCTGTGTTACCTCCTACCTGTACTGTGCAAACTTATCACTGCTATTATCTGGCAATTAAGGCTCTAAACGCAAGCGACTATGCCACTAAATGGTAAGTTACACTGGAAAAGAATCTACTTTTACTAACAGTAGAGAAAAATTTATATTAAAACAATTTAAAAGGGAAAAAAAAATTTTTTTTCCCTAAATTTTAAATCTCTGACAACAAACTCCGTCCCTAAAGTCAATTATTGAGATGAGACGTTGTTAACTTAATTTTTAAAAATCAGAACAATCCGTCTTTAGCTAAGCTCAACTCTTGTTAACTTCAAAAACCTTTAGTGACTGTAAAACAATCACGCAATCCCAGCAACTCTTATAAAGAAAGAAATATAATTATCTCCGCCAGAGGATAATTAAAATAGCAAATATTTTTGTTTATCTGTACTTTCTACTGCTGTGGAGAGAAAACAACCTGTAAATATGCTGTGTGGACAACCCAAATACTTAAAGAACGTTTGTCTAGGGGTGTAATTATTTATTCATTTCCCTAATTCACAAAGACAAATCATTCACACTCTACCTAGTTAGACCCAGACTAAATCAGACTCAAAATATCTTTAACCCGGCTATGCGATTGCCTCAAATGTAGCTCAAGATGCAGAACTAGCCCACAAATATGTGTGCATCAAATGTATCTCAAAATTATCCCGGCGAGCCAGCCAAATATTGCCGTAAATTTATTTTGAGAGAAAAGAGTCGTAGAAATAGTGGTCCGGTTTAGAGTGGAAAATGATGATGGAAAGCTCAGTGATAGAAAATGTAGAGATTAAATAGTTGCTTCACAGCGTGCTGGAGGAGAGTAAAGACAGACTTATTTACGACAATTCGTCTCTCTCAATCTTCTCTTTCACTCTCCTGGTCAAACAATTATTTGCCAGTTTTCCAGACCTGCATCTGCGCGCACACCGATTTGGTGTTTTCAAACACACAGACGTAGATACAAACTATATTAAACGAATAGGGAATGTTTGGGCTTTTGGGTATTCCAACACAGTCCGATTTAAGTTTATGATGTTTATTTACCGTAAAGATCAAATCTCAAAAAACAATATCAAGTGTTACATAAATTTTTCATAAGTACAGAAAAAAATGCAAATATCAAGGTAATGAGGGGGTGAAGAAGATTGGTATCGACTAAGCCCTTCCCGCTTGTATTAGACGAAGATAAACCCAGACTCAAGATAGATAGTTATCAGGAGCATAGGTAATGTAACCCAACAGTGAATTTAATTACTCTGAAAGAGGTGTTACAATATTAGTTATGGTGGTAGACAAAAATTACTGTTATCCCAATGGTGTCTTCCCTTTACTAAGCAAAGAAAAAAAAAGGGGGGGGGGGGATGAAACAGAGTTAACAAATTATCCCACTAAAGGGAACAATGCCGGGTATACAGAAACGTATTACCCGGTAGGCAAGTTAACAAATGTTTTGTTGCAAAAAAATTAAATCTCCTGTCATTCATACACACTGTGCGGATCCACACTCATATACACCACACACTTACCGATTTGCAGCATCAGACAATCCCTTAGAATGATAAACACAATAATTAACTCTTGACGTATGACAACTGTCTAGTCCTTCTATGTCCCGCCCCAGATAATGCGAGGATTCACTGAGAGCAAATATTCCCGCTTATCGCCGGACTTGAAGTTCTAAGAGTTCTTGTGTTTTATTATAAAGAAACAAGTCTATGGGATGGCACTGACGCAGTTCGACATAGGGGTGAAAAATGAGGTGATGGTATAATCCTTCACTGCGTGATGATAGCCACTGACCGGGAAAGTTTTTTAATCCAGTGAGGAAAAACTAGGCTCGGTCACATTCAGGTAAATCGGTAATCTCTCACAATAGAGCAGTATATAAACTATCGCTACTGGCACTGTTCATCTTCCAGTTTATCTTACAGATTTAATTTGATGATAATAATCAAATGATCTTGGGTAGGCTTTCTTTCATGTAATTATGTTAGCTAGGCCGTACCGGACCACCACAAGATTTACTTTTAAAAAATGTCTCATCAAACTGTCTGGAAGTTTAAGAACCGAGTATGGAAACTCTGAAAGATTTCGTTATTGCTGGGATTGCAAAAGGTGATCAATCTAGAGAAAAAGATAGAAAACCCATAACAACCTAATCATACTTTAAAACAAATAATTTTCTAAGCGCGCGATAAATTTCCCGTTAAGCCTATAATACACTCGAGTATTATTATATTTAATAAACACTGCGCGAGTTCTAGTGGTTAAAAACACACATCTATAAAACTAGGACTTAACTGAATTTATTAATTATAAATTCCTTCGCGACTTTAAAAGTTAATTTACGCATCTATAACTTTGAACTGTGATACAGGAACGTAAAGCGTTTATTTGTGGGCACATAACTTTGAACTGTGATACAGGAACGTAAAGCGTTTATTTGTGGGCACATAACTTTGAACTGTGATACAGGAACGTAAAGCGTTTATTTGTGGGCACATAACTTTGAACTGTGATACAGGAACGTAATAACACACAAGGAAGGGAAACCCGAGGCCTGTAAACAGTAAATTAATATGAAACAAATATAAAGGTATGTTATCAGGCACTCGTAAGAAATAAAGAAGTAGAACTCTAGACAACAGAAAAACAACAGACATGAGTGGCTTACCCAGGATTTGAACCCTGGACCTTCCGTGCGACAACCCCGCCCAGCCATGCAAGTGAACCACACCATCCTCCCCGCCATCTACGCATCACCAAAAAAATGATCTTTCGACGACAGGTCATTAGTGCGTACCTCTATACATAACACCAGAAGTTATACCATGGGCAGTTCAGCCTATTAATGACGCAATCACTTCTGTTGTTCCGCTATATATCAGTATTGGTCAGTCCAACAAGACAAAGACCCAAATACTGTGTCCAGTATGATAGTAGACTTAGAACAGTGAGAACAGGACAGAGGGTAGGTTTGGTATTGTTATTTGTGGGCACGTCTTTTAACTGTGATACAGGAACGTAAAGCGTTTATTTGTGGGCACATAACTTTGAACTGTGATACAGGAACGTAAAGCGTTTATTTGTGGGCACATAAACTTTGAACTGTGATACAGGAACGTAAAGCGTTTATTTGTGGGCACATAAACTTTGAACTGTGATATAGGAACGTAAAGCGTTTATTTGTGGGCACATAAACTTTGAACTGTGATACAGGAACGTAAAGCGTTTATTTGTGGGCACATAAACTTTTAACTGTGATACAGGAACGTAAAGCGTTTATTTGTGGGCACATAAACTTTGAACTGTGATACACGAACGTAGAGCGTTTATTTGTGGGCACATAAACTTTGAACTGTGATACAAGAACGTAAAGCGTTTATTTGTGGGCACATAAACTTTTAACTGTGATACAGGAACTAAAAGCGTTTATTTGTGGGCACATAAGCTTTGAACTGTGATACACGAACGTAGAGCGTTTATTTGTGGGCACATAAACTTCAGTATTTTTTAACTACCTTCTTCAATTGTTCAACGTCTCTGAGTCCACTCTTTTTTAAATGATTCTTGAGTAGTGCCCAAACGTTTTCAATTGGGTTTAGATCGGGACTATTGATGGGCCACTTCAGCACTATCACATTCTTCTCTTGCAGCCATGCTTGGGTGGTATGAGCTGTATGCTTTGGGTCATTGTCATGTTGAAATGTTCACCCATCGGAATACATGACCTGCATAAATGGCAGAAGGTGTCCCTCTAGTATGTCGATGTACCTTTCTTTCGTGTGAATTCCTGTGAAAAAACACAGTGGGGTGGCACCTCTTGCTGGCACCCCCCCCCCCCCCCAAAGATGGAATTTCTGGGTATGTTTCGGTCGCTGGTACACATGCGTTACAGAGTCTTTCGTCCAAATATTTATTTGAGCAGGATAAGACCAAACAGAACATTCATCTGAAAAAAATCACATTGTCCCATGACAATTTTTTGTTTTCGTGGCACCAGTTCAAGCGCATCTGTTTGTGAGTCTCTGTGAGCAATGGTGACGAAATTACCCGCTTTTTTGTGTAATTCATCCTGTGTAGCTCCCGGTTGACAGTAGCATTAGATACCTCTGAGCTTCCCAACTCGATCATGCGCTGCCGTATGTTTTCTACACTCTTCATTGGCCCAGCCCGAACGATTTGGGCGAGAGGCCGATAGTCCTTTGTGTTCAAAATTCTTGGCCTCCCACTACCTTCTTTTCGCTCGATTCCATTACCTGCTTTTAATTTACTCACAACTCTGTAGACAGTCCGCTCAGGAATGTTCAAGGTTTTAGAAATGTTGGAACATGTTTGATTTCCTTCATTCTAAAGCTGTGAAATTAACATACACTTTGTCTTTGTATCCATTTTCTGCCACTAGCATTAGAAATTGTCGTCTGCTCTATTATCAAGGGACTGTACTCTACGCTAATTTTTTTTTTACGTTTGGTAGTGTTTGCTCACTTAAGTGGAGTGCAAATTTGAGGCAGAACATGCATATTTAATTAAATTTCAGCATATTTAGTTGAGCAATATGACTGCCATTTTTTTTGCAAAGTATGTATATATAGACAGACACTTACAGAACGTTTGAGCGGTTCAAGTATTCTCTCCATTAAACATGATGAAGCTCAAAGTCTAAGACAAAACGTGCAGGTAATTATCAATGCTTTTGGTGAATCAAAAGTAAGACGATGGGTATTGTGGGTAAGTAAAATAAGTATATAAACCAATAAAACGGTATTGAATCAGTTCTACAAATAACGGTTCACATGAAACAAGGGACTTGACGTTTCGGGTTTTACCCTTCGTCAGCCACAGTTACAAACAGGTGATAAGACAAGAATTACATATAGGTACTACAAAAACATGGGAGCCGCGGTAGCATAGTGGTTAGTGCACTGGCTTCCTAGCTCAGTGGTCTATAGTTCGATCCCCAGATAAAGTGGGATTTTTTAGGCCCCAAGTGGGTACCAGAGCAACTTCTGGGAAGGTTAAGGCGGCCGGCGTGATGCTGACCACATCACCCCTAGTGTGCCGATGGTCAAGAAAATATGGGCCTAACACCATATTCCCAATATGCCTCAATGGGCGTGTAACGGGATCCTTTACCTTTTTTACCTTTTACTACAAAAACATACTATGATTTTTTTTTTTTTTTAATTAATGAAGATAAAAGAAATCCCGTTCAACCTCTGATGGGTTATAATTAGGATATATATTGTTTTCAATTCCAAATAATATGAACAACTGCCGACATGAGAAAGTGGCATCACATTTGAAAATAGGGATACTCACAATCGTGCTTAGGCCTATACGTTAAATAATAAAAATAAAAAACAAACAAAACAAAATCAAGAAGAAACTATGAACAAGAATAATATTAAAGTGGAGGGGTGTAAAGGCCTGGTGGTTCTAGTTATATAACGGACTTTACCAGATATTTAATTGACTTTCATCTGTTTAAAGTCACATGCATTGTAAGAACAGCATCAGACCTTCACATTCCCAGCCACTATATATTAACATGTGTTCGTGTTAAATATTGTTTAAGGCAACAGAAGTGATTGCGTCATTAATAGGCTGAACTGCCCATGGTAAACTTCCGGTGTTATGTATAGAGGTTCGCACTAATGACCTGTCATTGAAACATCCTATTTGGGGATGCGTAGATGGCAGGGAGGACAGTGTGATTCGCTTGCATAGCTAGGCGGTGTTGTCGCACGGAAGGTCCAGGGTTCAAATCCTGGGTAAGCCACTCATGTCTGTTGTTTTTCTGTTGTCTAGTGTTCTACTTCTTTATTTCCTACGAGTGCCTTATAACATACCTTTATATTTGTTTCATATTAATTTACTGTTTACAGGCCTCGTGGTTTCCCTTCCTTATGTGTTATAAAAGTTCCTGAATATACTGGTAAAATCTTTGAGAACAATAACAACAACAACCACAAGTATTAATGACAGCTACAGCTGGAGCAGAATACTAAACCTGTTCGAACCGGGTAATAAACACCCCAGCTTTGTACAGCTGTATATATTACTTTAACAAGTGTACATAAACTTTTATACTATGAAACTTCGTAAAACGTGCACTTTTATAAATGACAGTTTAAATTTAGCCGGTCTTCTTGTAAACTGGAAACCATTAATTACTGCGAGTTTGCGATGGCCAAAGATGTAAACACGAGTTTCTCCGCGGCAGGAGCATCATTTGTCAAACAACAGTCAGTGGCTTTCCCTGTTTTCTCATGGTATTCCTTTTAGTGTTTTCTTTTCTCTTCTGCTTGTTGTTAGAGCTTCTTTTCGCCCAATCTGAGGTGGCGCCGTTTTGAGCACCGCCACTTTATGCGATGGGCTGTTTCTTCTCCAGGGTGTGAGCTTGGGCACAGTTATGTGGAGATCATACCGTTGTCCATGCAGCATGTTCATTCTCTCCACATAGCTGGTAGGTCCAAAAGAACTGCATTAGCCGATACAATTTGGTGGTACTAGCAACGTCGCAGGAGTTGTCAGAAAAATATTAAACCAACATTAGACTTCTTTAAGGACTCCGACTCCGAATTTATCCTCAGGGTTTACTCCCGAAGCCTTTCCCGTTAACGGATATCCCAACAAGGCAGCGGTAGTTTGAAATCAGAACTTCACCTTCTTCTAGATACGTTTCCAACCAAGAACCAAGAGCCGTATCTGCTAGAAGTTGTTGGTTTTAAGGCACTAGTAGCTCATCTTTGTCCCTTTTCATGTCAGTAGAAACAGTCCTGGACTGAAATTAAGCCACACGTGAAGGTTTGTAGCATGGTTGTCAGAGACTATTTGCTCAACAAGTATATGGACAAAATAATACCCCAATACTCAGAGTATCAGTATCAGCCTGATAAATAGTATATTTTTACCAACACTTTGAGTCAGTATCAAATCATTCCTGACCAAGGCGCAGGAGAGGAAAGTCACATCATTTGAGATGAGATGTTTAAGAAAAGCCAATAATGTTACCAGGTGAGACAGAATGAAAAAATGTGAGAATGGAGCCGGATAAATGACCACTATGAGCCTACAACAGCAGACGATCTGGTTTTTAGGGCATGGGTGAAACCAAGAGGCAGATAGATAAACAATATCACAGAAATGGTGCAACAAAACGGTCTCCCAGCAACCAATGCGACACGCGTGACTCAAGTACGCAAACTTCATCTGCTGGCTAAGCTTCTCACAGCATCAGTACGAAGGAAAGTGCTAGAGGTTGTTGGCTAAGCTTCTCACAGCATCAGCACGAAGGAAAGTGCTAGAGATTGTTGGCTAAGCTTCTCACAGCATCAGTACGAAGGAAAGTGCTAGAGATTGTTAGCTAAGCTTCTCACAGCATCAGTACGAAGGAAAGTGCTAGAGATTGTTAGCTAAGCTTCTCACAGCATCAGTACGAAGAAAAGTGCTAGAGATTGTTAGCTAAGCTTCTCACAGCATCAGTACAAAGGAAAGTGCTAGAGATTGTTGGCTAAGCTTCTCACAGCATCAGTACAAGGAAAGTGCTAGAGATTGTCGGCTAAGCTTCTCACAGCATCAGTACGAAGGAAAGTGCTAGAGATTATTGGCTAAGCTTCTCACATCATCAGTACGAAGGAAAGTGCTAGAGATTGTTTGCTAAGCTTCTCACAGCATCAGTACGAAGGAAAGTGCTAGAGATTGTTGGCTAAGCTTCTCACGGCATCAGTACGAAGGAAAGTGCTAGAGATTGTTGGCTAAGCTTCTCACGGCATCAGTACGAAGGAAAGTGCTAGAGATTGTTGGCTAAGCTTCTCACAGCATCAGTACGAAGGAAAGTGCTAGAGATTGTTGGCTAAGCTTCTCACAGCATCAGTACAAAGGAAAGTGCTGGAGATTGTTGGCTAAGCTTCTCACAGCATCAGTACGAAGGAAAGTGCTAGAGATTGTTGGCTAAGCTTCTCACAGCATCAGTACGAAGGAAAGTGCTAGAGATTGTTAGCTAAGCTTCTCACAGCATCAGTACAAGGAAAGTGCTAGAGATTGTTACCTAAGCTTCTCACAGCATCCGTACGAAGGAAAGTGCTAGAGATTGTTAGCTAAGCTTCTCACAGCATCAGTACGAAGGAAAGTGCTAGAGATTGTTGGCTAAGCTTCTCACAGCATCAGTACGAAAGAAAGTGCTAGAGATTGTCGGCTAAGCTTCTCACAGCATCAGTACGAAGGAAAGTGCTAGAGATTGTTGGCTAAGCTTCTCATGGCATCAGTACGAAGGAAAGTGCTAGAGATTGTTGGCTAAGCTTCTCACGGCATCAGTACGAAGGAAAGTGCTAGAGATTGTTGGCTAAGCTTCTCACGGCATCAGTACGAAGGAAAGTGCTAGAGATTGTTGGCTAAGCTTCTCACGGCATCAGTACGAAGGAAAGTGCTAGAGATTGTTGGCTAAGCTTCTCACGGCATCATTACGAAGGAAAGTGCTAGAGATTGTTGGCTAAGCTTCTCACAGCATCAATACAAGGAAAGTGCTAGAGATTGTTGGCTAAGCTTCTCACAGCATCAGTACGAATGAAAGTGCTAGAGATTGTTGGCTAAGCTTCTCACAGCATCAGTACGAAGGAAAGTGCTAGAGATTGTTGGCTAAGCTTCTCACAGCATCAGTACGAAGGAAAGTGCTAGAGATTGTTGGCTAAGCTTCTCACAGCATCAGTACGAAGGAAAGTGCTAGAGATTGTTGGCTAAGCTTCTCACAGCATCAGTACGAAGGAAGGTGCTAGAGATTGTTGGCTAAGCTTCTCACAGCATCAGTACAAGGAAAGTGCTAGAGATTGTTGGCTAAGCTTCTCACAGCATCAGTACGAAGGAAAGTGCTAGAGATTGTTAGCAAAGCTTCTCACAGCATCAGTACGAAGGAAAGTGCTAGAGATTGTTAGCTAAGCTTCTCACGGCATCAGTACGAAGGAAAGTGCTAGAGATTGTTGGCTAAGCTTCTCACAGCATCAGTACGAAGGAAAGTGCTAGAGATTGTTGGCTAAGCTTCTCACAGCATCAGTACGAAGGAAAGTGCTAGAGATTGTTGGCTAAGCTTCTCACAGCATCAGTACGAAGGAAAGTGCTAGAGATTGTTGGCTAAGCTTCTCACAGCATCAGTACGAAGGAAAGTGCTAGAGATTGTTAGCTAAGCTTCTCACAGCATCAGTACGAAGGAAAGTGCTAGAGATTGTTGGCTAAGCTTCTCACAGCATCAGTACGAAGGAAAGTGCTAGAGAATGTTGGCTAAGCTTCTCACAGCATCAGTACAAGGAAAGTGCTAGAGATTGTTGGCTAAGCTTCTCACAGCATCAGTACGAAGGAAAGTGCTAGAGGTTGTTGGCTAAGCTTCTCACAGCATCAGTACGAAGGAAAGTGCTAGAGATTGTTGGCTAAGCTTCTCACAGCATCAGTACGAAGGAAAGAGCAAGAGATTGTTGGCTAAGCTTCTCACAGCATCAGTACAAGGAAAATGCTAGAGATTGTTGGCTAAGCTTCTCACAGCATCAGTACGAAGGAAAGTGCTAGAGATTGTTGGCTAAGCTTCTCACAGCATCAGTACGAAGGAAAGTGCTAGAGATTGTTGGCTAAGCTTCTCACAGCATCAGTACTAAGGAAAGTGCTAGAGATTGTTGGCTAAGCTTCTCACAGCATCAGTACAAAGGAAAGTGCTAGAGATTGTTGGCTAAGCTTCTCACAGCATCAGTACGAAGGAAAGTGCTAGAGATTGTTGGCTAAGCTTCTCACAGCATCAGTACGAAGGAAAGTGCAAGAGATTGTTGGCTAAGCTTCTCACAGCATCAGTACGAAGGAAAGTGCTAGAGATTGTTGGCTAAGCTTCTCACAGCATCAGAACGAAGGAAAGTGCTAGAGATTGTTGGCTAAGCTTCTCACAGCATCAGTACGAAGGAAAGTGCTAGAGATTGTTGGCTAAGCTTCTCACAGCATCAGTACGAAGGAAAGTGCTAGAGATTGTTGGCTAAGCTTCTCACAGCATCAGTACGAAGGAAAGTGCTAGAGATTGTTGGCTAAGCTTCTCACAGCATCAGTACAAGGAAAGTGCTAGAGATTGTTGGCTAAGCTTCTCACAGCATCAGTACGAAGGAAAGTGCTAGAGATTGTTGGCTAAGCTTCTCACAGCATCAGTACGAAGGAAAGTGCTAGAGGTTGTTGGCTAAGCTTCTCACAGCATCAGTACGAAGGAAAGTGCTAGAGATTGTTGGCTAAGCTTCTCACTGCATCAGTACGAAGGAAAGTGCTAGAGATTGTTGGCTAAGCTTCTCACAGCATCAGTACGAAGGAAAGTGCTAGAGATTGTTGGCTAAGCTTCTCACAGCATCAGTACAAGGAAAGTGCTAGAGATTGTTGGCTAAGCTTCTCACAGCATCAGTACGAAGGAAAGTGCTAGAGATTGTTGGCTAAGCTTCTCACAGCATCAGTACGAAGGAAAGTGCTAGAGATTGTTGGCTAAGCTTCTCACACCATCAGTACGAAGGAAAGAGCTAGAGATTGTTGGCTAAGCTTCTCACAGCATCAGTACGAAGGAAAGTGCTAGAGATTGTTGGCTAAGCTTCTCACAGCATCAGTACGAAGGAAAGTGCTAGAGATTGTTGGCTAAGCTTCTCACAGCATCAGTACGAAGGAAAGTGCTAGAGATTGTTGGCTAAGCCTCTCGCAGCATCAGTACGAAGGAAAGTGCTAGAGATTGTTAACCAAATGACGCAAATGTAACAAATATTTAGTTGCCTGTTAAGAGACGTAACATTAGTAAGAAGAAGAAGAATGTATTTTAAGACGCGACAATAAAATCTGACAAGATTTCTTTATCTTTGCTTTTCTGATTCAAGTGTGGCAAAGTCTTTCACTTAGTTTACTTCAATCTTATATCTTGACCTTTTGTCAAAGTTCTGTTAAAATGTTCTTTATTATTGTTTGTGTCTGCCCACACTTGCCTTATCCGCGTGTTGCTGCGTCTACCTCTATTTTGTCCACTCTGTTGATTCCAGAATAAGAAACTGTTGGTTTCCTCATTGTGTTCCCTGTCCGACACCAGCGTCATTGCCTCATAATTTGTTTCACTGATATTTAATCACTGTTCCCCGTCAGCTCCATGTTTTTAATCAGTGTCAAGCCATTTTAATACGTCTATAATAATAATAATAGCCCCTTCAGTTATAACTGACTATGGGAATGCGCCCCTGAGGTGGCAGCCCTCAGCTGCTTATTTTCCTGGTGCTCCTTTCGACGTTTTCTCCCCTCCTCTGCTTCTTGTGTGAGCCTCTCTTCGCCCAATCTGAGGTGGTGCCGTAAATAGCATCGCCACTTAATGCGATCGGCAGCTTCATCCTCCCATGTTGCTGGATCCATGTCCAGTGCCCTCATATCTCTCTTGCACACATCTTTGAACCTCAGCTGTGGTCGCCCAACTGTTCTCTTGCCATCTGCTAATTGTCCGTAGAAGATATCTTTTGGGATGCGACCATTTTCCATGCGGCGAACATGGCCAAGCCAGCGAAGTCTGCGCTGTCTAAGCAGTGTATACATACTCTGAAGGCCAACACGTGACAACACCTCGACGTTTGTCACTTTATCTTTCCACGAGATGCCGAGGATGCTGCATAGACACCGTAAATGGAAGGTATTGAGCCTTCTTTCTTGCTTTGCATAGGTCGTCCAGGTCTCGCTGCCATATAGGAGTGTGCTGGTGACACAGGCGTTATATACCGCAGCTTTGGTCTTCATTGTGAGTTTGGAGTTTCCCCAAACACGCGATGTGAGACGGGCAAAGGTAGCTGCAGCTTTGCCAATGCGGCTGTCGATTTCTGTATCCAGTGAGAGTTTGTCATTGATGGTAGACCCTAGGTATGTGAAGTGGTGCACCACTGCCAATTCATAGTTATCGATAGTGATAACTGGTGCAGCACCCACATCCTGACTCAGCACATTCGTTTTCTTTAGACTTATTGTGAGGCCAAAGTCCTTGCATGCTTTAGGAAAGCAATTCATCAAGCTCTGATATACGTCTATTCTAAGCAAATTCAATAAGACTGCAGATAATAAAATTGTTTGGACAACTCGTCAGAACGTCACGCGTCAGAACGTCACGCGTCAGAACGTCACGCGTCAGAACGTCACGCTTCAGAACGTCACTCATCAGAACGCCACGCGTCAGTACACCACTCTTCAGATAAAAATCACAGTTAACCTTTTTGCTATTTAGGCTAAGGTCGTTATTTTCAATTTCTGTCACTGCTGTATCAATCCTAACATGTAAATCTTGCTCACTTCTCGCCTGTAAAACTGTATCATCAGCAGATCTCAAATTATTTATATTATGTCCACCAACTGATATTCATAACATGTCCTCCACGGATGGCATATTTTCACTGACTAGATCGAATATATAAGACGGCAGTACACATCCCTGTCTAACACCACTTTTAACCACTGAAGCATTGTTATTTGGCTTCCAGTTGTTACAGCTTTTTTTTTTTTTTTTTTTTTTTTTGCCAGTAAATGTTCTTTATCATCCTCAGGTCTTTAACTTCGATCTTTATGCTTACTAACATTTTGATAATTTTTTCGTGATTCACTTTGTCAAATGCCTTAGTGTAACATAACGCAAAAGTATACAGAATACAACACCAGGCACTATGCACAATTGCTTGAATCACTAGAGGTAACAGTAGGAATAAGGCCTCTTAACGTTGAGAAGAAAAGAATTTAGATTACATTTTATGTCCCAGGTACTAACAGACAACAATCAACCGACTTAGGCAGTGTTTGTGAAGAATCATTCAACAGTCTGGGACACCCCATTAGACCCCTCTAGATACCCAGTAGGATGGAAGTGCATAGAGGAATTGGAAGAACAACACACTATAATTAATTCAATAAACTGTAGTAGCAAACACACTTCAGTGATACCACACGGGAGCTCAATAAATCAAATATCGATTCTCATCTTGCAGAAAGAATTAATAAAAAAAAAAAAAAAAAGAGCAGAAAAAGCTGTATCAAAAGGATTGTCAAGATCTTTATAGCACAAATAAACAAGGGCAACGTAAAAGTATGCACTGTTCGGATCGAAAATAGAGTGAAGAACTCGGTATAGTAATACAAATTCCAGCATGGTAAAAAAAAATGTTAGAATAACAGAAAACGCAAATCGTTCTTCACATCAGAAATGGTGGCAATAGCCAAAGCACTAGAAATAACTACTGACAACCGGCTCCCCCCGCCCCCCTATTCAAAACTAACAACCTTAACAGACTTATTACGGTACCTTACAACCTTAACTAACAACCTTAACTAACAACCTTAACTAACAACCTTAACAGACTTATTGTCAGCAAATACAATACTAAGCAATCAATTCAACAAAGCAGACATAGCAGATAAATATTGCAACTGACCACAGGCTGCACAGTACTACTAGCATTGATACCTTTGCATGATGAAAAAAGAAGGAAATGAGGTGTCGGACAAAGAAGCAATAACAGGAAGAAGCAGCCCAAAACATAAAAACTCAAAGTTGGACTCAGCACAGATCAAATGCGAAATAAAAATATTATAACAAGTGATTGTACAGGAGATTGGAAAGAAAGCCAGAATGGCAGACACGCCTATACGCTGCAGAAAGATACAACACGAACATGTCAGACCAATAGACAGACAAGAATACCTGCAATTAGAATATATTAGACTGTGTGACGGTACGTCTTACTTTGTGCGTGTACTTTTATGCGCTCTCTCACTATTTAATCCACTCCGGCAGTATCACTTCTTTTTCTTTATTTTTCTCTCACCGATCATTTGGGATAATTTTTGCCTTGTCTTTAATTTTTGCTCTCTCCGTTGCATCTGTAGAGTTTAGTCTCTAACACTTCACTCCTCGACTGTTTGTGTTACGCCAGGTTTACTGACCCGGGCAGCAATAATATTTTATCACGTATTATCAGACTGACCATCTTTTCAAAGCGACTGTGCCTGTTTGTTCAAGCTTGCATTGTGCACGGTCTATGAATAGAACCCCAGATTGTGTGGCTAATCTGGCGGAGATCCATCTAGCGAAACACAGGTGGTAATGCGTAATTTGTTTCCGCTTAGACCATTCCTGTGTGTAATTATCTCAGATAATCTGTCTGGAACTCAAGATTTGTAGACGTTACGCCAGGAACACATGGTCACACTATGGTGAAAGGCAGATAGGTGCAGCTGGAAGTCTTACGCAACGATATGACACCAATGAAGATGTGTGGATAGGGGAATTTAGATAGGGGGATTTAATATTTTGAAAAAAGCGAGGGGATATTTTAAATGAAACACCCAACCCAGTGTGAGGAATTTGATTAGTTTGAAGTGAGAGCCGGAATATACAATGTATTTTATTGGCCCACTAGTCGGAAGTGCAATCTGTGATTTGCACTAACAACTGAGAATATAGTGCGATAAAAACACAGACACAGATCACACAGAGAGTCTGCAGCGCACAAGTCATATCAGCGCCTCCTAAAAGCCAGAAAAAAAGGAGACATTGGACTTAGAAATTCCACAACTATAAGTAACAGATCTAGTATTGGGCAACTTTGGAATTCACAAGTAAACCCGCATTTTTAATACTATCTCTAGAGCTATGAGCATCAAGCATTTTCTAGTCTTTTTTCTGCCACCCCTTCAAGAAGGCGTTGCCAAGAGGAGACGTAAGCGGTTATTATCAAAAGACTGTGGTGGTCCCAGAAGAACGAAGCAGTTTTTCTCACCTTCGGTTCACACGTTCATGCGAACCGACTAAGATGGGGAAAGCGCTGGCAGACCAAGAGACGAACGGGGAAGGCTAGAGCGGCAGACGCGGCTCAAAACGAGAATAGTTCCCTGATTTCAAATAAGGCGTGAACTTTAGCATGTAGCTGTTACCTTGCATTTCTTTAACTATATATTGGCATCGCCGAAAATGCAGTTTATCATTCGTTGCCAGAGATTTGAAGGAGTACTAGCTTATAGTAGAATATAACAAGATTTCTTTTGGATTTTCTTCTATATTGGAGTCTAATTCATTCTGTGCTATCGGTAATATATTAGTCTTGGGATTCAGTAGTTTAGTTCCTTCAGTTATTTCACTGGATTTTTGTGATTAATTTAAACATATTAAATAAATTCATAAGCAAAGTTTTCCAGATGTAAATTAAATAATATAACTACCCGTTATTTCCCGAGATAATAGATGT
This sequence comes from Oreohelix idahoensis, assembly GCA_024509875.1. NCBI lineage: Eukaryota > Metazoa > Mollusca > Gastropoda > Stylommatophora > Oreohelicidae > Oreohelix > Oreohelix idahoensis. Next base: position 224,583 of record JAMPIV010007033.1, read on the forward strand.
GTAACATAATTTTAAAAACGCTAGTCGAGCGAAATTGGTTATTAACCCTATAATTCTATTTCATCTTGCGTAAATTTTAAGTAATTAACAGTTCATAGGTAGTGGTAATTAAATCGATACATTAGCTAGTCACTCGTGTAGTCTTTAAATCTAAATAATTTAAATACCAGAGTGATTTTACAGGTCTTATACAAAACGCGGGTGTTAGAAATAATTATAGTAGTATTGCTTGTTTTATATATTCTCTTTTATACAGATGATCAGACCTTGCGATCCAACGGTTTTTGATATATAGAGAGTCATGTTCAGATGGCTTATGGCATCCCCATTTATATGTTCCTAACTGTCACGTGAAAGATAATTTATTTTACCATCTTGTCCATAATTTGATTACTCCCTTAAAATGTTCTGTTTTCCGAGACATTTTGTATTTTCGTTTCTTTCATATTCTACCTACATTTTTTCACCTTCTCAACCCCACCCGAGGTTGTTTACGCTGGCCAGCTGCGGTCAGCTAACGCTAGACGTAATGTTATCTAAACGCACCTGTTCGACCAGAGAAACATTTCTCGGGTCCGCTTTAAGTGTTAGAACGAGCCAAAGACGGTTTCTGTGAAAGAAACGGTTCGTTAGCGGCGGGTACCCTCTGTGGTCCCAACAGGGGAATTTCTCTGGTCGCTTTAAAACGTTTGATGACGAGCGGCTGGTACCCTTTGAGGCCTGGGTAACGAGTGTGATCTGTTTCAGGGGAAGATAACAATCGCGGTCAGTCTTTGGGTTTTCGCCCCTTAGACAAGATAGAGCATAATGTTATGCATTTCTCTACCTGGGGAACTTTCGCACGATTTCTTTTGTCTTACTCTAGATTACGTCTTTCGCCGAACTTCTGTAGAAATATGCAGGCCGGGGGGAGCGTCCCTTGTGATCTATAAGAGTAGACTGGTTTTAATAGACAAAGACATTCGTAAATTTTCCTGGCCCGTAGATGACCATCATGAGATAAGGCAAACTTTAACACAGTACTAGAATGTGTTTGCCTATGTTCTAGTCATTTTTCGGGTTTTCAGGAAGACCGAATCGCTAGAGCAGACTTCAGTCAGGCGAAGAAAGTCATATACTCTTCGATCTAGAGGGTTTCTGTATACATCTAGCAACGAATCGTCAACCCCGTTCCTGAATCAAAACCCCTTTTTTGTCAACGCCAAGTTAAGCTCACGCAGTGCAACGGAGCCAACGCAAAATCTGGAATCGCCAAATGCAGTAGTAGCTCTCTACTCGCCTATTGGATTACCAGCCAGAGCATCGCGGCTTCCAGAATATCAAACCCGCCCAGCATGCCTATAGCAGAACTCCATATCACCCGCCTTTTTTGTGGCTAAACGGGGCACTCAGCAAACCACAGCCAAACCAGTTTAAACAGGATTTACAGCCAAGCGGAGCCTTGCGCCGGATAAGCGCGCCTGGGACTTTTTGTCCCCAAGTGACTTCTTCTGGTGTATTTTCTGGATACTTAAAACCTCGCACGTATGAGCAGCCATCTATGGACAGGCTGTCGTTCAGTTTGTTTATTCGATCAGCAGGAAATAAATAGTCTTCCAGACCACCTCGCGCAATTAGGGAGGAATCACCAATGATAGCACCTATACAGTGATTTTATTCAGGTTAATTCCATCACCCATGGAGGATATGTACCAAAAAACCACTTACTGGAGCTATTTCATATGGTCCCGAAAGCGGACGGACTGACACTCAGTTATTTCATCTCTCTGTGTTCTACAGGTTTTATGAATGGTGGTGTGTGTGTGTGGTTGTTGGTGTATTTTGCATATTTTGGTTATTGATGATTAATTTTATGTTGTTGTGATGATATGCATTAATTCCATGCTTTTTCTTCTTTAATAAAGTTTACACCTTTATTAATACGCTGTTCACGACCTTTCCATCCATATTTGTATTTTTAGCTCTTTACTAGAATCTCTATGTATGATAAGAGAAAAGAGTTGAGAGCAGGAGATGCTTAGACAGCGAATAGTGAGTTGAGGCTTAGAGAGAGAGATCATTTTTGGTAAATCTTCTTCCAGGTTGTCTCAAGTCCATCTCCTATTTACACCTTATCTAAAGTGTAATCTATAACTCTGTCAGTCCACTATCCCTTGTCGATTTCACTACTGTTGTCCAACTCGACAAATACTCTACACTCTAACTCAACCACGACAAATGGGGTCTCGCCGCGGAATTTGAACTACATCTGCAGCAATCGCAACAGATGAGGTTGCAGTCTGGTAGGAATCTCTCACAAGATTCTATCTTGATTCTTAGAGTTTAGTGTTCGGCAGATTATAGGAATTTCTTTCCCCTAGACATATCGTACTATTTCTTTTGGGTGGAAGTCGGAACAGCGTTTTTTCTCCACAGCAATCATAAATATTTAGTTACATTTATTGTTCATGCTACACATGAGACAGCTGGTAAAGGTTGATGGTATCACTGCTGAGTTTTTGGTTGACAAATCTGACGACTATTGTTGTAAAAGTCAGAAAATTTTTTTTTTAAGGGTTAATATTTTTTTCAGGAGTAGCTCTTTAATCGGAGATAAGAAGCTACAGATAGTCAGTTACTAGCTTGCATATGTACCAAGGGAGGGTGTTCATTCGGATGATAGTAACCAATCCTCTCAATAGCTTAGTACTGACATAACTGGGGTGAAGTGATAGTAATAAGTTTTACATCACTTACATTTTTTGGAGTTTTTGGGTTTTTGCTTGTCGCAATCAGAGTAGCTTCAAACTTTCTTGATTTTAAAGTTCCCAGGCTAGCCTAGATTTTATTGATTATTAAGTTAATCAGCACCTAGTGGACTAGGTAACTAAGATCTCTAGGTTCTATTCTTCTATAGTGTTTGCTCACCCTGATATAATGGCCGATCTAGATAAAGTGCATAGGATTGCCCTCGAGGTAGCTAAGTACATGGAGTACAAGGATAGCGAAATCCAGCCCTTTCTAGAATTTGCAGTAAGCCTGCAGGATCAATACGAGGTAGACAATTGGTTTGACAGCCGTTTAATCTTAGCATGGTCCTGTAAACAAACTGGGGAGAGTGAAGCATTCACCCGACAGTATGTAGAAGAAGTGATAGAAGATGAGAAGCAAAGGGAAAAGCAAAGACAAGAACGGGACAAGCAATTGGAAATGGAGCAACAAAAACGGGACAAGCAATTGGAAACGGAGCAACAAGAACGGGACAAGCAATTGGAAATAGAGCGACAAGAATGGGACAGGCTACACCAAATCAGAATGAATGAACTGGATAGCCAAATTCGGAGGGTGGAAACAGATACTAAATGTAGTCACTCTACTTCCCCTTCTACTGTGCCCTTAACGGTCAACGCCCCTGCAAACCTTGCGCCCATGAAAGAAAACTTGCCTGCTAAAACCGAACCCCAACTCCAGAAAATTGACTTTCCTTTGGACTTGGATCCGAAGCCCGAACAAGGAAAGAATTTACGTCGGGACAGCAGACCTAAAGCCACGGGAAAAATTACGCAACGTTCCCAGGCATGGAAACTGCACAAAGGTGAGACAGGTGCTAACAAGCATTGTAATACGGATTGTTCCCGTCTGGCAAGCGGCGAACCCCGAGCCTCTCACGCTCCAGACCGAGCAGCACCTAACCGACACGTGACGTCGAGAAAAGGGAGCCACACCCTATCACGTTATATTTCGCAAGATTCCCGGCCCGACAGCGAAAAACCATATGCAGAGGCGTATCCCTCCAACTCAACGATCGTAGAATGGAGGCGCCGCTCCTCTTATCACCGTGAGCTTAAAAGGTGCAAGAATAAGTCGCCTGCTAAAAGGGTTAAACTTTCCAAACCGTTCCAAGGAACTTTGGAAAAACACACCGAGAGTTTTTTCTCGGGCACTTCGCGATCTAACGGGATCTCAAACCGTCCAGTCCGTTGCATGCAGACTGCGGAGCCTGTCAACCAGGAAGTGGATCTCGCATTGCAGGACAAAGTTCAACTGACGCCAGTAACTTCCTCAGGGGAGGGCAAAGTTGACGTTTATAATGGACACAGGGTTCCAGGCGAAGGGATCCCTGGTATTCCATTTGAGTCTCTCACACTTCTCAGGGCAGAAGACAGTGAGAAAAGCTGCCTTACTACTGTACAAGGAGCCATTGTTGAGAGCCTTGGCTCACGTCATGCTAGTAATGGGAAAGCGACTCAACAAACTCTGCAACTCGCAGATATTACCTATCTGTCTACACGGATAGAAGCTACGGAGATCTGTTATGATTTAGTAGAACCCCAGAATGCGATCGATTACTCTTTGCTTCAGGCAGCAGAGTTTTCTCATTCAAATCGCATTATTCCAGTGGTCTCAACCCCACTGATGGACAGCAAAGTAGTCGCCTCCGCCAGGCCATTACAGAACAACTTGATCATTTCCGTTGACCAAGCCAGAGTTGTGACTGGCAAGGCAAGGAAAGCTCCAGACCCGCCTTTAGACGGCACAGGTCTGAAGATTGATCAATGCTCCCGCCGAAACAGCGGAGTAGGTGTGGAGAGGCAGAAGAAAAATGCTAGCATTTCTTCGGCCAACGACCGGCTGTATTTGCCAACTAGGGTTACACGCGCGCGGAAAACCCCGACAGACTGCAGCTATCGAGGGTTATTCAAGTCCGCGACAGGTAAACCCATAACGGAAATTAAACAGCCCGAGTCCAGCAACGATTACACTGCACATAACAGGCGGATTACCTATGCAGTGGCCAGTGAGTTCAGGCGGGGCCGAAACTCACAACAGGTGCGGATAATTTTCCGGACCATGGACAGACAAAGCAAATTGAGGAAGGAAGGTCATGTTCACACGGAAACAGATTATGTCAGTGTTCAGTGGCCTCGCAAAATCCCATTCGCTGAACGTCTATTAGACAGAGGGAAGAAAAGAAATGAACTCGGAGCTAGTCATACAGACAGACAGAAATTGGAAACGTATTTGGTTTTATGAGTATAGGATGTTCCAATGGCAGGTAACAAAAGACGATGGAAAAGATAAATTACTGTCATTTTTGTCCGTATTCCTCGAACTTTAAAAGGGGGGGCACTTGTCACGTGAAAGATAATTTATTTTACCATCTTGTCCATAATTTGATTACTCCCTTAAATGTTCTGTTTTCCGAGACATTTTGTATTTTCGTTTCTTTCATATTCTACCTACATTTTTTCACCTTCTCAACCCCACCCGAGGTTGTTTACGCTGGCCAGCTGCGGTCAGCTAACGCTAGACGTAATGTTATCTAAACGCACCTGTTCGACCAGAGAAACATTTCTTGGGTCCGCTTTAAGTGTTAGAACGAGCCAAAGACGGTTTCTGTGAAAGAAACGGTTCGTTAGCGGCGGGTACCCTCTGTGGTCCCAACAGGGGAATTTCTCTGGTCGCTTTAAAACGTTTGATGACGAGCGGCTGGTACCCTTTGAGGCCTGGGTAACGAGTGTGATCTGTTTCCGGGGAAGATAACAATCGCGGTCAGTCTTTGGGTTTTCGCCCCTTAGACAAGATAGAGCATAATGTTATGCATTTCTCTACCTGGGGAACTTTCGCACGATTTCTTTTGTCTTACTCTAGATTACGTCTTTCGCCGAACTTCTGTAGAAATATGCAGGCCGGGGGGAGCGTCCCTTGTGATCTATAAGAGTAGACTGGTTTTAATAGACAAAGACATTCGTAAATTTTCCTGGCCCGTAGATGACCATCATGAGATAAGGCAAACTTTAACACAGTACTAGAATGTGTTTGCCTATGTTCTAGTCATTTTTCGGGTTTTCAGGAAGACCGAATCGCTAGAGCAGACTTCAGTCAGGCGAAGAAAGTCATATACTCTTCGATCTAGAGGGTTTCTGTATACATCTAGCAACGAATCGTCAACCCCGTTCCTGAATCAAAACCCCTTTTTTGTCAACGCCAAGTTAAGCTCACGCAGTGCAACGGAGCCAACGCAAAATCTGGAATCGCCAAATGCAGTAGTAGCTCTCTACTCGCCTATTGGATTACCAGCCAGAGCATCGCGGCTTCCAGAATATCAAACCCGCCCAGCATGCCTATAGCAGAACTCCATATCACCCGCCTTTTTTGTGCCTAAACGGGGCACTCAGCAAACCACAGCCAAACCAGTTTAAACAGGATTTACAGCCAAGCGGAGCCTTGCGCCGGATAAGCGCGCCTGGGACTTTTTGTCCTCAAGTGACTTCTTCTGGTGTATTTTCTGGATACTTAAAACCTCGCACGTATGAGCAGCCATCTATGGACAGGCTGTCGTTCAGTTTGTTTATTCGATCAGCAGGAAATAAATAGAGTCTTCCAGACCACCTCGCGCAATTAGGGAGGAATCACCAATGATAGCACCTATACAGTGATTTTATTCAGGTTAATTCCATCACCCATGGAGGATATGTACGAGAAAACCACTTACTGGAGCTATTTCATATGGTCCCGAAAGCGGACGGACTGACACTCAGTTATTTCATCTCTCTGTGTTCTACAGGTTTTATGAATGGTGGTGTGTGTGTGGTTGTTGGTGTATTTTGCATATTTTGGTTATTGATGATTAATTTTATGTTGTTGTGATGATATGCATTAATTCCATGCTTTTTCTTCTTTAATAAAGTTTACACCTTTATTAATACGCTGTTCACGACCTTTCCATCCATATTTGTATTTTTAGCTCTTTACTAGAATCTCTATGTATGATAAGAGAAAAGAGTTGAGAGCAGGAGATGCTTAGACAGTGAATAGTGAGTTGAGGCTTGGAGAGAGAGATCATTTTTGGTAAATCTTCTTCCAGGTTGTCTCAAGTCCATCTCCTATTTACACCTTATCTAAAGTGTAATCTATAACTCTGTCAGTCCACTATCCCTTGTCGATTTCACTACTGTTGTCCAACTCGACAAATACTCTACACTCTAACTCAACCACGACACTAACAACATACAAACATTGACTATACCAAAAATCTGATTGTTGGAGACCCTTATAAGTCCTCCACAAAACCAGTAGATCGGTTAAATAACCAAACCCACGTCAATGCTAAATGGTGTAACATTTAACTAGAACGGGACAATGCCAGATATATTATATTAAATCATATAAAGTTCCCTGACCTGATGAGGCAGAACTGACAGCACTACCCTATTTAATCAAAACCCATATGACAAGTAAACAGTGTTCCTACCACCAACTTCTCCAGAGAACATTTAAGGCTAGTTTGTCCAAGAACCACCTGTGAGTAACATTCTACTGTTGAGATATTTCCCAGTCATTACGACAGACTCCTAGAAACAAACTTAGTCCCTATAACAATCCCTGCAATCTGACGAAAAATCCTTGCCAGGAAAATTATAATCAACACACCATTTCAGCGAAATCTCCGAGCAAAATTAGCAGTGGCTATATGGAGCTTTCTGTGGCTGGACTGGACACAATAATAAGACATACATAATAGTCTTAAGAACTGTGTGTGATTAATTCTATGGACATATGCAGCCGACAGAGGGGGTAAGTGTGAATGAAAGTGAGCTCGCTGAATGAATGCGAGAAGGGAAAACGGAATGAAAGAATTTAGTTTCTAAATGTTTACTACTAATATAACACCTTCCTTTTATCTACTCTTTCACTAAGGCGGAAGGCCCACGGGAAAGTTAAATTAAGGACATATCCTATATACCCGTCCCGTCTACCCCAATCCCATTCGTCAATCCTTTGTTTGATCTGTTGGGTAAACACGCCTCGGGTGGGATCATTTTCCTAGTTTTCCATGTTCCCGGGTCTATGAGAATATATATTGTTTATTCATTTTCCCTTTATGTAACTATGATTTCACCTGATGACATGATAACGTTGTATAAACTGTTGTAATGTATTTTTTTCTTTTCTAAAGATATAATAAATTTTATAAACCTTAGCTATTAGTTCTGGTCAAACCCTTCTCCTGCCCCATTATATGTGCCCACAGTTTACGTGTTCGTGTATACGTATGTACGTATTTATGTCACTAAATTGTTTGTGTGTGCGTACGAGAGGATAGTGTAGTAGAATCTGTATCTAGTGAAATAATAGTTCTTCATTTTAGCGGGTCGTGCTATATAGGTGAGTTGAGCAATCACTCAACCCAAGACAGTATTTTTCTTACACTCGGCATTCCTCGTAAACAGGACTATTTCTCACACCTTTCTCTCACATAGCTTTCCACTATCTCACCCCTGCTCGATTGGGACAATAAAAATAAAGCCTATATAAAACTCACGACAGGGAGTAGTGATGAGTAATGAGTGATGATCACCTCACATGTACCTAAGTTGTAACATATTAATTTGTGATATTTATGTACCTTTTTTAATTGTAATTCAGTCAACTCATTATTCACGCATTTCAGACGCAATTTCCTAGTTAACAATCAGAAGGTTATTGGTGAATTTTCAGCATATTCCCTGAGTTACACTGTGTGCTCGGGAATTTAATTCTTCTTAGAGGTTAACATTGGTGGGTGGAGCGCATGACAATGGGTTTTTTAGTTTGCGGCGAACAAATGTACTTAGCAGGCATTTGTTTCTTTCTATTTGTCTAAAGTTCGTGGTTACAAGCCATCAGACGATTTGTGTTACTAACGCCTCTAGTGTGAGAGAAAAGCAGCCACCCTAACCGCCTACAGTGGAAGAGAGTGTGAATAAGGCTTTCGTCATCACAGAATTGATGAACCACAGCTGCAGGACTCCCTTATAAAAGTTAAGTGCTTGTAAAAAGGCACCAGCAAAAATGACTTTTGATATATTCTCACCCTAAATCTCAGTGAAGAGAAAATTTGATTCCAACATAAAATCACCAGCATGTTTATTTTAAACTGTTAATACTAATTGATTATTAAATTTGTTACCTGTTGTTTTAAAAATAAACAATCATAGTCGATTCAGTTTCTTATAGGTATGAAAGCAAACATATGAGCCAGAATATTATATATATATATATATATATATATATATATATATATATATATATATATATATATATATATATATATATATATATATATATATATATATATATATATATATATATATATATACCTAGACATACATTTACCTCTAAACAGAGCTATATCTTATAAGAGGTATTTCGTTGGATTACACCAACTGGGGGCTTGAACGGGCTAAACCATTGCTTAAATCCTTCACAAAAGGCGACGGACCAGATATAATACGTTAACAATTGTTCAGCCCAATGCAACATTGTTCGTGACTGCTGGAAGTATCTTGTGAAATCTACCTTAAGGTAGAAGTGTCATTAATCTTCTATCTACATCTCTGCCACGAGTAATCTTGCGCGCAGGTAGATACCGAGGAAGCCAATATTAGATACTCTTGAGTTTTGGTCACTGTTGGACCACTACTGCAAAGCAGAGGAAGCAATCCGTGACAGACTGCAACTATAAATTACAGTATCTTTATGACAGTCAGATATCACATGATCATCCCTACAAAACGAGGTGGTTCCTCTGAAACTCCCATTAACGGCGTTGTCTTATGAGGAAGTTCCTTCGATTCATAACTGTACAAGTGACAATACGACGGTCATTTTCCCCTTGATTTTCAGTCGATTTGTGTATGAGAGCTCACGATAGTCTTGACTAAAATGTCTAACTGGTGTCTCGTCTGCTTCCAGGTCCTAAAGCTTTAGAAGTATTTTGAACAGATAGCTCTCTTCTCTCTCTCCCCCGTTATCTAATTTTGTCTTTGTTGACAACCGCCTGCTTTTGTCTACACCTGAAGATTCAGTAGATTCAATATCAAGAGGTCTTTCAACTATCAACGGTTGACGCACCTGGCAGGAGGTGATGCTCATCCCCAAAGACAGAAAGTTTACCACCAAATAAAAGAAAGTACACCGGATTCCTCCTACCAGGTTGCGGAGAGTTGAGTGACCTCTAGATAAGGGGTTAGCTGTGAGTACAAATAAACAGCCGCGGACAAAAACAGATTTTTCGGGCAGATAGGGCTCGTGAATCTTGGTTGGGAGCCTATCTAGGAGAATGTAAAACTTTGATTTCAAACCTCCGCTGCCGGGCGGGAATATCCGTTTACGGGAAAGACTTCGGGAGTAAACCCTGAGGATAAATCTGGAGTCGGGGTCTTTAAGGAACCTTAATGTTGATTTAACATTATTCTGGCAACTCCTGCGACGTGGCTGGTACCAAACTGTATTGGCTACTGCCAGTACTTTTGACCTACTGGCTACGTGGAAAGGAGGATGCTGCACGGGCAACAGCTTGATCTAAGTATAGTCTGTGGCCAAGCTCGTGTCATGGAGAGAACACTCCAGCTTGATCTAATTATAGTCTGTGGTCAAGCTCGTGTCATAGAGAGAACACTCCAGCTTCACCTTATGGTGTCGTCACAACACGGAAAGCAGCAGTTACCGATTATTAGCATCTTGCCCAATAGGCGAATGGCATGGCGCCAGGGGCTACTTCCGACAGAGTTTCTAGTATCTCACTGGACAGCTACCGCCCGCTTCATGCTGGTCAGCCCCCAGTCAATTAGTTGTTGTCCCGCTATTGTCTGCTTTCCTCATTTGGATATTTTCTACTGGCTTCTGGCACATGGCAAAAGGACAGTCGGGCTACCGCAGCTGAGGTTCAAAGATGTATGCAAGAGAGACATGAGGGCCCTGGACATAAATACAGCAACCTGGAAGGGTGAAGCTGTCAGGCCACTACAGCTGAGGTTCGGCCACTACAGCTGAGGTTCAAAGATGTATGCAAGAGAGACATGAGGGCCCTGGACATAAATACAGCAACCTGGAAGGGTGAAGCTGTCAGGCCACTACAGCTGAGGTTCAAAGATGTATGTAAGAGAGACATGAGGGCCCTGGACATAAATACAGCAACCTGGAAGGGTGAAGCTGTCAGGCCACTACAGCTGAGGTTCAAAGATGTATGTAAGAGAGACATGAGGGCCCTGGACATAAATACAGCAACCTGGAAGGGTGAAGCTGTCAGGCCACTACAGCTGAGGTTCAAAGATGTATGCAAGAGAGACATGAGGACCCTGGACATAAATACAGCAACCTGGAAGGGTGAAGCTGTCAGGCCACTACAGCTGAGGTTCAAAGATGTATGCAAGAGAGACATGAGGGCCCTGGACATAAATACAGCAACCTGGAAGGGTGAAGCTGTCAGGCCACTACAGCTGAGGTTCAAAGATGTATGCAAGAGAGACATGAGGGCCCTGGACATAAATACAGCAACCTGGAAGGGTGAAGCTATCAGGCCACTACAGCTGAGGTTCAAAGACGTATGCAAGAGAGACATGAGGGCCCTGGACATAAATACAGCAACCTGGAAGGGTGAAGCTGTCAGGCCACTACAGCTGAGGTTCAAAGATGTATGCAAGAGAGACATGAGGGCCCTGGACATAAATACAGCAACCTGGAAGGGTGAAGCTGTCAGGCCACTACAGCTGAGGTTCAAAGATGTATGCAAGAGAGACATGAGGACCCTGGACATAAATATAGCAGCCTGGAAGGGTGAAGCTGTCAGGCCACTACAGCTGAGGTTCAAAGATGTATGCAAGAGAGACATGAGGGCCCTGGACATAAATACAGCAACCTGGAAGGGTGAAGCTGTCAGGCCACTACAGCTGAGGTTCAAAGATGTATGCAAGAGAGCAAGGGAGAAGCTGTCAGGCCAGCAGCTGAGGTTCAAAGATGTATGCAAGAGAGACATGAGGAGCACTGGACATAAATACAGCAACCTGGAAGGGTGAAGCTGTCAGGCCACTACAGCTGAGGTTCAAAGATGTATGCAAGAGAGACATGAGGAGCACTGGACATAAATACAGCAACCTGGAAGGGTGAAGCTGTCAGGCCACTACAGCTGAGGTTCAAAGATGTATGCAAGAGAGACATGAGGAGCACTTGACATAAATACAGCAACCTGGAAGGGTGAAGCTGTCAGGCCACTACAGCTGAGGTTCAAAGATGTATGCAAGAGAGACATGAGGGCCCTGGACATAAATACAGCAACCTGGAAGGGTGAAGCTGTCAGGCCACTACAGCTGAGGTTCAAAGATGTATGCAAGAGAGACATGAGGAGCACTGGACATAAATACAGCAACATGGAAGGGTGAAGCTGCCGATCGCACCAAGTGGCGATGCTCCCTACGGTGCCACCTCAGGTTTAGCAAAAAAGCTCTCACAACAAGCAGAATTTATGTATTTTTTAAATAAAATATCCCGTTCAACCCTTGATGGGTTATAATTATGACATATGGTGTACTAATTCAAGAAAACAAAGTCAGATTTCCAATATCCAAATATAGCACCTTCATCCCCCCTCCACTCAGTCCAAATCAAAACTTAATGAGGGTGTCCGAGATTATATCAAATGACTGAAGAGACAACCACTACTATACCGGATTATTAATCACGACTGATGTTTGGTCTAACCTCATGTGCCCTGTAACAGGGCACTAGTCTAACCTCACATGTGTAATAATAATAATAAATTCTTTAAGCACCAAACACGGCGCATAAGGCAGAAACCAGTGCTCTCCAGGTTGTACTCGCTTTTATTGTCCTTTTTTTTTTTAAACTTAGTTCTCACTATCTTTTCTTTTGTTCGTCTGTCCATGAAGAAGACCTTGTGGCCGTTACGTAGATTTTGTCTCGTCTTTTGTCCTAGTAAGACGCATTACTTTTCCATTTTTTTTCTCTCAACTCCACCGATTACCCCCCGTCTTGCTGAAGTCCATCTCATTTCCTAAAAAAAGGTAATTTTTCATGACCTGAAGGTCTTTTAAATTTGGACATGCGCCCTAATATAACCGACTAGGTGAACGGAACGCGCCTCGCCAAAATTGTATTTTTAAAAAATCTCATTTGCATATCTGGATTTGATGCACAACTCGGCTGATCGAGTTATGACCAAGGGACCTGACTCGCAGAAAACGCTGTTCGCGTTTCAGCCAATGGGGACGAAACAAATTGACCGTGACCTATATCGCCCGATGTAAACATTTAACGAGTGCGCCACATGATTGTCAAACAGATGTTCGGTAGACGAGTAGACAACATTGACAGCTACATCTAATTGCAAGACGACAAACTTGAGCCACTCGCTGCCGTGAAAAACAAGGGAGGAAAAATGGTCCATGAGAAAAGTAAACACGTTGCTATCTGTGGAGCAGGACCGGTAAGTGCTGTACAAGAGATAATCACGTAATGCATTCACAAAATTGTTACTAACATTTCGACTGTTCTCTCTCAAACTTTGTTAGGATACCTGCAGTGAAATAACTTCGTAGTCATGTTACCCTTCCCACATCTCCCAGTTTTAAAAATCACTTTTATGTAAAGTAAAAAAAGTTTCAAATCTTTGCTCCTCAAAATGACCTAGGTAACTGCAAAATGTAAACAAACAGTATTTAGCAAGAACAGAAGTTAATATATAGTGATATGTGAGTATGTGGCAGGTAGAGCGAAGATCTAGTGGTGTTCGTATAAACCATATTACTTATGACAATCGAAAGTCAAGTAAATATCGGACAAAACCCCCCAGGACTTTACATTCACCCCTCTGTTTCTTTTTCGCTTTTTTTGTGTGGTTTTCTTTCTTTTTTTTTTTTTTTACAAACACACTATTTGGTAATTTGGATTTGACCTATACTACTCCTCAAAAGTCAAGGGCCACTTAGAAAAACCTTGGTTGAAACCATAAAACAAATCTGAGATAAACGTAATTGGTATCAGTCAAAACGGCATTTATTGGATACCAAATTGACATGTCACGTAAAGAAATGGAAACACACATTCAAACGCAATGAGGCTGTGAAGTGTGTCACCCACCTTTTCAAAAGTCACACAATAGATATTGAACAAATAGACATTTCAAAATCGGGTATGACCACCGTTTGCAGCAAGGCATTCAAGACAGCGTAGATGCATCGAGTCCACAAGGGTCCGAAGAGTATCCTGAGGAACAGCTTGCCATTCCTGAAGCAGAAATGCAGTCAGCTGTGCAACATCCATTGGCAGGGGGTGATTTGTTGCAATCTTCGACCAAGGACATCCCAGAGATGCTCAATCGGAGAAAGGTCAGGTGAATGAGCTGGCCACGCCATCCTGATGATCCCATGTTGCTGAATAAACTCATTCACCACACGAGCTCGATGGGGTCGAGCGTTATCATCTTGGAGGATGGCATTACCACCTATGTCCTCCAGAGCAGGCTGAACAATTGGAATTGGTCTCAAGATTTCGTTCTGGTATCTTGGGCCGGTCAAGTTGCCTTGGATGATGTAGAGTGGGGTCCTGCCGTGTCTGTAGAAGCCTCCCCAGACCATGACAGAACCCCTACCATAACGATCCACCTCTCGAATTGTGTCATCAGTAAATCGCTCTCCTGGTCATCTCCAAACTCGAATCCTGCCATCATTGAATGAAACAGTGAAGCGAGATTCATCAGTGAAGAGAACTTGACTCCATTGTTGCCTTGTCCATCGGATGTGCTCGCGACACCAAGCAACACGGGCTCTGCGATGAGCAGGAGTAAGAGGGATTCTGATTGCAGGACATCGAGCAGCCAGTCCAAATTCATGTAAACGTCTGCGAATGGTGCTTTGACTGACATTAACGTTTACAGTTTGTCTCAGCTGACATCTTAGAGTGGAACAAGTCACTGTTCGATGGCGCAGGGCTGACAACAAGAGGTACCGGTCATCATGTCTATTGGTGCATCTAGGGCGACCTGGCCGGTGGCGATCCTCCACACTTCCTGTGGCCTGAAATCTCTCCAAAATTCTTTGGATAGTAGAGTGTGACACTGCAAGCCGTGTAGCAACCTCACGGACAGATAAACCACTTTCAACCCACGCTATAGCCCTCATTCTGTGTAAGGTGTCAAGACTTCTTCTCGGTGGCATGGTTTTTGCAAGTGGTGAAACTACCCTAAGTCTGCTGATTTTAAAACAAATTAAGAGTGAACTCTGTTCACGAAAAGTCGCCATTGCACGTGGAATGTCAATCAGCACGATTACTTCAACTGTTTGGTTGTACGGAAGTTTGAAAAAACAAATTAAAAATGTGAATTTATGGTCAGCAAACCAAATTGCACGTGATCACCATGGTTGTCGGTGAGTTGTTTTATGCTTAATGTGCATAGAGGACTGTCAGAGGAAGATATTGCACCCATTTTTACTAAAAACTTCCTTCATTTAATCATTCTAAGCGCTTATATAAATGTGTATTGAAAATAATAGGGTGGCCCTTGACTTTTGACGAGTAGTACATTTACAATGATTGGACAGGAGATATGATGTCACTTTCGCATGTCCGCAATTATACATATTATTTTGACTTGACAAACACTATAGGACCTATATCCTAATTATAACCCTTCAAAGGTTGAACTAATGAGGATGTCCTGAGAGAGGCCAATGCACCAAGGAAACTTTTTTCAGAAGTTAGAAAGAAGCAATCCATTTTTTTTGGGCATGTTATGAGAAGAGGAAAGATGGAATATATCGTAACAACAGGTAAGATTGAAGGAAAGAGAGATAGGGGAAGAAAAAGAGAGCAAATACTGGACAGTTTGACAGCGTGGCATGGAAGGAGGTCAACAACAGAATTGATAAATTGTACTGGAGACAGGAAGTTGTGAAGAGACATGATCTCCTACGCCACTAGGCACGGCACTTGAAGAAGAAGAAGAGGTTGAACGAGATATTTCTCATAATCAATTTAAGAAAAAAATTTTCTTCAAAGTTTCTATTTTTCACTCAGTGTTGAAAGAAAAACTCCGCCTAGTCTGGTCCCAAGCCCGGCTGAAAAAGGAGGAGGGTGGCCTGCATGGAGGCCGTAAGGAGGCAGCTCCTCCATCATGCAAAGCCACAACAGGCCAATCACCTGTTTGTCTTAAAACACGATTACAAGAAATGCAAGATAGAAAACCAGACTGATTCTAAAGGCAATGAACTGGAACGGACTACGACTTGTGGAACATGGAATCAAAGGACTATAAATGGGAAGGAAGAGGAGCTGGTGGAAGAGATCAGGAAAGCAAAATTAGAAATCCTGGGTTTAACGGAAACAAAAAAAAAGGGACAAGGAGTTATGGATCTCGATGGCAACACGCTGCTCTACAGTGGTGTACCCATATCTGAAAGAGCTAAAGGGGGCGTGGGTTGTATTGTGGCCAAAAACCAAAAAGATAATATCAAGGGATGGAACTTTGTCTCGGAGCGCATTATGGTTGTAAAACTAAAAGAAGGAGAAACCATAGTCAACCTGGTCATAGTGTATGGGCCAAATGAAGATAAGAGAGCAGAAGTCAAGGAGGAATTCTTCGAGCTGCTTCAAAGGTCAGTGGACGACTGCCTTGTTGAAAATATCGAGATCGGAGATTTCAATGCTACAGTTGGAAATGACCATGCTAGATGGGGTGGATTTATCGGAAGATATGGAAAAGATACTCTCAATGACAATGGAAAGCGACTCCTTAGATTCTGCACTGAGCAAAATCTGATCATTACAAACACAAAGTTCTCCCATAAGTGCATACATGCATACACTAGATGTGAACCAAACAGGAATGAGAAGTAAGTGATCGACCATGCCATAGTTAGGAGAAGAGAAAGAGGACACATTGGTGGACAGAGGAAGTTAAAGAGAAAATAAGAGAGAAGAAAAAGGCATGGAAACAATACTTAGGGGCTAAAAACACAGCAGGAAAAACAGAGAAATATAGAGAGTGTGTGATACTCAAAACAGAAGCAGTGAACAAGGTGCTAGCAGCAAAACAGAAATCCTGGGAAGAATTTTGAGAAAAGCTAGAAAAAGATGCTCAAGAAAACCAGAAATTGTTCTATAAGACCCTAAAGAACATGAGGAAGGAAAAACAATGCCCTCTTAAATTTATAAAGGACAAGCAAAGCAGATTGCTTACTGCCCCAAAGGAAGTAATGGAAAGATGCAAAGAATATTTCTCAGAAGTCTTTGATGGTGAGCAAGGTCAAGCATCAGGAATGATAACCACTAGCACAGAAGAGTAAACCTATGGTGGTAAAGATGACATAAAGATGGAAGAACTGAAGGCAGCACTGGAGAAAATCAAGATGGGCAAAGCAGCAGGGCATGATGGTATAACACCAGAAATTGTTAAGTACATGGGAGCAGCAGGCGACCTATTACTCCTGAGGGTCCTACAGGCAGCGTGGTGCAACATGACCATACCAAAGGATTGGGAGATTGCCATCATAACACCCATTTTCAAAAAGGGTGGAAACCGTAGAGGCACATCCCTTCTCAGTGTCCCTGGTAAAACCTACTGTAAAATCCTGGAGCAGAGACTCAAATGGATGAGGTCAGTGTGGCTTCCGAGCAAACCGAAGTACTCAAGACCTAATCTTCACACTCAGACAGCTGAGTGAAAAAGCCCTTGAGTATAAGAGTGAGATCCGTCTTTGTTTCATAGATCTGGAAAAGGCGTTTGACAGGGTCCCCTGGAGCAAACTTTGGGACTGTTTGGCAAGAAAGAACATTCCAGCACCTTTGATTCATGCTATACAGAGCTTCTACAAGTCTTGCAGAAATTATGTGAGGACGGCAAACCAAAATCAGAAGAGTTCAGGACCACCACTGGTGTAAGACATGATGATATCCTGTTACCTTATCTTTTCATACTCCTCATGGACGATGTCATCAAGGCATGTAAGGAGAGTACAAGAAAGTATTCAGTGGGGTACTGGAAGATGAGACAGGTCTGTATTTCAGAACTGGCATTTGCTGACGATGTTGCCCTGATTGCTGAATCAGAGGCACATCTCCAATCCAACCTGCAAGTCTAGAAGGAAGAACTGGAGAAGAGAGGGATGGTCATAAGCAGCTCTAAAACAAAATCCATAGTGATATCACGAGAAGAAAGAAGACATCAGATTAAGCTGGGAGAACAGGCCCTGGAGCAGGTCAACCACTTTAAATACCTCGGAGCTGTCATAGACCGGAAGGGGAGGCATTAAAGAAGAGTTGGCTACCCGAAGAGTAGCAGCTATGAGACTTTGTCAGGCCATGAAATGAGGATTCCTCAGCAAAAGAGAAGTTGGTAAGAAGACGAAGATGGCTGTATACCGTTCTACCTATGTCCCAGTCTTGACATATGGATGCGAGTCATGGGCAATGACTACAACCCACAAAAGCCAGATCCAAACCTCAGAAATGAGGTATCTGAGGAAGGTAGTTGAAGTAACAAGAAGAGACATGGTCCGCAACCAGACGATATGTCAAGGCCTAAAAACCCAACCCCTGCAGAGCCAAGTAGAATAGTCCCAACTAAGATGGTTTGGCCATGTCTGCAGAATGGGAGAAGATCGTCTACCACGGCAAGCATGGGAAACTAAGAGCCAGGGTTCCAGACTTCCAGGATGACCCAAAGTCCGCTGGGAGGACAACATTAGACAATCTTTGAAGGGCCGAGGGCTAGAATGGAACCAAGTCAAGAGGAAGACGGCCGATAGAATAGTATGGCGCTCTCTCTTACAAACCTCTACACCTCACGATAGAAGAGGAACAACTAAGTAGTAGAATGTAGTTTTTTATTGGTACAAAATATGTACATATGTTTCTGGAATAGCTATATTTTGTTATACGGGATATTGAGGCAGGATTTCCACCAGAGAGACAGATCTGTGTAGAAAGATACAGAGATATAAATGTTATGATCCTCAGTAGGTCTCATCTCACATGCCCTAGATGACCCTAAAATCTTCTGAATGATACAATTATCCACTTCTCAACAAAGTTTTTAGTATATCATTAGTGTAATAGTCTCACAAGTATCTATTCTTGTAAATGTTCATGTTTGTTCAACTTTGAACTGTTTAAACTTTGTACTGCAGTTAAGTGGTTTTTAAAACATAGACGCGAAAACACCCAAGAAACAGCTTATATGGATTAAATGATTCTGGCAATCACCCAGGTCTCTAGCCTTGTCAAAAAATCAATCTCCCATTGATCCAAACCTTTGTTAGCCCTACGGTGAAGGCTCACTTAACCACATATTCTGATAATTTGGCTGATACGTTTTTTAAATTGTTTGGGCTGATAACATCAAAGAATGGGCAGGACACGGTTTTTCCACACTTGTACGCATTGCTGAGGATAGAGAGCAGTGGAGGACCCTGTCTGCTGATGCTTCCACCATGGCACCCCTACGACCCATGACCGGTTACGGGCTGAGATGAGATGATGACAATGTATCACTCAATTTCACCATTCACCAGTTATTACATTTTCTAGCTACATCATTGGTTATTACATCATTTGTAGCTGCATCATAGGCGTAAGATACCATGGTGCTGATCATGATGGAAGTGCAGTAGAGAAAAAAACTGAAAGAATCAATGCCATTTAATAATTTGGCCCTTCCTCTCATAATTCATTGTTTTTTTCCAGGTCGGTGCTCTCTGTGCCTGTTACATGGCCAGACGTGGTTACAAAGTGGACTTGTATGAAATGAGGGAAGGTAAATTCTAGTTAATGTTCTTATAAATCCTTGTTTATATTTTATGTTCAATGTCCTGTATACAAAGATTTTTAAAAATATTTTCATGCTACAGAACTTGGCTGGAGAGGATAACTCATAGTCTTCTGAAACTTCACCCCAAAAATTTCTTCACAGAAACTTTCAAAACAGTATCAGCAGTGTCCCTATTAGAAGCCACTAAACATTATCATCAAAGTGCCTACAAAAGCCACTAAACATTATCATCAAAGTGCCCCTACAGTAGCCACTAAACATTTTCATCAGTGTACCCCTACAGTAGCCACTAAATATTATCATCAAAGTGCCTACAGAAGCCACTAAACATCAGTGCCCCTACAGTAGCCACTAAACATTATCATCAGAGTGCCCCTATGGAACCCACTAAACATTATCATCAGAGTGCCAATACAGAAGCCACTAAACATTATCATCAAAGTGTCCCCACAGAAGCCACTAAACATTATCATAAGTGTGAACATTATCATCAGTGTGTCCCCACAGAAGCCACTAAACATTATCATCAGTGTGTCTCTACAGAAGCCACTAAACATTATCATCAATGTGTCCGTACAGAAACTTTAAAAACGTTACTAAGTTTTTTCCAACAGTAAACGCTAAAAACACAACCAGTTTCCCGGTTGAACTAACTAAATGTATCACTGAAATGTTCCCACAGAAACACTACACATCACTAAAATATTCCCACAGAAGCTTCTAAAAATCATCAAGACACCTTTACAGAAAACACTAAAAACATCAGTGTTATCCAGCAGAAAAACAATACCAAAGTATTCTAGTGTAACCCACTTAATACATATCTACAGAAATTACTAACCAGCACGACTAAAGTGCTCCAACAAAAACCACTAAACAGTACTAAAATATTTCCATAGAAGCCCCTAAAAACACATCACCAGAGTATGTCCACAACAATTTTTAAACAGTATCGCTAAAGGGAAATTACTCAAGCATTCCGGATGACCCCATATCCATAATTATCTTTCCACTTTTTGCGGTAAACATAGGGAGTCCATGCACTTCATTTTACTTAGCAACTGAAGCATTCACTGCCAACTTACAAGATTTCTGTCACAGTACCATTTGGTGGGGAAATCGGTCTTCCATCTTGCAGACAGGGATGCTAACCACAATACTATCAAGATGTACTAAAAATCTACTAAGAACATCCCCACAAAAACCACACAACTATAACATCAAAATATTACCTAAAAAAAACCCACTGTAAACAGCGCCAAAACTTTGCTGTAGAAACCATTAAATAGCATCTTATAATGTCCTGGAAGAAACCATCATATAACATAATTAAAGTTTTGCCATTGAAACAACAAATGTTATCAAGACTCTCAAGAAACCTGAAAAGAACACCATAGAAACCCTGGCCTGGAAAATAAAAGGGAAAGAAATGTAATAAATAAAAGTTTTTTTTTAAAAGAGACCTGGAGGCTAAGATTAAAACCAAGGATCATCATTTGAGAATCCTACAAAAATTAATTGTATGTGGCTTGCCTTCTGTTGTATGTGGCTTTGCTTGGCTTGTCTTTGACTCTGTATACTTGATTGTTTGTGACTACCTGGTTAAGATTAAAACCATAGATCATTGTTGGAGAATCTTACAGAAGATTGCATTTGATTGTACTTCATTGTGTGTAACTTTCAGGCTAATGTTAAACCATAGATCATTGTTGGAGAATCTTATAGAAGGTTACCTTTGATTGTACTTCATTGTGTGTAGCTTTCAGGCTAATGTTAAACCATGGATCATTGTTGGAGAATCCTACAGAAGATGGTCTATCATTGTTTGTGATTGCATTGCTTGAGACATATACAGTTGGCGATAATAGGTCAAGCAGAAAGTTAAAAGTGAACATACAAGATAAATAGAAGTTTTATTTTCTTCGAATCTATCATTGTAAAAAGTGAAATAGTTAACCATTACAAATGATATTTCTTGGTAAATTATTAGATTTACGAAAGTTGGGTGTTGTACGAGGCAGAAGTATCAACTTGGCTGTCTCCTGCAGAGGAAGGGAAGCACTGAAAATAATTGGACTGGAAGAGCAAGTAACAGCACATGGAATCCCAATGCATTCTCGCATGATCCACGATCTTGATGGCAAGAGGAGACCAATTCAGTATGGAACAAAAGATCAGGTAATCCATCGTGATATCTTCATTTAACAGTTGCTGATGGTCACTCTTATTTCAAATTATTCAGTCATCTAGTTATTTCTTCTCAATTTTGTAATGGAAAAACTTAACGTGAATAAAATAGACATTGTGCAATATTGCTTAACATTTAGCTGAATTTTCTTAACTCTGAGTTTATGGCACACCACTTCAAGTGGCTCATGGTTCAGCCCAAAAATATAGCACACCACTTCAAGTGGCACATAATGGTGAGTTCTATAAATTGAAGTTTAAGCAAAAGTAACAAAACTTTCTTCCAGTCAAATATTTCTATTGTCTTTTTCAGTAACTCTCGTGTTTACATGTGCTAGACATTTTTTTAAATTTAGAGTGTGGTGTTCGTTTTTAATAAAATAAGCAATGGATACTTATTGAAAACAATCTTTTTTCTGGCTGAAATGGCTTCATGTTCAAATTTTCCTAAGCAAAGATTATTGGTTGAACATGCATCACAGCTTATTCTTTCATGAATTGGAAATGAAAATGATGAGTTATTGAGTATCAATAGTTCTGGGAGTCACGTGAATTTAGCAGTAAATCAGCAGATTCTGAGTATGAGGGGCATCTCCCCTAGCTGTAGAATAGTAAAAGAGGTGAGAAAAGAAAAGGTAAAGGCCCTATAAAAGAAACGAAAGATAGATGCAGAACACAGCTTAGACCAGGAACAACTACAGCTGATGCTATTATGATTCTGGTTAACTTTGAAGCAGAGGTTGATGGAATGAAGTTGGTCAGGGTTCAATTCAGAATTCATTTTGCTTGTGACAAACAATTGCAGATTGTCATAAAAACTTTATTTATGATCAGAAACAATTGAAACTTCTCTATATTATGTGAAGATGAATATAATCTGAAATAAAAATGGTTCTAGTACTTTCAGTTTTGTATGATCCTTTAAATATTGTGGTAAGGGCAAAAAAAATGTTTGTTTTATTTTTTTAATATTTATTATTGTACATGTTTTATGCATTATATCATAAATAAATAAATTAAGGCAGATACAGTAACAGCAGTCATGTCTCAAAATTTATTCCCTAAAATGAGCTCATCAAAACGTGATTTTTGAGCTCATTTACAAAGCTTAAACAAGCCCATAAATACATACATAACCTGGCAGGAAATGTCAAGAATTTATTGATTATTTGTATTTGACAGTACATCATGTCACTTGACCGTCGATTCTTGAATGAGACACTTCTTACAGGTAAGAGCTTGAACGTGTACTACTTGGAATATATATGTACATATACAGTATATACTCGAGTGTAAGTCGAGAAATGTATTTATATTTTGGAGCTTAAAAAAAACCTACCCCTACTTATAGGCAAGTAAAACAAAAATTCATGAAATCGGTCAGTGTTGTGCACCTCCCACTCCCTTTCCCCTTCCCACCACATACTGGGTTACATTTCATAGGCAGAAATTTGGGACTCTATTCCCACTTTTTGCGCAAAATAAATGCTAAGCCCCCACCCATTTTGTTGTACAAGCACGGAGATCTCGGCTCCCGCAAGCAATTTAAAAAAACTCTATTGTATCAGATGCCTCATTCTGTCTATTCATAAGCTTCAAGGCTCAGCCCTAACAGTTTTTTTTTTCATCTTCCGAATTCCTTACCTATCCTTTGCTTGACCGTTATATGTCCACTGACTGATACAACAGAATACACGGCTATAAACATGAAATACAGTAGTCCCATCCACCAGACACCCACTTTCTAGGGTATGCTATATGTTGGTATGCTATATGTTGATATGCTATATGTTGATATGCTATATGTTGGTATGCTATATGTTGGTATGCTGTATGTTGAAAGTGAAGCTTAAAATTCTGCATTCATGAAAGTGGGAAGCCAACAGAATGCAAAACTGGTATCCTTCAGATAAAAACTTGCTGCTTCATTACAAATTTTTAACAATCTTAAAAAATAGGAGTGCTGGTCTCTCGCGGCAAACGTGCTTGGTTCAATTCACAGTACCGACATGCTCCAGTCTACCCAGCTGTAAATGGGTACCTGACTTTGAGTTAGGGAAGGAAAAGACAGCGAGGAAGGAACTGGTCACCCCCACCTCTCGATGCTGGACCTAGTATGGTGAAGTCTCTAACACTTCACTCCCCTACGGCAGTATGTGCTATGGGACTACCTTGTTATCTTCAAAAATACATGAAAATGTTTGAATCATTTTAGGCTGTAATGGTAATTATTAAATCAAAAACATAAACTCGATACAAGATACAAACAATCAGTAAATAAAATAAGGTCCATCATGCTTTCGTACTTCCTGTCCCGTCATGCGTACACTGACATGCACAGGCTGTTTAAATCATTTCTTGTAAATATTCTGGCATTTAGTTAGAAAAAAAATATTTTTCTTAAAGATGCTATTACAATGAGTTTGAAAAGAAAGCGTACTTCTTGCGAGGCTGGCTTTAAGCTGAAAGTGTTAGAATTTGCAGAAAGCCATGGCAATTCCAGTGCAATGCGGGAAATCAGAATCGACAAAAAACGTGCTCGTGAAGAAGAAATTATGAATGGATATTAACTCAACGGCAAAATGGTTGCATCATTATTCAAGAATTACTGCGAATTCCAGCCCTAAAATTTAAAAGCAGTGGAAAATATCGCAATATGCCATAAATATCGTAACTTCTTGCATCTGTATTTTTTTACTTTGACTTACAATCAGATTATTCATTTTGGAAGTTGTTAAGTCCAAAAGTCTAGGGATCGACTTATAGTCAGATCAACCATTACTTGAGTATATACGACAGTGAAAACTTTAATAAATTCAGAGTTGTGAATGATAATTGGTCTGCAGTAGGTTGACCTCAAATATTTACAGCTGTAATTTAATTTAGTCTTGTATAATTTTGATTTCTTTAACATTCTTTTCTTCTTTGATCCTTAGCCGCCAACCATCAAAGCAGTCAGTGGCCAAACGGCCCGGTGGCATCTTGTAGGGCAGCAACAAACCAATTCCACTCTGCCCGGTCGGTGGCCATCGTTCGCACAGTGCCCCAACTTTGGTTCATTCTTTGCATCTCGGCTTACACTGTTCTCTGCCAAGTTGTTTTTGGTCGGCCTCTCTTTCGCTTTCCCTCGGGGGTCCATAGCATAGCTGTTCTTGTGATGGTATCCTGCTTTAACATATTCATCTACAATTGGTTAATTCTGAATCTATCTCAGTTTCTATTACCAGCATGTCAAAAGACTGAGTCCTGTCTCCCAAAAAAAAACCAAACTGAAGTACAAAACTGAGGAAGCTGTTAAGCAGAGATCTGACATTATCTCAAAAATTAGTCATTTTTTTAATGAACACATTGTCATATGTGTTACTGTGTGAGGCATTGGTTAGTATTATAAATATCATGCAGGAGACCATCGTTTGCCTCCACTGAAGAGCCAAATGTGATAGATGTTACAGCTCAAAAGATTTTTTTCCCCATTGTTTTACCAATGTCTTACCATTGTCTTATTTTAGATAGTTGAGTATTAACGTTCATTCACTAAACTTCATATATATTTATCTGCCAGTGTTGTATTATTTCATTTCATTTCTTAGTGGCTTGACAGAGTTTGTATTCATCTGACCTATACCTTGAAGGTTAACGGTCAATATTCATATAACAGAACTGGAACTTTCAAACGACTTCAGTGAATAAGTCTCGTTCGGACGACTACAATATTTTAATAATCATTCATTGTTTCATCATGAATTCCAGACAGTAAGATATTTCAAATTAGAGGAATCTTGAACATCACAGTCTACAGTAACAGTTCATCAGACATTGCACATCTGTTATTTCACGTATTAAATATCGTTCATGTCTTTTAACCAAATGCTTGGCATAATTATCATATTTATGCAGTACTAATATTTCTGCTAACTAGTCCATTAGGATCACTGCCTAATCAATAAACACATCGAAACTCTGTCTATATTATCCACTTAGTTTGGCATTACTAGCCGGGCTCTATCAGCCGTTATATCTTATCTCCGCGTTCGTATTTCACGAATATCGCGTCTAAGAATTATTGCATTTAAATACTACTGCCTTACATAATTCTGGACTCACTGGTCCTTACATTATTCAGGGTTCGTAGCAACCTGGAAAAACCTGGAAAAGGCTGGAAAACGAAAAAAAAAATTCCAGGTCTTAATAAGGCGGGAAAAATAGCTAAAAGCCTTGAATTTCCCGCATCAGACCTGGAAAAAAATACGAATCGAAAGTTGGATGCTTGGTGTCCATTTTTTGTTTATTGGTGGTATTTTTCGTTAAACTTCAGTTACCGTAGAATTTTTACTTTCCTTTGCACACTAAATCCATTTCCAGACGTTTTCGGCGGTTTGCGTTAATGACGTGAACGCACAAATTTATTTTTAGCGCTCGCGTATGCTATTCGAATCAAGCATCGCCACCTTTGAAATTATTATTTAGAAAACATGCCTGGTTGTCACTTTCAGTATAAATGGCTAGAAATGCCAAGTTATAAAACATGGATAGTGCCTGGAAAAACTGCAAATTACGCAAACTGCACCATGTGTAAAAAAGAAATATATTTGACCTGCATGGGAGAAAGTCCAGTAAAATCGCATGCTACTGTAAAAAACACTTCTTCTTCTTCTTTCGTTCGCTTGAAATATATTGTCTATATCTGCAATGTTGTTTCTTGTATAAACTTCACTGTCTTTTGTAGTTCATACAGAGGTCCATATAGTTTTGCTTCTAGTGTTGTTTCTCTGGGCCAGTGGGTTTGCCTCAATATATCATATTCGGGGCAATCTTGAAGTACGTGCTCCGCAGTCTGGGGTGCCTGTCCACATGTACACATGGCTGAATTGCCAATCTTGAATTTTGTATACATGTGGCTGCAGAGGTGGTTGTGTCCTGTTCTGAGGCGCAGAATGACTATTTGTTCTGATCTGTTCATAGCTTGGTAGTCATCCTGCGTTGATGTTGGTGGCTTTCTGATAGATTTGATCATCTTTTTCTTCTGATGGTACGTAACTGGTACATTCGGTTGCTCGTCTGCAGCACCTTCTTTAGCCAGTCCGTCTGCTCTCTCGTTTCCTGGTATTCCACAATGAGACGGTATCCACTGCATGGCGACTCTGCGCTGGTTGCACAGTTCAGAAAGTAGGGCTTGTATACCTGGCAATTTTCTGGACTGAAGTGCTTGGAGTGCTGATCTTGCATCTGTCAGGAATACTACAGGCTGTGGACCGAGATTGGTGTTCAGTAGTTTCTCAGTTGCCACCTTGATTGCCTGGACTTCTGCATCATAGTTGTTACAGAATTTCCCTGTTGGTACTCTGACCGTATCCCTAGTGTTGTTTGGGTATTCTATGTACACTCCTGCTCCTCCATTCTTTACTGCATTCTGTGCTGACCCATCCGTGTATACTCGGACCCAGAGGTCCTGTGGGTATTCATCATCCAGGAAACTGAGAGTGACTGTCCTACGTTGCACGCTGTTCTGTTCATCCCTGTCGAATATTCCTTTCACTTTTGTGTGGATGTGTACTGGTAGTCCATGCTCCTCTCTCCAAGGGGTTTGTTCTGGCACAGACTTTAGGGGGCTGTTAACTTCAGGCAGGTCTGAGGTTTGTCTACGAAATCGTTTGGCCTGGTGGATAAAGCTGCTTCTTTTCAGTCGTCCCATTGCTAGGTTTTGGAATCTGTCCTTCATTGGATGGCTCGGCATACAGAGGAACTTTTCTGCCTGTGTTAGCACTTTTGTGTCTCTGCGTTCTCTCAGTGCTTGTATCCTCCCCATTTTCTCCATCTCCACTATAGGCGTCGATTTCATTGCCCCCGTGATGACCCTAAGCGCCTGGTTTTGCACCTTATCTAGCTCTTGTAATGTGGTGTTTGATGCTGGACACCATGCAGCTGACCCATATTCCAGGTGTGGTCGTATGCCCTGCTGGTAAACTTTACTAAGTATTTTCCCGCTGGCTCCCCATGTGGTTCCACTTAGTTTTCTCAGGATGGCTAGCTTCCTCCTGGCCTTTGTTGCTGCCTTGTTGATGTGCTGCTTCCACGTCAGCCTATCATCGAATGTAACTCCGAGATAGGTGGGTTGTTTATCTTCTCTCAGGAGCTCTTCGTTTATCTTGATGACACCAGCTTTTTGTTTGGGAGAGAGGGTGAAGAGCGTAGTGCTGCACTTGTCTGTGTTGATGCTGACACACCATCTATTTGCCCATGAGGTTAAAGCATCTATAGCTCTTTGTAGCAGTTTGGTAGCCACTGTTGCATGCTCATCTGTGCACCATATTACCAGGTCATCCGCGTACATTGCCACTTTCATTCCATGCGGTAGTTCAGCAACCAGGTCGTTGATGTAGACAAGGAAAAGTGTGGGGGACAGAACCCCTCCCTGAGGGACGCCATGACGCAGTAGAATTTTCTTACTCTTGAGGCCATCTAGTTGTACTCGGGCTCTTCTGTTATGCAAGTATGCTTTCACCCATTTGTACATCTTACCATTCACTCTACAATTTCTCAGTTTCTTCAGAAGCCCTTCTTTCCAAACCTTGTCAAATGCTTTCCTTAGATCTATCCATGCTGCTAGTACCAGTTTCTTATCTTGGAACGCATCCTCAATCTCTTGGGAAAGGTAAGTTGCCTGATCTTCGGTGGAATAACACTGCCTAAAGCCCGCCTGCTGTGGTACAAGAAGGTTTTCACTTTCAAGGTACCACTGTAGCCTGAGGTTGATGATACGTTCCATTGTTTTGCAGAGGCAGCTTGTAAGGCTGATTGGTCTGTAGCTGGAGGCAGTGGAACTGTCTTTTCCTGGTTTTAGGAGTGGTATCATGATTGCTTCCCTCCAGGTCTGTGGAACTCTGCCTGAGTTCCAACAGATATTAAAGATCTGCAGCAGCTTTGTTTTTGCTGCGGTTCCCAAGTTCTTAATCATTTCATTGGACACTCCATCAACTCCTGGCGACTTTCTCATTTTCAATTTGGATATTGCAAGCTCCAGTTCTCTGAATGTGATTGGTGCCTCCATAACTTCAGGTATGGTTCCATCTCGTCCTGCGTGTTGTTGTTTCTCACGAGTCTCCTGTTGCTTCTCTGGGCTAACTTCGATGTTGTTGTCTTTAGCAAAGGAGTCTGCAAAGTGATCAGCTGCCTGTTTTCCCATGAGGATGTTTCCATCTTTATACAGAGCAATCCTAAAGTTTCTCCCTGTACCTTCATCGTTAAGTTGCTTTACCAGCTTCCACAGTTTCCTCGAATCTCTTTCGAAGTTCAAGGACTCTGTTTTCTCCTTCCAGCTTCTTCGCCTGGCCTGCAACTTGGCCCTTTGAAATTTGGCCTTAGCTTGCTGGTAGTTATTGTAGTGTTCTTGGCATGGACTGGCCTCTGCCTGCTTTCGAGATGTTTCCACGTCGTTGTGCAGCTGCTCTAGTTCACTATTCCAATATGGTTTGTAGTGCTTACGAGCCCCTCTAGGTATTGTTTCATGAGCAGCCTGTAATATGCATCTGCTGAATTCATCGACTAGCTTATTGATGTCTTTGTCTACAGTCAGATCTCTAGCCAGTATACTAGTACGGTGCTGGTACATTGTCCAGTCTGCCTTCTTGTAGTTCCACCTAGAGAGAGTGCTGCTCTCCTTAACAAGTTCATTTTCCACAATTAGGAAGACTGGCTGGTGGTCGCTGCCTCCAAGTTGTTTCCCTACAACGCGTGTGGTGTTCCACTCCAGGCCGGGTGAGTGGAATGCCAGGTCTGGTGTAGAGGTGGTGTGCCATGACCTCGAGTAGAAGGTTGGTGGGTCGATTGGCTGGTTAATCAGGATAAGCCCATTGTCATCCTGCCAGTTTTCAAGCTCCTCACCTCTCCTGTCCATGTGATCATAGCCCCAGCTCTGTGAGTGGCTGTTGAAGTCTCCACATACAATCAGTCTTTCTTTTGCTGGGATTGTATCTAGTGCCAGTGGGCGGTCGCTCGAACAGTAGTAGTTGAGCAGGTGGAATTCTGAACTTTCTGTCCTGAGATGAAGCATCTGGTATTCCGCCCCCTCCATATATGTTTCAAGCTGACATGCACTGATGTTATTCCTCACGAGTGTCAGTATTCCACCCTTTCGCCTGTCTATTTGGTCAGATCGGTAGCACTGGTAGCCTCTGATTTTGAAGGCTATGTCTTTGTTGAGGTGGGTTTCTTGCAAGCAACATACATTTACTTGCTCTTCATTCAAGATGTTTTCGAGCTCTAATTTTTTGCTGTAGCCGTCTTTTTTACTATTGACGCCTTCAGCATTCCAGTGCATTATTTTAAATGGTCTTTTCTTTGCTTGGCCAGTAGCTCTATTCTCATGCCTCCTGGCTCCACGGGGCAATTGAGAAGGACCCCCAGTAGTAGGAGTTGGGCCCTTCCAAGGCAGAGGGCCCGGCACTGCGCCTGCCTGGGTGTCCGTCACAGGGCGAGTGCCATAACATTTTGCAGATATAGGCATACTTCCCATAGCGCATGTGCGTTGCATCCTGATTGCTGTGGTGCGCCTCTTGGCTGGTTGCCTCCGTCTTCAGCACCTTGACTTGCTAGGGCAGACTGTGGTCTTGCTCGAGTGTAGGAGGGCCTGGCCAGTCTTGGTTTTTCAGCCGCTGATGGCTGTACTTGAGCCCCATCTCCACGTCAAGGAGCTGGCCTCGATGGGGGTAAAAAACACTAAGAACTTGTCTCTGCGCATTCAAGTTGTATTAAATCGTTCATTTCAACTGTGGTAAGTAATAAATTCATTTATCTCATTTATAAAACATTTAAATGTCCAGTTTATAGATAGGCCTACTGTACTTGCGTCTGTAATGTACAATGTATTTACAGTTTTATTTTTAACCATGGCCAAAATTAAAGGGGGGGGGGGGGGGGGGGGGGTGGTGGTAAAGGCCTGCTGTTTCCAGTTAGATATTTAATAGATTTTCACATCATAAGTATTATAAGAATATTATCATACCTTCACCCTCCCAATTACTATATATTAGCTTTTGTTCTAGTTAAATGTTGTTTGACTATATTATGTATGCGTTTAGAACTTTGACTTGGTAAATATACATATCTTAGGCCTACTCATAAGTTATTTGTGTGTTCCTATTTTTTTTTTTTTAAACAGAAAAGAACACAACCCCAAGGAGCAGTTTTACCCTCAGAAACATCAAAACGTCTAACACTACCCCCTCGAACATATCAAAAACGTCTAACACTACCAGAAGACCTACAGATGTGACATCATTTGTGACCAAGGAAGAAACTCTTAGAGCTGAGATTATTTGGACTCTGTTTTCAGTCAAAAGTCACCATAGTTTTAATTCAAATACAGGAATTAATAAAATGTTTCAGAAAGTGTTTCCTGGTAGCTCTATTGCCAGACAGTTTGGTCTGTCTGAAAGGAAAACTTTCTACCTGGCCTCTTTTGGACTGGCTCCATATTTCACCTCACTTCTTGAGAGCCAGCTTAGCAAGAACAGTTACATTGTTCTGTTTGATGAAAGCATGAACAAATCAATGCAGCGAAAGCAAATGGATTTCCATGTTCGTTTCTGGGATGTAAATGTGATAGAAACACATTATCTTACATCAAAGTTTCTTTGACATGCTAGAGCTCTTGATATGCAGACTGCATTTGATGATGCATGCTCATCGTTAAATTTAGGACATTTGCTCCAACTGTCCATGGATGGATCTAATGTAAATTGGGCTTTTCATGACAAAATTAATGTGCTACTGAACCAGAACTATGGCATAGAACTACTGAATGTTGGAAGCTGTGGGCTGCACAAAGTTCATGGTGCCAGAACTGAATATATGTCCATTGATTTTTTTCAAACTTTTTTTCCCTGACACTGCTATAGATCTGACCACTGACGAAGTGAATAGGTACAGAGAAAATCACCTCGCTCTGCACACAGGCAGGAATATATTTCAAGCACTAACTGCCACAAAGTGGGGATTAAAACTATCTGCTCTCACTGATGCTAAAACATAATACTGCATGAAATTGAAAATTGATACTGGTAAAGAAAATTATGAAGGTTGTGTTGGGGCAACTTTCAGGGTTGTGAAAGATCTTCTGGATGGATAGGCAACAAGGGACATATTCTCTTACTATGGTAGTTTTTATTCAGCCTACAGCTTTATTCCAAGACCTGAAAGAAATTCAGATTGGTGCAGTTGGAACAGTAGCTGAAAATAGGAAGCATTTTCCTGAAGCACTGAAGAAAAAACAACTCAAATTGAATAAGGCAAATCATCCTGTGTTTTGTGCGACAGAAGATAAGGCATGCCGACAGTCACCTGGCATGATACAGAAATATTTAACCTTATATCTACTGTTCACTCCAATGATAATATAAACAAGACAGTTAGAAAGACACATTCTTTAGGGCAGATCAATTCAGGAGCCAGTGCTCGCAGAAAAATACAGCAAAAGTATGGGAGGTGTCGACCTCTTCGGCCAACTAGGTGCAAGCTATCTCTACCCACACAGATCCTATTTTTATACCATTTCTTAGTTGAAACTGCCCTGGTCAATGGGCACATAACCTACAACACTGCCAACTCTACAAAAAAAGATCAAAGCAAAGATCAGGATGTCAGTCTGACTCTTATTGAATCTGCTATTCTTAGACGCAATGTGACACCTTCAAAACCACAGGTCACAACAACACGACTTACTGAGCACCACTTCATTGATAAATATGAAAGGGCAAGGTACAAACCAGACTGTAACGTGTGTAAGGCTGCAGGGAACAGAAGCCAGACTTGGATGTACTGCCCAGATTGCAATGTACCTCTATGCCTGATACCCTGCTTCAAGTTATATCACACAGTCGACGATTATCAACGATCCAGACAAAGACTCTTGCAGAGGCCTACAGCTACAACTTCAACCCCAGTTAATCAAGGAAGCAGCTCAGACTCCAACTAGAGGTACTTAACTATTCAAACACTCATTGTCAGATGCCACAGAAGCAGAATACATTCAAACAAGACAAACACAAAAATTAAATTTTTTGTTTGCATTTTATTCACAATTTTTGTTAGCCTTTTATGTTGAAATACGTGGTTAATCGTTAAATCAGCACATCAATCAAGCTTATTTTATTCATTGCCATCCATGTCCCTAACATTTTATTGCACTGACATTGAACAAATTCACTATAAAGTGGAAAAAGATCATGGTTTTAAAACATCTTCTGAAATTTCTATAAATAGCCACACAAATTTAAGACGGTCACCATGATCATGTGACCAGTTTGCATAAAATATATTTTTTCGGATGTGGCAACCATTCATAATGATGCTCTGAAAATTTCAAAGGCCTATGTCTGTTTTTAAATTTTTTATGAATAAAAAAAAAAAAAAAAAAACCAGTTATTTTTAAAGAAATCTGCAAACACCCTTGGTAGTGGAAGACAGTAATGCTCCGGATTGCTGGTCAGCAAAGTGATAATTATATCTGAGAACATTAGATGAGGAAAATATTAGTTTCCCATCCTTGAAAATCACGTGCTTGGACCTGGAAAAGGCTGGAAAAACCCTGGAAAATGATTGAAGAAATTTGCTATGAACCCTGATTATTATTTTATTGGCTTTACAAGCACTATACATAATCCTTAGTGGTTCTACCACACAAATCTGAAAACACTGTTATATGCCCGAAGGCTACACACAAGACTCTCTGGTTGCTAACCTGACGCGTCGTACAACGTTTTACGCAAACCTTATTATTCTATTTAGTGGAGGTGTTGCAGGGTACGACCATCTGAATCAAGTTAAAACCAAAATGCTTCAAAATGCTCGCAAACCATGCAACAATCCTCAACATCCTGAAAGAAAACAGAGGCATTCAGTAATATCCTGCATGACATAAGTGATCTATTCTGAAGTGACCATCTCTGTTAGATTTTAGACAGATCAATGCTGTAAATGAGTTGGGAAGATCATCTTTTTTCTACTTCTTGTCCTACCTTCACTCTTTCTGCTGGATATCTATCAAATCATCACCTTTTTCATATCAACACATTGATGACACTTGTCTAGAGTTGTTGTTGACCAATCAACACCTTCTTCATATCTCCATATTGATGACACATGTCTAGAGTTGTTGTTGACCAATAATATCACATGTGTCTAGTTGTTGACCAATCTATCACTTGTGTCTAGAGTTGACCTCTAAATGAAGAGTTATGTTATGACACAAACTGCTTTGTCCTACAATTATTAATGGCAACAAGAGACAGGAACTCTGCCTAGGCCGGTCCCAAGCTCGGCTGAAAAAGAAGGAGGGCGATCTGCATGGCGGCTGTAAGGAGGCAGCCCCTCCATCATGCAAAGGCACAACAGGCCAATTACCTGTTTGCTTTAAATCACGATTACGCAAAATACAAGAGATAAAACCGGACTGATTCTAAAGGCGATGAACTGGAACGGACTACGACTTATGGAACATGGAACTTCAGAGTATAAATGGGAAGAAGAGGAGCTGGTGGATGAGGAAAGCAAAACTAGAAATCCTGGCTATAACGGAAACGAAGAAAAAGGGACAAGGAGTCATGGATCTCGATGGCGACATGCTGTTCTACAGTGGTGTACCCACATCTGAAAGAGCTAAAGGGGGCGTGGGTTGCATTGTGGCAAAAAACCAAACAGATAGTGTCAAGGGATGGAACTTTGTCTCGGAGTGATTTTTGGTTGTAAAACTAAAAGAAGGAGAAAACATAGTCAACCCTACATTAGTGTATGGGCCAAATGAGGATGAGAGAGCAGAGGTCAAGGAGGAATTGTTCGAGCTGCTTCAAAAGACAGTGGATGACTGCCTAGATGAAATTATCATGCTCAGAGATTTCAATGCCAGAGTTGGAAATGACCATGCTAGATGGGGTGGAGTTATCGGAAGATATGGAGAAGATACTCTCAATGACAATGGAAAGCGACTTCTTAGATTCTGCAGTGAGCAGAATCTGATCATTACAAACACAAAGTTCCCCAATACGCGCATACATGCATACACTAGATGTGAACCAACAAGGAATGAGAAGTAGGTGATCGAATATGCCATAGTTAGGAGAAGCTCAAGTTTGTATGTCTGGGATGCTAGAGTCTGGAGGGGGCCAGAGATTGGAAGTGATCACTACCTGCTAGCAATTAAAAGAACAACTGAAAGAGTTACTCAGCCTAGGAACTGCCCAACATCACGCAAGAAACTAAGTAAACGAACGGGAGAAATGAGCATTAAGACCTACAAGCTGAGAGAGCCAGAAATTAAGACCAGACATCAGGGGCTTATTGCTACAGTGGTGAGAAACACAGAAGAACAACCTGATGATCTGGAAACCCTCTGGCTTAAATTCAAGGACATCATAAAGACAGCTGCTGCAGAAGCATGTGATGAAGTCTGACTTGAAAACAAGAGAAAGAGGACACCTTGGTGGACAGAGGAAGTCAAAGAAAAAATAAGAGAGAAGAAAAAGGCATCGAAACAATACTTAGGAGCTAAAAATACAGCAGGACAAATAGAGAAATACAGAGAAAACTAGCTGTCATACCTGGCCCGGCTGGGTCCATTTTGGAATGGGTGTGTGTCCCATATGTCCTTTCGGTCCCATCTGTCCCGTCATTACCGTATGTCTGTCCCATATGTCCCATCCGTCTGTCCCATCTCCCCCGTCCATCCCATCATTACTGTACGTCTGTCCTGTCTTCCCCATATGTCCCATCGGTACCATCCATCCGTCCCATCACCCTGTCTGTCCCATCATTACCATACGTCTGTCCCGTCTCCCTGATCCGTCCCATATGTCGTGTCCGTCTTCCCCACCCATTCCATCGGAACCGTGCCGTATGTCCCATTCATCATTACTGTACGTCTGTCCCGTCTCCCCCTCCATCCCGTATGTCCCATCATTACCGTACGTCTGTCCCGTCTCCCCCGCCTGTCCCATCGGTACCGTCTCGTCCATCCCCTCAGTCGCGTCTCTGCCATCCGTCCCGTGTGTCATGTGCGTCTCATCAGTCTGTCATCAGTCCATCCCGTCTGTTCTGTCCATCTGTCCTGTCTCTGCCGTCCGCCAACGTCAGTCCCATCTGTCCGATCTATCTATCTATGTATCTATCTATCTATTTACCTATGTGTCTGTCCGTCCGTCCGTCTGTCTGTGCATCTATCTGTTTTAATTGCTATCGAATAATGTTCGATATTATAATGAAATAATATTTCCAGTTTGAAAAAAAAAATGTATTTAAAATTAAGTACCCATCGCCTTAAGAATGATTTTTTTTTTAAAACTTTTATTTGCGTTCCTTTTCAACTTACACAATCCTGTACATTTTACAAAATGGAATACATGGACAGTACATTTTAAAATGACATATGAACCCTCGTGCGTACTCACACTTTCATTTGCACACTTAAAAGAAAATATTAAGGGTTAAACATTTGAAATAAATTAATAGAGTACAATGGAATGGATCAAGTCAAACTAAAATTCTAAAGATGAAAAAAAGGTTATATTGGTTTATAGTTGATGAATTTTAAACGTTTGCTGACATGCATGTAATACATATGTATTCCCCCAAAAATGTGGGAAGGAAATAAAAAAACGCTATACATCGTTGATACACAGTATTATCTGCATATTAGTACATAAAAACACTTTCTTCCCTTTTTAAATACATTCATACCTTGCAAAACCTTAGTGCTTATTTGTCTGTGTAGAAACAGTCATTTTGAAACAGGTGGGTTTTATTGCGATTTCAATGAAAACATTGTCGGAAATACATGATTTAGGATATTGCATAGCAAAGGCTGCACCCACGCCAGCACACACATAAGTATATTCAAGAAAGCCGAGCAGGGATGTCTGTGTGCTGAAGGAACAACAGTGTACAATCTGGCTGCCAGAACAAAGGACCCATGAAGATACAATAGGTATCGCCTGGGCGAGATATCGAATGCCCCGGATTTAAGGAGAGTGGCCAGTGTGTGTTGCATAACACTTTTCTCTTAGGTTGAGCAAGTTTCAACTAACAATGTGATAGTTGAGCACACTCAGCCTAGAGCAGCCTTAAGGGCGGCTAGCCACACTGGCACGACGTGAAAGATCCAAGTTAACAGGGGGTAGTTTTGTAGTCAGTTTAATATCATAGTGACCAATGGGCCGCGTATCAGACATTAAGCCGATAAGAACAGACTTTTCTTCCTAACTGATCTTTATTCATATAAAACTTTAAGGACATGTACATTCTCATATAAAACATACACATACATATTTTAAAACTACTTTTGCATTCGAGCATTTATACAGAAATGAATACATAAATACCCTCTCACTTTACTTTAACGCAGCGATACTTTATGCATAGCGATTTGCTGTCAAGATATGACGAAAACTTTTAAATCAAAGGGAAAAAAAGTACATTTTATAACAGGGGTAGTCTATATTACATTCAGGTGTTTGCTTCTCCATTTTAATTAAAAACATTCTGGTGTGATGTACAGAACGTATTACATAGTAAAAACCGCACTCACACACACACTCTAAAAGAACCCTAAGGATAAGGTAGACGTAAGGCTGTCAGAACATAGGCGCCTGGAGAAAAGATGGGCGGGCTGGGGCGAGAGGCACACTATTGAAAGCCCTGGGTAGGAGAGTGGTCAGCATGTGTTGCGGCCTGCTTTGTTCCCCAGTTGTGGGCAGGTTCAATTAAAGATGTGTTGCCTTTCAAGAGGCTAGCATGCACTTTCTAAAGCGATTATCGACTAGGTAAGACGGAAAGTGCAAGTTAAGAGGCCAAGAGCTATTCGTTGTGCGCACAGCGGAGTAATTTGAGTGATTATTAATTAGGCCTAGAGCCTAAATCTAATTGTGAGTATATGGTTATATTTCCGAGACGCAAGCCGAGTGCGCACTGGCGGGTAAGTAAGTGAGTGTTTAGGCATTAGCAACACCAGGCATAAACGAAAAAGGGTTTTACGATCGCACATACGTCCTTTTTACTCGAGATAAGATCGGTTTCCGTGGCATTGACACATCGCAATATCACAGCCATGACAGACAGCAAGACTGCCCCAAGTACTCGCGGCCGGGACCGGCCCTTCTATAACTCCGGACAATACCGACTGATCTTAGCTTTGACATGCGTGTGACTGAGAGTCAGAGTGGCCCGACCCCTTGCTATTAAAGAAGATATAAACATTCTGATTTATGTAGAGCGTTTACGAGCGCTGGAGAAAAGAAAACAAGCGCTTCTATCCAGGCTGCACCCACCCGAATTCAGTAGTAACCCCTATGCCCAGAGAAGCCGCACGATGCCGAGATGATTTTACCCACCTGCAAGCACTATGAAGGAAGTCTTAGAGGCATTTCCTCAACCAGACGGTACAAGAGGAATCCATGTCGCTCTGAGACCATTTTAGATGCACTTGTAAGACCTTGAAGACGGAGCAACGATTTCCTTAGGCTCGTTCTTCAAGAAGCAACAGTAGAAGTAGCTGTGCTGCACATCGAAACCACAGAGAAGAGAGCTACCATCCCTCATCCTGAGGAAACAACAGCCGACAACTCAAGGGCTCAGACACACGATACCACACCGAATAACCAAGAACAAGATTCGAACCAAGCCTGTAGAAGGAAACAAAGACCAAACACTAAAAATACAAGCAACTCAGAAACGATACAGGAGAGGATTGTTAAGATCACCCAGACGTCAGGAAGTGAGGTCTCACTCAGGGCCCTACCGATTCAAAGTGATCAACATCCTCGAGGTGATCACTGGACGGAGAGGTATCGCCAAAGTAGGGAGGCACGAAAAGGGAGTAGTGCTTTCTCTCAACAACACAGACAAAAAACAAGCTCGCTGATGATCGAACTGGAATCCGGCCCAAAGGAAATCCAGTTGCCCCACCAACCACAAGTGGTGGTGGAAAAGTACAAGACAACAAAGAAGTTGGTCATCAGAGGGGTGGATACAAGATGTTCCGAAGGCGACGTCCACAGACGCCTTCAAGCTGAAAACACAAATCTTAAAATCACGCAGGTCGAAAGGCTAAAAACCTGGGCCAAGAAAGATACCAATCTGATGATAGTCACGGTAGAAGGATCGACAAGACCCGAGAGACTGACGCTCGAAACCACAACCAAAAAGACAGAAGCCTATATCCTCCGGTGATGCAGTGCTCCAACTGCCAGCAGTTCTCGCACACAAAAAAGACGTGCAGGAGAGATGCAGTTTGCCGGTATTGTGCGGGTAGTCACCAATATGGCTGACTACCCCAGGGCAAAGGAGGACCGCAACTACAAAGAAACTAACGTAAAAAAACCGTATCTGTGCAAACTGCCACGGAAACCACGGGGCAAGGTACAGAGGATGCCCTGTGTTCCAGGAAACTAAGAGCATCTTGAAGGAGGCCGTGTCTAAAAACATACCCTTCAAAGAGGCCAAACACAGAGTGAATGCGGATGCTACAGAAAAACAGCGCACGATTGACAGAAGACAGCTACACAAGCTGACCGCTGAAATCAACGAAATGAAAAGGAAACAGCAGAACGAAAGCAGAAACAAGCAGGATCCCGTAGACGACAAGGACAGCGGTGAAGACATAATAGATATGCAGAGCGCCAGAGAAATGTTACAGAGCGCCCAGGCAATGCTACAGGAAACAAAATCCATCAAACACGAGATAGAAGTTGACATCGCCAAACTCACAGAGCTAAAGGCAGAGAACGAACAAATACTCAAAAGAATTGAAACAATCACGAGATAGAAGTTGACATCGCCAAACTCACAGAGCTAAAGGCAGAGAACGAACAAATACTCGAATTGAATCAGAGAGAAGGATCGTTGAGGATATCCTTACAAAAACTAGAGAACAAAACAAAGAAACGAAAGACAAAATGAAAATCGACATCGTACAGCAAATGTTACTCAATCAAGACAGAGCATTAGCAGCCAGAAACGCTAGAACAGCTACTACCAACGATAATTGAAAAAGCACTGTCACAGATACAGGAGAGCAAGAAGACAAAAGCAACAGAAACTAGTAGCGTAGAAACACACAAAACTAAACGAGCCAGATAGTTGAGGCAGGACATAAAAAACACCATGAGAGCGACACGGCACCACAAACGGACAAAGAGGAATCCAGACAGCCAGCAAGTGGTCCTTTTCAGGACCAGTCACCTCCAGGACTACGAACGAGATACCAGTGAAGACGATAACACCCTATATACCCCAATTATAACCAAATTTCAGGTTGAACAGGGTATCACAGCAACATAGTAGAAGAAAACAACAACAACAACAACAACAGCAGGGACCTTTCCTAGTATCATCCCACACGAGAGAGCAAACGACGAGGTGACCGGTGTAGGTAGCAGATGGACCAGAGCACGTAAGCTGTAAGTCTTAGCGCATTTTGTAGAATTTAGCATTCGTGTTCTATAAGTCTGAATCAGCACGTGAGTTAATTTAAATTAGCTTTAGTATTCTGTAGTTTTATTATTAGTATTCAGCGTGTCTGTTCTAATGTTTAAATGAAAAAGTGAATGTGTTTCCAGGACCTGATAATTTAGTCTTAAAATATAATTGAGTGGAGATAATGTGCGGGTAGATTTCACTAATGCTAAGTCCAGATTGCGGCTGTAAGAGCGATTATTTCATTCATCAGAAAGGCAAATTTAGTAGGAAACTATTTCGTACATGAAACTGGACAGAGAAGCGATTTTTTACTTTAATTTAGATGATAACATATTATATTAGATAATATCAAGATGGCGGCCACGTGGTCATGAAAAGCGGCGCAAGGAGTCTGCATTTAACACTCTTAGTTATCACTTAATGTTACGCCATGTGGCACGTTGTGTATTTAGTCCCAGTTTGGTTTAAGTCGAGAATAATTATATTGTATTCTTTATGTAAGAGTAATTGAGCGGATTTCACGATGATTGATTATTCTACTGTATATATTTATGGGTTACTGTGGGGTGAGAATAGTCATTTAAATTTCTGGAGAGCGCGAGGCCACTCCTTTGTTGAGACATGTGTTTCTCTGGTTGCTCCCGGCGGAGCATGGAAACACCAATGTGGCTGGTGTCTATCACAAGCCGACAAGAAGCATTTTTATGCTATGGCAGTAGTTGTTTCGGTAATGATGTGTTTCATGTGATGAGATTCCCAGTCGCACCAGTGGTCATATACGACACGTTTGTGCCAGGCGCACCAGTCGTCACATACGACATGCTTCAGAATGCAGTAACGAATACCGATGTGGATCGGTTACGAGGTAGTAGCTTATTCTCATTACTGAGAGTATTTGTTGTACATACAGTTGAATATTATTTTATGTCCATTTTATGATTATTTAATTATGGTTATGTGAGGAATGGTTGTGAGAGCACGGGGGCTCACTTCAAGGTATATATTTCTCTTCTCCGCTCCCGAGGGAGCATGGGGCCAACAGTGTGGTTTGCCTCCATATTAAGTATTCATATGCTAGGGCAGTAGTGTTTCGGTAGCAATCTGTGTTACATGGTGAGATTGCCAACCCCATGCACAACACCATACTAGTCGCATTGGACGACATGCATGAGTGTGTGTGTGTGTGATAGCTGAGTGTGTGCTCTTGCAGTAGTGGTTTCCGTAGCAATCTGTGTTACATGGTGAGGTTGCCAGCCCCATGCACAACACCATACTAGTCGCATTGGACGACATGCATGAGTGTGTGTGTGTGTGTGATAGCTGAGTGTGTGCTCTTGCAGTAGTGGTTTCCGTAGCAACCTGTGTTACATGGTGAGATTGCCAGCCCCACGCACAACACCTTACTAGTCGCATTGGATTAGCACACACATGGGTGTTTTGTTGGGTGTGTGTGTTGTGTTTGATAGTTGATGTGTGTCACTGGTGGGCTGTAAAAATAAATATAGCCCCTTTGACAGGTGAGAGCGTGGTGTTTCTCATTCAGTATATATTATGATTTTAACTATTCTGTGCTTTGTTTGCTTCTTCAGATTAGCATCG
Organism: Oreohelix idahoensis; assembly: GCA_024509875.1. NCBI lineage: Eukaryota > Metazoa > Mollusca > Gastropoda > Stylommatophora > Oreohelicidae > Oreohelix > Oreohelix idahoensis. The sequence goes on from JAMPIV010007033.1 coordinate 266,416, forward strand.
GGCACTGTTGGGTGTTTTGTTTTGGAAGACATTTAAAATGTATCCGCGAGTTTATTTGTTTAATGTTTGCTTTAAAAGTCCACTAAATATTTGTAATGAGACAATAAAAAGAGTAGTTTTGTCTGTGTGTCTGGTGCTGTTTCCGGGATCGTGTTTAGCATAATCGCTCTGTAAGTGTCTACGGGTTGTTTTGTCTGTAATGTAATCATATCTTGCAATGCTTTCCTCATAGGTGTGACTGTACTGCACGTTTAGTAAATATGATCTTCAGTTTCTTGTATGCGTGTCTTGCACAGCTGACATTGTGATATTTGCTTGAAACTGTGGGCTTTTCGTTCTGTTGTGGGTGTCATGTTGTATATGAGTCTAAAGGTCACCCCTCTTGCCTTGGCAGTGATGTGAGGGTTGTGTAAGTTGGTGAATGTGTCGGTGTAATTTGTTTTGAAGTATTTCTGTCCTCTTTTAATTCTGAGATGTAGTGGGGGTGCTTGTAGTTTGTCTAAGTGTTTGTAGATTACATTTGTTTTCTGGTGAATTGAGTTTTCATGTCCGTGAATGGCTTGTATGCAAGACTTATAAAATGATGGCAATGGGCCGAAATGGTGTGGCATTGAGTTGTTCAATGGTCTCAGTTTGGCGAGCCTGAGCTCCATGTAATAGTGTGCTAGCGTTGTTGTTCTGGATGTCTGATGATGTTCCCTTTATGTTTAATTCTAATTGCCTGGATCTTAGTCTTATGTCTTGGAGGGCAATCCCTCCCTGTTTCTTTTCTTATATAAGTGTCTTATGTTTTACACTGTAAATTGTGCAACTAAAAATAAATCTTCTGATCTGTTTGTTTATATCTGTAATGGTCTGTTTTGGGGGGTCGAAAACTGTGGCTACGTATAGTAATTTAGGAATGAGATAAGTGTTTACAATCGTGCTTCTTCCAAAAATTGTTGTGGTTTTGAATTTGTATCTATGTAGCATGTCTATTACTTGTGACGTTATTTTCTGCCTTGTGTCTTTGTGTGTACGGTTTGGGTGTGAAGGAAATGTGATACCATAAATTTTGATGTTGTTTGTTGATACAAGTCCAAATGGAAAGCCTGTTTTGTTTTTCCATTTGCCTATGCCCATTATTGTTGATTTCTGTACGTTTAATTTAGCTCCACTACCTTTGCTGAAGTCCTCGAAGGTGTTTAGGATGTTTGCAATAGACTTGTCATTTGATGGGAAAAAGATGGTGTCGTCTGCATAAGCAATCAACTTCTGCTCGCCTTTCCCTGGTATAAAGGTGCCCTTAATAGAGATGTCCTTTCTAATTTTTCCTAGCATAGGTTCTAGTGCTAGAACATAGAGTAGGGGGGAGAGAGGGCACCCCTGACTAACGGATTGTGTTAGCCGGAAAGTGTTGGTGAAAGTGTGATTCACCAAAACCTTGCTTTCGGGTTCCATGTAAAGGATTTCAATCCATTTCCTAAAGTTTCCACCTGTGTTGCAGTGTAGTAATGTTTTGTAGAGGTATGAGTGTGATATTCGATCAAAAGCTTTCTCTTGATTGAGGGATAGGTGTGACGATTGACAATCCTTCTGGTGCGTGTAGGTGATTATGTGTGTTGGATGTTTCTGTGTTGAACGCTACACTGCTGATCTTCGTGTATGAGAGTGGTCATAAATGGTTTTAGTTTGTTAGTTACAGTTTTTGTTAACATTTTATAGTCTGTATTTAATAGCGATATTGGTCTGTAGTTTTTAAGGAGTGTTTTGTCAGAGTTGTCTTTGGGTAAAAGAGTGATGTATGACATGTTTAAGCTTGGAGGAAGTTCTTTTTTTTCGAAAGCTTGCGTGTATACTTTTAGTAGAAAGGGACCTAAGATAGGAAAGAAATGTTGATAAAATTCTGCCATGAGTCCGTCTGGCCCTGGTGACTTGTCTTTTTGCATAGTGTTTGTTGCAAGTGTTATGTCTGTTAACATCAGCTCAGCATCTAGACTTTGCTTGTCTGTGTCTGATATTTTCTTTGTAAAATGCATAAATGTGTCCTGTATGCGTGACTGAACGTTTTCTTCTGTGTACAGGTTTCTGTAGTAATCTTCAAATGCCTGCACTATGTTTTGTGTTTCTGTCTGTGTGGTACCATCTAGATCTACTATTTGCCTATCTGTCTGCAGCGTTGTATGTTTTGTTCTATTACCATGTATTGTTTACTGGGTGTCTCTTGTGTGATTGTGTTCAGTTTCGTCCGTAATAGGGTGCCCTGGAACCTATGGTGCTTGTATTGTTCTAGCTGGTCTTGTTACATGAGGATGCCGGGTGCATTATTGTCTGTTTGCTTCCTCTACTAGTTTCTCTTGCCTTATTCTGTCCATGTGTATCATAACTGACATTAGCTGTGTTTGTTCCCATATTGTGTTCTTTAGTATTTCCCAGTGGTATTGTATGTTGTTTTCTGTTGGCACATCGGTTGTGTATGTAAGGATGAGTCAAGTCATATGCTCTATGTATGATTTGTTTTGGAGTAAAGTGTTGTTGAATTTCCAATGTGGGGAGCATTTGAATTGCGTTCTTGCCTGAGTAGTACTAATGGCTGTGAGTATTGCTTTGTGGTCTGTAAACTTTAGAGTTTCTGGTAAGTATCTGGCCTGAATTGTGTGGTGTGTTGATGGTATATAGATTCTGTCTAATCTTGAGGCTCTTGCATGCTTTGTTTATGCGTGTGGTGTCAGTGCTTTGGGGGTGTGTGTGTCTGTATGCGTCTGTTAGGCTGTGGGTGTCTATTATGGTCTGTAGTATGTCTAGTTGGTGTATGTCTTCTTTGTTGGTTCTCCTTATCTGTGCTATTACGTCACCACGTACCAGATCCATATCTGTCAAAACACAGTTAAAATCCCTACCTAATATAATGTGTCCCCTATATAAGTGTGTGAGTAAGTTATCTAAGTTGTCATAAAATTGCGGTTGGTGACTGTAGTTTGCTGGGGCGTGTATGTTAACTATTGTGTATGTGCGTTTCTTGTTTCCTATGTGAAATATTGCTATTTTACCCTCGGTGTCTCTGTTTTTCTTAAGTATCTCCCACCTGTCTGATGTTTGTAGTATAGCTGTTCCTGAACCAGTGTTGTGAATGGCTAAGCTAAAACAAGAATGCATAAATCCTAACTGGGTTGTGATCTGTGATGCGTGTTCGTCTGTGTGTATGTTGGTTTCTTGTAAAAGTAAAAAGTCAGGTTTGTGTTTATGTATTAGTGAAATGATGTGGTGTAATTTAGTGCAGACGCCACTGATATTTATACTTAACAATACAATATCCAACGCCAATTTTAAAACTAAAGTACATCAAAATAGTGTTATAATTTATAAGTATAAATGTAATGATGATTAACAACATACCCATGGGTTTCTTGTGAGATCGATGATGAGTTTGGTGCGTAAATCTATTTTAGGTGGGCTTGTTTGCTCTGCTGCTGTAGTGATGCTGCTGATAGTGTCCTTTGTCTTAAATGTCCGGGTGGGTGGTGGTGCTTCTTTCCTAATGGTTGGTGTGGATGTCAGTTGTGGTTTCTGTTCTGTTTCTGTTTCGTCTGTGTCGGGGCTAACAGGTGCTGAGTGCCGCCTTTGTCTTTTCTTATCTCTGACGAGCACGAAGCCATCATCCGCCGGTGTTGGGTCTCTTGGCTGCGACTCTTAGGGCCTCTCTCCGTTTTGCCTTCGCACTGCTGTTTCTTTTCGTGGCAGCTGTGGCCACGTGGTGGTTTCAGTTGTGGTTGGTGCTGCTAGGGGTCTTGGCCGTTGAACTGGTTTTTTGGAGCACTTGTTTGCCCAGTGGGTGTCCTCCCCACAGTGTGGACATACCATCCTCCGACCTGGCATGGTGATGAGGACCTTGTGTTGTTCCTTGTCTGCAATTTGTAGGTCAGTGAAATGTGGAACTGGAGTATCTGGCTGAAAGAATACTCCCCATTTGTCAGGAGCATTTCTGATGTGGTAGACCTCAGCTTCGGGGTCGCCGGTTACTTTTCTGGCAATGTTCTCCACTGTTTGCTGTTTGATTGTTGGAGGAAGCCAGTGCAATGTCGCCTTTGTCCGCTCCTTCTCCAAGTGCTCGACCATGATGGTGAGCTCCGGGTTCGTCAGCTGGATTTTCTTCACGTGCAGTTTCGAATACAGTTGTGTGTGTGCTTCTGCTAACAGGTTTACATACCACCTCACTGGGTTCTCGAAGCGGTATAGTGTGGAAATTCCATCTGTAGGCCCCCCCCCCCCCCCCCCCGGCCCACCAAAACACTGGTGAGAAACAACGGTGACGCCTTCGCCGCCGCCTGCGATCCTGAGACGGAGAGAACCAAGGTTCCCACCTGGTTGATGTTTCCTCCCTTGAATATGTCCATCGTGAGGTTGACAGATGCTGTAAGGTTCTTGCAATCCATTGTAGATGAAAATGGGGGTGCGTAAAGTGATGCCTTAAGAATGAAGCGATATGAATGGAGTACAGGAATCTTCTAGAACACACACACAAACTCCTTGATTGTGAGCAAGGTTAAGCATCAGAAATGATAACCACTAGCACAGAAGAGTAAACCAATGGTGATGAAGATAACAAAGATGGAAGAACTGAAGGCAGCACTGGAGAAAACCAAGATGGGCAAAGCAGCATGGCATGATTGTATAACACCAGAAATGGTTAAGTACATGGGAGCAGCAGGCGACCTATTACTCTTAAGGGTCTTACAGGCAGCTGGGTGCAACAAGACCATACCAAAGGATTGGGAGATTACCATCATAGCACCGAATTTCAAAAAGTGTGAATCGACAATGTGGAAACCATAGACGCAAATCCCTTCTCAGTGTCCCTGGTAAAATCTACTCTAGAATCCTAGAGCAGAGACTCAGACGCCTAGCTGAGCCACAATTGGATGATGCCCAGTGTGAATTCAGAGCAAACCGAAGTACTCAAGACCTAATCTTCACACTTAGACAGCTGAGTGAAAAGGCCCTTGAGTATAAGAGTGAGATCCATCTTTGTTTCTTAGATCTGGAAAAGGCGTTTGACAAGGACCCCTGGAGCAAACTTTGGGACTGTTTGGCAAGGAAGAACATTCAAGCATCTCTGATTCATGCTATACAGAGCTTCTACAAGTCTTGCAGAAAGTATGTGAGGACAGCAAACCATAAGTCAGAAGAGTTCAGGACCACCACTGGTGTAAGACATGGTGATATCCTGTCACCTTATCTTTTCATACTCCTCATGGACGATGTCATCAAGGCATGTAAGGAGAGAACAAGAAAGTATTCAGTGGGGTACTATAAGATAGACAGGTCTGTATTTCAGAGCTGGCATTTGCTGATAATGTTGCCCTGATTGCTAAATCAGAGACACATCTCCAATCCAACCTGCAAGTCTGGGAGGAAGAGCTGGACAAGAGAGGGATGGTCATAAGCAGCGATAAAACAAAATCCACGGTGATATCGCGAGAAGAAAGAAGACATCAGATTAAGCTGGGAGAACAGGTCCTGGAGCAGGTCGACCCCTTTAAATACCTCGGATATGTTATAGACCAGAAGGGAGGCATCAAAGAAGAGTTGGCCACTTGAAATGCAGCAGCTGGGAGACTTTTTCAGGCCATAAATCGAGGATTCCTCAGCAAGAGAGAGGTTGGTAAGAAAACAAAGATGGCTATATACCGCTCCACCTATGTCCCAGTCTTAACGAATGAATGTGAGTCATGGGCAATGACTACAACCCACAAAAGCCAGATCCAAACCTCAGAAATGAGACATCTGAGGAAAGTGGTTGAAGTAACAGGAAGAGACATGGTCCACAACCAGACGATACGCCAAGGCCTAAAATCCCACCCCCTGCAGACCCAAGTAGAACAGTCCCAACTAAAATGGTTTAGCCATGTCTGCAGAATGGGAGAATATCGGCTACCACGACAAGCATGGGAAGCTAAGAGCCAGGGATCCAGACCTCCAGGATGACCCGGAGTCCGCTGGGAGGACAACATTAGACAATCTTTGAAGGACCGAGGACTGGAGTGGAGCCGGGCCAGGAGGAAGACAGCCGATAGGATAGTCTGGCGCTCTCTCTTCCAAACCTCTACACCTCACGGTAGAAGGGGAATGACTAAGAAAGTAAGTAAGTAACAACAGACAGGAAAAAAACAATTGAAATGCAGTGATTACTGTCAAGCAGCAGTACTGTTGCATATGAACATTATCAAACTGGTGTCCAGGTGTTGTGCATCTGCTGGCAGAAATGTTTGTTTTATTAATATTTTGTGAATCACACAACTGTTGTCATTACTTCACAGTCTCCTAATCTGGCAGTAATTAATTCTTTTGGATTATTTGTCTGTGATTTATATGACTGTTGTCATCACTTCACATAGCAATAATCTCCCGATGTTTGCTCTGTATTTACCAACTTCAGAATATGAAATCTTACAGATTATCAGTTTTGTGAAAAGAAAAATGTTTACATATTTGTATTTTAATGCATCTCTGATCTTTTGTGACACATTTTGACTTTTCAGCGGCAGAGGCATATGACAATGTCCAAATATTTTTCTCACACAAACTCATCACTTGTGATTTTGATGCAGGGGAAGCCATCTTTCAAATGTAAATTATTTATTTATGTTTTGTTTATTATTAGATATGCTTTTAATTAACATAGCTTTATGTTTGTTTTTTGCAAACTACATGATAGATATCTGAGCTAACTTTCTCTAGCTTACTTTATCTAGACATTCTAGATGATCTTTAGCCTCCTTTATGTGGAGTCCTAAATCACATTTCTAGCTTGATTCACATGTAGTCTTAAATTACTTTCTAAGCCATGCTGTTTTTAGTCTTCATTAAAAATAATTAGAAGGGTTATTTAATATTAAGACATACTTTAAAGTGTGGTAAATATTTTGAAATAATGCTCCATGTTTTTATAGTGTGCTCACAACTGATTCATTCTGATTCTCAATACACATGAATATGTTATTGCCCAATCTGGCCATAATTTGTTTAGAGTCTTCTATTGTAGGCAGATTTTTGTTTAAATTTTACATGCAGCTCTGATTCATTTAGTCCTATCTTTATGCTTGTTCATCTAGAAACTTCTGTACATCAGATTATGATAAAATGGTGTTTCTTATAAACTTAATATATTTTAAAAATTGCTGCTTCATGAAAATTCATTTGAAAAAATCTTTAAGAGAAGGAAGACTGTTGGACAGTCTAGTCTGAGACAGTCTGTATGCATACCTTGATGTAATTATTACTACTTCATGCACTGTATGCAGTTCTCTCTTGTCACACTTGAACAAAAAAAAAACTGGCTGCAACTTGAACTGCAGTAACATGAGTAAGTTGCCAGTGATGTGCTAGCTCCTTGTTCATCTCCAACTGGGGGGAATCAGCCCCCCCCCCCCCCCTTTTGGGGTTTGGTGAAAAACATTCGTGGGGAAATTATACTGTACCAAAGTAGTGCATTACAATTTTTTTAGCCCCCCCCCCCTTTTTTTTAGTACTATCTTGTCGTACAGATAGGTTGTGAGTTATTTTTATCCCGTCTGAGTAGAGTGGATGGTGATAAGTACATGAGAAAAATGCGTGAGAAATAGATTTCACGGGTGAATAGTTTAAGGAGAAGATATGTCTCTGGAATGAGTAAGTTTCTCTATTCCAGCCTATCTATACGACTATAATTTGGTACAAGACAACCTTGCCCTCCTCATACATATAAATATAAGTTTAACTACACACACACATAGCTATGTGACAACAAGACACACAAACGTGAAAAACTACGGTTAATTGGGTATGGGTCTGACCAACACACAAAGTTAAGTTTCTTTTGTTGTTTATTATCATTTAAATTTTGACAACATCGAATATCTAAAGAAAGATCAAATAAAATCAGATTTACATACATATGAAAATAACAGAATAAATGTGCCCTCCCCCTATGGAGAAAAGAACCCAAAAAGTTAATAACCCAAAGGTCAAATGTTAGCACTATGTTACAGAATAGACAGTAAAGAAACAATTTCCTACTGTATGCTACCCAGTAAAGTTAACAAGTTTAAGCAAATCCAGTTTTGGTAAAGTCCCTGCAACGAAGAAAATTATTCACTCTCTCTTTCATACAGTGGCCACTCAATCATGCTTACCTACTCTTGGTGAAATCCCTTGGAATTACAATTTTTCCTGACTGTATAAAATGTCAGGGTTTTATTTCCCAAGTTGGCCCCAGTCCATCCTCTAACAAATAACGACTAGCGAGGTGAACGCCGAATCTGGTGTGTGTTTTTCCTGGATGAATAAATGTCACCGCCAATAGTTGATGTAGAAAACGTGATCTTGGGGTTCACAGTCACAAGAGGAAAATACTTCCAGTATTGGGAAACATCTGGTTGCTAAAAATGTTACAATTGATAAATGATGATAGTCCTATTGGCTGGCTCTGTGGTAGAGTGCCGATTCTGAAAAAGCATAAATTCTGGATGCTACACTTGAATAGGACTGTCAGAAGTCGGGGATAAAGGTTATTTTATCCACAACCCAGTGGGCTGATAAAATTGAAAGAAAAATATTGCTGGGTTTTGTAAGTCCAGTTAACTTTACAAGTTAAAATGTTTCTCATGTATCGTTGGCAAATCCATGCTCACAAATGAAATTGGTGACACACAAGCCAAGAAAAGACAACATTAACCAATCAGTAAAGAAAAAAAGACCGCTGGATGCTCTTGATCAGGTCTGCTAGGAATAAAAAAACATTTATGGAAAAATGCTACTATTCTATATAGCTACATATATGCACACAGATGGGGACAAGACGATCTCTTATCCACTCCGTCAGTCCTGATTAAATTTAAAAGGCACACGGTGTCTTTAGCCTACCCTATCGCCCGTCACTTAGCTATTAATTTGGTCGGCGTCTGATAGTTTAGTCATAATAATAATAATAATAGCCCCTTCAGTCATAACTGACTATGGGAATGCGCCCCTGAGGTGACAGCTCTCAGCTGCTTATTTTCCTGGTGCTCCTTTCGACGTTTTCTCCTCACCTCTGCTTCTTGTGTGAGCCTCTCTTCGCCCAATTCATATGAGATTAAATAATAGGCACTTATAATAAATACGCACAATGAAATAAAACGTGAATTCTTTTCTGTCACTATCAGTCGCGCCTACCACTTAACCAGTCAGCTAAAACCGTCTCTTCTTGTGTGAGAAAGCGTTTGGTGAAAATTAACATTATAACTGAACATCTAGTATAAAATAGCTACTGGTTATTTTATTTCACTGGTTTTAACAGCTAGAACTCTAAGTGAATTATAATGGTAAAAGCTTAACACTTTTAATTGGGGAAAGGTAACCCTATTAAACACGTAAACACTAATTTCTATTACCAGAAAATCAGAACGAAAGATCCCCACGAATGCTATTAACACATTTTCCACAATGGTTCTAGAACTACGTGCTTAGACTATCCAAAAATTCTGAGTGACAACTAATAGCATGTCTGCAGAATGGGAGAAGATCGGCTACCACGACAAGCATGGGAAACAAAGAGCCAAGGATCCAGACCCCGAGGACGACCCAGAGTCCGCTGGGAGGACAACATTAGACAATCTTTGAAGGACCGAGGACTAGAATGGAACCAGGCCAGGAGGAAGACAGCCAATAGGATAGTCTGGCGCTCTCTCTTCCAAACCTCTACACCTCACGGTAGAAGGGGAGCAACTAAGTAAGTAAGACAACCAATAGCAGGTTTAAGAAAACACAGTTTATATATCATTATGTTTCTCTGATCTATAGATGATGTTACTTTTCACACTATTGTGTGTATCAGAGAATCAGAAACAGAGTTCCCCAGATAAAAGTTTATGGTCGGCCTTCTGGCGAGGTTTCAACTGTCATCAAAAGACTTATATCCGTGTAATGGGGTTCTCGAAGATTTTGCCTGCTTCTGAAGATCAAAGAGCCCAGGGGTTTTTCTGACTCCCCTGAGTACGAACTTCAAAGAGTCTGTGATTTTTCCCGTACGGTCTGTCAGGTATCGTATGATTGACAGATAAACTCGCGTGAGAAAACTAGGTAAACAAACCTGATTCGCTACCTGTTTTGACGGCAGGTCACGAAAGTTTGTAAACTTTGCGTTAGCTCGTGTTCACAGAAAAAGAGGTGGGACGAAAAGTACGCTTGTGTAAATAAACGCCGGTAGATAAAAATGCATGGTTTTGCTAGCAAATCATTGAACGCTACGAGATTACAAAAGACTGTCAGATTACTGTAGGCTCTCTTTCCATTATACGTCACATATCTACAGCCCTGACATCATCATTGCTGGCAGAGACTGGAACTGGGCCGGCCATGTCCTCAGAAGACACCCTGACACCATCACCAGAACTGCTATGCTATGGACCCCAGAAGGACAACGAACGAACGAACGAACGAACTTTATTTTCGAAGGGTTGAGAATTGGGCGCGCAGGCCCGTCTAACATTCTGCCCTTTCACTCTCATTTATCTTGCATACTATATCCTTTTATTCCCACATATTACTTTAAGCATTAATTTAAAGGCATGCAACATTATAAAGTTAACATAATAGCATTCATTTACAGTATACAATCATAATAAAAAAGCGAAAGAGAGGCAGACCGAAAACAACCTGGCAGAGAACTGTGGAGGCTGACATACAAAGCATGAACCAGAGTTGGGGCACAGCACATAGGATGGCCACCGACCGAGCAAAGTTGGGACAGTTTGTTGCTACCCTACAAGAAGCCACTAAGCGTGATGGCCACTGACTGAGCAAAGTTGGGACAGTTTGTTGCTGCCCTACAAGACACCACTAGGCGTGATGGCCACTGACTGCTGTGCCAGTCAGGGGCTAAAGATCCAAGAAGAAGAAGAATAAAGTAATCAAGTATCTCGTAATCAATAAAAAAATGCAGAAACAGGAAAGCTGTGAAAAACATGAGTATCCAAATAAGGGCATCTCAGCAGCATCAATGTTCAAACTTTTTTTCATACGATTAAAACCGATGGCAGTGAACAAGACAATTGTAGTGTTTGCAGTACAGATAAATGTCTGATATACTTGTGCATACTGTGTTATACAGATGGTTTGGGGAAGGAAGTGTTTACTGGTATATTACAAGAGTGGTACATTTCTTGAAATTCTAGAAAAATGTATGGTGGTATCTAAATGGTAAACATGCATATCACATGACATTTTGAGGTACTGCTAAAAATTAAGAACTATAACTCCTGATAAATCAAGAATACTAACAATCATTAAAGAATAAGCTCCCTTGCAGAAAGCCTGCATCAAAGCACAATTTCTTGCAGCATTAGTTTCTGTTATAGCACGTTTTACATGTTGAGGTTGCTAGTATCTTGCACAACTGTCCGTAGTCGCCTTTTATGGTGTGTCAGAATGCAAGCAATAGTACTGCTGGGCTTGCATTATCAGGTCAAGAGATCCGTACTGGAAGTATGGTATGCAAACGAAGACATGACAGGGGTCAAGAAGACATGACAGGGGTCAAAAAGATGGGGAAAGATCTTGACTAAATGGCACAGGACAAGAATGTGTTGAAAGCCTGGGAGAAATGAATGAAGATGTCATGAGCTGACAACATCATCATGATGTCATGAGCTGACATCATCACCATGATGTCACAAGCTGGCAACATCACCATGATGTCACAAGCTGACAAAATCACCAAGATGTCATGATCTGACAACATCACCAAGATGTCATGACCTGATAACATCGCCAAGATGTCATGAGCTGACAACATCACTATGATGTCATGAGCTGACAACATCACCATGATGTCGCGAGCTGACAACATCACCATGATGTCATGAGCTGACAATATCACCATGATGTCACGAGCTGACAACATCACCAAGATGTCATGACCTGACAACATCACCAAGATGTCATGACCTGACAACATCACCAAGATGTCACAAGCTGACAACATCACCATGATGTCATGAGCTGACAACATCACCATGATGTCACAAGCTGACAACATCACCATGATGTCATTAGCTGACAACATCACCATGATGTCATGAGCTGACAACATCACCATGATGTCACAAGCTGACAACATCACCAAGATGTCATGACCTGACAACATCACCAAGATGTCACAACCTGACAACATCACCAAGATGTCATGAGCTGACAACATCACCAAGATGTCATGAGCTGACAACATCACCAAGATGTCATGAGCTGACAACATCACCAAGATGTCACGAGCTGACAACATCACCAAGATGTCACAAGCTGACAACATCACCAAGATGTCACGAGCTGACAACATCACCAAGATGCAATGAGCTGACAACATCACCAAGATGTCATGAGCTGACAACATCACCATGATATCATGACCTGACAACATCACCAAGATGTCACAACCTGACAACATCACCAAGATGTCATGAGCTGACAACATCACCAAGATGTCATGAGCTGACAATATCACCATGATGTCATGAGCTGACAACATCACCAAGATGTCATGAGCTGACAACATCATCAAGATGTCATGGGCTGACAACATCACCATGATGTCATGAGCTGACAACATCACCATGATGTCATGAGCTGACAACATCACCAAGATGTCATGAGCTGACAACATCACCAAGATGTCATGAGCTGACAACATCACCAAGATGTCATGAGCTGACAACATAACCAAGATGTCACAAGCTGACAACATCACCATGATGTCACGACCTGACAACATCACCAAGATGTCATGAGCTGACAACATCACCATGATGTCATGGCCTGACAACATCACCAAGATGTCATGAGCTGACAACATCACCAAGATGTCACAAACTGACAACATCACCATGATGTCATGAGCTGACAACATCACCAAGATGTCACAAGCTGACAACATCACCAAGATGTCATGAGCTGACAACATCACCAAGATGTCATGAGCTGACAACATCACCATGATGTCATGAGCTGACAACATCACCATAATGTCATGAGCTGACAACATCACCAAGATGTCATGAGCTGACAGCATCACCAAGATGTCATGAGCTGACAACATCACCAAGATGTCACGAGCTGACAACATCACCATGATGTCATGAGCTGACAACATCTCCATGATGTCATGACCTGACAACATCACCAAGATGTCATGACCTGACAACATCACCAAGATGTCATGAGCTGACAACATCACCAAGATGTCATGAGCTGACAACATCACCAAGATGTCACAAGCTGACAACATCACCAAGATGTCATGAGCTGACAACATCACAGACATCTGACAACATCACCATGATGTCATGAGCTGACAACATCACCAAGATGTCACAAGCTGACAACATCACCAAGATGTCATGAGCTGACAACATCACCATGAAGTCATGAGCTGACAACATCACCATGATTTCATGAGCTGACAACATCACCAAGATGTCATGAGCTGACAACATCACCAAGATGTCATGAGCTGACAACATCACCAAGATGTCATGAGCTGACAACATCACCAAGATGTCATGAGCTGACAACATCACCAAGATGTCATGAGCTGACAACATCTCCATGATGTCATGACCTGACAACATCACCAAGATGTCATGACCTGACAACATCACCAAGATGTCATGAGCTGACAACATCACCAAGATGTCATGAGCTGACAACATCACCATGATGTCATGAGCTGACAACATCACCAAGATGTCACAAGCTGACAACATCACCAAGATGTCATGAGCTGACAACATCACCAAGATGTCATGAGCTGACAACATCACCATGATGTCATGAGCTGACAACATCACCAAGATGTCACAAGCTGACAACATCACCAAGATGTCACAAGCTGACAACATCACCAAGATGTCATGAGCTGACAACATCACCATGAAGTCATGAGCTGACAACATCACCATGATTTCATGAGCTGACAACATCACCAAGATGTCATGAGCTGACAACATCACCAAGATGTCATGAGCTGACAACATCACCAAGATGTCACGAGCTGACAACATCACCAAGATGTCATGAGCTGACAACATCACCATGATGTCAAGAGCTGACAACATCACCATGATGTCATGAGCTGACAACATCACCAAGATGTCACAAGCTGACAACATCACCATGATGTCATGAACTGACAAGATCACCATGATGTCATGAGCTGACAACATCACCATGATGTCACGAGCTGACAACATCACCATCACTATGACGCGTTATGAAAATATGAGGCCAACTTATTAAAGGATAGGTGCAGTGTAATAGAATAAGAAATCTTGTTATGCTATCAAACTGAGGAGAAACATCTGCAGCAAATAGCTTTGTGACAAGACAGATACAGCTTGAAGAAATCGTTAAAAAAAAGCATGTAAAGCAGTGCTCCATAGTGTCCATTTCCTGGCTCCTCATCCACTTCTCATGTTCATCCTCATGACAATAATCTGTCTGTTCCTCATCCACTTCTCATGTTCATCCTCATGACAATAATCTCTCTGCTCCTCATCCACTTCTCATGTTCATCCTCATGACAATAATCTCTCTGCTCCTCATCCACTTCTCATGTTCATCCTCATGACAATAATCTGTCTGTTCCTCATCCACTTCTCATGTTCATCCTCATGACAATAATCTCTCTGCTCCTCATCCACTTCTCATGTTCATCCTCATGGCTGTAATCTATCTGTTCCTCATCCACTTCTCATGTTCATCCTCATGACAATAAACTCTCTGCTCCTCATCCACTTCTCATGTTCATCCTCATGACAATAATCTCTCTGCTCCTCATCCACTTCTCATGTTCATCCTCATGACAATAATCTGTCTGTTCCTCATCCACTTCTCATGTTCATCCTCATGACAATAATCTCTCTGCTCCTCATCCACTTCTCATGTTCATCCTCATGACTGTAATCTATCTGCTCCTCATCCACTTCTCATGTTCATCCTCATGACAGTAATCTATCTGCTCCTCATCCACTTATCATGTTCATCCTCATGACAGTAATCTGTCTGCTCCTCGTCCACTTCTCATGTTCATCCTCATGACAGTAATCTCTGTTCCTCATCCACTTCTCATGTTCATCCTCATGACAAAAATCTCTGTTCCTCATCCACTTCTCATGTTCATCCTCATGACAGTAATCTATCTGCTCCTCATCCACTTCTCAAGTTCATCCTCATGACAGTAATCTCTCTGTTCCTCATCCACTTCTCATGTTCATCCTCATGACAGTAATCTCTCTGTTCCTCATCCACTTCTCATGTTCATCCTCATGACAGTAATCTATCTGCTCCTCATCCACTTCTCATGTTCATCCTCGTGACAATAATCTCTGTTCCTCATCCACTTCTCATGTTCATCCTCATAACAGTAATCTCTCTGTTCCTCATCCACTTCTAATGTTCATCCTCATGACAGTAATCTATCTGCTCCTCATCCAGTTTTCATGTTCATCCTCGTGACAATAATCTCTCTGTTCCTCATCCACTTCTCATGTTCATCCTCGTGACAGTAATCTCTCTGTTCCTCATCCACTTCTCATGTTCATCCTTGTGACAATAATCTATCTGTTGATGCACTATCTCTCACTTTCTCAAGTGTTTTTTGGTCAGATTTAGCATTGCCTGTAATTGTTACTTCAAATGTCACGTTTATTGTAACATGAGAGCAGTCATTGCCTGTAATTGTTACTTCAAATATCACGTTTATTGTAACATGAGAGCAGTCATTGCTTGAATAAAAATAAAATTGTGTTGAATGAATCTTTAATCATTCTGTGTGTACACATTATACTTATTACAATATCTGAAAATATCCTAAATCTGTAATATACTTAGTCATACACATTTTGAATTAGGAATATTGGATGATTACTTTGTGTATTTTCCTGTTACGTATTAGTCCCTTACACCATTATTACTACTCTAAGTCTTGTATGACTACGTAAGTGTAGTCAACACTCAACATATAACTTCTGTGCTATAGTGAGAAGGGAGACCATGTCAAGACCAAAGTAGATCTCATCATTGGTGCTGATGGAGCATACTCAAATGTTAGACAACAGATGATGAAGATAACTACATTTGACTATCAGCAGCAGTACATACCTCACGGATACATGGAGCTGAATATTCCACCGACTGACAAAGATGAGGTTAGAATCATGTTTTTATAAGTTATGTTTGCAGATATTATTTGTTACATTTTGTTTCTTTGTAAGTAGACCACAATTTAATAAACACATTTGCTTACTACTTGTTCAGTCCGATGTTGCTATGAGGCATACAGGGAAGCTGAAGTATGTACTCTCGAGACAAGTGTGTTGTATTGGCTTCTGTGAACCAGTATTGTCTATCCATCTTCCTTGTGGTTTTCTCTGTGCCCTGAAACCAGATATTCTACTGTTGTGGGCATGGAGTGGTAATTTATCGGGGCTCAGTTCTCATGAGATGGCCAAACCACTTATTTTTCTGCCTCTGTATACTTGATGCCCGATGTAATTCCTACAATTTTTCTGATGTCAGCATCTATCATTTTGTTTCTCATGGAAACATTAATGGCGTTTCTTAAGCAGCTCATCTCACAGGATGGGATTTTCCTCTCCTGTGCTTTGATCAGTGTCCACGTTTGACACTGATAGCAAAGAGTTGGTAAGAATATACTATTTACCACCTGTCTTTTAGTTTCCATAGTGATATTCTAATGTTTATGTCTACCTATGCCTGCCTCACATCGCGTGTTTGGGGAAACTCTAAACTCACAATGAAGACCAAAGCTGCGGTATATAATGCCTGCGTCACCAGCACACTCCTATATGGCAGCGAGACCTGGACGACCTATGCTAAGCAAGAAAGAAGACTCAATACCTTTCATTTGCGGTGTCTACGCCGCATCCTTGGCATCTCGTGGAAAGATAAAGTGACAAATGTCGAGGTGTTGTCACGTGCTGGCCTTCAAAGTATGTATACGCTTCTTAGACAGCGCAGACTTCGCTGGCTTGGCCATGTTCGCCGCATGGAAGATGGTCGCATCCCAAAAGATATCTTCTACGGACAATTAGCAGATGGCAAGAGAACAGTTGGGCGACCACAGCTGAGGTTCAAAGATGTGTGCAAGAGAGATATGAGGGCACTGGACATGGATCCAGCAACATGGGAGGATGAAGCTGCCGATCGCACGAAGTGGCGATGCTATTTACGGCGCCACCTCAGATTAGGCGAAGAGAGGCTCACACAAGAAGCAGAGGTGAGGAGAAAACGTCGAAAGGAGCACCAGGAAAATAAGCAGCTGAGGGCTGTCACCTCAGGGGCGCATTCCCATAGTCAGTTATGACTGAAGGGGCTATTATTACTATTATTATAATGTTTATGTAGTGGTGACATTTGGTAAACCACTGCATTGGCTTTTTGACATCTTGTTTCAATTTCTCTGTCAAGTTTCTCCATTTTCTGTCAAGTTTCTCCATTTTCTGTCAAGTTTCTACATTTTCTGTCAAGTTTCTCCATTTTCTGTCAAGTTTCTCCATTTTCTGTCAAGTTTCTTCTGTCAAGTTTCTCCATTTTCTGTCAAGTTTCTCCATTTTCTGTAAAAATGCTTCTCAGTTATTTGAACTCTGGAACATGTTTAACCCTGATATTGTTGACGTATGTTAAGTGGGCCTGGTGATCTGCTGATCTTCATAATTTCTGTCTTTGATGTCCTGTTCTTCATATTGTATTTTCCACAGGTTGAATTAAGTGCGTTTATATGATTTTTAAGTTTAATTTCATCTGTATACATTAGAAATTGGTCATGTGTAACCAGTAACTTATTCAGTGGGTTGTATTCTTCACTTCTGGGTTTACTTGTTACTTTGTTTTCATCTTCATACATTAGACTTTGGGCCTCGTCGAACTCTTAAGATTATATCAAATACAAGTCATTAAATATATTCATTTATCTTGATCAGATAACCTGACATTTCTACATCATTCGCATATATTATATATATATATTATACTGTTGTGGGCATGAAGTGGTAATTTATCGGGGCTCATATATATAATATATGCGAATGTATATATACATATATATGTGTATATACACACACATATATATATATATATATATATATATATATATATATATATTATAAATTGGTCATGTGTAACCAGTAATATTATGTATCATGTGTATATATGTGGTTATATATATATATGTTCATATATATGGTGTTATATATGTGTATATATTTGTTTATATATATATATATATATGACTTTGGGCCTCGTCGAACTCTTAAGATTATATCAAATACAAGTCATTAAATATATTCATTTATCTTGATCAGATAACCTGACATTTCTACATCATTCGCATATATTATATATATATATATATATATATATATATATGTATATATATATATATGTGTATATATTATATATATATATATATATATATATATATATATATATATATATATATATATATATATATATGTATATGTGTATATACACATATATGTGTATATATATATATATATGTATATATATATATATATATATATATATATATATGTGTATATATATATATATGTGTATATATATATATATATATATATATATATATACACATATATATATCTCTTTATCTTTAGATAGATAGATATATTATAATAGCCCCTTTTACTGACTGTGTGAATGCGCCCCTGAGGTGACAGTCCTCAGCTGCTTATTTTCCTGGTGATCTTTTCGACGTTTTCTCCTCTCTTCTGCTTGCAGTGAGAGCTTCTTTTCGCACAATCTGAGGTGGTGCCGTAGATAGCATCACCACTTGGTGTGATCAGCAGCTTCATCCTCCCAGGCTACTACATTTATGTCCAGTGCCCTCATGTCCCTCTTGCACACATCTTTGAATCTCAGTTACGGTTGCCCAACTGTTCTTTTGCCATCTGCCAGTTGCCCATAGAAGATATTTTTCGAGATGCAACCATATTCCATGCGGTGGACATGGCCTAGCCAGTGTAGTCTGTGCTGTCTAAGCAGTGTATACATGCTCTGAAGCCCAGCACGTGACAACACCTCAACATTTGTCACTTTGTCTTTCCACAAAATACCAAGGATGTGGCGTAGGCACCGTTGATGGAAGGTATTGAGCCTTCTTTCTTGCTTAGCATAGGTTCTCCATGTCTTACTGCCATATAGCAGTGTGCTGGTGACACAGGCATTATAAACCGCAGCTTTGGTCTTCATTGTGAGTTTGGAGTGTCCTCAAACACACGTTGTGAGGCAAGCAAAGGTAGCTGCAGCTTTGACAGTGCGGTTGTCAATTTCTGTGTCCAGAGAGAGTTTGTCGTTGATGATAGACCCCAGGTATGTGAAGTAGTGCACCACTGCCAATTCATAGTTATCGATAGTGATAACTGGTGCAACATTCACATCCTGACTCAGCACATTTGTTTTCTTTAGACTTGTTGTGAGGTCAAAGTCCTTGCATGCTTGGGTGAAGCGATTCATCAAGCTCTGAAGCTTCTATTGGCTTTGAGTGATGACTGCAGCGTCATCAGCGAATAACAAGTCTATTATAGTGACCGTTCTGATTTTTGTTTTTGCCTTCAGCCTTGCGAGATTAAACAGACGGCCATCTGACCTAGTGTGAAGGCAAATTCCTTCAGCTGCATCTCTGAATGCATGTTTCAAGAGTAAGGCAAAGAAGATCCTGAAGAGGGTTGGAGCCAGAACTTGTTTAACGCCACTGCGTATGTCAAAGGGCTGTGATGTGATTCCAGCATATTGGACTGTTCCCTTTATGTCTTCGTGGTATGACTTTATCTTTTCCAGCAGTTTAGCGGGGCAGCCTATTTTCAGGAGGATTTTGAAGAGTCCATCCTTACTAGCTAGGTCAAATAGCTTTGTGAGGTCTATAAAGGCGATATAAAAAGGCCTTTTCTGCTCTCTTGATATTTCCTGAAGCTGGTGGAGAGAAAAAGCTCATGTTTCTTGTTGATCTACCAGCTTAGAATCCACACTGTGACTCTGGATATATGCGCTCAGCTAACTTGTGTAGTTGCATTAAGATGACTCTGGCAAAAACCTTACCAGCAATACTAAGAAGAGAGATGTCTCTGTATTTATTGCAATCACTTCTGGCAGTATACAGCCATCTTGCCACCTTCTCTTTTGCTGAGGAATCCTTGATTTGTGACATGAAAAAGTCTCCCAGCTACTGCTCTTCGGGTAGCCAAATCTTCTTTGATGCCTCCCTTCCATGATATCACATTGGCTTTTTTTGGAGCTGCTGATGACCATCCCTCTCTTCTCCAGCTCTTCCTTCTAGACTTGCAGGTTGGATTGGAGATGTGCCTCTGATTTAGCAATCAGGGCAACATCATCAGCAAATGCCAGCTCTGAAATGCAAACCTATCTTATCTTCCAGTACCCCACTGAATACTTGTCCTTTCCTTACATGCTTTGATGACATCGTCCATGAAGAGTATGAAAAGATAAGGTGACAGGATATCACCTTGTCTTACACTAGTGGTGGTCCTGAACTCTTCTGACTTATGGTTTGCTGTCCTCACATAGTTTCTGCAAGACTTTTAGAAGCTCTGTATAGCATGAATCAAAGGTGCTGGAATGTTCTTCCTTGCCAAACAGTTCCAAAGTTTGCTCCAGGGGACCCTGTCAAACGCCTTTTCCAGATCCAAGAAACAAAGATGCATTTCACTTTTATACTCGAGGGCCTTTTCATTCAGCTGTCTGAGTGTGAGGATCAGGTCTTGAGTACTTTGGTTTACTCGGAAGCCACACTGGACCTCATCCATTTGTGGCTCAGCTAGGCATCTGAGTCTCTGCTTCGGGATTCTAGAGTAAATTATGATGGCAATCTCCCAATCCTTTGGTATGGTCTTATGGCTCCAAGCTGCCTGTAGGACCCTCAGGAGTAATAGGTCGCCTGCTGCTCCCATGTACTTAACCATTTCTGGTGTTATGCCATCATGTCCTGCTGCTTTGCCCATCTTGATTTTCTCCAGTGCTGCCTTCAGTTCTTCCATCTTTATGTCATCTTCACCTCCATTGGTTTTCTCTTCTGTGCTAGTGGTTATCATTTCTGATACTTGACCTTGCTCACCATCCAGGAGTTCTGAGAAATATTCTTTCCATCTTTCCATTACTTCCTTCGGGGCAGTAAGCAATTTGCCTTGCTTGTCCTTTATAAATTTGAGAGGGCATTGTTTTTCCTTCCTCATGTTCTTTAGGGTCTTATAGAACAATTTCTGGTTTTCTTGAGCATCTTTTTCTAGCTTTTCTCCAAATTCTTCCCAGGATTTCTGCTTTGCTGCTAACACCTTGATCTTTGCTTCTGTTTTGAGTGTCACATATCCTCTGTATTTCTCTGTTTTTCCTGCTGTGTTGTTAGCTCCTAAATATTGTTTCCATGCCTTTTTCTTGTCTCTTATTTTCTGTGTAACTTCCTCTGTCCACCATTGTGTCCTCTGTCTCTTCTTCCCAAGTTAGACTTCACCACATGCTTCTGCAGCAGCTGTCTTTATGATGTCCTTGAATTTAAGCCAGAGGGTTTCCAGGTCATCAGGTTGTTCTTCTGGGTTTCTCACTGATGCGTGATGCCATATGATGATGGATGGTATCCGCATGTCTGGTTTTGTGTGGTGTGCAGATGTTTTCAGTCAAAACAATGTTCATACAAAAATAACAGGGCAATCCACATAGGACGTCAGTAAACTCACGACGTATAAAGTCAATGATTCTTGTAACAGCCGTTGACGTTTTTCTTCATTATTTATTGTGGACGCCACAGTGACAAAATGGTTACGCGAATATGTAGGCACATCAAACAGTCATTATCACAGCAACATTCAATACAGCAATAGACGGTAGACAGCATTACAATGATGAGTCAGATGCATGTTATATTTCAAAGTGCTGTAAATGTAGTCAGGTGAAAAACTCCATCCTTTTCTATAACAGCCAGGAGATAACCAGATGTATGAGATCAGTTCACTCTCCTTAGTTTGACTTCAGCAAGACAGACACGTCTGCCGAAGTATAAATAATGTCCTCAAAAATATCCTCTAGATAATAAAGGTTTTCCAAACCTAGTTCATTTAACAAAGTAGCAAGTAATGGTCCTTGGTACATGCATCAACCGATGCAGTACAATGCAGCGACATGTGAGCTGGGAAAAAACATCTCGTGACGACGACTTTCGAAGACAGGCTATGAATCGAAATCGCTCACGACCCAAAATCGATAGAGTTAATGAAAAAGTCAATTTACCTTGCTTTCAAGAAATACAGAAATATCACGCCTCCCGGCATGTGCAAATACACTAGAGGTATTATCCCGAATAAACGAAATTCAAGCAGTTGTTGCCCTTGCGTTATAAAATAGATATTGAAATAAAACGATGTTGCGAGAATTTATCACGCAACATATCACCACCTCCTCCCGATAAAAAAAAAATGTGGAACATATTTTTTTTTTCAATATCAAAGAGCATGCGATAAGCGGCTCAAAACGCACGAATTATGCGCTGATAATTAACTAAATTGCCAAACAATAGGCTAATTATAGAGTGTCTGGTGAGGATATACCTCAACAGAAAAATAAATATGTCTCAAAAAATATTCACATCGGGGAGGTGTCACCAACACACATCACGTTAGCATGTAAACACAATATACGTATGCAAGTTACTATAATCATCATTAAACAGCATACTCTAATATTGTCTTTAAAAATGGATGTACAAATCTGATAGGAAAATTTAAATAGTACATTCTTTGACATGTAATGACATAGTAAAGTTAAACTACATGACGATCCAGGACATATGCTCTGGTATTCCGAGGGTAAGTACACAATCTAGAACTCGTCATGCTTGATACTAGTAAGGTAAGTCCTCAGCTCAACAATGACATTCTGAGAAAGTACAAGCAATATAATGCTAATTAATAACTAATATGCTTCATAAGGTACAATACATTATTAATAATTGTGGCTGTTTAGTAAACTAACGGCCCTTATATTAACTACTCAGTCCTCCTCTATCATCTTAAACAACGAACAGAAGAAGATGACAACAAAGCACGATAGTGTGTACATATAAAGTAAGTACAGATGTGCTAATCTATTGTAGAAATATAGGCGTGTTATGACTCTGTAATATATGGAAATATAGGACAGAAGTATTAGTTGGAGTCATGTGGGCATCTAGACAAAATGTCAGCCATCACATTATCCGCACCACGGATAGCTCGTACCGTGAAGTGAAAAGGTTGAAGAGCTATAGCATATCGAGTGGATCTCGAACTCTTCAAATTCTTAGTCTGAATAGCTGTAAGAGCTTTCTGATCAGTCTCTAGAATGAAATGTGCGCCCAGGAGGAATCTTTGTAGTTTTAGAATTGACCAAACCATCGCTAACAACTCACGGTCTAAAACCGAGTAGTTCCTCTCTGCCGCATTTAGTTTTCTAGAAATGTACATAACAGGATGCAGAGTATTTGCATATTCTTGCATCAGTGCTGCTCCAATCCCAGTGGATGAAGCATCACTCCGAAGAACAAAAGTCCTATCAAGAGTAGGTAATCTTAAGATGGGAGGAGAAGAAAATATATTCTTGATTTGGTCTAGTGAAGATTGGCATTCTTCAGACCAACGGACCAGATTAGGCGAACCTTTCTTCAACAATGTTGAGAGAGGTGCCATGATCGAAGATAAATTTGGAATAAATCTCCCATAAAATTGAATTAAACCTAAGAGACTCCTAACTTGTTTCTTCGTTTTAGGAACAGAGATGTTCAGTATTTTGGAAGTATTGTGGTCTTCTGTCTTCAAGAGACCATGACCAACACGATGACCCAGGAAAGAGATTTCACCAAAACCAACAAAAGCTTTAGAAGGTTTTGCTGTCAAATTATTCTCACGTAGAGTGGACAGTAAGTCATATAACCCTAAATAGTGATCTTCCCAGGTATCACTGAAGAGACAGATGTCATCTAAGTATGCGATGACATCCGAACGATGTGACAGAATTCGACGCATCATGCGAACGAAAGTGGCAGGGGCGTTCATGAGACCAAAAGGCATAACATTCCATTGAAATAGACCCCTAGGTGTAGAAAAAGCAGTAAGAGGTTTGGCATGCTCTGCTAAAGGCACTTGCCAATAACCTTTAGACAAGTCAAGTTTAGTGAAGAATCTAGAATTAGAAAGTCTAATCAGTAGATCTTCTAACAAAGGCATCGGTTCAGCGTCGAACTTTGTGACCTGATTCAATTTGCGATAATCAACGCAAATTCGTATGTTCTTATCCTTCTTCCGGACAATAACCATGGAAGAAGAATATGGTGAAGTCGATGGTTCAATTATATTTAATTGAATCATTTCATCCAATTCCTTTTCCACTTGCGACTGAAAGTGTATAGGAATAGGATACGGCCTAACCCTAATTGGATTATTGTCGGTAAGAATTATGTCATGTTCTATGACATCTGTGTGTCCAGGAATGTCAGTGAGAACATCCTGAAATGTTTGTAACATCGACGAGACTTGTCGATGTTCGTCACCAGAAAGATTAGGAGAAACAGAAACGTTTTTCCAAGATTCCGTGGAATGTAATGGAACCACTGGAAGGGGAAGGTTGACATCAGAGAAGGTAGCTTCCTCATCCTGAATGACAGACAGGGATGAATAATGACCGTGAGGTGCAGGAGCATCATCCGTTGCCTGGAAAATAGGCAGCAAATAGTCCGGACGTTCGTGAAATTCCGAAAGCATGTTTATGTGGAAAGTTTTATGCTTTCCATCAATATCGACCACATAGTCAACATCGGAAATCCGAGAGACTATTGCATACGGACCTTTCCATGCAATAAGAAGTCTATTTTCCCTACTGGGGAGTAGGACGAATGCTTTGTCACCTGGACAAAGTTTGTCGTAGACATCTATTCTTGTTAGCAAACTGCCTTGCCTTCTCTTTAGCAATTTTCTGATGAAGCAGTTGCTAGCTTACATGCCTCAATGATCTTTTGTCTAAGAGCAATGACATACTCATATGAGGATTGAGTTTCATCGCTAATATCATCGGCAGTGATGAGATCGTGTAATAAAGACATAGGGCCGCGTGGACGCGCGCCAAAGACAAGTTCGAAGGGAGAAAATCCTGTGTGTTCATTAGGGACTTCTCTATAGGCAAAGAGAGCCGCGGGTAAAACCCTGTCCCAATCTTGAGGATGATCTTCAGTTATCTTACCAAGCAAAGTCTTGAGCGTTCTATTCAGACGCTCAACTAACCCATTAGACATAGGATGGTAGATACTACTGAGAGATCGTTCAATATGTAAGGTAGACATTACCTGTGACATAGTGTCAGATATGAGTTGAGTGCCATGGTCTGACAATATTTCTCTGGGGAACCCCAAGCGAGAAAATATCAACCAAAGAGCATCTGCGATATCTGTAGTAGATATGCTCTTAAGAGGAATAGCCTCTGGCCAACGTGTGCACATATCGACACATGTAAGGATAAACTGATGTCCTCTGGCCGACTTGACCTTAAAAGGGCCAATAATATCTATGGCCATTTTTTGAAACGGCCGAATAGGAATGTCAGCAGCCTGGATAGGCGCAGCATGTCGTGGTCCTCTAGATTTGACCTCCTGACATACCTTGCATGATCGGCAGTAAATACGAATGTCCTTATTGACAAAAGGCCAAAAGAAAGCCGCAAGGACTCTCTCGACTTCGTACGGGCAAAACCCATATGTCCAGCACATTGCGAGTCATGAGCATGTTGTAATATTTGGACTCTCATGCTCTTGGGAACAAGAATTTGCGAATGTGCCGACGTAGTCGAATCTTGTACCATACGTACAAGTACGCCGTTTCTCATTGCAATCCAAGATTTTCTATTTGTATCCTGATTCGGATCACCTTTCTTCGCAAGAACGAAGAATTTTTTTAAAGAAGGATCTTCTTCTTGCAATTTTATGAAAGAGTCACGAGTGATTACTAAGTGACTATCTTGGCTATCAACTTCATTATCACTATTCAGTGAAGTTTCGGGTGTTTGTAGAGCTTGTGCTCTTGTAACTACTGCATTTGTAGCTTGCATGTTATTATCTTCCCAAGCAGCAATCTGCTGTGGGGTACACACCCTAACTCCGTGAATACGACCAATAATAAGGTCCGCAATAGGATTAGGTAAGAGACAAGCATGCACATCTCCAGTAAAGAAAGGAGTGGCAATGCGAATTACAGCAGTAGGATATTTTTCTAGAGTGCCGCCAAATGTGACACATTTAATAACCCTTCCTGTAGCACAAGATGGATCTACAAGCGATTGTCTAACACCAATAGTGGTGCATCCGGAATCGAAAAGTAGTGAGACCGGAGTATCATTAACAAGACCCTTATGTAGGATTAAAGAACCCCTCCCGTCATGCGCAACAGCAGCAGGAAGAGCGGGAAGTGGGTGACCACAACTCAAAGTAGTTATGGTACCCGGTTCGAATAAAGTACTGCATTGGGGGCATTTGTTTGCTCTCTCAAAGTCAAAAGCAGAACCAGTGACAGCGTCAAAGTTTTTTTACTATCAACAACATGATTACAGGCTCCCTCAGTTTCCTGTTGTACAGCATTAGCCTGCTGATATCTCTTTTTTTTGTGTTGAGATCTACCCCGACTATTATTACCTCTGAAGTTATCAGAGTTATTATTATCTCTGCAGTTATTATTGTCTCTATTGTAATTGTTATACTGGTTCGAATTCCAGTTTCCACGATTACTATCATGTTCACATTGATGCGAACATCTATTTGTTTGGTTTTGAGGTCTTCGGCAGGAATAACCTCTATTACCATATCCTCTTTTGAAATGCCTATAATTATTAGGGTGATAGTAACGAGTACTATCAGGTTGTCTCCAATTCTTCGAAGAAGAATCACCATGAAATTGATTTCCATGATTTTGACAGAAATTACCGCTACTCTTTCTATCAAAATTTTGTTGGAATCTACGAGCAAAGTTTTGGCCATACGGAGCTGCCGAAGCAACTGGTAAACCTTCTTTCACCTTAGAGTTACCCATGGTTATGTGTGGGTGCGCAGTTACGTATTGGCAACAGAAATCTTCCATTTCTTTTATTGTTTTAGGTTTACGTTCATGAAGGAAAGCAAGGAAAGACTCATTGACAGACGACATGACTTTGTCTCTAAGTATTAAGTCCATAAGTCCTTCATAAGTTTTTTTCCGTCTTAGATAGTTCAACCCATCGTGAGAAAGTAATGCGTATTCTTGCAATAAACTCGGAGAATTCAACTCCATTTTCAGGTAACATGTTTTTAAATTGTAGACGATAGCCGTCTTCGTTAAGCTGATATTTCTTTAACAGAGCGGCCCTGACAACCTCATAATTGTTCTTGTCAGGTTCATCCACCATATTTAATATACTTAGAGCTTTACCTGTCAGTATCCCTGATAACTGATAAACATATTTTGCTTTGTCTATGTTATGAGCTGTACATGCTTGTTCAAATCTGTCCAGATAGAACATTATGTCATCACTGGAAGGACTAAATGTTGGTAACTTAATCTTAAAAGTATCATTATTAGCCTTACCAGAAGATGAACCCTTGTTTGAATCATTACCATTACTCATGCTCGTCAATTTCAATTTTTCCAACTCTAAAGCTAAGACCTTTTCTTCATGTTCCATTTTTGCTTTCTCTTTCCTCTCATCAGACTCTCTCTGTAATCTTCTTTCCTCAGCCTGAGCCTCTTTTTGAAGTCTTTCATTTTCAGCTTCTTTTTCAAGTCTTTTATTTTCAGCCTCTTTTTCAAGTCTTTATTCTCAGCTTCTAGCTGGAGTTTTCTTTCCTCAGCTTCTGATTCCCTTTTTTGTTTTTCCATTTCCATTTGGAATCTCTTTTCATCCACCTGCATCTGCAGTTTCTTTTGTTCAGCTTCCATCTGCAGTTTCTTTTGTTCAGCTTCCATTGCTTTATCATATCGAGCAGTTGCAAATTCTTCTAACTTATCACCAGTCTTCCCAAGCAATTTACCCTGCTCAATAAAGTGCTCAAATGTAGACATGATGAGTAATATATAAGTCCAAAACCTGAAATAATTAACTAATTTATTTCAAACCTAAGTGTAACAAGTCTTAATTAAGCACTTGTATATTCACATCACATTATATTATCCCAGTCTCTGTGGGAAACAAGTCTCCAATCAAAGAACTTGTATATGAAATATCAACAATCAATTCTTGATCATAAGTGCACTTCTCATTCAATAGTGCACGACACTATTCATCATTCATTTATCATCAGTGTAGTAGTAACAGTGCATTAGCATAGCCCATTAACTAATTACTATAACTGTAAACAATGACTATGTAAACACATGCAGAATGTAAACATTGAAAATGTAAACAATACAAACAATGTAAACAATAACAATGTAAACAATAACAAAGATCAGCAACAATACAAAAACGTTCGCAGAAATCAACTAAAAATAAAGCAGAAATTAATGAAATATCACAAAAAATGTGACGATATCTGCGATAGAATTAAACAAAATACATGACACCACAGTGTATAAACAAAAATGTTGTATGAAACTAAATTATAGACAAGAGTAGGCTAACAAATACAAACAAATCAAAACAAAACTAAAGAATGCGAAATAATAACGAAAACAATATTAAAACATGTCATCACAACTAACATAAATAGCAACAGAAGTCGCTTAGCAAATTCCAGTATTGGAAATTTGCAAACCTACAGAAAACGCTCACAATAGACGACCTCTATGACGTGGCATAATCTAACGGAGACACCACCCAACCGAGAACCCGCTGAAATATAAACATATAAATATACGCATAACATATAAACATATAACATATAGAATGAGATGATACACAGAAGACTCAGCAGAAGTATAAGGGCACAGTTTACATACAAACAGGCCACTTAACTTATAGGCTTCCAATCGTAGAACAGCAGAAAAAACGGATGTCAATCAACGTCCTAAAGAGCGAAGCTCCAACGATGATGGCACATCTGAACTGCTTCCACTGCTAACACGATGGTACAAGAGCTTCTGAAATACTGTGTGTTGAGTTGTTTCGGCACTTGACCTTCTAATCCAAAAGTAAGTTGATGGAAATCGGTACTTGGCCTTCTTCAGAAAACAACCCGTTTCAACCGGCACTTGACCTTCACAAAAACGACAGCTCTGGAACCTTGACAGCAGCAACTTGCTTGACTTGCGTAAAAGATAACAGCAGTCCGAGTTATCCGGCAACATGTAACAACGCCGGGTACTGTCAAATTCTTGTTTCCGTCAAAAAGTTGAAATTTTGACTTTTACCGGGCAACGCCGAGTACTTTGAAAATTTTGAAGATGTTGACTGTATTGAAGAATGTTAATTTCTTGAAGGATGCTGATGAATTCTTGTTGAAAATGAAGTGGGTAAGGGACCCCGTGTTTGCTGGTACCAGAATCAAACCAGCTTATGGCCACCAAATGATGCGTGATGCCATATGATGATGGATGGTATCCGCATGTCTGATTTTGTGTGGTGTGCAGATGTGTTCAGTCAAAACAATGTTCATACAAAAATAACAGGGCAATCCACATAGGACGTCAGTAAACTCACGACGTATAAAGTCAATGATTCTTGTAACAGCCGTTGACGTTTTTTCTTCATTATTTATTGTGGACGCCACAGTGACAAAATGGTTACGCGAATATGTAGGCACATCAAACAGTCATTATCACAGCAACATTCAATACAGCAATAGACGGTAGACAGCATTACAATGATGAGTCAGATGCATGTTATATTTCAAAGTGCTGTAAATGTAGTCAGGTGAAAAACTCCATCCTTTTCTATAACAGCCAGGAGATAACCAGATGTATGAGATCAGTTCACTCTCCTTAGTTTGACTTCAGCAAGACAGACACGTCTGCCGAAGTATAAATAATGTCCTCAAAAATATCCTCTAGATAATAAAGGTTTTCCAAACCTAGTTCATTTAACAAAGTAGCAAGTAATGGTCCTTGGTACATGCATCAACCGATGCAGTACAATGCAGCGACATGTGAGCTGGGAAAAAACATCTCGTGACGACGACTTTCGAAGACAGGCTATGAATCGAAATCGCTCACGACCCAAAATCGATAGAGTTAATGAAAAAGTCAATTTACCTTGCTTTCAAGAAATACAGAAATATCACGCCTCCCGGCATGTGCAAATACACTAGAGGTATTATCCCGAATAAACGAAATATCCATAAGAGGACTACACATCCCTGACAGAACAAAAAAATAGCGGAGATCCCCTCTTCAACGAGGCATCTCTTTCGCCATTCCAAATCGCTCACTCCACTCGTGGTGGGCGGAAACCGATCGACCAAGAAGCAAGACAAGTCATGCGCAGTCCAGCGCAAAATGACCACAGCTCAAACTTAACTGCATTCGATACCAACGCGAGAAGACAAATGCTTACCGAGAAAAGTGACTATAAATTTCAAGCAGTTGTTGCCCTTGCGTTATAAAATAGATATTGAAATAAAACGATGTTGCGAGAATTTATCACGCAACACTCACTCCTTAGCAATAAGCCCCTGATATCTGGTCTTAACTTCTGGCTCTCTCAACTTGTAGGTCTTAATGCTCATTTCTCCTGTTCATTTACTTACCTTCTTGCGTGATTGTAGGCAATTCCAAGGCTGAGCAACTCTTTCAGTTGTTTTTTTTAAATTGCTAGCAGTTAGTGAAGACTTCCAATCTCTGGCCCTCTCCAGACTCTAGCATTCCGGACATACTTGAATGAGAACTTCCTACTATGGCATAGTCCATCACCGATTTCTCATCCTTTGTTGGTTCACATCTAGTGTATGCATGTATGCACATAAGGGGGAACTTTGTGTTTGTAATGATCAGGTTTTTCTCAATGCAGAATCTAAGGAGTCGCTTTCCATCATCATTAAGTATATCTTCTCCATACCATCCGATAACTCTTACCCATCTAGCATGGTCATTTTCAACTCTGGCATTGAAATCTCCGAGCATGATAGTTTCATCCAGGCAGTTGTCCACTTTTTGAAGCAACTTGAAGAATTTCTCCTTGACCTCTGCTCACTCATCTTCATTTGGACCATACACAATGACAAGGTTGACAATGGTTTCTCCTTTTTTTGGCTTTAGCACCATAATGCGCTTCGAGACAAAGTTCCATCCCTTGATGCTATATTTTTGGTTTTTTACCACAATACACCTGTTATGATTAAAATTCATAACGATTGTGCCTATTATAGGTTTAGCTCAACAGGGCTCTTTGTTTGTTTATTTTATATGGGTCACTGATAAAGACGAGTGAGCGACGTTAAGCCGATATGCTTGGCTGGCTCACGTAAAACTAGAGAAGTGCGGGGCCTTATACGAGTGTGTGTCATGGCGAGTGGACGTATGTGTTTGAGCTCCTTATTGTTGAAGAGTTTATAATTGAGTTATATTATCACTAATACATCAAGATCTTCAGTGAGATGTATCTAGTTATCTATTGACAAGAAGTATAATTGCTCAGTGTCGAGTGTTAAGAGAACTAAAGGACAGCGTTTCTGACATGAACTGACTGCCTTATATGTTGGCCTGAACTATTGTATGTGGAGCTGCGTGCAGTCCTAAATAAATTATATTTCGTCCATTGTGACTCAAATCATTCTGAGTGGTGTGGTCTGGTTGCAGTGTCTGAGAGTTTACTACCCTAGATGTCATCTTGGCCACAGGAACCATCCTGTTACCGCAAAATTAACATTAACAATAGGCCTATATAAAAGACACGTAACAACGCCCCATGCCTCCTTTTGCTCTTTCAGATGTGGGGAATCCACTGTAGAGTAGCATGTCACCATTGAGATACATAACTCCTTGTCCCTTTTTGTTTGTATCTGTTAAATACAGGATTTTTAGTTTTGCTTTCCTCATCTTCTCAACCAGCTCCTCTTCTTTCACATTTATACTCCTTATATTCCATGTTCCATATGTTATAGTTCATCACCTTCAAGATCAGTCCGGTTTTCTCTCTTGCTTTTCGCGTAATCAGGTTTTACGGCAAACAGGTGATTGGCCTGTTGTGCTTTTGCATGATGGAGGGCTGCCTCCTTACGGCCTCCATGCAGGCTGCCCTCCTCTTTTTCATCTGGGCTTGGGACCGGCTTAGGCGGAGTTGTTCGTGTCTTATTTATCATTATTTTACAATGTTACTTACATTTTTTTCTGGCCATCGCCACTGGCTGACAATTGGTGCAATGGCCCCTAGATACACAGTTTAACTATGAATAATCAATAAATGGCTGTAAACATTGAATAAACAGTTGTGAAAATGTTATAAACACCTGTGAATATTGAGTAAACAGCAGCAAATATTGAGTAAATGGTTCTGAACATTGAATGAACAGCTGTGAATATTGAGTAAAAAGTTCTGAACATTGAATAAAGGGCTGTGATTATTGAGTAAAAAGTTCTAAACATTGAATAAACAGCAGTGAATATTGAGCAAATGGCTGTGGACTAAAAAAGATAATGGTCCTGGAAGATGATGTGATTTAGCTACAGAAGTAGAACATTATAAATTGTTTTAACATGACTCCAGTGAGACAGATTAATCTGAACTTTTCCACCTGTTTCCTTCCATGTAAATTGTAACTGTCTTTTTCTCTTATTGAAGTGATCACTGGCCCAAGACAGTATACATGTTGTTAGATGTGTAGTGCTGGCGTATGATGAACTGAGTGTGGGTGCGAATGAAGGCGCGAATGTGTTTAGGCTCGTATATATGTAGACACTGCAACCCCTACACTCACATGCAGTAGTCAAGGATGCTTGAACACTGCAGGCACGTTTCAAAACATTTATTGACGATAACACACATAGTAGCATCAACAGGAACAGTCATTGTAAACAAGGTCATGCTGACCGGAAATCGATAATAATACATCAGGCGTTCAAAAGGGCCGGTAAACATTCCAATATTCGTGCATGGTCAATAATAATGTTATTCAATGACAGTTCAAAATGCCGCCTGATCTCTCTGACTAAGCGCGTCAGATACCTTAATCACCTTGACACATAGGTACAACTTGGCATTCCCCGCCAATTGCATATTATCAGGCTGTAGTATAATAGCCGAAAACACAGGCCTCGTTCTGACATCGGCTGTGTACTGCTGATAAGCAGGTTACCATCAACCCTGCAGTAATGCTTATGTGGACATAAATATGCCGCCAATCTGCGGCTCCCACAATATATCTTCGTCACTGGATTTCTGGATGGTATGAAGACTAATAGTCTTGGATGGCTACCTTGAGCACAACATATAAGTTCTGTAATGGAGGACCGGTGAGTTGCAGTTCACAGACTAGGTAATCTTCTAACATGTTCTGCCACCGAAAGCGTAATAATGGAAAAAGTCGGTATTACCTGTAACCGAATCCACAGAACCTAACAAGGAACTCTGCTGTCATTCCAATGCACAGAGATTCACTGGGGAAAACTGCCATCGCAGTCACTTCGAAGATTTTCCCGAAAAACACAATGGACTCTCGTCCCTTCAGAAACCAGGACACCCCCCGGCTTGCCGGAAGTCTAACTCTCCTTCGCGCTTAAAAAACCTGCGCAAGGCACACCCGAACTGTTTTACCTTTGAACTTAACACAATGACCCAAAAGGGAGATAACCCCAAATCAACCTGACATCGCAAGCAAAGACCCAATTATTCACCTAACTAGGATGAAAAAATATACGACCAATAGATCGATGTTTGAAACCCCATTGGAAGTGACAGCAACATAAATCTTTTGCAGATAAAGGCTAAAAACTAAACTACACACAAATCTAATGGATGGCAAGATGAAACAACAGAGCAAATCTCATCACATCATGAGGGAGAAAAATTAGAGAAGCTGATAAAAACGGATAAACTGAAACTCAAAAGGAAGAATAGAAAGAGAGAAATCTCTTGATCTAGGCTTTTGCTTTTGCATTCTGCAACTGGTTGAGTTGGAGTCATGAGGCAACTTGAGAACGTGAAGACTGTCCAACATGCATTGCATAAAGTCCTGAAGATGTTTCCGGGTCTTGGTTAAAGCTTAGACCTGGAATTCATGTACAGGCAGCATGACTTCCTTTGTATCCCTAAAGATCTTGATAAATGTCTACATGGCATAAAAACAAATTAAAAATACAAGTCATTCAAGTCACCAGAAACCGTAAGAAATAGACCAGATATTCATCAGCCATTTGTTGCAGCACTAATCTTTATCTTAGGATCACATGTACTTCTGATGTGTTTTATGTAATTTTGATGTGTTTCATTGGTTTGAGCAGTGCAGCCTGTCAGATAAATGGAGCTGTAGCACAGTATTAATATGCGTTACTGCATTTATTTTCTAGATGTAATTAATGTGTATTGTTTTGATTAACTGTATAGGTTCCTCATTTTTTAAAAATTAGTTTGCTATGGAAGTCAACTACCTTCATATTTGGCCAAGAAATGAGTACATGCTGATTGCCCTTCCAAATTTGGACAAATCATACACAACAACCTTGTTTATGCCATTTGACATGTTTGAGTCTATCACAACTGAGGAGAAACTGCTTCAACTATTCAGGCAGGAGTTTCCAGACGCACTTCCTTTGCTAGGAGAGTGAGTTTTTTTGTTTAGTTTTTTTATTTTATTACTCTTTGTGCTGTAAAATGTGGTGTGTTTGTATGTGAAATTAAAACCCTACTTCTATGTATATGCATGTGCATGTAAGTTTTCATGAAGTAGGAGAGACAGATATACATATTTAAAAATCCACATTGATATTTAGGTTATTCATCATCTTAATTGGGGTTTCTTAATGTGTTTATTCTGGCCGTTATTAACACTTCATTCTGCTGTTGTTCATTCTCTCTCTCATATACAGACAAACACACATGCACACAGAACACTGGAGAATCTTTTGAAGCACACTTTATTTACCAAATTTGTCCAGAAGAAAAGATTGTGCTCATAGTCTCTGCTTGATCACAATTTTGACTGACAGTTGGGAGTTTTCGACAGATTAAACAAATACTTGACTGGAACTGGTCGGTCCATGTTTACATGTCCATTCTGGAGTGGAATAAACAGCTGATGCCTAATTTCTGGTGCACCAAATGGAGATACATCATTGTACCAACAAATCCCACATTGCTTGTACAACCACTGTCAGCCTCATCATGTTGGTTGAGGTGCCTGATGTTTAGGCTGATGTGGGTGAAAACACAGATATCTGTGACTATCAATCATGCCCACATCATCAAATCTTCATTCTTCATCCACACGCTGGTGCTGGAGCTTCAGGGGTAGTTACTGAGATCCTCCTTGTGTGATCTAAGGGAGGAGATCGGAGCACTGATGGAGTTATCCATGTGCAATAAAGATAGTTCAAACTAAACCAAACCATAGTGATCTGCATTTTACAATCTTTACTTGAAGGAGACATGAATACGTCACATAGCTGTTCAGAAGAGAATGTACCTGTGTATTTAATTATTTTACAATAATTAAGGGTTTTTGCTGCATGAGGTGCTGT
Source organism: Oreohelix idahoensis (assembly GCA_024509875.1). Taxonomy (NCBI): domain Eukaryota; kingdom Metazoa; phylum Mollusca; class Gastropoda; order Stylommatophora; family Oreohelicidae; genus Oreohelix; species Oreohelix idahoensis. The sequence continues at coordinate 302,100 of JAMPIV010007033.1, forward strand.
TGCCATGTCTACCTCAAGTGTTTAATTAGCTGTATAGCTGTATTGGAAGAGATGAAAACAAATAAGGAGGTCCTAGAAAATCTAGGTATGAAAAGAGAACTAATGAGAGAGGTCAAAGTTCGGCAGCTAAAATACTTTGGCCACATAAAAAGGCATAACACCTTGCAGAAGACCATAACAGAAGGGAGAGTCGAAGGTAAACGTGCAAGGGGAAGACAGCGCTATAAGTGGGAAGATAACATCAAGAGATGGACGGGAAAGAGTCTATCAGAGTGTACCACCAAGACAAGAGACAGAAGACGTTGGAGATCCATTACAGCCAACCTCCGTTGTGGAGATGGCAACTGATGATAGCTGTATTAGCACTACCATTGTCACCCCCCAGTTCTGTGTTGTTGAGTACGAGGAATAGCACTCATGCAGTGGTGGCTTGTCCCTAGGGGATAGTGGGGTCCAACCCCACCATAACTTTAAAAACTTTTTTGTTCATATAGTCGTAAGAAAATAAATATCTTATAACCACTATGATTCTACATTGAACATTCCTCAAGCTCTATCTATTCCATCCCATATCTCTTGCCATTCGACTTTTGTTGTCTTTCATATTTCCTTGTCTACCCATAGCCTGAAGGTCTATATTGGCCGTGATTTGTGTGTGGTAAGCACAGCAGTGAGGAAAGCCAAGTACATTCCTTAGTGATAGCAGTAGTTTATATTTGTTTGTGACATTACCCCACCCCTGTTGCCTCATGCAAAAAGGGAGTTGTTTCCTCAAAGGGTGGGTCAACATCACCTCAGCACAACCATATGTAACATTACAACATGATAAAGGAAAGCCTCCAGACCTCTCACATACTGTAACGTAACAAACGTAAGTTGTGAGAGTAGTAGCTAAGAACATGTACTGCACAGGGAGATATATTGGTCTAGGGTGAAGTAGTATGGCAGTGGATAAAGGGTGAGCTGTGAAAACATTGATAGTCTATTTAAACGAAACCCTCATAATGTGTACATCAGTTGTGAGACAGAAGCGAGTGATAGCCATACAAAATTAGATTTGTTACAGACATGCAGTTCACACATAACTGTAGACCAGTATATTACAAGTACAAAAATGAATATATAAGGATTCGTGAGAAGTTTTCCCTGAAATGTTAGGTGTCATTAATTAATATTATCCCTTGATAAAACTGAAGTATAAACATTTGGTCTCTTACATACACATACACACACATACACACACACATACACACATACATTCAGTCTGTCTTTATGCTCTCTTAGGAGGATGGAACCACTACTGCATATGGCCCCCTTCCTGGAGGCCAGTGCTAGAGTACTTGGTGTGTAGTAGGTCAGTGACAGAGTACTTGGTGTGTAGTAGGTCAGTGACAGAGTACTTGGTGTGTAGTAGGTCAGTGACAGAGTATTTGGTGTGTAGTAGGTCAGTGCTAGAGTACTTGGTGTGTAGTAGGTCAGTGACAGAGTACTTGGTGTGTAGTAGGTCAGTGACAGAGTACTTGGTGTGTAGTAGGCCAGTGCCAGAGTACTTGGTGTGTAGTAGGTCAGTGACAGAGTACTTTGTGTGCAGTAGGTCATTGCCAGAGTACTTGGTGTGTAGTAGGCCAGTGCCAGAGTACTTGGTGTGTAGTAGGTCAGTGACAGAGTACTTTGTGTGCAGTAGGTCAGTGACAGAGTACTTGGTGTGTAGTAGGCCAGTGCCAGAGTACTTTGTGTGCAGTAGGTCAGTGACAGAGTACTTGATGGGTAGTAGGCCAGTGCCAGAGTACTTGGTGTGTAGTAGGTCAGTGACAGAGTACTTTGTGTGCAGTAGGTCAGTGCCAGAGTACTTGGTGTGCAGTAGGTCAGTGCCAGAGTACTTGGTGTGTAGTAGGCCAGTGCCAGAGTACTTTTTGTGCAGTAGGTCAGTGACAGAGTACTTGATGTGTAGTAGGCCATTGCCAGAGTACTTGGTGTGTAGTAGGTCAGTGCCAGAGTACTTTGTGTGTAGTAGGTCAGTGACAGAGTACTTGGTGTGTAGTAGTGGCTTCTGTAACAATGTTCTACATGAGAAAGTTGCCAGCCCCATACACAACCTCACATTAGTTGCCTGTTAGACATGCCAGATTTTGTATGCACAACGTAGAGCAGACATATTTCTGAGTTCACAGATAGGACGTCTGCAGTGTTGAGGCAGCAGACACAATAAACTAAACTGACCAAACTATTTGACGGCTGACTAGTTTACTAAAGTGTACCGGTGTTTCATAAACATTGTTTCCTCTTAACTTAATTTATACATTATCCTTCTCCCCAGAAAAGGACTGATTAAAACTTTTTTCTCCTCCAAACCCCAGCCCATGATTTCAGTGAAGGTGAGTTGTATAAAGGTCAAAGGTTATAACCAGATTATATTACATGTAATTAGATCATTAAACTTTCACTATCACAGATTAAAGCACAAACATGGCACTTGGATTAAATTATATTAATTCATTAGCCTTCATCTTCCCAGGGTGCATAGCACTTCAGCCAGCCATTGCCAAGTCCTCATGTCACATGTCATAAATTCAAGGTCTTCCTAATCCCTTTCATTTCTATTTTTAGTTCTCTTAACCATGTTTTTTTTTTTTTGTTGGTCTCCCGAGTCTTATTCTCTTACCTTGGTGCTTCTAGAAAAAGGATGACCGTATAAGTGTAGTCAAGTCTGCTCAACATGTCTGGCCTATCCAGTACACATCTTCTCATCTACTGTTCTACTGGTATTTATATGATTCTTGTCATCAGTTTCACACTGATAATCTTCTTGTACCATTTCTAATCCATCTTTTTCTATGCAAGCACCAGTTTATGAAAATCTATTACTTCTTGGTTGTTGTTGTTCTTCATGTTTCAGAGTCAGACATTAGGACCAACTTGTCAGTAACACCACATTTCAGAGTCAGACATTAGGACCAACTTGACAGTAACACCACATTTCAGAGTCAGACATTAGGACCAGCTTGTCAGTAACACCACATTTCAGAGCCAGACATTAGGACCAACTTGACAGTAACACCACATTTCAGAGTCAGACATTAGGTCCAACTTGACAGTAACACCACATTAAAGAGTCAGACATTAGGACCAACTTGTCAGTAACACCACATTTCAGAGTCAGACATTAGGACCAACTTGACAGTAACACCACATTTCAGAGTCAGACATTAGGACCAACTTGACAGTAACGCCACATTTCAGAGCCAGATATTAGGACCAACTTGATAGTCACCACAACAAGAAATAAACAATAAAAATAAAAAAACAAACAAATAACAACAAAAAACACATTAAAACACATAACTGTCCTGTTGTTAACAAGGTGAAAAAAGTGAGAAAGCCCAGGGGTGTCTGAGATTACATCAAATCCACTAATTAGCTGCCATCACCCACATGAGTACCCCATCAGACAACCCTTTATCCTCACATCATCATTGATCCTTATACATTAATTTTAGTTCTTGTTATAAACTGGTGCACAAAAAAGCTGTCAGTGGTAACAGGACAATTCTCAAGTAACTTCAGAGCAGATGCAGAGGCCTTGAAAACTGCAGCAGAGGTTATAATGACAGAGGAAAGCACAGAGCGACAAGTTGCTTTCTTTACTAATGCACAGTCAGTAATTGCAACGTTGAAAAGCCAAAATAATACAAACCTTGTTGACCTCAGAATATTGCTCCACAAACTATGTCAAAGATTCAAAAGTGTTGTGATCCAATGGATCTCATCTCATTGTAACATCACTGGCAATGAAGAGGCTGACAGATTGGCAAAGGAAGGTGGAAATCTACCTCAGCCTGATGCAAGCGTAACTTTCGAGGCAAAGAGTTTTATCAGAATAATATACAGAAACAAATGGGATGTAGAACATCCAGGTCACACACAAAATGATGTATACTACCAGCTCAACAGAAGAGAACAAGTGGTAATCATCAGACTCCGTACTGGCCACAACAGATTGAGATACCATCTATTCTTCTTCTTCTTCCTCGTTTGTCCTGAAAAGGACGTTGGTTGCGTTGTGTCCGTTTACAGTGAAGCTGCGGTATTTGCACCTTTTGGTGGACACATCCGACTTCCGCACGGCATTTTTTGGAACCGGGTTTGCCTTCCCTCTTCGATCCCTACTCCTCAGCCAGACTGCAGTGATGCAGCCTATTTCCAGGACCACCACGTGAAGGTGAAGTAGGGTCTTGGTCAGCTCTGGTTCACTGAACCTGATGCAGGCAGTCAAGCTATGGGTCGCTTACTGCATTCATCACTTTTGATGCATCTTGGGTCCCACCATATTCAACAAGCTAAAGATAGGAAGTACAGATCAGTGTAACTGTGGACGTCTGAGAGTGTACGAAGAAGAAGAATATACTGTTTGACTATATTGTGCGATTCTCTAGGTCTATCTATTCTCTAGGTCTATCTATTCTCTAGGTCTATCTATTCTCTAGGTCTATCTATTCTCTAGGTCTATCTATTCTCAACACCTGTTCCACAGTTATAAATGAATTGCATGCCTGTTTCCTACATTTTAGTAGGAAATGCTCAATGTTATTTTTTTCTAGACACTGCGCAGTAAGGTTCTTCTATTCTAAAATAGCCCATTCCTAGCTGCAGTCTGTGCACCCTTATTGTTGTTTCGTTCCTGAGAGATTAATAAAAATTGTGCTGTAATTAAAACACATGTTTCTTCAGTCTGGGAACTATTTTATTTGATTGTGAAAGAACCCCTGTAAATCTGTGTTGTTTCTGCAGTGTCATCCTTACCATGTCAAGGACAAAGCTGTCATTCTGGGAGATGCAGCACATGCTGTTGTACCTTTCTATGGACAAGGGATGAACTGTGTAAGTGACTTTCTGATAGCCATTTACATTGTGGCTGTATAAACTTCTGTTTGCATGTTTTTTTTTAATACCTTATTCAGTTTTCATTCACATGTTTGGATAACTGACAGTCATTTAATCCCACTTGCTTTACGTTCATTGTGTTTATATTTGAGCTCCATTGTGTTTATATTTGAGCTGTGTTCATTGCTGAAAAAGACATTTTGTTGCAACTTTACAATTTTCACTGCATGTTTCCAGCAAGGATTAACCTCCTCATTGTTTGTCTGTCACTTTTGTACCCATACTAACAACATCAGAAGATCTTGTTGCTCTCATGCTAGAGAATGTGCTTTCCCTTCTTTTCCAGTCTTCTTAATTTTAGGATCCAGTTTTTTTAGATATTGTCAGAGTTTAAAATATATTATATTACCAATTTATTTTGTCATGTTATGCATATTATCTTCCTGTTTTTTAGATTACATATTTACTTGTACTTTCTTTGTTCCTGATAGGGATTGGAAGATTGCATTGTGCTGAGTGAAATCCTTGACAAATACAATGATGACTTCAGTAAGTTTTTGCTCTAATACTCCCATCTTTATATGGAGTATTTTAAATTGACAGAGGAAAGCAGAGAGAGAGACAAGTTGCTTTCTTTACCGATGTTGCCAGATAGTATGTTTATTGTGATTAAGCAGCAGAATAAACATATGTTAATTGATATTTACACACAGAAAGGTCATTACTCTGGTATTATGTTTGTTAGGATGAATAATATATTTCTGAGAATATGTCAGTACTTTCTAGTTTTTTTTATTGTAGGGGACTTTTCATCATTTGATTGGTTTATTTACTTACTTACTTAGTCGTTCCCCTTTTACCGTGAGGTGTAGAGGTTTGGAAGAGAGCGCCAGACTATCCTATCGGCTGTCTTCCTCCTGGCCTGGTTCCATTCTAGTCCTCTGTCCTTCAAAGATTGTCTAATGTTGTCCTCCCAGCGGACTCTGGGTTGTCCTGGGGGTCTGGATCCCTGGCTCTTTGTTTCCCATGCTTGTCGTGGTAGCTGATCTTCTCCCATTCTGCAGACATGGCCAAATCATCTTAGTTGGGACTGTTCTACTTGGGTCTGCAGGGGGTGGGATTTTAGGCCTTGACGTATCATCTGGTTGTGGACCATGTCTCTTCTTGTTACTTCAACCACCTTCCTCAGATACCTCATTTCTGAGGTTTGGATCTGGCTTTTGTGGGTTGTAGTCATTGCCCATGACTCACATCCATATGTCAAATATAGAAATAAAAAATAAATAAAATCAGTTTTACAAGTTAACGGTACACAGGAAACAGGACGTTTCGGGTTTTACCCTCCATCAGCCACAGTTACAAACAGGTGACAAGCTACAAATATATGTGATTATGAAGAACACACCAAACGAGCGAAACATGCAGATGGAACAGTGGTGCTAAGCGAAACGAGAACAATAATACTGTAAGAAAATCATAAAACGAGACAGACATATCGAAACAAGAAAGTAAATAAACGTCTGCCAGTTTGGACTGTCCTTTTGTACTCCAAACTCAGTCAGTTTCTTTTCCGAACGGTAAATTTGACATTAGAGAGTCTTTCACGTGTGAATCCAGAAACCTGATTTATGCTAACATCTGCAAGAGGTGTGGCATTACCTATATTGGTGAAACTGGCAGACGTTTGGCAGACAGGTTTCGTAAGCACTTAAATGACATCTATCATCGCAAATCTTTACCGGTGGCCCTTCATTTCAATAGGCCTGACCATTCAGGTAATTCTGATATTCATGTCACTGCCCTCCTTTCATGTGTCGGTGATCACCGAACTCGCTTTTCGTTGGAGAATCGTCTCATTTTTCAAATGGGTGTTTTATCTCCTGAGGGCCTTAATGTCCAGCATCATTTTGCATAGATTCTAGTGGCTTCTCTCTCTGTTTCATACCTCTTTATTTCTTCTGTCGTTGTTTTTCTGATCTATCTTTGTTTTTGCTTTGGTTCGTTTCGTATCCTTTTGTATCTTTTTAGCCGTCACTAGTTCATAGGTCACTTCCGCATGCAGACATTTTGACAGCCATCTTAAGTGTTTTACTCTGGGATCGAGCTAAGTGACTTTTTACTTGTTTCAATAGCGTTGTTCATTCCTGTCTTCATTTCGTTGATTATTTACTTTCTTGTTTCGATATGTCTGTCTGGTTTTACGATTTTCTTACAGTATTATTGTTCTCGTTTTGCTTAGCACTGTTGTTCCATCTGCATGTTTCGCTCATTTGGTGTGTTCCTCATCATCATATATATTTGTAGCTCCTATATGTAATTCTTGTCCTTGTCACCTGTTCGTTACTGTGGCTGACAAAGGGTAAAACCCGAAACGTCATTTGTTTTCTGTGTACCGTTAACATTTTATTTATTTTTTATTTATATATTTGTTTTTACCAGTTTTACAGCAGCCTCCTCATTCACTGTCAAATACTATCCATATGTCAAGACTGGGACATAGGTGGAGCGGTATACAGTCATCTTCGTTTTCTTACCAACCTCTCTCTTGCTGAGGAATCCTCTATTTATGGCCTGAAAAAGTCTCCCAGCTGCTGCTTTTCGAGTGGCCAACTCTTCTTTGATGCCTCCCTTTCGGTCAATAATAGCTCCGAGGTATTTAAAGTGGTCAGCCTGCTCCAGGACCTGTTCTCCCAGCTTAATCTGATGTCTTCTTTCTTCTCGTGATATCACCATGGATTTTGTTTCAGAGCTGCTTATGACCATCCCTCTCTTCTCCAACTCTTCCTTCCAGACTTGTAGGTTGGATTGGAGATGTGCCTCTGATTTAGCAATCAGGGCAACATTATCAGCAAATGCCAGCTCTGAAATACAGACCTGTCTCATCTTCCAGTACCCCACTGAATACTTTCTTGTTCTCTCCTTACATGCCTTGATAACATCGTCCATGAGGAGTATGAAAAGATAAGGTAACAGGATATCACCTTGTCTTACACCAGTGGTGGTCCTGAACTCTTCTGACTTATGGTTTGCTATCCTCACATAATTTCTGCAAGACTTGTAGAAGCTCTGTATAGCATGAATCAGAGGTGCTGGAATGTTCTTCCTTGCGAAACAGTCCCAAAGTTTTCTCCAGGGGACCCTGTCAAACGCCTTTTCCAGATCTATGAAACAAAGATGGATCTCACTCTTATACTCAAGGGCCTTTTCACTCAGCTGTCTGAGTGTGAAGATTAGGTCTTGAGTACTTCGGTTTGCTCGGAATCCGCACTGGACCTCATCCAATTGTGGCTCAGCTAGGCATCAGAGTCTCTGCTCTAGGATTCTAGAGTAGATTTTACCAGGGACACTGAGAAGGGATATGCCTCTATGGTTTCCACTTTGTCGATTGTCACATTTTTTGAAAATTGGTGTTATGATGGCAATCTCCCAATCCTTTGGTATGGTCTTGTTGCACCACGCTGCCTGTAGGACCCTTAAGAGTAATAGGTCGCCTGATGCTCCCATGTACTTAACCATTTCTGGTGTTATACCATCATGCCCTGCTGCTTTGTCCATCTTGATTTTCTCCAGTGCTGCCTTCAGTTCTTCCATCTTTACGAGTATGTCATCTTCACCATCATTGGTTTTCTCTTCTGTGCTAGTGGTTATCATTTCTGATGCTTGACCTTGCTCACCATCCAGGAGTTCTGAGAAATATTCTTTCCATTACTTCCTTCGGGGTTATAAGCAATTTGCCTTGCTTATCCTTTATAAATTTGAGAGGGCATTGTTTTTCCTTCCTCATGTTCTGTAGGGTTTTATAGAACAATTTCTGTTTTCTTGCGCATCTTTTCCTAGCTTTTCTCCACATTCTTCCCAGGACTTCTGTTTTGCTGCTAGCACCTTGTTCTTTGCTGAGCAACTCTTTCAGTTATTCTTTTGATTGTTAGCAGGTAGTGATCACTTCCAATCTCTGGCCCCCTCCAGACTCTAGCATCCCGGACATATTTGAATGAGCTTCTCCTAACAATGGCATAGTCGATCACTGACTTCTCATTCTTAGTTGGTTCACATCTAGTGTATGCATGTACGCGCTTATGGGGGAACTTTATGTTTGTAATGATCAGATTCTGCACACTACAGAATCTAAGGAGTCGCTTTCCATTGTCATTGAGAGTATCTTCTCCATATCTTCCGATAACTCCACCCCATCTAGCATGGTCATTTCCAACTCTGGCATTGAAATCTCAGCATGATAATTTCATCTAGGCAGTCTTCTACTGTCCTTTGAAGCAGCTCAAAGAATTCTTCCTTGACCTCTGCTCTCTCATTCTCACAAGAAAGTATTCAGTGGGGTCCTGGGGGTCTGGATCCTTGGCTCTTTGTTTCCCATGCTTGTCATGGTAGCCGGTCTTCTCCCCTTGACCTCTGCTCTCTCATTCTCATTTGGCCCATACACTATGACTAGGTTGACTATGGTTTCTCCTTTTAGTTTTACAACCAAAATGCGCTCCGAGACAAAGTTCCATCCCTTGATACTATCTTTTTGGTTTTTGGCCACAATGCAACCCACGCCCCATTTAGCTCTTTCAGATGTGGGTACACCACTGTAGAGCAGCGTTTTGCCATCGAGATCCATGACTCCTTGTCCGTTTTTCTTTGTTTCCGTTATAGCCAGGATTTCTAGTTTTGCTTTCCTCATCTCTTCCAACAGCTCCTCTTCTTTCCCATTTATACTTCTTGGGTTCCAAGTTCCATAAGTCATAGTCCATTCCAGTTCGTCGCCTTTAGAATCAGTCCGGTTTTCTCTCTTGTAGTTCTCATAATCATGATTTAAAGCAAACAGGTGATTGGCCTGTTGTGCCTTTGCATGGTGGAGGGGCTGCCTCCTTATGGCCTCCATGCAGGCCACCCTCCTCCTTTTTCAACCGGGCTTGGGACCGGCCTAGGTGGAGTTTTTTAATTTTCTAAATCAATTATTCTTTCATAAAGTCAGTCATTTTTCTTTTCTATTTATGATTTGCTTTTTGTTGACTTCTAGAAAAAGCTCTTCCAGAATACACACGAATAAGACATCTAGACGCCATTGCTATCAGTGACCTTACTTACTTACTTAGTCATTCCCCTTCTACCGTGAGATGTAGAGGTTTGGAAGAGAGAGCGCCAGACTATCCTATCAGCTGTCTTCCTCCTGGCCTGGTTCCATTCTAGTCCTCGGTCCTTCAAAGATTGTCTAATGTTGTCCTCCCAGCGGACTCTGGGTTGTCCTGGGGGTCTGGATCCTTGGCTCTTTGTTTCCCATGCTTGTCGTGGTAGCCGATCTTCTCCCATTCTGCAGACATGGCCAAACCATCTTAATTGGGACTGTTCTACTTGGGTCTGCAGGGGGTGGGATTTAAGGCCTTGACGTATCGTCTGGTTGCGTACCATGACTCTTCTTGTTACTTCAACCACCTTCCTCAGATACCTCATTTCTGAGGTTTGGATCTGGCTTTTCTGGGTTGTAGTCATTGCCCATGACTCGCATCCATATGTCAAGACTGGGACATAGGTAGAGCGGTATACAGCCATCTTTGTTTTCTTACCAACCTCTCTCTTGCTGAGGAATCCTCGATTTATGGCCTGAAAAAGTCTCCCAGCTGCTGCTTTTCGAGTGGCCAACTCTTCTTTGATGCCTCCCTTTCGGTCAATAATAGCTCCGAGATATTAAAGTGGTCTACCTGCTCCAGGACCTGTTCTCCCAGCTTAATCTGATGTCTTCTTTCTTCTCGTGATATCACTATGGATTTTATTTTAGAGCTGCTTATGACCATCCCTCTCTTCTCCAGCTCTTCCTTCCAGACTTGCAGGTTGAATTGGAGATGTGCCTCTGATTTAGCAATCAGGGCAACATCATCAGCAAATGCCAGCTCCGAAATACAGACCTGTCTCATCTTCCAGTACCCCACTGAATACTTTCTTGTTCTCTCCTTACATGCCTTAATGACATCGTCCATGAGGAGTATGAAAAGGTAAGGTGACAGGATATCACCTTGTCTTACACCAGTGGTGGTCCTGAACTCTTCTGACTTATGGTTTGCTATCCTCACATAATTTCTGCAAGACTTGTAGAAGCTCTGTATAGCATGAATCAGAGGTGCTGGAATGTTCTTCCTTGCCAAACAATCCCAAAGTTTGCTCCAGGGGACCCTGTCAAACGCCTTTTCCAGATCTATGAAACAAAGATGGATCTCACTCTTGTACTCAAGGGCCTTTTCACTCAGCTGTCTGAGTGTGAAGATTAGGTCTTGAGTACTTCGGTTCGCTCGGAATCCGCACTGGACCTCATCTAGTTGTGGCTCAGCTAGGAGTCGGAGTCTCTGCTCTAGGATTCTAGAGTAGATTTTACCAGGGACACTGAGAAGGGATATGCCTCTATGGTTTCCACATTGTCGATTGTCACCCTTTTTGAAATTTGTGTTATGATGGCAATCTCCCAATCCTTTGGTATGGTCTTGTTGTACCACGCTGCCTGTAGAACCCTTAAGAGTAATAGGTTGCCTGATGCTCCCATGTACTTAACCATTTCTGGTGTTATACCATCATGCCCTGCTGCTTTGCCCATCTTGATTTTCTCCAGTGCTGCCTTCAGTTCTTCCATCTTTATGTCATCTTCACCATCATTGGTTTTCTCTTCTGTGCTAGTGGTTATCATTTCTGATGCTTCACCATGCTCACCATCCAGGAGTTTTGAGAAATATTCTTTCCATCTTTCCATTACTTCCTTCGGGGCAGTAAGCAATTTGCCTTGCTTGTCCTTTATAAATTTGAGAGGGCATTGTTTTTCCGTTCTCATGTTCTTTAGGGTCTTATAGAACAATTTCTGGTTTTCTTGTGCATCTTTTCTAGCTTTTCTCCAAATTCTTCCCAGGACTTCTGTTTTGCTGCTAGCACTTTGTTCTTTGCTTCTGTTCTGAGTGTCACATATTCTCTATATTTTTCCATCTGTCCTGTTGTGTTTTTAGTTTCTAAGTATTGTTTCCATGCCATTTTCTTCTCTCTTATTTTCTCTTTGACTTCCTCTGTCCACCAAGGTGTCCTCTTTCTCTTGTTCCCAAGTCGGACTTCACCGCATGCTTCTGCTGCAGCTGTCTTTATGATATCCTGGAATTTATTCCAGAGGGTTTCCAAGTCATCAGGTCGTTCTTCTGTGTTGCTCACTGCTGCAGCAATAAGCCCCTGATATCTGGTCTTAATTTCTGGCTCTTTCAGCTTGTAGGTCCTAATGCTCATTTCTCCTGCTCGTTTACTTGGTTTCTTGCGTGATGTTGGGCAGTTCCTAGGCTGAGCAACTCTTTCAGTTGTTCTTTTGATTGTTAGCAGGTAGTGATCACTTCCAATCTCTGGCCCCCTCCAGACTCTAGCATCCCGGACATATTTGAATGAGCTTCTCCTAACAATGGCATAGTCGATCACTGACTTCTCATTCTTGGTTGGTTCACATCTAGTGTATGCATGTATGCGCTTATGGGGGAACTTTGTGTTTGTGATGATCAGATTCTGCTCACTGCAGAATCTAAGGAGTCGCTTTCCATTGTCATTGAGAGTATCTTCTCCATATCTTCCGATAACTCCACCCCATCTAGCATGGTCATTTCCAACTCTGGCATTAAAATCTCCGAGCATGATAACTTCATCTAGGCAGTCATCCACTGTCCTTTGAAGCAGCTCAAAGAATTCTTCCTTGACCTCTGCTCTCTCATCCTCATTTGGCCCATACACTATGACCAGGTTGACTATGGTTTCTCCTTTTAGTTTTACAACCATAATGCGCTCCGAGACAAAGTTCCATCCCTTGATACTATCTTTTTGGTTTTTGGCCACAATGCAACCCATGCCCCATTTAGCTCTTTCAGATGTGGGTACACCACTGTAGAGCAGCGTTTTGCCATCGAGATCCATGACTCCTTGTCTGTTTTTCTTTGTTTCCGTTACAGCCAGGATTTCTAGTTTTGCTTTCCTCATCTCTTCCAACAGCTCCTCTTCTTTCCCATTTTTACTTCTTGGGTTCCAAATTCCATAAGTCATAGTCCATTCCAGTTCGTCGCCTTTAGAATCAGTCCGGTTTTCTCTCTTGTAGTTCTCATAATCATGATTTAAAGCAAACAGGTGATTGGCCTGTTGTGCCTTTGCATGGTGGAGGGGCTGCCTCCTTATGGCCTCCATGCAGGCCACCCTCCTCCTTTTTCAACCGGGCTTGGGACCGGCCTAGGTGGAGTTTTTTAATTTTCTAAATCAATTATTCTTTCATAAAGTCAGTCATTTTTCTTTTCTATTTATGATTTGCTTTTTGTTGACTTCTAGAAAAAGCTCTTCCAGAATACACACGAGTAAGACATCCAGACGCCATTGCTATCAGTGACCTTGCTATGTACAACTATGTTGAGGTAAAATATGTCTGTTACAGCTAGATAGTTACAACTTTTTGTGGATGGGTAGTCAAGCTAGAATTGTCTGGAGTTAGTTATAATTCATACTTCCTCGATTATATCATTTATAGTGGGTTAGCCAGGCTATTAGAATATTGGGTGGGCAAAAACTTTTACCTAAATATTCAGACCTAATAAGTATAGATAAGCCTATCATTCAGGATGTAGCAGACATGCAAAGTATCAAATCCAAGGATCTCTATTCTATTGTCAGATTGAGGAACCTGTAAGACATCTTTGTAGGATGTCCCATTAAAAAGTAGTGCTGCAAATAAGAGAGATGGCAGTCAGGAAACTGCTAATCATAGACTGAAGCAGATTGGTATGAAAGTTTGAAATATGGCACCTCCAGTTAGCGTTTATCCCTAAACTGCTTTAGCCATTGCTTATATATGAAATAAGTACAAGTACAATGAAAGCTGTAGAGAAGAAGATCAGTAAGTTCACTAGGAAATAGTTGGAAGCAGAGCCAGGTCTGCATAGACATAGCACTATACTGCAAGTAAATAAATCTCATACACCCATTTAAGTCAATTGTAAAATGCAGAGCAGGTGATACTAGCAGTTATGCTGTGCAAATTATCAGCTGAAGAAGCTAGGACTGGTTAGACATTACTCAAAACTAAAGTAGTTAGGAATGATGAGACAATACTCAAAACTAAAGTAGTTAGGACTGGTTAGACAATACTAAAAACTATAGCAGTTAGGAATGATGAGACAATACTCAAAACTATAGTAGTTAGGAATGATGAGACAATACTCAAAACTATAGTAGTTAGGAATGATGAGACAATACTCAAAACTAAAGTAGTTAGGAATGATGAGACAATACTCAAAACTATAGTTGTTAGGAATGATGAGACAATACTCAAAACTATAGTAGTTAGGACTGGTTAGACAATACTCAAACTATAGTAAGGAATGATGAGACAATGCTCAAAACTAAAGTAGTTAGGAATGATGAAACAATACTCAAAACTATAGTAGTTAGGAATGATGAGACAATACTCAAAACTAAAGTAGTTAGGAATGATGAGACAATACTCAAAACTATAGTCGTTAGGAATGATGAGACAATACTCAAAACTATAGTAGTTAGGACTGGTTAGACAATACTCAAACTATAGTAAGGAATGATAAGACAATGCTCAAAACTATAGTAGTTAGGACTGGTTAGACAATACTCAAAACTATAGTAGTTAGGACCGGTTAGATAAAACTCAAACCTGGTGGAAAGGGAACAAAACTGTAAGAACTGCCCAAGAGACTCTCAAGATAAAGGAGGGAATCAGAAACAAAGAGTATAGTAGACGGTTATTTGGCCTTGGTGACATTTGCTGGTGGTCTAAAACAAAACACAGAGCATGCTAGAGGTAAGCTAGTTTAGAACATCTGAGAAGCAATAGATGGTTTGAGGATGCAAGAAGCATTTCAGAAAGCTCAACAAAACCAATGGCCTACATGGGAAGGAGCTCTGCAGAGGTCCTTGACATGGAATTATATTTGGCACCTCTGAGTTTCATCAGATGAGCTTCATCATCAGATCAATATATGATCTATTAATGGCTGCAAACCTTTTGAGAAGGGTATGCTTTGTGCACCCTTGCTAAGAGAAGCAAACATTAGAACATCTACTCTCAGCATGCATGGTGTTATTTGAACATGGTTGCACATCTGAGTACTGCATCTAACTGCTACAAAAAACATACTATGGTGTAAGGCAAACATCGAGGAAGTTGAGGGGAACTGCGGTAAGACGTGGAGTACAATGGATGGGTTTGAAAAAAAATCGAAAAAAGGTGATTCGTCTTACGAGGACAAAAGACAAAGAAAATAGTCTACGTTACGGCCACAAGGCCTTCGTCTGGAAAGGAAAGAAAGTGAAGGCTAGATAGGACACATAAGAACTTAAATAAATATAAAAATAAAACCTAGGTACTTCCCTGAAGGCAAGGCATCGAAATCCTATCACTATTTGCTGTCCGCTAAAGGACGCGTGGCTGAAAAAGAAGTGACTTCCACCACCGGATGTACACAATACATACTAAGAAACTAAAAACTAAAAAACGAAACTGAACAATAAACTACCCAAACGTAATAAAAGTGGGGACTGGAAATAGCAGAGGACAGAATGAGTGGGAGATAAATAAATATGAAATAAAAAATCAAGACACATTAGAAACAGTGTATATTCATACATATTATGGAGGATGGCATAAAATAGAAGAATAGGATAAGAGTGGAAAGAGTCAAAATAGAGCAAGAGAGGAAAGGGTGACCTCAGACAAAGGTGTGTAAAGTGTTGAGACCGGCTGGTTTTAGACACCCCATGCGGTGGATAAGACGGTTCTCAAGCTGTTCTCGGCTGGCAGTGTCAGAGGAGCAGGATCGGATCGCTGTGACCTGGATGTCGATGGGACTATGGTGGTCAGGACCATTGAAGTGTATGGCAACTGGTGTGGACTTTTGCTGAGAGATGTCATTTAAGTGCTGGCTGAATCTGTCCCCAAGTCGTTTGCCTGTTTGGCCAATATAGGTTTTGCAGCAACGTTTACATATGATCGTATAAATGACATTGCGCGATTCACACGTGAAGCTACTAGTGATGGTGTATGTAGCCTTAGGAAAGGACACCTTCTGGGTTGAGATGACATACTTGCACGTGTTGCATCGTGTCCGACCACAGGGTAGTGTGCCAAAGTGAGTGGCATTCTCCTTTGGGAGACGGCTGTGAACAAGAAGATCCTTCAAGTTCTTGTCACGTCTATATGCCACCAAAGGTGCTTCACCGAATACTTCTTGGGTCACAGGCTCTGCTTGGAGGATAGGGAGGTGGCGGAAAAGGATCTGTTTGACAGCAGTACTGTGAGGGTGATGGGTCAAGATTAATTTGACTCTATCCGAAGTGGATTTATAGTGAGGTTTGAGGGCCTTCTGACGAGAGAGACTGTGGAGACAGTATCTGTCAACTTCCTTGACATTACTATTACTATCACGCCCTCCGGCCTTAATACCTCAGTATACTACAAGCCGACAGATGCCCACAGCTACCTCCTGTATACCTCTTCTCATCCTCGGGCCTGTCGTGACTCCCTTCCTTTTTCACAACTTCTCCACCTCCGCCGTTTGTGCCAAGACGACGATGACTTCTACTTCCGAGCAAATGAGATGTTGGATTTCTTCCGTAGCAGACTTTATCCGGAACATGTTCTCACCTCTGCTCTCCAACGTGTGCTCCCCATCTCTCGTCAGGAGGCCCTCAAACCTCACTATAAATCCACTTCGGATAGAGTCAAATTAATCTTGACCCATCACCCTCACAGTACTGCTGTCAAACAGATCCTTTTCCGCCACCTCCCTATCCTCCAAGCAGAGCCTGTGACCCAAGAAGTATTCGGTGAAGCACCTTTGGTGGCATATAGACGTGACAAGAACTTGAAGGATCTTCTTGTTCACAGCCGTCTCCCAAAGGAGAATGCCACTCACTTTGGCACACTACCCTGTGGTCGGCCATGATGCAACACGTGCAAGTATGTCATCTCAACCCAGAAGGTGTCCTTTCCTAAGGCTACGTACACCATCACTAGTAGTTTCACGTGTGAATCGCGCAATGTCATTTATACGATCATATGTAAACGCTGCAAAACCTATATTGGCCAAACAGGCAAATGACTTGGGGACAGATTCAGCCAGCACTTAAATGACATCTCTCAGCAAAAGTCCACACCAGTTGCCATACACTTCAATGGTCCTGACCACCATGGTCCCATCGACATCCAGGTCACAGCGATCCGATCCTGCTTCTCTGACACTGCCAGCCGAGAACAGCTTGAGAACCGTCTTATCCACCGCATGGGGCGTCTAAAACCAGCCGGTCTCAACACTTTACACACCTTTGTCTGAGGTCACCCTTTCCTCTCTTGCTCTATTTTGACTCTTTCCACTCTTATCCTATTCTTCTATTTTTATACCATCCTCCATAATATGTATGAATATACACTGTTTCTAATTTGTCTTGATTTTTTTATTTCATATTTATTTATCTCCCACTCATTCTGTCCTCTTCTATTTCCAGTCCCCACTTTTATTACGTTTGGGTAGTTTATTGTTCAGTTTCGTTTTTTAGTTTTTAGTTTCTTAGTATGTATTGTGTACATCCGGTGGCGGAAGTCACTTCCTTTTCAGCCATGCGTCCTTTAGCGGACAGCAAATAGTGATAGGATTGCGATGCCTTGCCTTCAGGGAAGTACCTAGGTTTTATTTTTATATTTATTTAAGTTCTTATGTGTCCTATCTAGCCTTCACTTTCTTTCCTTTCCTGACGAAGGCCTTGTGGCTGTAACGTAGACTATTTTCTTTGTCATTTGTCCTCGTAAGACGAATCACCTTTTTTCGATTTTTTTTTCAAACCCATCTATTGTAAGGCAAACAGTAGATTCAGGCTGAATATTACAGATATATATTTCCTGAGAGTAGGACAGTCAGCACATCCCAAAACCAACAAATATTAGCTCACACACTTTTCTTGATGGTGCGAGCGACTGAGAAATAGCAATAGACTTACATGTGTGAGGGACATGCCCTGAAATTATTACAAAGTTTCAAAGACATAACTGTAGGTGTAGCTGCAAGAGATGTGGTAAGATGCCTTGTTATATGATCTACTCTTACAGTTCGGCTTCAAGGGACAGTCAAGAACAAGAGTACTTGTAAAACTGTGGAAAAGGCATCAGTGTGCAGGACTGTTAACTTGGATGATGTACATTCAATAATTTTCTTTAATTGTTAGTTACAAGTAAAAAATAAAATAAATAAATGTATTTTTTAAAGTAGAGAAAGTGGAAACAAACTTTTAATTGATAAAAAAAATAATTGAAGTAAAATAAAACCAGATGAGAATGAAAATATTGAAGCTTAAAAGATTTATGGTGCGAACTTATTACCCACCTGACTCAGAAGGGTTTGTGACGATGACACAGTTGTAACAGTTATGTATGCCATGCTTTTTATGTGTGCCATGCAATGAGAAGAAGAAAGCTAGAGTATATCTTGACAACAGACAAGATTGAAGGAAAAGAGAGAGAGAGTGTGACAAACAGAGAAGTTACTGAACCGTTTGACATGGCATGGAAATAAGTCAACAACAGAATAGATAAATAGTGCTGGCGACAGAAAGTTGTGGAGGAGACATGATTACCTATGCCACAAGGCATGGTACTTGAAGAAGATATATACCATGTTGGTTTAATTGTGTTAATGTTTATGATTAAAGTTTGTTTCATATTGTCCATTCAGGTCAACATTAAAGTTCTTGACTCTGTCTTGATGTGTTCCAGATGCGCAGCAAAGTCAACTCCAGATTATTCTTGCTGAGAAAAAAGCTAGATAACTTTCTGTACTGGATGTTTCCTAGGACCTGGGTTCCCCTGTACACGATGGTAAGTCTGCATTACCCATCTATAAGAGGAGGTATGAAGGTGTAAACTTAATTACATTGACTGACTTAAATAGATTATGTCAACAAATTCAGTGCTCACTTCTTCTTTGGTCCTTGGCCGTTGACTGAAAAAGCAATTAGTGACCATCACGCCTGGTGGCATCTTGTAGGGCAGCAACAAACTATCTCCACTTTGCTTGGTTGGCAGCCATCTTATATGTGGTGCCTCAACTCTGGTTCATGCTTTGCATCTCTGCTTCCACAGTTCTCCACCAGGTAGCTTTTGACCAGCCTCGCTTTCACGTTCCTTCTGGAGTCCAAAGCATGGCAGTTCTGCTGATGATGTCAAGGTCTCCTCTGTGGATGTGGTCAACCCAATTCCAGTGTCTACCCACTATGATGGTGCACATGTCTTCTTTGTGGTTCTGAGTTAGCAGCTCTTGGTTGATGATGGTGTTCGGCAAGAAAATTAAAAATAATTTCCTTTCGTAGGTTGTGTGGTTGTGTGGAAAGTGGACAGTTTGGACATTTCCTCTTCTGTTACTCTCCAGCACTCTGCACTATACAGAAGTATGGTGCCTATGCCTTGTCATGGAATGGTAGCTTGAGCACCCTGACTGCCCCCAGAGCTATGCCAGCTGTAGTTTTATTTCTACCAAGTGGGACAGGTCTGCACGAGTAAGGGTCGGACTAAAGCTGACACACTGGTTCGCCAGGTTGGGGTTTAAACAGAGGGCCAACACACATGTGCTCACTTAATACAGTGGAAATTATGAACATCTTGGACACCTAAAAGGCAAAATAGAATGAGTGAAATGGTTTGATGAGATAAACCAATGTGGAACTGATGACAAGAATTAGGCAAACAACAGTAGAAGAAGAGATGAAGCTAGGCTTTGGATATTAATATATCAATTAAAAAATAATATGGAATGGAATCAGTTTTACAAATTAACGTTTACAGAAAACATGGGACATTTTGGGATTCACCCTTCATCAGCCACAGTCACAAACAGGCAACACAGATAAATATAGACAGGTCAACAGACAAAGGCAATGGACACTATATATCCTAAAAATCACACATGAAGGAAATCAGCTCATTTCAATACAGAGCAGTCACTGTCCTGAAACCCTGAGGGTAAAGAGAGAGCAGTCACTGTCCTGAAACCCTTAGGGTAAAGAGAGAGCAGTCACTGTCCTGAAACCCTGAGGGTAAAGAGAGAGCAGTCACTGTCCTGAAACCCTGAGGGTAAAGAGAGAGCAGTCACTGTCCTCCTAAAGAGAGAAACCCTGAAACCCTGAGGGTAAAGAGAGAGCAGTCACTGTCCTGAAACCCTGAGGGTAAAGAGAGAGCAGTCACTGTCCTGAAACCCTGAGGGTAAAGAGAGAGCAGTCACTGTCCTGAAACCCTGAGGGTAAAGAGAGAGCAGTCACTGTCCTGAAACCCTGAGGGTAAAGAGAGAGCAGTCACTGTCCTGAAACCCTGAGGGTAAAGAGAGAGCAGTCACTGTCCTGAAACCCTGAGGGTAAAGGAAAGGCATCCACTGTCTGAAACCCCGAGGGTAAAGAGAGAGCAGTCACTGTCCTGAAACCCCGAGGGTAAAGAGAGAGCAACTGTCCTGAAACCCTGAGAGCAGTCACTGTCCTGAAACCCTGAGGGTAAAGAGAGAGAGCAGTCACTGTCCTGAAACCCTGAGAGGTAAAGAGAGAGCAGTCACTGTCCTGAAACCCTGAGGGTAAAGAAAGAGAGCAGTCACTGTCCTGAAAGTCACCCTGAAACCCTGAGGGTAAAGAGAGAGCAGTCACTGTCCTGAAACCCTGAGGGTAAAGAGAGAGCAGTCACTGTCCTGAAACCCTGAGGGTAAAGAGAGAGCAGTCACTGTCCTGAAACCCTGAGGGTAAAGAGAGAGCAGTCATTGTCCTGAAACCCTGAGGGTAAAGAGAGAGCAGTCATTGTCCTGAAACCCTGAGGGTAAAGAGAGAGCAGTCATTGTCCTGAAACCCTGAGGGTAAAGAGAGAGCAGTCATTGTCCTGAAACCCTGAGGGTAAAGAGAGAGCAGTCACTGTCCTGAAACCCTGAGGGTAAAGAGAGAGCAGTCACTGTCCTGAAACCCTGAGGGTAAAGAGAGACCTGAGGGTAAAAAGGGTAAAGAGGGTAAAGCAGTCATTGTCCTGAAACCCTGAGGGTAAAGAGAGAGCAGTCACTGTCCTGAAACCCTGAGGGTAAAGAGAGAGCAGTCACTGTCCTGAAACCCTGAGGGTAAAGAGAGAGCAGTCATTGTCCTGAAATCCTGAGGGTAAAGAGAGAAAGTTGAGACTTGAAAATAAATGGAGATAAGAACTGGAGACAGACATGAAAGGGATAAAAAAAATAAAGACCTTGATCAACAGCAGTGGAAAACTTGGCTTGGATTTGTTGAGGGCATGAGCTCCACAGGGGGCTTTGGAATAATGCATAAACTCAACCACAAATAAGTGTCATGTGACAGTTATTGACTCAACCACTAATAAATGTCCTGTGACAGTTACTAAATCAACCACAAATAAGTGTCATGTGACAGTTATTGACTCAACCACAAATAAATGTCCTGTGACAGTTACTAAATCAACCACAAATAAGTGTCATGTGACAGTTACTAAATCATCCACAAATAAGTGTCATGTGACAAATACTAACTCAACCACAAATAAGTGTCATGTGACAGTTACTAACTCAACCACAAATAAGTGTCATGTGACAGGTACTAACTCAACCACAGATGAGTGTCATGTGACAGGTACTAACTCACCCACAAAGAAGTGTCATGTGACAGATACTAACTCAACCACAAATAAGTGTCACATGATAGTTGTTTGTGGCTGTGTTAGTAACTATCACATGTCACTTATTTGTGATAGTTACTGAATAGGGAGAACACCCAGTGTTACAAACAATGAAACCACCTGGTGGTTAGTATGGCTGTGGCTATCCACAAGCCTGGGAGCTTATAAGCACATGCAAATGTGTAATTGTGTGAAATTAGACCACCAGACGTCCACAAGCTATTTACACATGGCAGATGTCAATGGCCTAGTTTGAGGTTGTGAGTCTGTACATTTTACAAATAAGCCTTAGGGATTGTTCTTTACTTCTACCGATAACCCAGATTTATTCTAAAACCTACTGAATCCAATATGAGGGTCATCAAAGAACTCTCATCCTTATTGCCAGTCAAAGGGCTGTGACTCTAACCTTGACCAAGAGGAGTTGTTATTGTTGCAGTTATTGTTCCTTACACCTTATTTAATCTGACAGTAAATGATAAGTTTAATTTTGGCCAGATTTCCTGACCACTCCTTATTGAGCATAGAACCACTACTACAGCTGGCCACCTTACAAGATGCCTGCATTCAAGCACATGGCCCCCGGCATCCTGTGGGCGCTGTAACAACTCGTTCTGCATGATGAGGTTGCGAGCCTCTTGTACATCCTCACTCACATGAGTCACCCTTAGTGACATGCCTGTGAGAGCATTAGTCCAGTTCTTTCTTTGACCTTCAGGCAATAGTATTTCATTTGTTTGTTGTTTCTTTGATCAAATAAAATATGTATTTTTTTTTATAATGGGGGAAAGAGGGGTAAATAGTTAAGTATGAGCATATGGAAGAAAGGTAACACAGCTTTGTGGGGTAAATTCCAGATATTCACGTTTGGCATCACAATACAGAATGACACAATGGTGCGTTGTTACATTTTGTGCATCCTGTAAATACATTATGTATTATGTATTATGCTGTACTACCATATCTAGGTCTCCTTTACAAGAACACGTTATCATGAGTGTGTACTGCGCAGACAATGGCAGGACAAGGTAATTGATACTATCAGATATGTGTTTTATGGAGACTGAAAATAAACAAGTAATTAAATGTTTGATCTGGGCATAGGATGTGTGGACAGTGTGAAGTTGGTAAATGTGAAGATAGTGCGAAGATAGTGAGTGTGAAGTTGGTAAATGTGAAGTTAATGAGTGTGAATTTGGTGAATGTGAAGTTAATGAACTTGAAGTTGGTAAATGTGAAGATAGTGAGTGTAAAGTTGGTAAATGTGAAGTGAGTATGAAGTTGGGAAGTATGAAGTTGGTAAATGGGAAGTTGGTGTGAAGTTGGTAAATGTGAAGTGAGTGTGAAGTTGGTAAATGTGAAGACAGTGTGAAGTTGGTAAATTTGAAGACAGTGTGAAGTTGGTAAATTTGAAGACAGTGTGAAGTTGGTAAATGTGAAGTTAGTAAATGTGAAGACAGAGTGAAGTTGATAAATGTGAAGTTGGTAAATGTTAAGTTAGTGTGAAGTTGGTAATTGTGAATTTAGTGTGAAGTTTGGTAATTATGAAGTTGGTAAATTTGAAGATAGTGTGAAGTTGGTAAATGTGAAGATAGTGTGACGTTGGTAATTGTGAAGTTCGGTAATTGTGAATTTGGTAAATGTGAAGATAGTGTGAAGTTGGTAAATGTGAAGATAGTGTGTAGTTGGTAATTGTGAAGTTAGTGTGAAGTTGGGAAAAGTAAAGACAGTGTGAAGTTGGTAAATGTGAAGATAGTGTGAAATTGGGAAAAGTGAAGACAGTGTGAACTTGGTAAATATGAAGTTAGTGGGAAGTTAGTAAGTGAGAAGACAGCAGATTTGAAGTTAGAAGATGTAAAGATGTAAATGTGAGGATAAGCTAATAATGCAAAATGAAATAAATCAATAACTTGATAAGAGTTAGGGTTAGGCTATAGCTAAAGGTAGCTTGAGGGAGTAACTGGGAAACAAGATCAGGCCAGAAGTAGAAGAAATACAGCAGCACGGAGCTACCACAGTTGAATGTGTTATCTCGGAGCTACCACAGTTGAATGTGTTATCTCGGAGCTACCACAGTTGAATGTGTTATCTCGGAGACCAAGACATGAAGAAAATTCTCCACAGTGTACCAAGAACTACAATATCTAGAAGATGAAGCATATACTAGCAGTGGGTTAGTAACATGAAATGGTTCCCTAGAGGTGGCAGAGATGTGAATTTACAGAAAAATGTTACGATTACTGAAGACGCTAAAATACAATGAGGATATCCTGAGAAAACCCAGTGCACACAGGAAGCTGACTGGGAGCAGCCATTGAGTTGCGAGCATTGATGACGAGAGAGTTTGGGGGCAGAACCTGTCCTCGTACCAGGCACGTCATCCAGGTTGCGGATGGTTGAACAATCTCTAGGTATAGAGGTTAGCTGTGAATACTGAATAAATAGCCGTGGCCAAAATGATATTTTGGGCAGATATGGCTGTGATTTCAAACCACTGCTGCCTTGTGGGAATATCCGTTTATGGAAAAGGCTTCCGTAGTAAACCCTGATGATAAATCCGGTGTTGGAGTCCCTGAGGCAGTCTAATGTTGATTTGACATTATTCTGACAACTCCTGTGACATGGCTGGTACCAAACTGTATCAGCTACTGCCCTTCCTTTGGACCTACTGGCTACTTGGAGAGGGGGAACATGCTGCTTCATGAGCAAGAGCTTGGTCTCTATATAACACTACCCAAGCTTGCACCCTGGAGAGGACACTACCCAAGCTTGGACCCTGGAGAGGACACTACCCAAGCTTGCACCCTGGAGAGGACACTCCAGTTTCACTCTTTTATGTCAGCACAACACGAGAAGTAGCAGTTACCGGTTAAAAGCAACTTACCCAATTGGTGTAGGGCGTGGCATCTGGGACCACTTCTAGCAGTGGGAGAGGTTCTAGGTATCTTCTTTGCCTTGCTCTGGAAACATGCATTTGGAGAGGCATCTGAAGGAATATGCCTTCACACTAGGTCAAATGGCCAACTGTTTAACCTCGCAAGGCTGAAGGCAAAAACAAAAATCAGAAGGGTCACTATAAGAATCTTGTTTGCCAATGACGCTGCAATCATCACTCAGTGTCAATAGAAGCTTCAGAGCTTGATGAATCGCTTCACCCAAGCATGCAGGGACTTTGGCCTCACAATAAGTCTAAAGAAAACAAATGTGCTGGGTCAGGATGTGAATGTTGCACCAGTTATCACTATCGATAACTATGAATTGTTGTGGTGCTCCACTTCACATACCTGGAGTCTACCATCAATGACAAACTCTATGGACACAGAAATTGACAACCGCATTGGCAAAGCTGCAGAGCTATCTTTGCCCTCCTTACAACGCATGTTTGGGGAAACTACAAACTCACAATGAAGACTAAAGCTGCAGTATATAATGGCTGTGTCACCAGCATGCTTCTATATGACAGCAAGACCTGGACAACTTATGCTAAGCAAGAAAGAAGGATCAATACCTTCCGTGTACGCCCATCTTTGGTATTTTGTGCAAGAACAAAGTGACAAATGTCAAGGTGCTGTTGTGTGCTTGCCTTCAGAGCATGTATACACAGCTTAGACAGCACAGATTTAGCTGGCTTGGTCATGTCTGCCGCATGGAAGATGGTCGCATCCCAAAAGAGGACAACTCGCAGATGGCAAAAGAACAGCTAGGCGACCACAGCTGAGGTTCAAAGATATGTGCAAGAGAGACATGAAGGCACTGAACATAAATCCAGCAACCTAGGAGGATGAAGCTGCCGATCACTTCAAATGGTGATGCTCACTGTGGTGCCCCAGTGGGTGAAAAGAAGCTCTCACAACAAGCAGAAGAGAAAAGAACACACTGAAAGGAACACCATGAAAAAAAAGCAGTTGAGGGCTATCACCTTAGGGACACATTCCCATAGTCAGTTATGATAGGGACACATTCCCATAGTCAGTTATGATAGGGACACATTCCCATAGTCTGATGTGTTTTTTCTGTTTTTTTTATATTTTGTTATCAGAGTAACTTTGTGTTTCCAGTTGGTGACAATTTGTGAAAGTAACAACACTCAATAGACGTTAAAGCAGAAAACAGAAACACTGTGGTATTATAATAAGATGCCACTTTAAAATAAATTTCTTAAACTTTAATTGATACAGCAAAAACTAAGGTCAACACTGTTAAAAACTGTCATCTACTGCATGCACTCAATTCCTAATATCAGACTGTCTGTGTTGGTTTTGGGATGACAGTTTTATAGTAGCTCAGTGTTCACAAAAATCTCTTTCCAAGAACATTCATTTATGCATAGGAAACTAGCCACACAATGGCTTCTAGTTAAAATCAGGTGTATCACTTGACATTTTGAGATATATTTATATATAAACTCACAAAATAGTCCTAATAGTAATCATGTAGATGTTTGTTCCAGAAGCGAACACGCATATTGAAGAAGACCATTCATTTATCATTGCTAGAGGATTACTAATCTCAAATACTTTAGTGATGTGTTGTTTCAAAACTTTGAACATGTTGCCATTTCGTGACTCAAACTTTGCAGTGGTGGAAAAAAATTTATGAAAATGGAAAAATGTGTAAATGGTTACGTATGTTTGAGTACAGGATGTCAGATTGTGAGAACACTGTTTAACTTTCAGCATTAAGAAACAGTCAGCACTGTTAAATGTATTTCAGTCATAAATAAATAATTCAGTTTTTTAAACTTGCCCCATTTGATAGTAAAACAAGCAGAAGTTTCATACAATTAAAAAAAAACCCAAAACCAAAATATTTTTTTTTTAAAGTGAAGGTTTTTTTTTTAATCTACACCATTTTATGTTATTAGGTTACTCACTTATTTGTATAAAGTGCATGCATTTACGTATTTTTTTTTTAACATATTATCTTGCACAAGCAGGTTTTGATGACCAGTATGAGTGTAGCTGCCACTGCTGCTGGAGCAGTGGTCATCCTTGGTGCTATGTACACACTACAACAGCTAAGCTTTACCTTAAGCCACCGCCCCTTGCTTGGCGTTCTTGAGACTGTAGTAATGAAAGTTAAAGATTGGCTGAATATTTTATTCTGAGTGGTCATCTGTGAGTGCCAGAAAGTTGTGATAAACGCATTTTGAAAATCTCAACCATTTTCTCAGGCTCTTACCATTTTGATTGGTGTTCATTTCACATCTCTAAACCATTTCCTCAGGTTTTTACAATGTTGATTCATGTTCATTCGACATCTCACAGAAATTTCCCCAGGGTTTTACAGTGTTGATTGGTGTCATTTGATATTTCAGTTGTTATTATGGGTCTATTGTTCAATTAGAGGTTAACTTATTAACACTTTTGACTGCAAAGCAGACAGTATCCAAAATAAAAATAATACGGTAAAGGGAAAAAAAACAGTATTTTTGTACAGAGAGCAACTCTAAAATGTTGTATCCATGTTTACGAATCATTTATGGACAATATAATCCAACACTTATGGAAAACAACAAATCTTCTCATAAATGAATAAAAAAAGGCAAGCAGTGGTAACATTGTGAGTGGCTACCCAGCCATAATCAGATCACATAACCACGCCTGGTTTGACAGATTAACCTTGACCCTTCTGGATTACTTTCATTTGTCCAATACAGTTTTATAATGGGTTCTCCTCTGTAGGGGCTGTTTAGAGATCCTTGTCTTTATGATAGCTCCACTCATTGCCCCTAGCAGTTAATAGAAGTGTTAACAGTTTAGGTTGCCATGGCAACTCCACTCATTGCCCCTAGCAGTTAATAGAAGTATTAACAGTTTACGTTGTCATGGCAACTCCACTCATTGCCCCCAGCAGTTAATAGAAGTATTAATAGTTTATGTTGTCATGACAGCTGTACTCATCTGCTGAGCTGGTAATGTACACCATTTTGTGTGTGTCCTGGATGCTCTAGATCCCATTTGTTTCTGTATCTGGTTCTGATAAAACTCTGTGCCTCTTCAAAAGCTATGCTTGTATCGGGTTGAGGTAGCTTTTGTTTATCATCAAATTACAATCATCATTGAAGAGTTGCATTTGACATTTTCTTGACAGTGAAATAATTTAGTGGCTATGATTATGGACTGTGTTTACATCTTCTTCTTCTTCCGTCCTTAGCCACCGACCGTCAAAGCAGTCAGTGGCCATTATGCCTAGTGGCGTCTTAGGGCAACAGCAGATAGGTTTTCTTTGCCATTGTTTCCCATCACGCCTATTGGCGTCTTTAGGGCAACGGCAAATCAATCCATTTGCTGTTGTTTCCGTAATCGAAGTGACTGGCAAACGGGTGATCAGCCCGTTGGTTGTGTTTACATATTTTACTTTTAATGCTTCCATCATATCAAGATTTGCTTGAATCTGTAAATAGAAACGCACGGGTGAACCAGACAAGTGCCAGTAGAACAAGAGATGAGAAGTAGACTCTAGCAATGGATAGGACACATATTGAGAAAACTGGTGATAAGCATTACCATGCAGTACTTGTTCTAGAATCCCCTGCGTAAGAGAAGCTCAGGTAGGGGAGCCCCCCTGGAAGACGGGGAATGCACAGTAGGCCACCTCACCTTTTCCCCAACCACTAACTAAAAACCAAATGTGAGGGTCTTTAAAAGCCTGCCAAGCCAGGATGGAATGAAGCTCAGAGCTTCAACTCAAAAATAAATGTAATGATGGGAAAGAATTCAAATGTAAAAAGGCTAAGTATTTAGTTGACTGGAAGAAAACATGGAAAAAAGAGATGTGAGCACAAATGGAAATGCCACTGACTCTGAATTGACCACATTACTTAAAACATCCTACATATTAATGAACAAAATCTGCTTCTATAATGTAAGTTTGGTGTAATTACACATTGCCAGCTACTGTTTTTGTTTTTTTCTGTCAGATGCTGTTTCTTGAGAGTGATTACACTGTACAACAAATTTTGACTTTTTGTGTGTATCTGAAACCTTTATGTTTTTTGGGCTGCTGAATATGAAAATGGCCGTTAAAACACCAGATTAGCTCTAGTTTTTTAAAATATCTATAAAACAAGTTTTACACATTTGCATATGTATACCATATGATAATAATGCTCATAGCAGAAATGATTCACAGCGACGCCTTTTTGCCTGTCGCTTGTAATGAGTTTCTGGAGCATCTCTCACAAGGGTCCAACAATAGTTTGCTAGCATTGCATAATTCCATTTCCGTTGGTACCTTTTTTCGAGGGTAGTAATGTCCTGATGAAATCCTTCCCCATGCTCATCACTGACAGCATCACAGTTAGCAGGGAAGAAATCCAGGTGAGAATGTAAAAAGTGTAATTTCAAAGACATGTTGCACCCTAATCTCTTGTAGCGCTGCAAGAAGGTTTCTTCAAGCTCCTGGTAATTGTCAGCCTTATTGTTTCCTAGAAAGTTTGTGGCCACTTGCTGGAGAGCATTCCAAGCTAACTTTTCATCACCTGTGAGGATATCATCAAAACGCTGATCTCGGAAGAGCTGACATATCTGTGGACTGACAAATACACCTTCCTTGGTTTTGGTCTCACTAAGTCTTGGAAATTTATCACGAAGGTATAAAAATCCTGCCTCATTTCAATCCATGGCCTTTACAAAATTCTTCACTAGTCCAAGTTTGATGTGGAGAGGAGGGAGCAAGATCTTGTGGGATTCTACAAGTGGTTCGTTAAGTACATTCTTTTTCCCCGGTTCAAGTGATTGTCGTTGGGGCCAATCCTTTTTCTTGTAGTGGGAAGTCCTGGCACAGCTGTCCCACAGACAGAGGAAACAGCAAAACTTTGTGTAACCCTGCTGTAGCCCCATCAAGATGGCAATGACATTCAGGTCACCACAAATCTGCCACTTATACTTGTCATAGTTGATGGTGTGTAACAGTTGTTTTATGTTGTTGTATGTTTCTTTCATGTGGGCTGCATACCCGAGTGGAACAGAGGATAAAACGTTACCATTATGGAGCAGCACAGCTTTTAAGCTCAATTTTGATGAATCAATGAACAGCCTCCAATCGTCGTCTTTGTAGTTGATGTGTAGTGCTGCCATCAGACCCACTATATCAACGCAAGCAATGAGGTTATCTGTCATTTTGAAATATGGAAGCAGATCTTTTTGCCGAGCACGAAACACAGACACATGCACATTCTCTTCTAGAAGATTCCATTGCTGCAGTCTGGACCCCAACAGCTCTGCTTTATTTTTTGGCAATTCCAGATCTCTCATTAGATCATTCAATTCACTCTAGGTAATTTTATGTGGCATAGCAGAGGGAATATTCGGATAGGTCACAGGCCACTTTTTCTTTTTAGAAATACCATGTCCAGTTGGAGGAGTCATGCAAAACTAACAATCATTAAGATGGTTTGTCGGTTCCCTCAACACCATTGAAACTGCAAAACGCATCAATCGTCCTTTTCGGTTCAACCAGCAGCGCAGATTCGTTGCACAGGATTGACAACATATGTGTGTGGCCCAATACCGTTAATGGTCACCGATCTCACAACCAAAATAAAGGCTGTAAGCTTTCTTTATCATCGGTGTAATGGGTCGCCTTTGTGATAGCAAAGTTATTTGTCCGCAAATATAGTAAAAATAATCCGCACTGTTCACACATTCACAAGCCATCTTGAACGACACGTCTGCACTAACAGAATCCACAACACAAATGATGACAAGGAGGAAATGTGGTTGCAATGACTGTTACAGATTGCGTCATCCAATTGGCGCTCAAGACTATCCGTCTCGTGGGGAATCACACGTCAGGGCTATAGAAAAGAGAAGGACTGGGTCATTCGCGTTGGGAAGATGAAGCCACCCCCCTTACCCCCCTCCCCCCTCCTCCCCAGCAGATCTTGAAAACTAGAGCTAATTCGCGATTTTTAAGTTCATATTCGTGATCAGCATGTCAAAGTTAGTTAAAAATAGCTACTTTTGTCTCGGATACATTTTGGCTGTTGTCCAGTGTTATCAAATATGATTTCTTGATAGAGATTTATATCAGATGGGATTTCTTGATAGAGATTGAAATCAGATGTGATTTCTTGATAGAGATTGATATCCAATATGATTTCTTGATAGAGATTGATATCAAATATAATTTCTTTACATAGATTGATATAAAACATGATTTCTTGACAGAGATTGATATAAAACATGATTTCTTGATAGAGATTGATATCAGATGTGATTTATTGATAGAGATTGATATCAGATGTGATGATATTGGTAGAGATTGATATCAAATATTATTTCTTTACATAGATTGATATAAAATGTAACTTCTTGATAGAGATTGAAATCATATATAATTTCTTGATAGATTAATATCGAATATGATTTCTTGATAGAGATTGAAATAAAATGTGATTTCTTGATAGAGATTGATATCAAATGGAATTTTATGATAGAGATTAATATCAAATATGATTTGTCGATAGATATTGATATAAAATGTGATTTCTTGATAGCGATAGATATCAAATGTGATTTCTTGATAGAGATTGATATCAAATGTGATTTCTTGATAATGTCAAGGAACTTAATTGTTTATGATATTCCTTCCTCTTCTTTGTCCTGTTACAGAGGTGGTCACTGAGGCATCACTTTCTCTTGAAGGCTTTGTAATTTTTTAAATCACATTTTCTGTCTTACAACAGTACCTGCGTCTCATTGTAAGCCTTTCATTTGTGTTTCTGGGCATATTTTGCACAGCATGCTTGTGGTCTGCCCTATTTTCCTGATAAGGATTGTCTTGGACAATTTATTAGTTCCAGACATGAGACTATTAATTTGACATGTTGTAGAAGTTCTTTCTTCGGCTCCTCATTCTGTCCTCAATAATGTGAACATTGCCATCTATGACATGATCCATTAATGGTTCTTTGGTATCTTTAAAAAGCAGTTTTTCCCCACACTGGCAGGAGAGCACCTCTCTCTGGAGGGGATGGGATGTGAAGAAATAGCAAAAGTATAGGGAGGGAATGTGTATTCCTTTCCAAATTACATTCATTTGGCTGTAGTACAGGCAATGATATCAAGTGGCTACTATACGATACAGCAAGGAAATGCAGATTTCAGGAGCCACAATCAGATATCATGCTTCAAGTTTCATGCCCCTATCTCTGTAAAATAGGCTTTTTAAAATTTAGTGACAGAAAAATCTGGCTAGATGTGTTAAATCATCTGTTCCACCTAGGATCTCTGAACTCCTGGAAATACAGCAACATTATTTAGAAAATTAACAACAGTGTTGGTTTGGATTTGAATTTTTAAAACTCTACTGTGTCTCTTATGTTACCATGTGACACACACAAAATCTGTGTTTTTAACTTATTTATGTCATGCTGCATTTAAATTAGCACAAATATTGATACTGATCAACTTGATACTGTAATATTTGTGCTACTGTAATATTTGTGATACTGTAATATTTGTGCTACTGTAATATTTGTGCTACTGTAATATTTGTGCTACTGTAATATTTGTGATACTGTAATATTTGTGATACTGTAATATTTGTGCTACTGTAATATTTGTGATACTGTAATATTTGTGCTACTGTAATATTTGTGCTACTGTAATATTTGTGCTACTGTAATATTTGTGCTACTGTAATATTTGTGATACTGTAATATGTGTGCTACTGTAATATTTGTGATACTGTAATATTTGTGCTACTGTAATATTTGTGCTACTGTAATATTTGTGCTACTGTAATATTTGGGCTACTGTAATATTTGTGCTACTGTAATATTTGTGCTACTGTAATATTTGTGATACTGTAATATTTGTGATACTGTAATATTTGTGATACTGTAATATTTGTAGTCAGGCTTTCAAAAAAGTTTTTGTTTGTGAATTTAGGTAGTCCCATAGCAGATACTGCTGTAGGGGAGTGAAGTGTTAGAGACTAGGTCCAGCTTTGAGGGGGGGGGGGGGTGGTGACCAGTTCCCTTCCTCGCTGCTTTTGCCTTTCCTAACTCAGGAGCAGAACTGGAACATGACACCACCATGTTTTGAACCCAGTACTTTTGCCTCAAGCAGCGAGTGCTCTAACCACTGTGCCAGTCAGATTAAATTTAAATTTAGGGTTCCATTTTAGAAAATTTGGTGATGTAGGGGGATTTTGTGGTATGATGTTTTAGAAATGCAAAATGTTGGGGTGTGAGCTTTTCTAAAATGTCAAACATGAGGGTGTGATATAGAAAAATTTGTGAACCATTGTGCTAAAGTATCTTATTCATTGTGTACATGAGGGAAATGGCAATAAAGAAAGGTAACGTTTCCCATATTCTCTCCTCATAGCGAGACACTACCAGTGAAAACTTGTAAAAAAAAATAGAGTGAGCTGGTTCGTGATACGTATTATTTTGATACAACTGTATTCACTTACCATCACCAACCAAGATCTGCTTACTCGGAGCAAGCAAGAGGACATGCACACCATCATAGCTGGCAGACGCTGGAGCTGGGTTGGCCATGTCCTCAGAAGAGACCCCGATGCCATCACAAGAACAGCTATGCTTTGGACCCCTGAAGGAAAACGAAAGAGAGGCCGACCAAAAACAACCTGGCGGAGGACTGTGGAGGCTGAGATGCAAAGAATGAACCAGAGTTGGGGCACTGTACGAAGGATGGCCACCGACCGAGCAAAGTGGAATCAATTTGTTGTTGCCCTACAAGACGCCACTAAGCGTGATGGCCACTGACTGCTTTGACGGTCGGCGGCTAAGGATCAAAGAAGAAGAAGTATTCACTTGTTGCCTTGTGATGTTCAAGACATTGCTTACATGTTATGACACTGCAGAACTATGACTTTATTGTGTTACAGTAATTAGAAGAGTTGCTGATACTGTAAGCAGATTTCTGATGCTGTTAGTTATATTGTAAATAAGGTGTGTCAGTTTTCTCAACAGTAAAGGTTTGTTTAGTGGACATAAACTGCTTGAGAGACTTGATCCCCCATCTTACAGATTTACTGGTGTTCATTAAAGCAAAAAATGACTGCATCATACAGCTTTTACCGGAAAAAAATTGAAAACTCGTAACCTAGGGGATCGGAAAAGTCAAGTACAGCTTTTACTTGCATTCATTAAATAAAAATGATTTCATCTGACATTATTGCATGTATTAATTGAAAACAACGTTTTTTAATGACCCAAACTTTTCGTTTGTACTTGAATTTATTTAAAAAGAATATGATCCAATCTTACATTTTTTACTAATATTCATTAAAGTAAAACTATGCCCCCATCATACCATTTTTAACTTTCAAAAATGCCATATCTTACCATTTTTTTACTTGTATTCATGAAAAAAAAGACTGATCTTACATTTTACTGGCATTCATTCAGAAAAATATAACCCCTATCTCTAGTTTTTATTTGGTCTCATTAAAAAAAAAAATAAGCTTATAAACTAATAAAACGGTATTGAATCAGTTTTACAAATAACAGTTCACATGAGACAAGGGACGTTTCGGGTTTTACCCTTCGTCAGCCACAAACAGGTGACAAAGACAAGAATTACATATAGTAATAGGTACTACAAAAACATACGATGATAAGAAACAATACAAAATGAGCGATACAAGCAGATGGAAAAAGTACAATGATAATACAAGAAAATCGAAAAACCTAACAGAAATGCCGAAGCAAGAAAGTAAATAATAAACGAAACGAAAAAAAGAGAATGAACAAAACTTTGGAACAAGTCACTTAGCGAGAACTGTAAATGCTAGGAATACACAAGACCGTAGTACTCTCTCCAAGAAATCTCAAAGGAAGTGACGTATAAGATAGCAACAATTTTTAGAGATACAAAAGGATATGAAACGAACCAAAACCAAAACATAAGAATATAGATCGAAAAAACAATGAATGAAGAAGAATGAAAGAGAGAGAAAAGCTACCAGAATTTATGCAAAATGATGTTGAACATTGAGACCTTCAGGACATAAAACGCCCAATTGAAAAATAAGACGATTCTCTAATGAAAAGCAAGTCCTGTCATCCCCGACACATGAACGGAGGGCCGTGACATGGATATCGGATTTACCTGAATGGTCAGGCCTATTGAAATGAAGGGCCACCGGTAAATGTTTGCCATGATAGATGTCATTCAAGTGCTCACGAAACCTGTCTGCCAAACGCCTGCCAGTTTCACCAATATAGGTAATGCCGCACCTCTTGCAGATGATAGCATAAATAAGGTTTCTGGATTCCTACGTGAAAGACTCTCTAATGATAAATTTTCCTTTCGGAAAAGTGACTGTCTGAGTTTGGAGTACAAACGGACAGCTCTAAAAAAAAAAAAAATGCATGACCCATCCTACCACATTTTCACGTGTTCATTTAAAAAAAAAACATGACTCCATCTTACCAGTTTTTACTTGTGTTCACTTAAAAAGAAAAAAATAACCACATCTTAAAGTTTTTAATTGTGATCATAAACAAAATTTGTGACCCAATCTTACCATTTTTACTTGCATTTATTCAGATAAACCAAATGCGTGTCTTAATAACAAACCCCATTTTTTACTTCTGGTCATTAAAGCAATAACAAACCCCATTTTTTACTTCTGGTCATTAAAGTAATAACAAACCCCATTTTTTACTTCTGGTCATTAAAGCAATAACAGCCCCCATCTGACCATTTTCACTTATGTTCATTTATTTAAAAAAAACAACATGACAGCATTTTATAGTTTTTATTTATGGTCATTAAAAAAAAGTGACCCAGTTTTTGTTTTTACTTGCCTTCATTGAGGGGAAAACCCTTATCTTTAGTTTTTACTTGTGCTCATAGAAAAAGGCATGACACGCTTCCTACAGTACTTACTTTCATTCATTAAAAAAAAGCCCCATCATACACTTTTAACTTGAATTCAGTGAAAAAAAATCATCATGACCCCCATAGCCACATCTTCCAGTTTTATTGGTATCCATTTGTATAAATAAAACCCCCATCTTACAGTTTTATTGGTATCCATTCGTATAAATAAAACCCCATCTTACAGTTTTATTGGTATCCATTCGTATAAATAAAACCCCATCTTACAGTTTTCACATGCATTAATTTTACACGTGAATCTTTGTTATAAGCATGGCTCCAGTCTTACACTTTTCTGTGCAGGTGTCCAGTCAAATAGGCAGATCTGTTATCTTACACTTTTTACCAGTATTTGGTCAAATGAGCATGACCCCAGTCTTACGCATTTTACCAGCATTTGGTCAAACAAGCACGACCTATCAATATCATTTTCAGTGTTTACTAGTGTGCACTCAAGTAAGCAGGCCACTTATCTCACTTATCTCATTAATGAGGCCCATTATCTCCACAGGTGCTCAGTCAAATAAACAGGTCTGTTATCTTACATTTTTACCAGTACTTGGTCAAAAAAGCATGACCTCAGTCTTACATTTTTACCAGCATTTAGTCAAATGAACATGACCATAGTCTTACATTTTTACCAGCATTTGGTCAAATAAACATGACCATAGTCTTACATTTTTACCAGCATTTGGTCAAATGAACATGACCATAGTCTTACATTTTTACCAGCATTTGGTCAAATGAACATGACCATAGTCTTACATTTTTACCAGCATTTGGTCAAACAAGCATGACTCCAATTGTTTTCAGTGTTTACTAGTGCGCACTCAAGTAATTAGGCCCCTTATCTCACAGTTTTACTGGTGTGCACTCAAATAATCAGATCCCTTATCTCACAGTTTTACTGGTGTACACTGAAATAATCAGGCCCTTTATCTCAGTTTAACTGATGAACACTCAAATAATCAGGCCCCTTATCTCACAGTTTTACTGGTGTGCTGCACTGAAATAATCAGGCCCCTTATCTCACAGTTTAACTGGTGTGCACTCAAATAATCAGGTCCCTTATCTCACAGTTTTACTGGTATACATTATATAATCAGGCCCCTTATCTCACAGTTTTACTGGTATACACTCAAATAATCAGGCCCGTTATCTCACAGTTTTACTGGTATACACTCAAATAATCAGGTCCCTTATCTCACAGTTTTACTGGTATACATTAAATAATCAAGCCCCTTATCTCACAGTTTTACTGGTATACACTCAAATAATCAGGCCCCTTATCTCACAGTTTTACTGGTATACACTCAAATAATCAGGCCACTTATCTCACAGTTTTACTGGTATACATTAAATAATCAGGCCCGTTATCTCAGTTTTACTGATATACACTCAAATAACACTGGCTAACAAAAAAACATTTTTTTTTTCTTTCTCTAACATTTCTATGTTTTTCTGGTCAATTTTAATGCGCTGTTTTTAAATCTGCAAACCGTTTAATCAGGCCCCTTTTCTCAGCTTTTTACTGGTATAACACTTAGATAATTTCAGGCTCCTTATCTCGGTGAACAGCTGTGAAATACACTGAAATGGTAATCAGATCCTTGATATTTTTACGATATCTTGATGGAATTTCTATGTTCATCGCTGATCGCCAAGGTTGATATGATAGTCACAAATGGATTTTGAGGGACATGTTGTAATGTATGTACAACAGCAACAATATGAGCATAATATAAGACATGATGTTGTTAATAAATGATATTTACTGTAGCATAACTCTTTCTCTTGTGTCAGTGCTGTTTTTTTAATGTCTGTGCTACTCGTCAGTTCTGTTCATATTTGAATGTAGATATCAATTGTTAGTTTTGTTGTTATGCACAAGTTTACTGTTGCAAAATGTCTGTGCTTGCTGTCATATAAGTGAGTGACAATTGTGGGGAAGTAAGAACTTTGAGTTTATTATCGTATTTCCAGGTGAATGACCTGATGCGACGACTATCTGTGGGATATCATCATCATCTCCCTTCTCACTTTTAGATCATAGAGCCACTACTGCAGACGGCCTCTGTCAGAGAGCCTAGAGCTTCTACTACAGACGGCCTCCGTCAGGGAGCATAGAGCCACTACTACAGATGGCCTCCATCAGGGAGCCTAGAGCCACTAATACAGACAGCTTCCATCAGAGAGCCTAGAGCCACTACAGATGGCCTCTGTCAGGGAGCCTAGAGCCACTACTACAGACGGCCTCTGTTGGAGAGCCTGCAGCTCTACTACAAATGGCCTTCACCAGAGAGCCTATTGCCACTACTACAGAAGGCCTCCATCAGGGAGCCTAGAGCTACTTTTACGAAATACAGATAGCCTCTGTAAAGAGTGAACACGATCTAAAAGAGCCACTAAAGAACAGATCGGCCTCTAACAACTTTGGAACTAGCCTGCAAATATACTACAAATCATGCCTTTACCAGTATAAAAAGCCTGAATTA
The DNA here is from genome assembly GCA_024509875.1 of Oreohelix idahoensis. Classification (NCBI taxonomy): domain Eukaryota; kingdom Metazoa; phylum Mollusca; class Gastropoda; order Stylommatophora; family Oreohelicidae; genus Oreohelix; species Oreohelix idahoensis. The sequence goes on from JAMPIV010007033.1 coordinate 340,052, forward strand.
TTTTGCACTATTTTTAAACAGAAGGCCTCCATCAGAGAGCCTAGAGCCACTACTACAGATGGCCTCCATCAGGGAGCCTAGAGCCAACTACGGATGGCCTCCATCAGGGATCCTAGAGCCACTACTTCAGATGGCCACCATCAGAGAGCCAAGAGCCACTACTACAGACAGCCTCCATTAGGGAGTCTAAAGCCACTACTACATATGTCCTCCGTCATTGAGACTAGATCCACCACTACAGACGGCCTCCATCAGAGCCTAGAACCACTACTACATAGACTGTTAGTTTTGTTCTACTGTCAGAGTGACAATCGTGGGGAAGTAATAGAGCCACTTCTACACGACGGATATCATCATCATCTCCCTTCCATCAGGGTCAGAGAGCCTAGAACCACTACTACAGACTGCCTCTGTCAGAGAGCATAGAGCCACTTCTACAGACGGCCTCCATCAGGGAGCCTAGAACCACTACTACAGATGGCCTCCATCAGGGAGCCTAGAACCACTACTACAGACGTCCTCCGTCAGGGAGACTAGATCCACTACTACAGACGGCCTCCATCAGAGCCTAGAACCACTACTACAGACAGCCTCAATCAGGGAGCCTAGAGCCACTACTACAGACGGCCTCCATCAGGGCGTCTAGAGCCACTACTACAGATGGCCTCTGTCAGGGAGCCTAGAGCCACTGCTACAGATGGCCTCCATCAGGGAGCCTAAAGCGAAAACTACAGATGGTCTCCATCAGGGAGCCTAGAGCCACTACTACAGACGGCCCCCGTAAGAGAGCCTAGAGCCACTGCTACAGACGACCTCCATCAGAGTGCCATCAGCCACTTCTACAAACGGCCTCCGTCAGGGAGCCTAGAGCCATTACTACAGATGGTCTCTATCAAAGAGCCTAGAGCCCCTACCACATACAGACGGCCTCCATCAGGGAGCCTAGAGCCACTACTACAGACGGCCTCCGTCAGAGGGCCTAGAGTAACTACTACAGACAACCCTTATCAGGGAGCCTAGAGCCACTACTACAGATGGCCTCCATCACGGAGCCTAGAGCCACTACTACAGACTGCCTCCGTCAGGGAGCCTAGAGCCACTACTATATACGGCCTCTGTCAGGGAGCCTAGAGCCACTATTACAGATTGCCTCTGTCATGGAGCATACAGCCAACTACGTACGGCCTCTGTCAGGGAGCCTAGATCCACTACTACAGATGGCCACCATCAGAGAGCCTAGAGCCACTACTACAGACATCCTCCGTCAGGGAGACTAGAGCCACTACTACAGACTGCCTCCGTCAGGGAACCTAGAGCCACTACTACAGATGGCCTCCGTCAGAGAGCCTAGAGCCACTACTACAGACTGCCTCCGTCAGGGAACCTAGAGCCACTACTACAGATGGCCTCCGTCAGAGAGCCTAGAGCCACTACTACAGACATCCTCCGTCAGGGAGCCTAGAGCCACTACTACAGACTGCCTCCGTCAGGGAACCTAGAGCCACTACTACAGATGGCCTCCGTCAGAGAGCCTAGAGCCACTACTATATACGGCCTCTGTCAGGGAGCCTAGAGCCACTATTACAGATTGCCTCTGTCATGGAGCATACAGCCAACTACGTACGGCCTCTGTCAGGGAGCCTAGATCCACTACTACAGATGGCCACCATCAGAGAGCCTAGAGCCACTACTACAGACATCCTCCGTCAGGGAGACTAGAGCCACTACTACAGACGGACTCCATCAGGGAGCCTAGAGCCACTACTACAGACGGCCATTCATCAGAGAGCCTAGAGCCACTACTACAGACGGTATCCGTCAGAGAGCCTAGAGCCACTACTACAGACGGCCTCTCTTTCTTTTACATGATGAAGTTTCCAGCCCCCATGTACAACCTAATATTAGTCACTTTGTACCTCAAACGTCAGACTGTAGATCTCAGACCTCGGATCTCAGACCTTAGATCTCAGACCTTAAATCTCAGACCTCATATTTCAGAGAGCAGAAGTCCTATTAGCATCTTCTCAGAGACCCCAATGGACTACGCCACAAATGTGGAGTATAGTTTCTGGTTTAAAAAAAAAAGAAGAAAACACATAGGACATATATACAAATATTAAAATGGGATCAGTTAACATGGACCAATCCACAATGTATAATTGATGAACCTACATACATGCTGTTGAGAATTAGGTCAATATATTTTCAGCAGTAATCCAAAGACAGATATGATCATGTAGCACTGGTTTATATGTGTACCTGCCAACGTCTGATTCTCAACAACTGAGACTGGTCTGAATAGGATGTGTGAAAGGTGATCCATATGCTGTATAACCCTCACTAGGCAAGGTAACCCACACCAGATAAGGTAACCCAAACCAGATAAGGTAACTCACACCAGACAAGGTAACCCCACCAGACAAGGTAACCCATACCAGGCAAGGTAACCCACACTGGACAAGGTATCCCACACCAGACAATGTCTACACCAGATATGGTAACCAGCACCAGACATGGTACCCCACACCAGACAAGGTATCTGATGCGTGATGCCATATGATGATGGATGGCATCCGCATGTCTGGTTTTGTGTAGTGTGTAGATGTGTTCAGTCAAAACAATGTTCATGCAACAATAACAGGGCAATCCACATAGGACGTCAGTAAACTCACGACGTATAAAGTCAATGAGTCTTGAAACAGCCGTTGACGTTTTTCTTCATTATTTATTGTGGACGCCACAGTGACAAAATGGTTACGCAAATGTGTAGGCACATCAAACAGTCATTATCACAGCAACATTCAATACAGCAATAAACGGTAGACAGCATTACAATGATGAGTCAGATGCATGTTATATTTCAAAGTGCTGTAAATGTAGTCAGATGAACAACTCCATCCTTTCTATAACAGCCAGGAGATAACCAGATGTATGAGATCAGTTCACTCTCCTTAGTTTGACTTCAGCAAGACAGACACGTCTGCCGAAGTATAAATAATGTCCTCAAGAATATCCTCTAGATAATAAAGGTTTTCTAAACCTAGTTCATTTAACAAAGTAGCAAGTAATGGTCCTTGGAACCTGCATCAACCGATGCAGTACAATGCAGCGACATGTGAGCTGGGAAAAAACATCTCGTGACGACGACTTTCGCAGACAGGCTATGAATCGAAATCGCTCACGACCCAAAATCAATAGAGTTAATGAAAATGTTAATTTACCTTGCTTTCAAGAAATACAGAGAAATATCACGCCTCCCGGCATGTGCAAATACACTAGAGGTATTATCCCGAATAAACGAAATATCCATAAGAGGACTACACATCCCTGACAGAACAAAAAAAAGCGGAGATCCCCTCTTCAACGAGGCATCTCTTTCGCCATTCCAAATCGCTCACTCCCACTAGTGGTGGGCGGAAACCGATCGACCAAACAACAAGACAAGTCATGCGCAGTCCAGCGCAAAAATGACCACAGCTCAAAAGTTAACTGCATTCGATACTAACGCGAGAAGACAAATGCTTACCGAGAAAAGTGACTATAGATTTCAAGCAGTTGTTGCCCTTGCGTTATAAAACAGATATTGAAATAAAACGATGTTGCGAGAATTTATCACGCAACATATCACCACCTCCTCCCGATAAAAAAAAAAATGTGGAACATATTTTTTTTTCAATATCAAAGAGCAAGCGATAAGCGGCTCAAAACGCACGAATTATGCGCTGATAATTAATTAAATTGCCAAACAATAGGCTAATTATAGAGTGTCTGGTGAGGATATACCTCAACAGAAAAATAAATATGTCTCAAAAAATATTCACATCGGGGAGGTGTCACCAACACACATCACGTTAGCATGTAAACACAATATACGTATGCAAGTTACTATAATCATCATTAAACAGCATACTCTAATATTGTCTTTAAAAATGGATGTACAAATCTGATAGGAAAATTTAAATAGTACATTCTTTGACATGTAATGACATAAGTACATAGCAAAGTTAAACTACATGACGATCCAGGACATATGCTCTGGTATTCCGAGGGTAAGTACACAATCTAGAACTCGTAAGGTAAGTCCTCAGCTCAACAATGACATTCTGAGAAAGTACAAGCAATATAATGCTAATTAATAACTAATATGCTTCATAAGGTACAATACATTATTAATAATTGTGGCTGTTTAGTAAACTAACGGCCCTTATATTAACTACTCAGTCCTCCTCTATCATTTTAAAAAACGAACAGAAGAAGATGACAACAAAGCACGATAGTGTGTACATATAAAGTAAGTACAGATGTGCTAATCTATTGTAGAAATATAGGTGTGTTATGACTCTGTAATATATAGAAATATAGGACAGAAGTATTAGTTGGAGTCATGTGGGCATCTAGACAAAATGTCAGCCATCACATTATCCGCACCACGGATAGCTCGTACCGTGAAGTGAAAAGGTTGAAGAGCTATAGCATATCGAGTGGATCTCGAACTCTTCAAATTCTTAGTCTGAATAGCTGTAAGAGCTTTCTGATCAGTCTCTAGAATGAAATGTGCGCCCAGGAGGAATCTTTGTAGCTTTAGAATTGACCAAACCATCGCTAACAACTCACGGTCTAAAACCGAGTAGTTCCTCTCTGCCGCATTTAGTTTTCTAGAAATGTACATAACAGGATGCAGAGTATTTGCATATTCTTGCATCAGTGCTGCTCCAATCCCAGTGGATGAAGCATCACTCCGAAGAACAAAAGTCCTATCAAGAGTAGGTAATCTTAAGATGGGAGGAGAAGAAAATATATTCTTGATTTGGTCTAGTGAAGATTGGCATTCTTCAGACCAACGGACCAGATTAGGCGAACCTTTCTTCAACAATGTTGAGAGAGGTGCCATGATCGAAGATAAATTTGGAATAAATCTCCCATAAAATTGAATTAAACCTAAGAGACTCCTAACTTGTTTCTTCGTTTTAGGAACAGAGATGTTCAGTATTTTGGAAGTATTGTGGTCTTCTGTCTTCAAGAGACCATGACCAACACGATGACCCAGGAAAGAGATTTCACCAAAACCAACAAAAGCTTTAGAAGGTTTTGCTGTCAAATTATTCTCACGTAGAGTGGACAGTAAGTCATATAACCCTAAATAGTGATCTTCCCAGGTATCACTGAAGAGACAGATGTCATCTAAGTATGCGATGACATCCGAACGATGTGACAGAATTCGACGCATCATGCGAACGAAAGTGGCAGGGGCGTTCATGAGACCAAAAGGCATAACATTCCATTGAAATAGACCCCTAGGTGTAGAAAAAGCAGTAAGAGGTTTGGCATGCTCTGCTAAAGGCACTTGCCAATAACCTTTAGACAAGTCAAGTTTAGTGAAGAATCTAGAATTAGAAAGTCTAATCAGTAGATCTTCTAACAAAGGCATCGGTTCAGCGTCGAACTTTGTGACCTGATTCAATTTGCGATAATCAACGCAAATTCGTATGTTCTTATCCTTCTTCCGGACAATAACCATGGAAGAAGAATATGGTGAAGTCGATGGTTCAATTATATTTAATTGAATCATTTCATCCAATTCCTTTTCCACTTGCGACTGAAAGTGTATAGGAATAGGATACGGCCTAACCCTAATTGGATTATTGTCGGTAAGAATTATGTCATGTTCTATGACATCTGTGTGTCCAGGAATGTCAGTGAGAACATCCTGAAATGTTTGTAACATCGACGAGACTTGTCGATGTTCGTCACCAGAAAGATTAGGAGAAACAGAAACGTTTTTTTTCCAAGATTCCGTGGAATGTAATGGAACCACTGGAAGGGGAAGGTTGACATCAGAGAAGGTAGCTTCCTCATCCTGAATGACAGACAGGGATGAATAATGACCGTGAGGTGCAGGAGCATCATCCGTTGCCTGGAAAATAGGCAGCAAATAGTCCGGACGTTCGTGAAATTCCGAAAGCATGTTTATGTGGAAAGTTTTATGCTTTCCATCAATATCGACCACATAGTCAACATCGGAAATCCGAGAGACTATTGCATACGGACCTTTCCATGCAATAAGAAGTCTATTTTCCCTACTGGGGAGTAGGACGAATGCTTTGTCACCTGGACAAAGTTGTCGTAGACATCTATTCTTGTTAGCAAACTGCCTTGCCTTCTCTTTAGCAATTTCTGATGAAGCAGTTGCTAGCTTACATGCCTCAATGATCTTTTGTCTAAGAGCAATGACATACTCATATGAGGATTGAGTTTCATCGCTAATATCATCGGCAGTGATGAGATCGTGTAATAAAGACATAGGGCCGCGTGGACGCGCGCCAAAGACAAGTTCGAAGGGAGAAAATCCTGTGTGTTCATTAGGGACTTCTCTATAGGCAAAGAGAGCCGCGGGTAAAACCCTGTCCCAATCTTGAGGATGATCTTCAGTTATCTTACCAAGCAAAGTCTTGAGCGTTCTATTCAGACGCTCAACTAACCCATTAGACATAGGATGGTAGATACTACTGAGAGATCGTTCAATATGTAAGGTAGACATTACCTGTGACATAGTGTCAGATATGAGTTGAGTGCCATGGTCTGACAATATTTCTCTGGGGAACCCCAAGCGAGAAAATATCAACCAAAGAGCATCTGCGATATCTGTAGTAGATATGCTCTTAAGAGGAATAGCCTCTGGCCAACGTGTGCACATATCGACACATGTAAGGATAAACTGATGTCCTCTGGCCGACTTGACCTTAAAAGGGCCAATAATATCTATGGCCATTTTCTGAAACGGCCGAATAGGAATGTCAGCAGCCTGGATAGGCGCAGCATGTCGTGGTCCTCTAGATTTGACCTCCTGACATACCTTGCATGATCGGCAGTAAATACGAATGTCCTTACAAAAGGCCAAAAGAAAGCCGCAAGGACTCTCGACTTCGTACGGGCAAAACCCATATGTCCAGCACATTGCGAGTCATGAGCATGTTGTAATATTTGGACTCTCATGCTCTTGGGAACAAGAATTTGCGAATGTGCCGACGTAGTCGAATCTTGTACCATACGTACAAGTACGCCGTTTCTCATTGCAATCCAAGATTTTCTATTTGTATCCTGATTCGGATCACCTTTCTTCGCAAGAACGAAGAATTTTTTTAAAGAAGGATCTTCTTCTTGCAATTTTATGAAAGAGTCACGAGTAATTACTAAGTGACTATCTTGGCTATCAACTTCATTATCACTATTCAGTGAAGTTTCGGGTGTTTGTAGAGCTTGTGCTCTTGTAACTACTGCATTTGTAGCTTGCATGTTATTATCTTCCCAAGCAGCAATCTGCTGTGGGGTACACTCCCTAACTCCGTGAATACGACCAATAATAAGGTCCGCAATAGGATTAGGTAAGAGACAAGCATGCACATCTCCAGTAAAGAAAGGAGTGGCAATGCGAATTACAGCAGTAGGATATTTTTCTAGAGTGCCGCCAAATGTGACACATTTAATAACCCTTCCTGTAGCACAAGATGGATCTACAAGCGATTGTCTAACACCAATAGTGGTGCATCCGGAATCGAAAAGTAGTGAGACCGGAGTATCATTAACAAGACCCTTATGTAGAATTAAAGAACCCCTCCCGTCATGCGCAACAGCAGCAGGAAGAGCGGGAAGTGGGTGACCACAACTCAAAGTAGTTATGGTACCCGGTTCGAATAAAGTACTGCATTGGGGGCATTTGTTTGCTCTCTCAAAGTCAAAAGCAGAACTAGTGACAGCGTCAAAGTTTTTACTATCAACAACATGATTACAGGCTCCCTCAGTTTCCTGTTGTACAGCATTAGCCTGCTGATATCTCTTTTTTTTTGTGTTGAGATCTACCCCGACTATTATTACCTCTGAAGTTATCAGAGTTATTATTATCTCTGCAGTTATTATTGTCTCTATTGTAATTGTTATACTGGTTCGAATTCCAGTTTCCACGATTACTATCATGTTCACATTGATGCGAACATCTATTTGTTTGGTTCTGAGGTCTTCGGCAGGAATAACCTCTATTACCATATCCTCTTTTGAAATGCTTATAATTATTAGGGTGATAGTAACGACCACTATCAGGTTGTCTCCAATTCTTCGAAGAAGAATCACCATGAAATTGGTTTCCATGATTTTGACAGAAATTACCGCTGCCCTTTCTATCAAAATTTTGTTGGGATCTACGAGCAAAGTTTTGACCATACGGAGCTGCCGAAGCAACTGGTAAACCTTCTTTCACCTTAGAGTTACCCATGGTTATGTGTGGGTGCGCAGTTACGTATTGGCAACAGAAATCTTCCATTTCTTTTATTGTTTTAGGTTTACGTTCATGAAGGAAAGCAAGGAAAGACTCATTGACAGACGACATGACTTTGTCTCTAAGTATTAAGTCCATAAGTCCTTCATAAGTTTTTTCCGTCTTAGATAGTTCAACCCATCGTGAGAAAGTAATGCGTATTCTTGCAATAAACTCGGAGAATTCAACTCCATTTTCAGGTAACATGTTTTTAAATTGTAGACGATAGCCGTCTTCGTTAAGCTGATATTTCTTTAACAAAGCGGCCCTGACAACCTCATAATTGCTCTTGTCAGGTTCATCCACCATATTTAATATACTTAGAGCTTTACCTGTCAGTATCCCTGATAACTGATAAACATATTTTGCTTTGTCTATGTTATGAGCTGTACATGCTTGTTCAAATCTGTCCAGATAGAACATTATGTCATCACTGGAAGGACTAAATGTTGGTAACTTAATCTTAAAAGTATCATTATTAGCCTTCCCAGAAGATGAACCCTTGTTTGAATCATTACCATTACTCATGCTCGTCAATTTCAATTTCTCCAACTCTAAAGCTAAGAGTTTTTCTTCATGTTCCATTTTTGCTTTCCTCTCATCAGACTCTCTTTGTAACTTCCTTTCTTCAGCTTGAGCCTGCATTTGAAGTCTTTCATTTTCAGCTTCTTTTTCAAGTCTTTTATTTTCAGCTTCTTTTTCAAGTCTTTTATTTTCAGCTTCTTTTTCAAGTCTTTTATTCTCAGCTTCTTTTTCAAGTCTTTTATTCTCAGCCTCTAGCTGTAGCTTTCTTTCCTCAGCTTCTGATTCCCTTTTTTTTGTTTTTCCATTTCCATTTGGAATCTCTTTTCATCCACCTGCATCTGCAGTTTCTTTTGTTCAGCTTCCATATGCAGTTTCTTTTGTTCAGCTTCCATTGCTTTATCATATCGAGCAGTTGCAAATTCTTCTAACTTATCACCAGTCTTCCCAAGCAATTTACCCTGCTCAATAAAGTGCTCAAATGTAGACATGTTGTCTAACATATGAGTCCAAAACCTGAAATAATTAACTAATTTATTTCAAACCTAAGTGTAACAAGTCTTAATTAAGCACTTGTATATTCACATCACATTATATTATCCCAGTCTCTGTGGGAAACAAGTCTCCAATCAAAGAACTTGTATATGAAATATCAGCACTCAAATCTTGATCATAAGTGCACTTCTCATTCAATAGTGCACGACACTATTCATCATTCATTTATCATCAGTATAGTAGTAACAGTGCATTAGCATAGCCCATTAACTAATTACTATAACTGTAAACAATGACTATGTAAACACATGCAGAATGTAAACATTGAAAATGTAAACAATACAAACAATGTAAACAATAACAATGTAAACAATAACAAAGATCAGCAACAATACAAAAACTTTCGCAGAAATCAACTAAAAATAAAGCAGAAATTAATGAAATATCACAAAAAATGTGACGATATCTGCGATAGAATTAAACAAAATACATGACACCACAGTGTATAAACAAAAATGTTGTATGAAACTAAATTATAGACAAGAGTAGGCTAACAAATACAAACAAATCACAACAAAACTAAAGAATGTGAAATAATAACGAAAACAATATTAAAACATGTCATCACAGCTAACATAAATAGCAACAGAAGTCGCTTAGCAAATTCCAGTATCGGAAATTTGCAAACCCTACAGAAAACGCTCACAATAGACGACCTCTATGACGTGGCATAATCTAACGGAGACACCACCCAACCGAGAACCCGCTGAAATATAAACATATAAATATACAAATAACATATAGACATATAATATATAGAATGAGATGATACACAGAAGACTCAGCAGAAGTATAAGGGCACAGTTTACATACAAACAGGCCACTTAACTTAAAGGCTTCCAATCGTAGAACAGCAGAAAAACGGATGTCAATCAACGTCCTAAAGAGCGAAGCTCCAACGATGATGGCACATCTGAACTGCTTCCACTGCTAACACGATGGTACAAGAGCTTCTGAAATACTGTGTGTTGAGTTGTTTCGGCACTGACCTTCTAATCCAAAAGTAAGTTGATGGAAATCGGTACTTGGCCTTCTTCAGAAAACAACCCGTTTCAACCGGCACTTGACCTTCTCAAAAAACGACAGCACTGGAACCTTGACAGCAGCAACTTGCTTGACTTGCGTAAAAGATAACAGCAGTCCGAGTTATCCGGCAACATGTAACAACGCCGGGTACTGTCAAATTCTTGTTTCCGTCAAAAAGTTGAAATTTTGACTTTTACCGGGCAACGCCGAGTACTTTGAAAATTTTGAAGATGTTGACTGTATTGAAGAATGTTAATTTCTTGAAGGATGCTGATGAATTCTTGTTGAAAATGAAGTGGGTAAGGGACCCCGTGTTTGCTAGTACCAGAATCAAACCAGCTTATGGCCACCAAATGATGCGTGATGCCATATGATGATGGATGGCATCCGCATGTCTGGTTTTGTGTAGTGTGTAGATGTGTTCAGTCAAAACAATGTTCATGCAACAATAACAGGGCAATCCACATAGGACGTCAGTAAACTCACGACGTATAAAGTCAATGAGTCTTGAAACAGCCGTTGACGTTTTTCTTCATTATTTATTGTGGACGCCACAGTGACAAAATGGTTACGCAAATGTGTAGGCACATCAAACAGTCATTATCACAGCAACATTCAATACAGCAATAAACGGTAGACAGCATTACAATGATGAGTCAGATGCATGTTATATTTCAAAGTGCTGTAAATGTAGTCAGATGAACAACTCCATCCTTTTCTATAACAGCCAGGAGATAACCAGATGTATGAGATCAGTTCACTCTCCTTAGTTTGACTTCAGCAAGACAGACACGTCTGCCGAAGTATAAATAATGTCCTCAAGAATATCCTCTAGATAATAAAGGTTTTCTAAACCTAGTTCATTTAACAAAGTAGCAAGTAATGGTCCTTGGTACCTGCATCAACCGATGCAGTACAATGCAGCGACATGTGAGCTGGGAAAAAACATCTCGTGACGACGACTTTCGCAGACAGGCTATGAATCGAAATCGCTCACGACCCAAAATCAATAGAGTTAATGAAAATGTTAATTTACCTTGCTTTCAAGAAATACAGAAATATCACGCCTCCCGGCATGTGCAAATACACTAGAGGTATTATCCCGAATAAACGAAATATCCATAAGAGGACTACACATCCCTGACAGAACAAAAAAAAAGCGGAGATCCCCTCTTCAACGAGGCATCTCTTTCGCCATTCCAAATCGCTCACTCCCACTAGTGGTGGGCGGAAACCGATCGACCAAACAACAAGACAAGTCATGCGCAGTCCAGCGCAAAAATGACCACAGCTCAAAAGTTAACTGCATTCGATACTAACGCGAGAAGACAAATGCTTACCGAGAAAAGTGACTATAGATTTCAAGCAGTTGTTGCCCTTGCGTTATAAAACAGATATTGAAATAAAACGATGTTGCGAGAATTTATCACGCAACAGTATCCCACACCAGATAAGGTAACCCACACTGGACAAAGTATCCCACACCAGACAAGGTCTGCACCAGATATGGTAACCAGCACCAGACATGGTACCCCACACCAGACAATGTATCCTACATTAGACAAAGTAACCCACATCAGACAAGTTAGCCCACGTCAGACAAGGTAACCCACGTCAGACAAGGTAACCCACGTCAGACAAGGTAATTCAGGTCAGACAAGGTAACCCACGTCAGACAAGGTATCCCACACCAGACAATGTAACCCACACCAGGCAAGGTAACCCACACCGGGCAAGGTATCCCACACCAGACAATGTCTACACCAGATATGGTAACCAGCACCAGACATGGTACCCCACACCAGACAAGGTATCCCACACCAGATAAGGTAACCCACACTGGACAAGGTATCCCACACCAGATAAGGTAACACACACTGGACAAGGTATCCCACACCAGACAAAATCCGCACCAGATATGGTAACCAGTGTAACCGTCTCACCCAGTGTTTCCGTGTGGGACTGGGTACGGTACCAATTAATAGTATGCAGCCGGGGAAGAAGACTGGTCTACAGTGTTGCAGTATTATGTTTACAACTTTTATGTTTATAACTTTTCCGGCATTTTATTTCATGTCTAAGTTATTGGTGTATTACTGGCTTAAAGCTCGCCAGAGATGTTGATTCCTTAGACCCTAATCTGTGGGTGTCGGCTCGTTCCATTCCTCCTACAGGTGGTATATGGAGAGCATTTGTGGTTGAGATTTTTGTGAACCATGACAATGCATCTATTTTAATTCAATAGATAAATAATGTTATTCAACAGGTAAAACACTCCTCAATGGCCTTGTTCATTTTCATATATTTTATTCAGTATCAAACAGATCAATTGGTTTCCAACCAAAACTTTTCAACATTATATACAATTTGTACAATAGGCAAAGCTGGTCATATTTTCTTCATATTAAGTGCTATCTCTTATTCTTCATGTCCATTCACCAAGGTTTCATTGTATTATTTACCATTTTTCATATTTCTCAATTCTTCAAGATTGTCAAAGTCTCCTATGTAATTTCCTTCTTTTGTAGTTTATTCTTTTGCTTTATTCCCCAGGTCAATTTAAATATCGTCCATTCAATTTGTTCCATTGACATTTTTCAAGACGCAAAATGTAGCTGAAATACAAAATAGCAGGGCGAGACTTTTACTTACATGCATCAAATAAAACGAATGCTGATCCATGTGTACAATTACACATTAAAGAATTCTTAGTTACACAATTTCTGTTGAAGAACCTCAACTAAAGAACAGCAAACTGTTTTCACACGTCCATCTACATGGATCATTTCTCTAGGACTAACCGTTCTGAATATCTTGCCGGCAATATTTGTGTGTGCTTGAGCTGGCTACGTTATCATTGGCTGGGAGCTCATTCTATTCGATAAACCATTGGTCAGAGATCATGAGCTCAAGGCGTGATGTTAGCTGTCTCTATTGCGTCCCTATATTTCTATGACAACTGCTGGGTAAATCAGCGTGCCTAGTGTAAAAAACTGACCTAGTCAATTATCTACCGCTCACTTCCCTTCCCTTAGTACTTCGGGTTAATTTTTATTTTAGTTAAGAATCTTACTTGTTTATTTCAACGAATGGTAGTTTTTCATTTTATTATTACTGGCCTCCAGCATGAATAAATGCTGATGGTAGTAGGTCATACGGCCACATAAGCACCAGACATGGTACCCCACACCAGACAAGGTATCCCACACCAGATAAGGTAACCCACACTGGACAAGGTATCTCACACCAGACAAGGTCCGCACCAGATATGTTAACCAGCACAAGACATTGTACCCCATACCAGACAATGTATCCCACGTTAGACAAAGTAACCCACATCAGACAAGGTAACCCACGTCAGACAAAGTAATCCAGGTCAGACAAGGTAACCCACGTCAGACAAGGTAACCCACTGTAGTGAATTTCTAAATACAATATCTAAATTAATATATAACAGTATAGGGCATAAAGGCAAAGATAAGAAAGTATAAAAGAATTTTCTGCTAGAACGGTTAGTGTCGCTCACGCCTTCAGATTATTATTTGCTAACGAATAGCCGAACAAAACGGTACCTTATTTTTCAAATTCGTCCTTGACATAAACACCCACTTTTTCCTAGTTCTAAGAAACATTTCCCTAAAATGCATTGTGGAACGAGGAGGGGCAAGGATAGATGAAATGCTAATTCGTTTCGCATTGATTTCAAACTAAAAGCCAACACTAGCACAGTGGCAAGCCTTGCCTTAGGGGTTTCCCCAAATACAATGAAAAAAGTTAGAATTGTGGACACTACGTCATGTAAACATATTAAGCTCTTATTATGAATGACCTAAGCTCTCGTAATTAGCTTGAAAGTACATGAGAAAAGAATTGAACAGGAGGTAGTTAAAATCAACAACTAACATGGAAAAAATTATAGAATTTTGAACTAAGCCACATAGCCCCTTAAAAATTGTATATTCGTGTACCTGAAGACTTGCTGACCAAGAATATGTTATTGGTTATATAAATAGTCCCTTAACTAATTAAATATTGATAAAACAATACATAGAGATCAGAGATACTGTCAGGTCAAGTCATATCTGCTTAGATTGGATCGCATATTTTTTGGGAAAAAAAGTAGGTGACAGATAGGTTAACATAGTACAGCGAATCCGATTGGGTGGCATTTGCTGACCTTTGAATAAACATAAATATCCTAAGTAACGTAGGAAAAGTTTGAATGATATTTTTGAAAAGACTGTTTACACTGTAAAATTGATAGAGATTGGCTAACTGAATCGATATTGTCAGAATAAGCGTTGGGGAGGACGCCATTTCTAAGAAAATTTTCAACAGTGATAGATGAGAGCAGGCTGTGCTTTAAACTACAAGTTATAAGCAGTCTGGGCAATAAAACAGATCGAAACTGTGACAGTCATCGTCTCTGTGTATATTTCATTGAAAATTGTGGTAAGCTTGACATTTATTAACCTGTATTTTATATAAAAATTGAATGTGAAATAATAATATATGTCTGGACATGAGTGGGTCTATAGCAAACATGAGGCAAAGCCTAAAGATTGATCCACCATGTGATAGACTGTTAGAGAGGTGTAAAACTACAAGAATAGGTATGATTGTCATAAAGGAGCATAACACCTATCCTATTCTATGGAAGAGATTACAGCTAGAATTGCAGTGGCGTTGTAACTATTAGGGGAGAGGAATACTGGTGTACATTGTCACATCTCAAGAAAATGGTGGCTTAGGTTTGTATAGGGATATGATCCTTTTGTTTGTTTGTAATGTACATGTCCTTAACTGTGGACTATTAGTGTATGCTAGATATTACGAAGGATGCATACCTTCACATTTCAGAGGTCCTGGGTACTGACGTTAATGTGGTACCAAACGCTTGAAAGCTGATTGATTCAGGACTCTGCCTGTTTACTGCGAGCCCATGCTAGTGGCCATTGTCTTTCAAACAGGGAACATATTGTCAAGCGAGCAGAGGAGAGGTTCAACATATATTCTACTGCCAAGATAAGTTCTCGTTCGGCACCTGAGAGCTCAACTACAGAACTTGAAAAGAACGATCTAATGACAATGAATAAAACTGGGACAAATATTTAATAGTTCCACAAGTGACAAAATAGAAACAAACATTTCCAAAAGGACATGATTTAAAACAACCACCTAGTAGTACTCCCAGTATTACCTTAAAGTAGGAGAACACTAAAGACTTATGTTATAAAAATATTATATATATATGGACAAAGGATCTATTGTGATATTTGACTGTTGTAATTGATTAGTATGATTTCACTTTTAAATTGTCAGTCCTGATTACAAATACATTTGAATCAGGATAATAAAACTGTAAAAATCTTATTTACACAAAATTCAACCACAGTCTTGAATAAGATAGCCTTTTAGAGTGTCGTTTGTATGTTATTGTGGTAGTACTGTGTGCTGTTGTGAATAATAAACTATTTGTTTGTATGTTTGTTGATTATTGTACATCACACTCTACATTCATAACCCTAGACACAACACGAAGTCATTTAATATACTAATATAAATACATTTTGAATGAGATAAAAAGGTGGTAGGGGAAAGGTACCCTGAAAAGTTCACAATACTATTGAGTAAATTCAGGGACCTTCATAGCTAATCTCATGTATTATAATAATAATACATAACAACAATTCATAACATCAAATCCACCACATATATTGGGGTCTCGCTCCTGGGGATTGAACTTTTCATAACACCAGCTATATTGGGTAGTTTGCTTCTGGGATTTTAAATTCTTAAAATATTATCAATTATATTAGGAATCTCAGATAGTATAAAACTAAAAGCATTCCTTTTGGAGAAATTAAATAGTAGTTTAGCTGTCAGTGCCTGTGGTTGTTCTTGGTTATCATTAGAAATTGTTAGCCATAATTAGAGATTTGTATAGTTAGAAATTTTGACAAGTTGCATAGTACAAATGGCTGATCTGGCAAAGTTTCGATCTGCTGCTGTGCAGACTGCGAAAGAAATGAACATGGAGGGTGAAGCTTTGATCCAATATGTAACTTCAGAATGCGACAAGTATATTGAAAGGGAGGATAGGAAGATAGCTGAAGAGAAGAGGTTACAAATTGAGGCTGACAAAGAAATTAAGAGGTTGCAGATTGAGGCTGACAAGGAGGCCAGGGCATTGGAGGCAGAAGAAAAGAGGTTGGCTGCAGAAAGAGAAGAAAAGAGATTGGCAGCAGAAAGAGAAGAAAAGAGATTAGCTGTAGAAAGAGAAGAAAAGAGACAAGCTGCTGAGAGGGAAGCAGAAGATAGAAGATTGCAGAGGGAGCACGAGTTACGACTAAGGGAGTTGGAAATTCAAGGCCATGCTCCTAAAAATGGTGCCAGCCCCTTTGCCTCAGATGCCACTGCTAGTCAGGGAGCCTCAACCTCAGCTATGGGTTTTCATGTAGATCATTTTGTTGAGAAAGACGATGACATAGATGGGTATCTAAGTAGATTTGAACTTTTAGCTACTACATATGGGTTAGAGAGAGAGAGAGAGAGAGGTGGAGCCTCAAGTTATCTCAGGGACTCAGGGGTACAGCTTATGAAGTTTTTGCCAAGATGAGCAGAGATGACCAAGACAATTATGACATGCTAAAGCAGGCTCTGTTATTAAGATACGAAAAGAACGGAGAATTTTATAGAAAAAAAATTTAGGAATGCCAAACTACTGTCGGGTGAGACTTATCACCAGTTCTCTGCACGGTTAGAGACCTACTTGGAGAAATGGACGGCTCTGGGGAAAACCCAAGATCTTAAGGAGATGATCCTTATTGAGCAACTAAGAGAGTCCATGGCTCCAGACCTGAGAAAGTTTCTCATGGAACAAGGTGCAGAGAGGCTGGGTGAGTTACTCAATGTCGCTGAGAGGTATCAGGCAGCCCAGGCAGAGGTAGTTGGTAATAAAAAGAAACAGGTAGACAATTTTAAGGCACCTCAAAACTTTAATAAGTTTGACCATAGAGACCAGAACAAAGGTAAGCACCAGTTTGATAGGCCACGCTATGACTATAACAATAAAACCTCACAATTCAATGAAAGAAAATATAATGACAGAAAACCCTTTAACCAAGGAAAGAAGTATTGTAAAAATTGTCGGATGGACAACCATAACACTGAAAATTGTAGAAAGAAAACTCCTACTTTCGCGGCAATGAAAATGGGGAGAAAGGGAGTAAAGGTCAACCCTACTGAACAACAGGAACCTTACCATCCCCCAGTGCGTGAAGATGTAACATGCAATGGTGTCACCATAAGGTGTTTGTATGATACTGGATTAGATTGTGATTCAGTTGTGAGTTCTCACCTGGTGCAGGCAGATCAAAACACCACAGAAACAGTGGAGATTCAAACTGCAACCAAGGACGTAGCGACCATGACACTTCCCGTCGCCAGGATAAATGTGAAAACGCGATATGTGGAAGGAATCATAAAAGCAGCAGTGATAAATGAACCAATCTACCCTCTTATATTGGGGTGTAGATATGTCTTCTTGGGGAATCCCAAGAGACCTGTGACCCTGGCAACAGTGCAGACCAGATCACAGTCTAAAAAGGAGGAAGATAATCCGATAAATACCCATCCAGATGAGATGAGGAAGGCACAGGTGGAGGATAAGACCCTCAAGCCTTGTTTTAAGAAATTGCCCAAATGTTATACACCTCCAGGCAAGGGAGATTTCTATATGAAGAACAAATTGATATATAGGAAGGCTGGAAATGGATCCAATGGTCACGGACAGCTGGTCCTTCCAAATTCATATAGGACTAAAGTGTTGGAACTAGGGCATGCGATTCCCTTCAGTGGTCATATGGGGATCAGCGCAACAGGACAGCGTATAGCTTGTCACTATTTCTGGCCAGGAATAACTGAAGACATAAAGAGATATGTAAAATCCTGTCCAGAGTGCCAACGGGTAGCTCAAAAGCATTGGACTGCTCCAGTAACTCTAGGGGAAATGCCCATAGTGGGAACCCCCTTTGAAAGAGTTGCCGTGGACATTGTGGGACCTCTCACTCGGACCAAGAGGAGGAACAGTTACATTCTGACTCTGGTGGACACTTGTTCTATGTGGGGAGAGGCGGTAGCCCTGTCATCAATTGATTCGAAGCATGTGGCAGAGGCATTACTCACAATCTTCACCAGGTTAGGCTTTCCCAACCAAATCTTGACTGATAATGGCTCTCAGTTCAAGGGGAAACTAACAGAAGAAGTATTCAGGATCTTTCAAGCCAAACACTTTCATTGTAGCCCGTATCATCCTCAAGGAAATGGCCAAGTGGAAAGATTTAACGGGACACTCATGTCGATCCTGAGGAAGTTGGCACATGAAAAACCAGATACATGGGATCAGTACCTTCCCGCAGCCTTGTTTGCCTATCGGGAGGTACCCCATAGTTCAACCGGTATGGCCCCGGCAACATTGTTATTTGGAAGGCCAATAAAAGATCCCTTGGAAGCCTTGTTAAGGACCTGGACCGATGAAAAGGCAGAAGAAAATATTACCTCATCATATCAATATGTGAACGAGCTGACCACTCGTCTTAAAACTGGCTGAAAACTTGCCAATGAAAATTTGAGACAAGCCAGGAAAAAGCATGCTGCCTATTACAATAAGAAAGCGAAGGATCGAGAATTAGCTGTGGGAGAGAAGGTGCTCCTTCTACTGCCCGGCAGCCAGAATAAATTGCAAATTGGATGGCAAGGTCCATATACAGTTCTAGAGAAGGTGTCTAGAACAAATTATAAGATAGATAAGAAAGGGAAAGAGAAAATCTATCATGTGAATCTCCTGAAGAAATATCTAGACAGAGAAAACCAGGAAGAGACACACCTACTGACCTTGTCTGTTGCAATGGAGATGAAAAAAGAACCACTCACTTCTCATGAATATCCTTTACATCCCTGTGAGACCGCTGCACAGGTCAAAATCAGCACACACTTAACGGAAAATCAGAGGGAGAGGGTTCAACAGGTTCTGAATAATCATGCAGATGTGTTAACGGACCGTCCGGGGCATACAAATTTATTGGAGTATGATATGAAACTCATAGACCCAACACCAATCTGTATGAAAGCCTATTCGATTCCATTCGCTAAGGAAAAAGCTTTAAGGGAGGAGATAGATTATCTGTTGAGAGAAGGGATTATCTCGCACAGTGAATCTCCCTACAGTTCCAGTGTGGTTCTGTTAAGAAAACCCTCTGGAGAACACAGGCTGTGTATAGATTACAGGAAACTGAATGCTGTCACAGAAGGTCAGGTGGATCCATTACCTGATACAAATCAGCTGTTTGCCAGGCTGAATAGAGCTAAATATTTCTCTAAAGTGGATCTGAGTAAAGGCTACTATCAGATTCCAGTAAAGCCGGAAGTCAAACCTTATTTAGCCTTTAGCACCTCGGAAGGACATTATGAATTTAATATGTTGCCATTCGGGCTGAAAAATGCACCGAGTGTGTTTTCGAGGATGATGAGAAAGTTACTGGATCCCCTGAAGAATCCATGCATCACCAACTTCATGGATGATATTCTCATAGCAACAGAAACATTTGAGGAACACATTAACTCTCTGAATATGTTGTTTGATCGACTGAGAGAGACCAATTTGACAGCTAGACCGACGAAATGCTGTGTTGGATGTAAAGAGCTGGAATTCTTGGGCCACACAGTACATCAGGGAAACATGACCCCTGACCCCAAGAACCTAGAGAAGTTTAAAAAAGCACCAAGACCACAAAAAAAAAAAGATGTGCGATCTTTTGTCTCATTATGTGGTTTCTACCAAAAATATATTAAAAACTTTAACTCCATATGTGCTCCATTGACTGATTTAACGCGCAAAGGAAATCCTGATAGAATTATTTGGACAGCGCAGTGTGAATTAGCATACCAAGAATTGAAAGAAAAGCTCACAAGCAGGCCTATTTTGAAATTACCTGACTTGAGTCAAGAATTCATTCTGAGAACGGATGCTAGTAATATCGGTTTGGGTGCAGCTCTATTACAACGGTCGAATTCACTTGATGAGGAATTAACCCCAGTAGCTTATGCTAGCCGTAAGTTGAACACAGCAGAACAAAAATATTCAACAAGTGAAAAAGAATGTCTGGCAGTTATATGGGGTATAAAAAAGTTCCAGATGTATCTTTATGGAAAATCATTTAAGATCCAGACAGATCATAAACCACTCGTGTGTCTGTCACAAGCAAGGCATGAAAATGCTAGATTATTACGCTGGTCTTTGCTCTTACAGCCATTCCAGTTTACCATAGAGTACATTCCCGGAAAAACTAATGTGGGAGCTGATTTTTTAAGCAGACATCCGTACGACGAACATCAGAATAGTCATCAGGCATAGATAGTAAATTCATCTATGTGTATTTAGAAATAGGAACTGACATATGATCGTCTGTTCTAAAGGGGGGACATGTGTAGTGAATTTCTAAATACAATATCTAAATTAATATATAACAGTATAGGGCATAAAGGCAAAGATAAGAAAGTATAAAAGAATTTTCTGCTAGAACGGTTAGTGTCGCTCACGCCTTCAGATTATTATTTGCTAACGAATAGCCGAACAAAACGGTACCTTATTTTTCAAATTCGTCCTTGACATAAACACCCACTTTTTCCTAGTTCTAAGAAACATTTCCCTAAAATGCATTGTGGAACGAGGAGGGGCAAGGATAGATGAAATGCTAATTCGTTTCGCATTGATTTCAAACTAAAAGCCAACACTAGCACAGTTGCAAGCCTTGCCTTAGGGGTTTCCCCAAATACAATGAAAAAAGTTAGAATTGTGGACACTGCGTCATGTAAACATATTAAGCTCTTATTATGAATGACCTAAGCTCTCGTAATTAGCTTGAAAGTACATGAGAAAAGAATTGAACAGGAGGTAGTTAAAATCAACAACTAACATGGAAAAAATTATAGAATTTTGAACTAAGCCACATAGCCCCTTAAAAATTGTATATTCGTGTACCTGAAGACTTGCTGACCAAGAATATGTTATTGGTTATATAAATAGTCCCTTAACTAATTAAATATTGATAAAACAATACATAGAGATCAGAGATACTGTCAGGTCAAGTCATATCTGCTTAGATTGGATCGCATATTTTTGGGAAAAAAGTAGGTGACAGATAGGCTAACATAGTACAGCGAATCAGATTGGGTGGCATTTGAAGTGAGACGAAATATTATTGGCTGACCTTTGAATAAACATAAATAGCCTAAGTAACGTAGGAAAAGTTTGAATGATATTTTTTAAAAGACTGTTTACACTGTAAAATTGATAGAGATTGGCTAACTGAATCGATATTGTCAGAATAAGCGTTGGGGACGCTGGAACTGGGTTGGTCATGTCCTCAGAAGAGACCCCGATGCCATCACAAGAACAGCTATGCTTTGGACCCCTGAAGGAAAACGAAAAAGAGGCCGACCAAAAACAACCTGGCGGAGGACTGTGGAGGCTGAGATGCAAAGAATGAACCAGAGTTGGGGCACTGTACGAAGGATGGCCACCGACCGAGCAAAGTGGAATCAATTTGTTGTTGCCCTACAGGACGCCACTAGGCGTGATGGCCACTGACTACTTTGACGGTCGGCGGCTAAGGATCAAAGAAGAAGAGAAGCGTTGGGGAGGACGCCATTTCTAAGAAAATTTTCAACAGTGATAGATGAGAGCAGGCTGTGCTTTAAACTACAAGTTATAAGCAGCCTGGGCAATAAAACAGATCGAAACTGTGTCAGTCATCGTCTCTGTGTATATTTCATTGAAAATTGTGGTAAGCTTGACATTTATTAACCTGTATTTTATATAAAAATTGAATGTGAAATAATAATATATGTCTGGACATGAGTGGGTCTATAGCGAACATGAGGCAAAGCCTAAAGATTGATCCACCTTGTGACAGACTGTTAGAGAGGTGTAAAACTACAAGAATAGGTATGATTGTCATAAAGGAGCATAACACCTATCCTATTCTATGGAAGAGATTACAGCTGGAATTGCAGTGGCGTTGTAACTATTAGGGGAGAGGAATACTGGTGTACATTGTCACATCTCAAGAAAATGGTGGCTTAGGTTTGTATAGGGATATGATCCTTTTGTTTGTTTGTAATGTACATGTCCTTAACTGTGGACTATTAGTGTATGCTAGATATTACGAAGGATGCATACCTTCACATTTCAGAGGTCCTGGGTACTGACGTTAATGTGGTACCAAACGCTTGAAAGCTGATTGATTCAGGACTCTGCCTGTTTACTGCGAGCCCATGCTAGTGGCCATTGTCTATCAAACAGGGAACATATTGTCAAGCGAGCAGAGGAAAGGTTCAACATATATTCTACTGCCAAGATAAGTTCTCGTTCGGCACCTGAGAGCTCAACTACAGAACTTGAAAAGAACGATCTAATGACAATGAATAAAACTGGGACAAATATTTAATAGTTCCACAAGTGACAAAATAGAAACAAACATTTCCAAAAGGACATGATTTAAAACAACCACCTAGTAGTACTCCCAGTATTACCTTAAAGTAGGAGAACAATAAAGACTTATCTTATAAAAATATTATATATATATATGGACAAAGGATCTATTGTGATATTTGACTGTTGTAATTGATTAGTATGATTTCACTTTTAAATTGTCAGTCCTGATTACAAATACATTTGAATCAGGATAATAAAACTGTAAAAATCTTATTTACACAAAATTCAACCACAGTCTTGAATAAGATAGCTTTTTAGAGTGTCGTTTGTATGTTATTGTGGTAGTACTGTATGCTGTTGTGAATAATAAACTATTTGTTTGTATGTTTGTTGATTATTGTACATCACACTCTACATTCATAACCCTAGACACAACACGAAGTCATTTAATATACTAATATAAATACATTTTGAATGAGATAAAAAGGTGGTAGTGGAAAGGTACCCTGAAAAGTTCACAATACTATTGAGTAAATTCAGGGACCTTCATAGCTAATCTCATTTATTATAATAATAATACATAACAACAATTCATAACATCAAATCCACCACATATATTGGGGTCTCGCTCCTGGGGATTGAACTTTTCATAACACCAGCTATATTGGGTAGTTTGCTTCTGGGATTTTAAATTCTTAAAATATTATCAATTATATTAGGAATCTCAAATAGTATAAAGCTAAAAACATTCCTTTTGGAGAAATTAAATAGTAGTTGATCTGTCAGTGCCTGTGGTTGTTCTTGGTTATCATTAGAAATTGTTAGCCATAATTAGAGATTTGTATAGTTGGAAATTTTGACAAGTTGCATAGTACAAATGGCTGATCTGGCAAAGTTTCGATCTGCTGCTGTGCAGACTGCGAAAGAAATGAACATGGAGGGTCAAGCTTTGATCCAATATGTAACTTCAGAATGCGACAAGTATATTGAAAGGGAGGATAGGAAGATAGCTGAAGAAAAGAGGTTACAAATTGAGGCTGACAAAGAAATTAAGAGGTTGCAGATTGAGGCTGACAAGGAGGCCAGGGCATTGGAGGCAGAAGAAAAGAGATTGGCAGCAGAAAGAGAAGAAAAGAGATTGGCAGCAGAAAGAGAAGAAAAGAGATTGGCTGTAGAAAGAGAAGAAAAGAGACAAGCTGCTGAGAGGGAAGCAGAAGATAGAAGATTGCAGAGGGAGCACGAGTTACGACTAAGGGAGTTGGAAATTCAAGGCCATGCTCCTGAAAATGGTGCCAGCCCTTTTGCCTCAGATGCCACTGCTAGTCAGGGAGCCTCAACCTCAGCTATGGGTTTTCATGTAGATCATTTTGTTGAGAAAGACAAGATTGGTCTGAGCGATAATGAATACAAGTTACAGCGTATGTTAACAATCTAGGAAACAAAGAATACAAGTTACATGAAAGGTACATTATGTTAACAATATAGGAGATAAAGTATATATATATATTTTTTTTAACTGCACCGTGTCTCTGTTATCTCGTGCCTCTATCTACCTATCCTGCTTATCCTCCCGATCCTATCCTATCTCTCCTTTCCTAGTATTGCGTATCATTTTACCATGGTTTAATGTTTATATTTAGTTAGGTTCTTATGTGTCCCATCTAGCCTTTACTTTCTTTCCTTTCCCTGACGAAGGCCTTGTGGTCGTAACGTTGGCTATTTTCTTTGTCTTTTGTCCTCGTAAGACGAATTGCCTTTTTTCGATTTTTTTTTCACACCCATCCATCGAGATAAAGTATACAACAATACAAGTTACATTAAGGGTACATTATGTTAACAATATAGAAGATAAAGTAAACAAGATAGATGAAAGGTAAATGATGTTAACAATCTAGTAGATAAAGTACACAAGTTACATGAAAGGTACATTATGTTAACAATATAGGAGATAAGTATACAAGTTACATGAAGAGTACATTATGTTAACAATAAAAGAGATAAAGTATACAAGCCACGTGAAAGGTACATTATGTTAACAATCTAGGCGATAAAGTAAACAAGTTGCATGAAGAGTACATTATGTTAACAATCTAGGAGATAAAGTATACAAGTTACATGAAAGGAACATTATGTTAACAATCTAGTCGATAAAGTATACAAGTTACATGAAAGGTACATTATGTTAACAATCTAGGCGATAAAGTAAACAAGTTGCATGAACGGTACGTTATGTTAACAATGTTAGCCTCCGTCAGAGAGCGTAGAGCCACTACTCCAGACGGCCTCCGTCAAGGAGCCTAGAGCCACTACTACAGACGGCCTCCGTCAGAGAGCCTAGAGCCACTACTACAGACGGCCTCCGTCAGAGAGCCTAGAGCCACTACTAGATAGGGCCTCCATCACGGAGCTTACAGTCATTACTACAGACGGCCTCCGTCAGGGAGCCTAGAGCTACTACTACAGACGACCTCCATCAGGCAACCTAGAGCCACTACTTCATAAGGCCTCCGTCAGGAAGCCTATTGCCACTACTATAGACGGCCTTCGTCAGGGAGCCTAGAGCCACTACTACAGACGGCCTCTCTTTCTTTTACATGATGAAGTTTCCAGCCCCCATGTACAACCTAATATTAGTCACTTTGTACCTCAGACGTCAGACCTTAGATCTCAGACCGTAGATCTCAGACCTTAGATCGCAGACCTTAGATCTCAGACCTTAGATCTCAGACCTTAAGTCTCAGACCTCATATTTCAGAGAGAAGAAGTCCTATTAGCATCTTCTCAGAGACCCCAATGGACTGCGCCACAAATGTGGAGTATAGTTTCTAGTTAAAAAAAAAAGAAGAAAACACGTAGGACATTATATACAAATATTAAAATGGGATTAGTTAACATGGACCAATCCACAATGTATAATTGATGAACCTACATACATGCTGTTGAGAATTAGGTCAATATATTTTCAGCAGTAATCCAAAGACAAATATGATCATGTAGCATTGGTTTGTATGTGTACCTGCCAACGTCTGATTCTCAACAACTGAGAGACTGGTCTGAATAGGATGTGTGAAAGGTGATCTATATGCTGTATAACCCTCACTAGGCAAGGTAGCCCACACCAAATAAGGTAACCCACACCAGATAAGGTAACTCAAACCAGGCAAGGTAACCCACACTGGACAAGGTATTTCACACCAGACAAGGTAACCCACACCAGCTAAGGCAGTGGTGGCCAAACTACGGCCCGCGGGCCAGATCCGGCCCGCCAACCAGTTTTGACCGGCCCGCCAACCTGTTTTGGCCGGCCTCTTATTGTTGATTGAAGCCACACTCTTCACAAAGAAATAACACACAAATGTATGTTTGAAATAAATAATTACATGTCATATTACAAATTACAAAACAAATTAAAACAACAGATTCATTATATATTTTTTTAACAGTAATTTCAGTCCGAAGACTGGTATACATGTCTTGGCAGATGCGCAGTACAGTAGTTTGCCGTTGCTTTCTGTACGTGGCTCATTATATATGTAAAACTAAATCTCAGAACGTTATTTTTTTAAGGATTTTATAGGTCTGGCCCTCTGGTGTTACCCTTTACCATAATCTGGCCCTCGGCCAACCTTAACTTGGCCACCACTGAGCTAAGGTAACCCACACCAGATAAGGTAACTCACACCAGGCAAGGTATCCCACACTGGACAAGGTATCCCACACTAGACAAGGTCCGCACCAGATATAGTAACCAGCACCAGATACGGTACCCCAAACCAGACAAGGTAACCCACGTCAGACAAAGTATCCTACACCAAACAAATTAACCCATACCAAACAAAGTAACCAGCGTCAGACAAGGTAACCCACGTCAGACAAGGTAACCCACGTCAGACAACGTATCCTACACCAAACAAAGTAACCCATACCAAACAAAGTAACCAGCGTCAGACAAGGTAACCCACGTCAGACAAGGTAACCCACGTCAGACAAGGTAACCCACGTCAGACAACGTATCCTACACCAAACAAAGTAACCCATACCAAACAAAGTAACCAGCGTCAGACAAGGTAACCCACGTCAGACAGGGTAACCCACGTCAGACAAGGTAACCCACGTCAGACAACGTATCCTACACCAAACAAAGTAACCCATACCAAACAAAGTAACCAGCGACAGACAACATAACCCATGTCAGATAACGCATCCTACACCAAACAAAGTAACCCATACCAAACAAAGTAACCAGCGACAGACAAGGTATCCCACGTCAGACAACGTATCCTACACCAAACAAAGTAACCAGCGACAGACAAGGTTTCTCACGTCAGACAACGTATCCTACACCAAACAAAGTAACCAGCGACAGATAAGGTATCCCACGTCAGACAACGTATCCTACACCAAACAAAGTAACCCATACCAAACAAAGTAACCAGCGACAGACAAGGTAACCCACGTCAGACAACGTATCCTACACCAAACAAAGTAACCCATACCAAACAAAGTAACCAGCGACAGACAAGGTATCCCACGTCAGACAACGTATCCTACACCAAACAAAGTAACCCATACCAAACAAAGTAACCAGCGACAGACAAGGTAACCCACGTCAGACAACGTATCCTACACAATACAAAGTAACCCATACCAAACAAAGTAACCAGCGACATACAAGGTATCCCACGTCAGACAACGTATCCTACACCAAACAAAGTAACCCATACCAAACAAAGTAACCAACGACAGACAAGGTATCCCACGTCAGACAACGTATCCTACACTAAACAAAGTAACCCATACCAAACAAAGTAACGAGCGACAGACAAGGTAACCCACGTCAGACAACGTATCCTACACCAAACAAAGTAACCCGTACCAAACAAAGTAACAAGCGACAGACAAGGTAACCCACGTCAGACAACGTATCCTACACCAAACAAAGTAACCCATACCAAACAAAGTAACCAGCGACAGACAAGGTAATCCACGTCAGACAACGTATCCCACACCAAACAAAGTAACCCATACCAAACAAAGTAACCAGCGACAGACAAGGTAACCCACGTCAGACAACGTATCCTACACCAAACAAAGTAACCCATACCAAACAAAGTAACCAGCGACAGACAAGGTAACCCACGTCAGACAACGTATCCTACACCAAACAAAGTAACCCATACCAAACAAAGTAACCAGCGCACAGACAAGGTAACCCACGTCAGACAACGTATCCTACACCAAACAAAGTAACCCATACCAAACAAAGTAACCAGCGACAGACAAGGTATCCCACGTCAGACAACGTATCCTACACCAAGCAAAGTAACCCATACCAAACAAAGTAACCAGCGACAGACAAGGTACCCCACGTCAGATAACGTATCCTACACCAAACAAAGTAACCCATACCAAACAAAGTAACCAGCGCACAGACAAGGTAAACGTCAGACACGTCAGACAAACGTAGCCTACACCAAACAAAGTAACCCATACCAAACAAAGTAACCAGCGACAGACAAGGTAATCCACGTCAGACAACGTATCCCACACCAAACAAAGTAACCCATACCAAACAAAGTAACCAGCGACAGACAAGGTAACCCACGTCAGACAACGTATCCTACACCAAACAAAGTAACCCATACCAAACAAAGTAACCAGCGACAGACAAGGTAACCCACGTCAGACAACGTATCCTACACCAAACAAAGTAACCCATACCAAACAAAGTAACCAGCGCACAGACAAGGTAACCCACGTCAGACAACGTATCCTACACCAAACAAAGTAACCCATACCAAACAAAGTAACCAGCGACAGACAAGGTAACCCACGTCAGACAACGTATCCTACACCAAACAAAGTAACCCATACCAAACAAAGTACCAAACAAAGTAACCCATACCAAACAAAGTAACCAGCGACAGACAAGGTAACCCACGTCAGACAACGTATCCTACACCAAACAAAGTAACCATACCCGAAGTAACCAAACACAAGTAACCCAGCGACAGACAAGGTACCCACGTCAGAGACAACGTATCCTACACCAAACAAAGTAACCCATACCAAACAAAGTAACCAGCGACAGACAAGGTAACCCACGTCAGACAACGTACCCAACACCAAACAAAGTAACCCATACCAAACAAAGTAACCAGCGACAGACAAGGTAACCCACGTCAGACAACGTATCCTACACCAAACAAAGTAACCCATACCAAACAAAGTAACCAGCGACAGACAAGGTAACCCACGTCAGACAACGTATCCTACACCAAACAAAGTAACCAGCGACAGACAAGGTATCCCACGTCAGACAACGTATCCTACACCAAACAAAGTAACCCATACCAAACAAAGTAACCAGCGACAGACAAGGTATCCCACGTCAGACAACGTATCCAACACCAAGCAAAGTAACCCATACCAAACAAAGTAACCAGCGACAGACAAGGTATCCCACGTCAGAAAACGTATCCCTACACCAAAACAAAGTAAACGTCCCATACCAAACAAAGTAACCAGCGACAGACAAGGTAACCCACGTCAGACAACGTATCCTACACCAAACAAAGTAACCCATACCAAACAAAGTAACCAGCGACAGACAAGGTAATCCACGTCAGACAACGCATCCCACACCAAACAAAGTAACCCATACCAAACAAAGTAACCAGCGACAGACAAGGTAACCCACGTCAGACAACGTATCCTACACCAAACAAAGTAACCCATACCAAACAAAGTAACCAGCGACAGACAAGGTAACCCACGTCAGACAACGTATCCTACACCAAACAAAGTAACCCATACCAAACAAAGTAACCAGCGACAGACAAGGTAACCCATGTCAGATAACGCATCCTACACCAAACAAAGTAACCCATACCAAACAAAGTAACCAGCGACAGACAAGGTATCCCACGTCAGACAACGTATCCTACACCAAACAAAGTAACCAGCGACAGACAAGGTTTCTCACGTCAGACAACGTATCCTACACCAAACAAAGTAACCAGCGACAGACAAGGTATCCCACGTCAGACAACGTATCCTACACCAAACAAAGTAACCCATACCAAACAAAGTAACCAGCGACAGACAAGGTAACCCACGTCAGACAACGTATCCTACACCAAACAAAGTAACCCATACCAAACAAAGTAACCAGCGACAGACAAGGTATCCCACGTCAGACAACGTATCCTACACCAAACAAAGTAACCCATACCAAACAAAGTAACCAGCGACAGACAAGGTAACCCACGTCAGACAACGTATCCTACACAATACAAAGTAACCCATACCAAACAAAGTAACCAGCGACATACAAGGTATCCCACGTCAGACAACGTATCCTACACCAAACAAAGTAACCCATACCAAACAAAGTAACCAACGACAGACAAGGTATCCCACGTCAGACAACGTATCCTACACTAAACAAAGTAACCCATACCAAACAAAGTAACGAGCGACAGACAAGGTAACCCACGTCAGACAACGTATCCTACACCAAACAAAGTAACCCATACCAAACAAAGTAACAAGCGACAGACAAGGTAACCCACGTCAGACAACGTATCCTACACCAAACAAAGTAACCCATACCAAACAAAGTAACCAGCGACAGACAAGGTAATCCACGTCAGACAACGTATCCCACACCAAACAAAGTAACCCATACCAAACAAAGTAACCAGCGACAGACAAGGTAACCCACGTCAGACAACGTATCCTACACCAAACAAAGTAACCCATACCAAACAAAGTAACCAGCGACAGACAAGGTAACCCACGTCAGACAACGTATCCTACACCAAACAAAGTAACCCATACCAAACAAAGTAACCAGCGCACAGACAAGGTAACCCACGTCAGACAACGTATCCTACACCAAACAAAGTAACCCATACCAAACAAAGTAACCAGCGACAGACAAGGTATCTTACGTCAGACAACGTATCCTACACCAAGCAAAGTAACCCATACCAAACAAAGTAACCAGCGACAGACAAGGTACCCCACGTCAGATAACGTATCCTACACCAAACAAAGTAACCCATACCAAACAAAGTAACCAGCGACAGACAAGGTAACCCACGTCAGACAACGTATCCTACACCAAACAAAGTAACCCATACCAAACAAAGTAACCAGCGACAGACAAGGTAATCCACGTCAGACAACGTATCCCACACCAAACAAAGTAACCCATACCAAACAAAGTAACCAGCGACAGACAAGGTAACCCACGTCAGACAACGTATCCTACACCAAACAAAGTAACCCATACCAAACAAAGTAACCAGCGACAGACAAGGTAACCCACGTCAGACAACGTATCCTACACCAAACAAAGTAACCCATACCAAACAAAGTAACCAGCGCACAGACAAGGTAACCCACGTCAGACAACGTATCCTACACCAAACAAAGTAACCCATACCAAACAAAGTAACCAGCGACAGACAAGGTATCCCACGTCAGACAACGTATCCTACACCAAGCAAAGTAACCCATACCAAACAAAGTAACCAGCGACAGACAAGGTATCCCACGTCAGATAACGTATCCTACACCAAACAAAGTAACCCATACCAAACAAAGTAACCAGCGACAGACAAGGTAACCCACGTCAGACAACGTATCCTACACCAAACAAAGTAACCCATACCAAACAAAGTAACCAGCGACAGACAAGGTATCCCACGTCAGACAACGTATCCTACACCAAACAAAGTAACCCATACCAAACAAAGTAACCAGCGACAGACAAGGTAATCCACGTCAGACAACGCATCCCACACCAAACAAAGTAACCCATACCAAACAAAGTAACCAGCGACAGACAAGGTAACCCACGTCAGACAACGTATCCTACACCAAACAAAGTAACCCATACCAAACAAAGTAACCAGCGCACAGACAAGGTAACCCACGTCAGACAACGTATCCTACACTGTCACGTGAAAGATAATTTATTTTACCATCTTGTCCATAATGTTATTACTCTTTTAATGTTCTGTTTTCCGAGACATTTTGTATTTTCGTTTCTTTCATTTTCTACCTTTGTGGCCAAACTTTCTCACCCTCTCAAACCCCACCCGAGGTTGTTTACGCTGGCCAGCTGTGGTCAGCTAACGCTAGACGTAATGTTATCTAAACGCACCTGTTCGACCAGAGAAACATTTCTCGGGTCCGCTTTAAGTGTTAGAACGAGCCAAGACGGTTTCTGTGAAAGAAACGGTTCGTTAGCGGCGGGTACCCTCTGTGGTCCCAACAGGGGAATTTCTCTGGTCGCTTTAAAACGTTTGATGACGAGCGGCTGGTACCCTTTGAGGCCTGGGGAACTTTCGCACGATTTCTTTTGTCTTACTCTAGATTACGTCTTTCGCCGAACTTCTGTAGAAATACGCACGCCAGGTGTTCGGGGGGAGCGTCCCTTGTGATCTATAAGAGTAGACTGGGTTTAATAGACAAAGACATTCGTAAATTTTCCTGGCCCGAGATAGACCATTATGGAAATAAGGCAAACATTAACACAGAACTAAATGTTTTTCGCCTATTTCTTGGCATTTTTCGGGGTGAGTTGACATATCTTATAATTATAATATTAGATTCATGTTAGCTTTTATATATATATCTGTTAGGGAAGTGAATTTATTTCTGAGGACTTCTCCTAGTAATTTATTCAGTGATAAGGTAGCGCTGTCTACGGCCTATTAAGTGGTGCTTAAACTGTTACGGTTTATCATGGGTTAAATGTTAAACTTACAATAACAGATATTAGGCGTAGAATCAGTCCACGAATGCTTACCATTGGGTTAAGAGTCAGCAAGATTAACTGTCATTTCTGTAAGATAATGTCAGGTGTGGATTGTTCACTTTAAAACTGAATAGTGAGATGCAGGTAATAACTCTGGATTATAGGAGATAGTCACTTATTCCTTTTGATAGATATTTCTAGTGGCAAGGGAGGATCATTTTATGCTTACTTGTGTGGCTAGGCACTAGTCTATAACTTTCACTGAAAGCAGTCACCAGGCATAGATATAATTATATCGTATGATCTAGCCACAACTGTATTATTATAGCAAGAACATTGCATTTTCTTTGTACTCATTTTGTGGAAATGCTAATATATTTCCCAAAGGGGACATACGATTTATTTGTGTAATGTCAAATGCTGTAATCTGTTTATGTAAATTCATTTAATGTTGTAAGATGAATAAGCATATTCATTTAACTGTAACTACAGGTTAGGTTTCCTGTATGTTGAGATTGGGAGAAGAGGAGTAGATTTTGCTCTCAGAACATTTACTGATAGGTACATGGGTGTACAAAAGATATTAAGCCTATGCGGGCGCGTGTTGATAATTGATATTTTTAAGGAACAGGAGACATGGTTAAAGACAGCCCTAAACTATCATAGCAATAACTACAATAAATTTAATCCCATAGTGGAGCGAAACTTTCTGTATAAAGTTAGTGTGATTTATTACACTAGTCAACAAATTTTCAAAAGTTTTTTGTACCAGAAATTAAATGTACCATTTCTTATTGATTTTGACATGCTGATTTCAAATATCATAATGAAATTCACCAATTGGCTCTGGTTTTTTTTTAAATGATGGATTTACATTACAGTAATACAAATAATGTATGCTTGTTTACTTCTCTGGGCTGAACAGCTAGTCTTTCTACTTTAGCATTATAAAAATTGTGGTTACATACTCAATTAATTGATATTTTAACATAAAATGATAGAAAAAATAAAAACATTATTTAAAGTTCACATATCATGCTTTAAAAAGGCACATTTGAACCCATTCCGTCATTACTCAGTCGCTGTTCGAGCTCTCTTTGCTTGCTTCTTGTAGTCAATCGATGAGGTGTCTCTTGTCACAGTCCAACAGTAATCAACAAGCATTGAATTGCTCCAATTGCCTTGATACCTTGTCTCCATAGCAGCAATGTCCTGGTGAAATCGTTCACCATGCTCATCACTGACCGCTCCACAGTTTGACGTAAAGAAATCCAGATGAGAATCCAGAAAATGAATTTTCAAAGACATGTTGCAGCCAAGACTCTTATACTTCAGAAGGAGATTTTCTACAATTTCATTGTAATTATCAGATCTGTTGTTTCCAAGAACATTGTCCACCACTGACTTAAATGCTAGCCATGCTGCTTTTTCCTTGCCATGCAACACGCAAAGAAACTCGTCATCATGAAGAAGTTTTCGAATTTGCGGACCAACAAATACTCCCTCTCTTATTTTAGCTTCACTCAGTCTTGGAAATTTTCTGATGAGATATTTGAAAGCCTCATCTGTTTTCTCCATTGCCTTGACAAAGTTTTTCATGAGACCCAGCTTAATGTGCAAGGGTGGCAACAAAATCTTGCTGGTGTCGACAACTGCTGGGTTCTCAACGTTCTTACTGCCAGGCTGCAATGACTGCCTGATTGGCCAATGTCTTCTGATGTAATGGTCACTTCGTGCACGGCTATCCCACTCACAGAGAAAGCAACAGTACTTGGTGTATCCACCCTGTAGTCCAAGCAAAAGAGCGACCACTTTTAAGTCACCGCAAAGTGACCAATGATGATGATCGTAGTTTATACACTTCAAAAGCTGCTTAATGTTTTCATAAGTTTCTTTCATATGAACTGCGTGACCAACTGGAATTGACGGTAACACATTACCATTATTCAACAAAACAGCTTTAAGACTTGTCTTGGATGAATCAATGAAAAGCCTCCACTCTTCCGGTATGTAATTGATGTTGAGGGCTGCCATTAAACCAGAAATGTTGTGGCACGCAGAAAGGTCACCCTCTTTGAAAAAGAATGTAATAAGCGGCTTCTGGCGGTTCCTATACACAGAAATTGTAACATCTTCTGCCAGGAGATTCCACTGTTGCAATCTGGAACCCAAAAGCTCCGTGATAAACTCTGTATTGTTGTTGTTAACTCATACTGGCTACTAGTTGTTGAATCACGCTTTATTTGTTAAATGACGTGAATGTCCACCAGTTGATAAATGTAGATGTTGGGACTGGTGTAGTAAAGTGTAACGATTGTCAACTCATTAAACCCAGCACAGTTTTGGTCATACAGGTCATCTTGTCCTGGAATGTGATGAGGCTCCGACAAGAATGTGAGTGTAGACAATGAGTGTGTATATGAATGTCAGAACGCGAATGGTAGAATGATTCGATAGAGTTGACAAGTTGGTAGTACATCACTCATACTCACACTGTTCGAATTCAAGAAGTACTGGAACTACGGTGGTCTTTTTATAACATTTAATGAGACGCACACTTGGACAGTACGTGTATGGTTACAGGAACAAATGTCGACATAGACAGCATAATGTTGATCACAGGCATATCATCTTAAGTTAGCATTCATGCTTGGCAAATATCATAATGGAGCATTCGTAAATAAGCATTCAGAGTTCCATCATGTAAATCATCTGGCTTTACTGACTGGGCACGTCAGACCATAACCAATATATAGGAAGGCTCCTAGACCTAATCTCGTCTAGCGAATATCCCTTCACGTAAAGTTCAATATATATATTTTTCCATAAAGATATAGGAATCCCAGACATGGGTTCTCACATGTAGCAGTGATCTCTTGGTTCATCGAGCGATAGTACAGGCATCCCTTTTTCTCACTCGATAAATACAAAGTATATGAATTTCAACATGGCTGTTCTTCTCTCGTGAGTTTCACTCACTATAGGATCCAGACCAAAATTGGTCATTCGTTAAATGTCCTCATTTCTTCATAACTTCTGTCATAGAGGTAATTGAATAATATCATATAATCTAGTGCTGATACATAGGAATGTCATCTTCCTTTGAATAAATATTCTTTTCAAAAGTACCACTGTGCATCTGTTTATCGACAACGATGGCGAAGCCCAAGTTCATAATAAATTGTGGTTTTACCTTTCTATGCGAAATATAACTTTGCCATTCCTTGGCAAAAGAGAATAAACACTGGGGTAAAGTACATACAACATGTCTAAATGACTATCACTTTTCCCCATCTACTTATAGATCACTTTTTCGGCGATAGGCCGGCTACATCAAAATTCTACATCCAGACAGGATGACAGCCATGAATCACACCCCTTGCTAGCGATACTTCCGCTGCATAGCCTTTGACCTTTTCTAGCGACAACCAACATAGTTCGACTTAGAAATGTAAAGATATCCATATATAAGACAGACTCGTCCTACTCATACAAACACTACGTATAAATTCAGGCCATAGATATACTGAAGCAAGAATAATCTATTCCTACCCAGCCAAAGAATAAATCGCAGTAGGCCTAAATTCGTCCGCGGAGTCCGATCGAAGATGACGGAACTGCTTTCAAGGGAAGTAACTCAAAAATGACTTCTCCTTAAGCACTTAAAAAGGAAATACTTTGTTTACAAAATATTTGCGAACATAATAAGTATATAAATGTATTATATTGCAAGATAGTAAAAATTGCCCTTTACACTCCGCCTTGTTCTTCGGTAAATTCAGATCTCTTACAAGATCATTCAGTTCACCTTGGGTTATTAAGTGTGGTTTAGTGGATGTAGTTTGCTCAAAATCTGTGTCACTTGAGGTTGATGGTTCAGGACCACCAATGTCCTCTTCATCAGTGGAAGCAGCTGAAAAGGATTCTGGCACTTTGGGAACTGGTAGATCATCGCCATGTGGTACCGGAAGTATTGCAGAGGGGATGTTTGGATATTCCAGAGTCCATTTTTTCTTCTTTGATATGCCTTTCCCAATTGGAGGGACCATGCAAAAGTAACAGTTGTTGAGATGATCAGTGGGCTCTCTCCAAATCATTGGGACTGCAAAAGGCACAGCTTGCCTTTTGCCAGTTAACCACAGTTTAAGATGTGCTGCACATGTATTGCAGCATATGTGTGGCGCCCAGCTCTTATCTTGATCTCCTATTCTGCAGCCAAAATACAAACTGTACGCCTTCTGGCATTTCTAACTACGATACTTTTGATAAGGACAAATGCACTAACTAATGGCAACATTTTATCAGAGATAAGGTATTTATACACAAAGGGGATGTAATCATAGGTAGGATTGCATCATCAACTTCTAGTAACATTTTTATTGGTCATTAGAAAAAAATTATGCAATCGCCCACAACAGTTGCGTCATATATATATATAAATTTACCGTAATTAAATAAACTAGTAGCATATATCTTGAAAACTAGAGCCAATCAACATTTTTTAATGTCATTTTCGTTTTCAGCACACCAAAATTAGTTAAGATCAGCTATTTTCATTTCTGGTACATTTTGGTTGTTGACTAGTGTTATTTGCTTGATGTAAAAGGGTGTCTCTTTTTGGGTCTCAGTTTCAGGGAGACCGACTCGCGAGAGCAGATTCCAGTCAGGCGAAGAACGAAATATTCTCTTCGATCTAGAGGGTTCTGAATACCGCTAGCGTCACGAATCGTCAACCCCGTTCCTGAATCAAAACCCCTTTTTGTCAACGCCAAGTTAAGCTCACGCAGTGCAACGGAGCCAACGCTAAATCTGGAATCGCCAAACGCAGTAGTAGTTCTCTACTCGCCTATTGGATTACCAGCCAGAGCATTGCGGCGTCCAGAATATCAAACCCGCTCAGCATGCCTATAGCAGAATTCCATATCACCCGCCTTTGTTGTGCCTAAACGGGGCACTCAGCAAACCACAGCCAAACCAGTTTAAACAGGATTTACAGCCAAGCGGAGCCTTGCGCCGGATAAGCGCGCCTGGGTCTCTTTGTCCTCAAGTGACTTCTTCTGGTGTATTTCCTGGATACTTAAAACCTCGCACGTATGAGCAGCCATCTATGGACAGAGTTCCAGCCCAACTCGCGCCAGTAGGGGGGGTCACCAACGATAGCGCCTATACAGTGATGTTATTCAGGTTAATTCCATCACCGATGGAGGATATATACGAAAACACCACTTACTGGAGTTACTTCAGCTGGTCCCCGAAAACCGAAGGACTGTCACTCGATTATTTATCTCTCTGTGTTCTACAGGTTTTATGAATGGTGATCTGTGTGTGTGGTTGTTGGTGTATATGATTATTCGATGAATATTTGATTATTGATGTAATTTTATGTTGTTGTGATGATATGCATTATTTTCATGCTTTTCTTCTTTAATAAATTTTACACATTTATTAATGCGCTGTTCACGACCTTTCCATCCATATTTGTATTTTTAGCTCTTTACTATAATCTCTATGTATGATAAGAGAAAAGAGAGAGAGCAGGAGGTGCTTAGACAGACATAAGTGAGTTGAGGCTTGGAGAGAGAGATCATTTTGGTAAATCTTCTTCCAGGTTGTCTCAAGTCCATCTCCTATTTACACCTTATCTAAAGTGTAAGCTATAACTCTGTCAGTCCACTATCCCTTGTCGATTTCACTACTATTGTCCAACTCGACAAATACTCTACACTCAAACTCAACCACGACATACACCAAACAAAGTAACCCATACCAAACAAAGTAACCAGCGACAGACAAGGTATCCCACGTCAGACAACGTATCCTACACCAAACAAAGTAACCCATACCAAACAAAGTAACCAGCGACAGACAAGGTAACCCACGTCAGACAAGGTAACCCACGTCAGACAAGGTAACCCATATCAGACAAGGTAATCCACATCAGACAAGGTAATCCACATAAGACAAGTTAGCCCACGTTAGACAAGTTAGCCCCCGTCAGACAAGGTAGCCCACGTCAGACAAGGTAACCCACGTCAGACAAGATTACCTACGTCAGACAAGGTAATCCACGTCAGACAAGGTAACCCATATCAAACAAGGTAACCTAAACCAGACAAAGTAACTCACACCTGACAAGGTAACCTATATCAGACAAGATAACCCATACCAGACAAAGTAACCCACACCTGACACGGTTACCCACATCAGACAAGGTATCCCACATCAGACAAGGTACCTCACATCAGACAAGGAACGGAGGGTAGAAAAAAAACAGTAAAATTTAACTGAAGTATAAATTACTAGATTGGTCTGAGTAATAATGAATACAAGTTACATCGTATGTTAACAATCTAGGAAACAAAGAATACAAGTTAGGATATATATATATATATATAATAAAGTATACAAGTTACAAGAAAGGTACATTATGTTAACAACCTTTTCAGTCTTGAGGTGGTGTTTCTTCCAGAACTAACTTGTTATCCTTTCCTTCATTAATTCTCATTATCTTAGTTTTGTACCTGTGTTTTGTCATACCCAGTTGCTGTGACCTCTCATCGAGTATTTTAATGGTGTTGCACCTTATTACGGTTATGGGGCAGAACAGCCAGGTCATCGGCAAAATCCAGATCGTTTCGTGAAAAGTCGGAGTGGCTAAGAGGTATGGCGTCTGCCTGGAGTTCTAGAGGTACCAGGTTCGATTCCCAGTTGAGAGAATATAATTTATGGAAATATTTTCAGAACCAGTGGTCCTAATGATGTCATACTCCCCCCTGGTCTCCTGGGTAGTGAGATCGGATACCTAATCTTCACGGATAAGGACACAAAAATAGGAGGTCTCGTGTGCAAGTTGCGCACGTTAAAAATCCCACGGCAGTTGGAAATCGTAAAGTGTAGGTCTATCAGGCCGCTGCCCTGGCAAAATTAAAAAATTAGAAACCTACCAACCACAAAAATATTTGTAGAATGTGTGATTCCTTTATATACACATTGGGATTCTCATCGGTGCTACGGAATTCGTGCACTGTGCGGAGATCCTCATTGTGTGATCT
Organism: Oreohelix idahoensis; assembly: GCA_024509875.1. Lineage (NCBI taxonomy): Eukaryota > Metazoa > Mollusca > Gastropoda > Stylommatophora > Oreohelicidae > Oreohelix > Oreohelix idahoensis. The sequence goes on from JAMPIV010007033.1 coordinate 379,783, forward strand.
AAGGGAGGAGATCGGAGCACTGATGGAGTTGTCCGTGTGCAATGAACATAGTCGTTAAAACCAAAACCAAAACACTGGATTCCATTTCTATTGGCTGAGGTCGATGTTTTCATAACCCAATCTAGCCAATAGGAAGTGAGATGGTGACAAGAGACATCCCTGTTGCACACCTGCTCCCATTCGAAACGGCTTCGTAAGTTGTCCCCCATGAAGAACTATGCATGTCTTCATAAGTTTTCTTTTTATGATCTGCAGGGGGACTCCATGATGCCTCATCACTTTCCAACGTGAGTCTCTGTCGTCACTGTCTAATGCCTTTTCATAGTACACAAATCCAATGTAAAGAGGTGTTCCATTGTAAACTTTGTTTCACTATTATTATCAATGACGTTATCTGGTCTGTACAGGATCTGGTTTACCTAAAACCTACTTGTTCATCTCTCAGTTTCTTGTCTAAGGACTCTGTTAATCTCTCAAGGATGATACTGTTTAATATATTTACTAATACTGATAGTGACATTATTCCTCAGTAATTTGTGCTCTCTTGTAAATTTGCCTTCTTAGTCAACTTGACCACGATAGATATCCTTCCTTCCATTCTGCTGACATTTCTTCTCTCTCCTAGACTTTACCAAGTAATTTGTACAATATCTCTGTAGTGGTGTTAATATCTGATTTGATGGCCTCTGCTGGAATGCCCTCTGGACCAGCCGTTTTCCATCTTCTAGAAACGTTATGGCCTTCTTTATTTCTTCCTTAGTTCGTTTCATTTAGTTGACCTGTCCATGTTTTTGATGAAGTTTTTGTGGTCTATTTCCCTACAGTTTGGTATACAATAAGTACATATTCACAGAAAAGAATAACATAAAATTTACACTAAAAGATAGTACACTACCATACAAAATTCTTGAAAAAATAATTGCAGCCCAGGATGGAAAAAAAAAAATTACAGAGTCAAAGAGTTAAGTGTCTACAGGATAGAGTAAACTGCCCCATGCCCAACCCTCCTTAGTCGTCTGTTGCGATATTCAATGGTACGTCGTAGAGTTACTATTCTTTGCTAGGCTCCGGGAAACATCTTCTTCTTCTTTGATCCATAACCGCCAACCGTCAAAGCAGTCAGCGGCCATCACGCCTGGTGGCGTCTTGTAGGGCAGCAACAAATTGATTCCACTTTGCTCGGTCGGCGGCCATCCTTCGTACAGTGCCCCAACATGGGAAACATTGGTGACACATATTATCGCCTGTGTATTACTGAGGCAAACAGAGGAGCAAAGAACAGCAACCTTACCAGGCGAGTAAAGGAGGTTGGGTTTGAGGCTGGCTCCCCATCTTGTATAAAAAAAATAACTGTAACAACATGAACAAGTTATTCAAAGTAAGTAAATGAGATAATTCAACTCAACCATCAAAGACATGAGAGGTCCTCTATAAATGAGGTTTATGACAATCTCAGCCATCCAGGACAAGAGAAGGTCCTCTATAAATGAGGTTTATGACAATCTCAGCCATCCAGGACACAAGATGGTCCTCTATAATTGAGGTTTATGACAATATCAGCCATCCAGGACAAGAGAAGGTACTCTATAAATGAGGTTTATGACACAATCTCATACCTGTCAACCTGTACGAATTTTTCGTACAATGTACGTATTTTTGATACTTTTAGCAGTGTACGGCCGTACAGACTCGTACGGATTATTCCTCCTTCCAAAAAAAAAAAAAAAAAAAATCGAAATTTTTTTTTTTAATTCTAAAAATATTTTCCAACCCAAGTTTTTTTTAATTTTAAATCAGAAAATATTTTCTAGCCCAGGTTTTTTAAAACCAATTTTTTTATTCCGGGAATCTCGGCGTCTGTATTTAAACTGAAGTCTCTCGCAGCAACCAATCAAATCCTTTTATACCCAACAATTCGGCAAAAACATTGAATTCGGCCTCAAACACTTTCGGCTTTCAGCGTGACATGACGTATTTTTAAAGTTACCTGTTATCAGCCACGCTTGTCAAGACACTTCGACGCCAATTTGTTTAAAAAAGCTAAGTACCTATAACTTGGTTAAATATTGCTGTTGTTTTGCTTTGTTGCAATTTAATCGCTGTCTTAATCTTTCCAGTTATATCTTGCCCTTCAGTATATTTCCGATAAATTAATGTCATAATATTCTGTGTAGGCCCTGCATAACTAAAAAAAAAAAGTTTGTTTGCGTTGAGTAGGCCTACTTTTTTCTGGCGATCGAGATTCAACGCTTTATTTTTCATAAAGCGGTGATCTATTATCACTGGTCTAGGCTATCAATTTTTAAATAATAATTTTGTAAATTTTTGGTAGTAGGCCTACATTTTTTCTTCCTAGATTAATATTCTGTTCACAATTTAGTTTATTTTTTTATTTTTTTGCTGTTGCTTTGCTTTGCTTCGTTGTATTTTATTTTTGTCGTTCTCTTAATCTTTCCAGTTATATTTTGACCATTTCAATATTTCCAATAAATAAATATAATAACATTTTGTGTAGCCCCTACAAAAATAGAAAGATAAAGTTTATTTGCATTGAGTAGGCCTACCTACTTTATTTCAGCGGTCGAGATTCGCTGCTTTATTTTTTAATAAAGTGGCAATCTATTATCGCTGATCTAGGCTACCAACTCTTAAATAATTTTGTAAATTTTTGGTGCTACGTTTTTCTTCCTAGATTTGATATTCTGTTCATAATTTGTTAAATTTTTTTTGCTGTTAGTGTTTGCTGTGCATTGTTGTATGTTTGTTTTTTTTGTCATTCTCTTAATCTTTCCAGTTATATTTTGATCATTTAAATATTTCCAATAAATTAATGTCATAATATTCTGTGTCGACCCTACTTAACTAGAAAAAAAGTTTGTTTGCGTAAACTTCGCTGCTTTATTTTTCAATAAAAAAGTCCACACAGACTGCAGGAGGTCCATGAATGCAGACACACTCACTTCTTTTTTACAGTGTAAGATTAACATTGATACGAGGGGAGTTCAGAAAGTAATGCACCATATCGTTTTTCTCAGCTAGTAATGAAGATAGAAGCATGAAATTTTGCACACTTTAAATGTGGCATGTACCAATTGTGTGCACCAAATTGCACCGCAACTGGCCAAATATTACGGCTGCCCTAAACCGTTGAAATGGAGCGTGTTAGCAACTTGCGTTATAAGCAGCGAATTGTAATAGAATTTCTCGTTGCATAGAAGGAAACTGTTGTGAACATTCACAAGCGTCTATGTGATGTGTATGGAAGTTTTGCAGTCGACAGGAGTACAGTCAGTCGCTGGGTTCAGAGAATCAAAGAATCAGGAAGTGGAGATACGGAGCTGCTTGATCGGCCGCGTTGTGAACGTCCTGCCACAGCCACCAACGCAGAAATGTTGAAATGCGCTGAGGGCATTGTTCTTACTGATAGGCGAATCACTACTCAACAATTGGCCTTACAGCTGTCAGTCAGCATTGGTAGTGCAAATGCAGTTATAAAAACTCTCGGATTTTCTAAGGTTTGCGCAAGATGGGTTCTTCGAAGTCTCACAAATGACCACCGATTGCAAAGGAAAGCAATTTCTTCTGAATTGTTGGAGCGTTTCAATGCTGATGGAGAGAACTTTTTGGCTAAGACCGTTACAGGTGACGAAACCTGGGGACATCATTTTGAACCTGAGACAAAAAGACAGTCAATGGCCTGGCATCATCCGCAATCACCACGAAGAAAGAAATTCAAGACAATTCCTTCAGCTGGAAAGGTCATGATCACTGTCTTTTGGGACATTGAAGGTGTGATTCTTGTGGACGTTATGCCAAGAGGAGAGACAATCAATTCGCAAGCTTACATTAAGACATTGAAAAAACTCAATCAAAGTTTTCGCAGAGTTCGGCCATACAAGAATCCAGCAGACCTGCTTCTCCTTCACGACAATGCGCGACCTCACACAAGTCTGGCAACACGGGAAGCAATCACCAAATTGGGTTGGACTGTACTACCCCATCCACCCTATAGTCCCGATTTGGCACCCTCTGATTTTCATCTATTTGGTCCACTTAAAGATGCACTCCGTGGGACAAGGTTTGAAGATGATGAAGGAGTGATTCATGCAGCGAAGAAATGGCTACATGATCAAGACAAAATCTGGTACGGGCTAGGAATACATACACTTGTTTCGCGCTGGCATAAAGCCGTACAAGTTGATGGGGATTATGTTGAATAATACCGATGTTTACATGACATATCCATGTATACTGTGTATACATTTCATGCTTTTTTGAATAAACAGCTCCTGAGAAAAACGATGTGGTGCATTACTTTATGAACGCCCCTCGTACATGCTGTGCAGACTTTAAGCCCACAAATGCAATTCTGCAAAGTTCTAAAAGTGCATGTGTTGATTATAATACAAAACACTGTGCATAGAAAGAATAGTACCTCACGATCACTAAGTTTTTTATATGTAAAGAACAGCATGAGACTATTAGCATGTTTTATACCACACTAATTCAAATGCTAATAGATTTGTATGTGTCATTTCTCGTTTTAAAACTGTATAATTTATTAATATATTTTTTGCGTAAGGATTTTTGGGTGTTTGTAAGGATTTTTTTGGTCAGGCGTACAGATTTTTGTCTCAGGAGGTTGACAGGTATGCAATCTCAACCATCCGAGACATGAAAAGGTTCTCTATAAAGGAGGTTTATGACACAATCTCAACAACCTAAGACAATGCCCTCTATAAATGAGGTTTATGAAACAATCTCAACCATCCAAGACATAAGAAGGTTCTTTATAAATTAGGTTTATGATACAATGTCAACCATCTAAAACATGAGAAGGTTCTCTATTTATGAGGTTTATGACAAAATCTCAACCATCCAAGACATGAGAAGGTCATCTATATATGAGATTTATGAAACAATCTCAACCATCTAAAACATGAGAAGGTCCTCTATAAATGAGGTTTATGACACAGTCTCAACCACCCAAGACATGAGAAGGTTCTCTATAAATGAGGTTTATGACAAAATCTCAACCATTCAAGATATGATTAGGTCCTCTATATATGAGATTTATGAAACTATCTCAACCATCTAAAACATGAGAAGGTCCTCTATAAATGAGGTTTATGACACAATCTCAACCATCCAAGACATGAGAACGTTCTCTATATGTGAGGTTTATGACACAATCTCACCATCCAGGACATGAGAAGGTCCTCTATAAATTAGGTTTATGACACAATGTCAACCATCTAAAACTTGAGAAGGTTCTATACATGAGGTTTATGACACAATCTCAAACATCCAAGACATGAGAAGGTTCTTTATATATGAGGTTTATGACACAATCTCATCCATCCAGGACATGAGATGATTCTCTATGCATGAGGTTTATGACACAATCTCAACACTGAAGACATGGAATATTCAAACAAGAAATTACAGAGATTCATAATTAGGTACATGTACAGAACAGGACTGAAATGTTATGACACGATCATTAATGATTACATGACTTGGCTGTTCTGTCCCATAATCCTAATTAGATGACTTGGCTTTTCTGACAATTTTAATCAGATGACTTGGCTCTTCTGTCTCATAACAATAATCACATGACTTGGCTCTTCTGTCCCATAACCATAATCACATGACTTGGCTCTTCCATCCCATAACCATAATAGATGACTTGGCTCTTCTGTCCCATTACCATACTCACATGACTTGGTTCTTCTGTCCCATAACCATAATCACATGACTTGGCTCTTCCATCCCATAACCATAATCACATAGTTTGGCTCTTCTGTCTCATAATTTTAATCAGATGACTTGGCTCTTCTGTCCATAACCATAACCACATGATTTGGCTCTTCAGTCTCATAACCATAATCAGATGACTTGGCTCTTCTGTCACATAACTACAATCACATACCTCTTCTGTCCCATAACCATAATCACATGACATGGCTCTTCTGTTCCATAACCATAATCACATGACTTAGCTATTCTGTCTCATAACCATAATCAGATGACATGGCTCTTCTGTCTAATAACCATAATCACATGGCTCTTCTGTCCCATAATCAGATGGCTCTTCTGTCTCATAACCATAATCAGATGATTTGGCACTTCTGTCCCATAATCATAATCACATGGCTCGTGTTTCTCATAACCATAATCACTTGACTTGACTCTTCTGTCCCATAATCATATTGATATGACTTGGCTCTTCTGCCCCATAACCATAATCACATGATTTGGCTCTTCTGTCCCATAACCATAATCAGATGACTTGGCTCTTCTGTCCCATAACCATAATCAGATGACTTGGCTCTTCTGTCCCATAACCATAATCAGATGATTTGGCTCTTCTGTCCCATAACCATAATCAGATGACTTGACTCTTCTATCCATTAACCATGATCAGATAAAAGACAAAATGAAAATATTCGATGAGGGGCCACAACAAGTGGGGGGGGGGGGGGGGGAAACAACACAGAAAAAAGACAAGGATAATGAGACTAAATGCAAGAAAAGATAACAAGGTTGAACCTGAAGAAACATCACAACTACAAGATGTAGAATCGTACACATATCTTGGCAACAATATAGACAAAGTTGGAGGGACAGACAGTGATATCAAAATAAGAATACAAAAAGCAAGAGGAGCTTTCATTGCATTGGGAAACATATGAAAAACAAGAGAAATCAAGTCCAACACAAAAATAAGAATCTTCAACTCAAATGTCAAGTCAGACCTATTGTATGGCTCTGAGACATGGAGAACAACAAAAACAACAACCAAAAAGCTACAGACTTTTATAAACGGGTGCTTGCGTAAAATAGAAGGACTGAAATGGTATGACAAAGTCACAAATGTGGAATTGATGACAAGAACCAGACAAGTGACAGTAGAACAAGAGTTGAGAAGAAGGCGTCGGCTCTATATAGGACTGCGACCTAAGAAGCGTCAACAGTGAGGAATGCAGTTAGCGACCCATAGCTAGACTGCCTGCGTCAGGGTCAGCGACCCATAGCTAGACTGCCTGTTTCAGGGTCAGCGACCCATAGCTAGACTGCCTGCGTCAGGGTCAGCGACCCATAGCTAGACTGCTTGCGTCAGGGTCAGCGACCCATAGCTAGACTGCCTGCGTCAGGGTCAGCGACCCATAGCTAGACTGCCTGCGTCAGAGTCAGCGACCCATAGCTTGACTGCCTGCGTCAGGGTCAGCGAACCAGAGCTGACCAAGACCCTACTCCACCTCCAAGTGGTGGTCCTGGAAACAGGCTGCATCACTGCAGTAAGGCTGAGTGAGTAGGGATCGAAGAGGGAAGGCTAACCCGGTCCCAAAAATGCCGTGCTGAAGTCGGATGTGTCGGACGAAAGGCGCAAATATCGCAGCTTCGCTGTAAACGGACACAACGCAACCAACGTCCTTTTCAGGACGAACGAAGAAGAAGAAGAAATAGATAGGACACACATTGAGGAAACATGTTGATAGCCTTACAAGGCAGTCCTTGTTCTGGATTCCCCACTGAAAAAAAGGCAGAGATAGGCTCAAAAAACACACGGAGAAGAGAGCTGGAGACAGGAGTGAAAATTTTGAGGAAAACATGGAAAGAACTTGAGCGGATAGAACAGGACAGGAGGACTTGGCATGTGTTTGTTGAAGGCCTATGCTCCTTGGGGAGCTAAAGGGTATTGATTGATCATCAGTGAACACAAGTTAAGGAAAAGATGGCGGTGTTGGATAAGGTACACAGCGAAAATACCAACTGGTAGAATTAAATTCCGTTGTCCGTCGTTCCTGCTCCACTGCCTTACACGATGTCCTTGCCGCTCTTTTCAAGTAAGCAGAGACGTCCCTCAAGTATTTCGCTCCTGGGGCGGATCATACCTTTGGCACCTACTTCTCATTAAGAAACACACTTGTGAGTACATGTATAATGTTAATAGTAAGCACTGTCATAATAGTGTCCGACCGACACCCCCTCCCCCTTTTTTCACGGCTGTCACCCGGGGCGGATCATACCTTTGCACCTACTTCTCATGAAGAAACACATTCGCCAGTACTCGTATATATACCGAAGCACATTAAAAACGCACCACCTGTATAATCCAGGAACAGAGTGTGAAATGTAAATATAAGTGTTTACAAGTTTACATATTTTGGAATCTTTATTCATTTTCCTATGAATCCATGCTGGTCATTAATTTGTACATTTGATTGTTATGAAATTCATTGCATTCTGTGCAGGCAAGGGAGAAAACCAAAAATGCAACCAATAAAAAAATTCATTCACACTATCCTCAGTATCTGGTATGTCCACCGTGTGCTTGCAAACAAGCTTAGCAGCGGCTCCGCATGGAACGCACAAGTCTCTGAAGGAAATTCCGGGGAATCAAGTCCCATTCACGTGTAAGAGCAGCTTCGAGCTGTTGCAGATTAACCGGAGAACCTTGCCTGTAGACTCTGCGTCCAAGCTCGTCCCACAGATGTTCTATAGGGGACATGTCTGGTGATAGGGCAGGCCAATCAATCGTCACAATGTTCTGCTGCTGTAGATATTGCTGCGTAATGCATGAGGTGTGCGCACGTGCGTTATCCTGTTGGAGAAGCTGCAAATCTGGATAATTTGTGAACGCAGGAGCAACCAATGCATCCAGAACCTCATCTCGATATGTCACAGCATTAACATTTCCACGGAAGACGTGAAGAGGCAAGCGATGGTGAAAACTGAATCCTCCCCAAATGTGAATACTGCCACCTCCAAATCGGTTGTGCTGACGAACACAGCAATCTGCAAAGCGCTCTCCACACCGTCGCCAAATCCGCATACGTCCATCAGCAAAGGATATGTTGAATCTGCTCTCGTCTGTGAATAGGACAGCATTCCACTGCAGTCTAGTCCATCTGACATGTTGCTCTGCCCATTGCAGGTGCTGCTGACGATGTCTGTGAGTCAAGTTTGGCCCAACATAAGGTCGTCTTGCAGTAAGGCCTGCATCTCTGAGTCGTCGTATGATTGTCATTCGAGAGACTTGCCCACGTCTACCCACTATTGCTCTTACTCATTGACTTGCCGGGAGAGAACGATTCCTTAGGTGACTCGGCACAATATGACGATCTTGCGCAGGGGTAGTAACTCGTGGTTGACCACTCCGAAGTCTATCCCGGGCACTGCCAGTGGTTCCGTAACGCTCATTGAGACGTACAATAGTGCTGTGGGGGCAATTCATCCTTCTGGCAATGGCCCACGAGCTCATTCCGGTCTCCAACATACCAATGGCTCGTTGGCGGTCGTTTTCAGATAGTCGTGGCATTTAAAGCACACACACTGTGTATTTTTCTTTATGCAAGTTTTGCTGATGCTGTTTTCCTCTTAGAATAGATTAATGTATTAACTCTGTTCTTAACTGAAGAGGGAAATCCTAGACCATAGTGTATAAATCTGTGACGCGTTGAGGGTTAATAACTTTCTTCTAACGAGATTCGTGTGTCTCAACAGAGGGAGGGAGGATTACATCTTTGAGTCTAACTCTTTATTAATTTCTTAAACCTATGATGATTTGTATGTGATTTGATATTCAAAATTATTGCTGTTGTAAAGTTTCTTTATGATAAATAAAATTTACATAAACTTTAATTACGTGTGTCGGTCAGCTTGTCCCAAAAGATCCCTAATCCAATGATGTAGTTTTCACGTCTGTGCGTCTAACTGTCGTCACTTATGTGTGTGTGTATGTGAGTGGTGATATATATTAATATATATTCTAGTAGACTGTCTGACAAACTAAGTTCTGTTGTAGAGATAGGCTGAAAAAGAGAAGCTTCTCGATTTCAGGGACAGACCCTAACTAGTTTCCACCATCTCACTCGTGAAAATCTATTTTCTTTACATTACCTCTCACTGAGCTATCACCTGTTCTACTCTATACAGAGGGGACCAATCTATGTCTTAATTCCCCTATCAATAATCTACGACATTCCCCCGCTTTCTCTCTCTCTGACAAACCTGTGATCACAAATTCAGTCTCTCTTACCTACAAAGGTGCTTTCACCACATCTGGAACAATTGTTAATGGCACCCACAGCCCATCCACGGTTGGTTGTTTGGCAAATCAAGCCTCAGTTTCTCCAACGACTAATTAATCAACTGTTGGGAAACGCTTGATTCACTGTTGTAAGTAGGATGCTGATAAAGGTCACTTAAATTTGTGGTCCAGGTAGTAAAATAATTATCAGATCTAAATGTCACAGTGTACATTAGCTTGGAATCTTCAATCGTTACATCAAAGGTCAGGTAAATAAATCGGTTCAGGATCAATCTTCTTCACAACACGTGGTCGTTATACAGGTAATGTCAATGTTTGATTTGGTAGCCACCACGGGCTGAATGTTTATGAAATTTGGGAAAAGAAATCTTGATATGCTATAAGTCCAGTTATCATTTATTCTTAATATTCTTTGGGTTGGTACTCTGTATCTTTCTGGGTGTACCTTTCTTGAAAAAACCCGATATTATATCAGAATGTTCTTTGATAAAGTTTATTTCCAGTTTCATAGAGAATGGAAGCCGCTGGTAAGGTTTAAGGTTTGACCCAAATACTATATAGGGAGAAAATACAAATACTTAACATAATATAGTATAATTCACAATCCTATCCTTACCCCGCGTCACATAGAATATATTATCCACTTCGGTTATTTACCTTTAAAGTATAAACTTCAAACTTAAAGCTAGTCTTATCGTTTACACTCCCGTGAAATGAATTCTAGTCATTTTTTTAAAAAGAATCAATCATCATGAATTAGAAATAAATACATATTTCGTCAATACTCATGATGAATCAGTGCATTTACTTAGTTGGTTAAAATATTCTTAGACTGGTTACTAGCAGTTAATAAAATCTATGTTATAGCTGGAAAAGTTTAGCTAGAAATTATTATTTGTTCTGCTATCCACTGTAACACAGTAAAACTTAGAGAGATATCCTTGACGGACCTACAAGTATCTAGTAAATCACTCTGCAGAAAACCTTAGTGAAATATAATTGACGATTTTAACTCTTAAATTACTCAACAATACTAGTGAATAAATTACCTCCAAACAGAACTTTTAAGACTATTCTCCAACTATAGCTAAGAAACTCTAATCAAACGAGTGATTCTAGAATTGCCGCTAGAAGTCTTCTAAAAAAGGAGATAGTTAATTATCCCCTGAAAACCAGACCCTACCAGATGTTCACACCTACGGTAAATTTTACGTTCAGTTTTCGGCTTATACGTAATTCAAAGCCGAAAACCGAGGATCTTCGTTCTCGCTTATATCAGACATCGGCAATGCGCTAATCAGTGTGAGTTTCCTTCGTCTCTCTGCTCGTATTCAACGAGCAATGTCTTTAAATCTTCCGATTCGCCGTGTTTAATTACTTATCAAACGAACTGATTCAGGGAAAAGTAAAAAAGATTTCTCACTTAGGTTCCCAATTTCTACTCAAATTTATTCAAATCTGGTCGCTGTCTGATCTCTACAACGATTTGATCTCTGGTGCTGGTGTTAGAATTACAGCTCACGTTAGCTAATAGGTCTCTGGTAGACCCTCATCAAAGAAATTAGCGAACCGCAATACAATGCCTGCTAAATGAGAAAAGAGGGACAGATTTCTGAGTAATAGGAGGTTTTATGATAACCCAACAGGCGTAGGTGAAGCTAGGAAAAAGAAAAATGAAGATAAAGAAAATAGATATATGAAATCAATTGTCATAATCTTCCACAGCCATCCTTCGTACAGTGCCCCAACTCTGGTTCATTCTTTGCATCTCAGCCTCCACAGTCCTCCGCCAAGTTGTTTTTGGTCGGCCTCTCTTTCGTTTTCATTCAGGGGTCCATAGCATAGCTTGTGATCTTGTGATGACATCGGGGTCTCTTCTGAGGACATGGCCAACCCAGCTCCAGCGTCTGCCAGCTATGATGGTGTGCATGTCCTCTTGCTTGCTCCGAGTAAGCAGATCTTGGTTGGTGATGGTATTCGGTCAAAAGATTCGGAGAATTTTTCTTAGACATGTATGAAAAGAGGACAATTTCGACATTTCCTTCTCTGTAACTCTCCAGCAGTCCGCACCATAGAGAAGCACAGAAAGCACACAGCTCTGATATAATCTTAATTTTGTACTTGTGCTGTACTGAGAGGACTTTCAGATGTTGTTTAGACTAAAAAAAGGCTGTTCTTGCTCTGTTCATTCTGTTGTTGATGTCTTTGCTTGCTCCGCCGTCTGGTGTTACTATGCTTCCTAGGTATGTGAAGGTGTCTGTTTGTACCAGTTGCTGATTCCTTACTGATATGGGCTCAGGGTTGCTCACATTGAGCGTCATGACCTCTGACTTCTTTAAATTGATGTTCAAGCCCACCTGCTGGCCATACTTATTAAGTCTATCCGTTTTGTCCTGGATGTGTTGATGTGAATGTGCTAGTAGTGCAATTTCATCTGCATATTCCAGATCTTCCAATGTAGAAAATGTAGTCCATCTTACTCCTCTTGGACTGCCCTCTGTTGCCTGGCGCATCACCCAGTCTATGACTGTTAAAACTAGAATGGTTGATAAGGGGCATCCCTGTCGTACTCCTGTCTTCACCTCAAAGGTTAGGTTGCTCTGCCCAATACTACACGTAAAGTTGGCATAGAGGCTTTTTATGATTGACACTATGCAGCTTGGAATTCCATATGGAAAATACTGATTGCTTGTGGAATTCCAAGCTATATTTAGATAATCAGATTTTATTATCTTGAATTTACTACACCGTCAAAGGTTGAACGAGATACTTTGTTTAGAAAAGTGTCTGTTACGTGTTCAGTTATGAATAATATTAGTAATGTTATTAGTAATATAGTAGGACATTACTCTTTTGTCAAGCTTCGTTTTTTATCCTGTCAATTTGTTTTCTAAATGTTTCAGAGATGAATCATATTAATTATTGTTAATAATGCTATAGCAAGGCCATACGTTACATGCGACATCTTATTGTTACAGTTGATCAGAATCGACATCTTTGCACTCGGGCGAACCCATAGGTGTTAGGTCTCCCGATGTTTCTCCACGTGTCTCATCCCGTATATTTTTGGCCCGTTGCTAGTGGTCTTCTGTATTTGCTACATCATAACCGGCTGTTTGAGCACGAGGACTTGATCGTAATTGTTGCAAATTTGCATATGACCTAATGATCGCTATGTCCCGAGGGGGACATTTTTTCCTCGTTAACAAACTTATAGTTTTAAATTTTCTTTATTTAAAGTATACAACATCGACCACCTCCTAGTCCAACCGTGTATTGGGAGGGCTTACCCCTTCATATTTGTGAGCTATTTCGATTTTACAACTTGAACGCATTTCACGTGATTTTACCCGTGTTTCAGCTCACTATCGCACTGTTTTGAACATTACATTGATCCTTCCGGTGCGTTCAGTTACCGTTCTACTGACTGTGTATATCAGTGCATAGGCGTATCTTGCGGTATTCTAGGTCTGTAATACAATGGGTATGAAAGTCAAGTTCCTTACACTGCATACAATGGCAGTGAAAATGTATAAATATTTCTGCAGAGAAGCTAAGCGTGGTAAACTGTATCGGAGTCTCTCAAATCCTGAAAAGAGAACTATTCACGCTTTGGGTTTAAGTAAAAGCTCATTTCATCAATTACTCAAAGCTAATGGAATTTTCAGTTCAATCAATACATGGACGCAAGGAAGAAAGGAAGTAGTAGATAGTTTTGACAGGGATGTGATTAGAAGAGAGATTTGTAGATTGTTCAATTCCAAAGAAACTGTGACACTAAGAAAACTGAAAATTTGGCTGAGAACACACAATGACATTGATGTGTCGAAATCAACATTATGGAGCACTGTTAGAAGCATTGGCTTTACGTTTAAGAAGTATGCTAGTGGAAGAAACGTCATCTGCGAGAAGCCGCACTTAGTATCTATGAGAAGTAAATATTTACGTGAAGTACGGGAAATGCGTAATCAAGATTATGATATTGTGTATGTGGATGAAACTTGGATCAATGCACACCACACAAGTGAAAAGGAATGGCAGTTATCAGATGGAACGATTAAAAGATGTGTACCCAGTGGAAAAGGACAACGTCTGATAATGGCACATGCAGGCAGCAGACATAATGGGCTAGTGAAAAATGCTGAACTTATTTTCACTTCCAATTATACGGACAACCGGGATTATCATACCGAGATGAACGGTAACATATTTAGAGAGTGGATTGAAAATACTCTTCTTCCGTCCCTAGACAGACCATCCTGTCTGATAATGGACAACGCATCATACCACAACGCTGTGGCAGAAGAAGACAAAATCCCGACATCTTCGAGTACAAAAGATGCTATAAAGATTTGGCTCAGAAAAGAAGACTTTCCATTTAACGAGGGGTTTCTGAAACCTGAATTACTGTCCCTTGTTACGAAATCACAAAAGACCAAGATATTCCATATAGACAAGTTGATTCAACAGCATGGTCATATGTGTTTGAGACTGCCACCTTATCATTCACATTTAAACCCAATTGAACACGATTGGGCAAAAGTTAAAGGACAGGTGGCAGCTGAAAATAAAACTTTCAAACTATGCAATATGAAAGAACTAATATATGCCGCCCTCTGGCAGATAGACAAAGATTATTGGTGTAAATGTGAAGACCATGTCTTAAAAGAGGAAAATGACTATTGGAAAAAAGATGGACTGTCGTTCGTTCAGCCGAGAATAGTCATCAATATGTTAGACTCATCTGACTCAGAATAAGTGTGTAAATACCTTATATGTTTTATATGTTTTTTCCTCCATCTATGTGTATATGTAAACCAATTCATTTCCTTTTTATCTCCACGGTTTCACTACTATTTTTAACATACACAGTACTTTCACCTCTTCATGCATCCATTCACGTTTTAGTATAAAAAGTAACATTTACAACGAATATGCGTTATTATTCTCTCAAATATTTCGAAGAAATAAAAAAGGACATCACGTAGTAATCAGTTAACAAACCCCTCTAACATTCGAATTGTATAGACGCCTATGCTGAAAATATGCAACTTCCGTCATTTACGGTAAATTATTTTCTTCCAGGACAAAATAATTACTTCGTTAAAAAAGATCAAAGGAATTAGCCGTTGCTGGAACATTGAATTTTTATAAAAACTTTGGGACATTGAAAATATAAGACCACATGCAAAAAATCATGTTTATCAGTGCAAGGAATATGGAAATATTTGAAGTCAATCGTCGACCGATCTTTTTGAAACGCGCTATAGCATTTAGGTCACCCATCAAAACTTTCACGTCTTTTTTCTCATTTTACCGAAGATCTTTTGAAGTCTTGTGTAAAATTCTTCATTCATTGATTATTCTTTTTTTTATTAAGGTGTTTGCT
Organism: Oreohelix idahoensis; assembly: GCA_024509875.1. NCBI lineage: Eukaryota > Metazoa > Mollusca > Gastropoda > Stylommatophora > Oreohelicidae > Oreohelix > Oreohelix idahoensis. Next base: position 395,229 of record JAMPIV010007033.1, read on the forward strand.
ACTTTTCATTGTAACACGCCCCTTTCAACCATCTACCATATACATGGAGCTGTTTGTTATTTCAGGGCGTGTTTTCTTTATTGTAATACGTTTTTGTTTGTATTTATTGTATACTATTTTATCTCTAGTAGGTATTTTTCCTTTTGTAGTTATATTTCAATATGGTTTTATTATCCAAAATAGGATATTGTCTAAACTGGTATGTTTTTAATGTTCACTGGAGGGTTATTTGGTCAATCCGTAATTATCTGGGGGGAGTCTTTCACCAGTGTAGACTACTGGCTCGCATCCTTATTTATTAATTTTTATATGTTAGCTTTTGTTTGTGTAATACAGAGTTTTATTAACGTTTGTATTTTTAATGGGGTCTAAGTGCTTATGAGATTTTCTACACATTTCTACCTTGTGGTTACTACAGTATGTCTTAATGTTTTGCCTCTGCTGGTCATATTTCTTGCAGTCCACTAGAAAGTGTCTAATTGTGTTTGGTTCTTGACACTCTTCACATGTGGGTTCCTCTATCATGAAATATCCCGTTCCAAGCTTGAGCCTCAGCAATTTGTTATTAATTGGTATTTTTAGTTCATCTTGTATTTGACATTTTTTGTTTGTTTTTGTAAAGGATTTTATATGAGGGTCTTGCTTTTTTACTTTGGTCCCATGCTATTATCCTTCTTCTTCTTCTTCTTTGATCCTTAGCCGCCGACCGTCAAAGCAGTCAGTGGCCATCACGCCTAGTGGCGTCTTGTAGGGCAACAACAAATTGATTCCACTTTGCTCGGTCGGTGGCCATCCTTCGCACAGTGTCCCAACTCTGGTTCATTCTTTGCATCTCAGCCTCCACAGTCCTCCGCCAGGTTGTTTTTGGTCGGCCTCTCTTTCGTTTTCCTTCAGGGGTCCAAAGCATAGCTGTTCTTGTGATGGCATCGGGGTCTCTTCTGAGGACATGGCCAACCCAGCTCCAGCAACTGCCAGCTATGATGGTGTGCATGTCCTCTTGCTTGCTCCGAGTAAGCAGATCTTGGTTGGTGATGGTATTCGGCCAAAAGATTCGGTGAATTTTTCTTAGGCATGTTGTGTGAAAAGAGGACAATTTCGACATTTCCTTCTCTGTAACTCTCCAGCATTCCGCACCATAGAGAAGCACAGAAAGCACACAGCTCTGGTATAATCTTAATTTTGTGCTTGTGCTGTATTGAGAGGACTTCCAGATGTTGTTTAGGCTAAACTATTATCCACTCTTTAGTTATTGCTTGAGCAATTAAGCACTTAATTTCAAATTTCCCTAAGCCTACTTCAATTTTGTTATAACTGGTTGTTCCCCCTTTGGCTTCTTTGTCTGCAAGCTCATTTCCTGCTATCCCAACGTGTGCTGGTACCCATGTTAGTTTTACACTTTATCCTGCAGTGTGTAGATATGTATTTACCTGTAGTATCTCCTCTATAATATCTGGCCTGCTACATTCATTTCTGTTTCTGCCAGCAAGTACTGATGAAACGGAGTCTATGAGAATCTATGAGTTATTTGGTGGGTTTTCTGCCACTATTTCTAAAGCTTTCAGGATTGCCACTAATTCTGCTGTAAAGATGGATGTATTACCTTACTTACTTACTTAGTCGTTCCCCTTCTACCGTGAGGTGTAGAGGTTTGGAAGAGAGAGCGCCAGACTATCCTATCGGCTGTCTTCCTCCTGGCCTGGTTCCATTCTAGTCCTCGATCCTTCAAAGATTGTCTAATGTTGTCCTCCCAGCGGACTCTGGGTCGTCCTCGGGGTCTGGATCCTTGGCTCTTTGTTTCCCATGCTTGTCGTGGTATCCGATCTTCTCCCATTCTGCAGACATGGCCAAACCATCTTAATTGAGACTGTTCCACTTGGGTCTGCAGGGGGTAGGATTTAAGGCCTTGGCGTATCGTCTGGTTGCGTACCATGTCTCTTCTTGTTACTTCAGCCACCTTCCTCAGATACCTCATTTCTGAGGTTTGGATCTGGCTTTTATGGGTTGTAGTCATTGCCCATGACTCGCATCCATATGTCAAGACTGGGACATAGGTGGAGCGGTATACAGCCATCTTCGTTTTCTTACCAACCTCTCTCTTGCTGAGGAATCCTCGATTTATGGCCTGAAAAAGTCTTCCAGCTGCTGCTTTTCGAGTGGCCAACTCTTCTTTGATGCCTCCCTTTCAGTCTATAATAGCTCCGAGGTATTTAAAGTGGTCGACCTGCTCCAGGACCTGTTCTCCCAGCTTAATCTGATGTTTTCTCTCTTCTCGTGATATCACCATGGATTTTGTTTTAGAGCTGCTTATGACCATCCCTCTCTTCTCCAGCTCTTCCTTCCAGACTTGCAGGTTGGATTGGAGATGTGCCTCTGATTTAGCAATCAGGGCAACATCATCAGCAAATGCCAGCTCCGAAATATAGACCTGTCTCATCTTCCAGTACCCCACTGAATACTTTCTTGTTCTCTCCTTACATGCCTTGATGACATCGTCCATAAGGAGTATGAAGAGGTAAGGTGATAGGATATTACCTTGTCTTACACCAGTGGTGGAATCCACATAGGAATCCGCACGACCTCATCCAGTCAGTGAAACTGATGGACAGTCTGGTTTTGTGTGGTGTGCGATGTGTTCAGTCAAAACAATGTTCATACAAAAATAACAGGGCAATCCACATAGGACGTCAGTAAACTCACGACGTATAAAGTCAATGATTCTTGAAACAGCCGTTGACGTTTTTCTTCATTATTTATTGTGGACGCCACAGTGACAAAATGGTTACGCGAATATGTAGACACATCAAACAGTCATTATCACAGCAACATTCAATACAGCAATAGACGGTAGACAGCATTACAATGGTGAGTCAGATGCATGTTATATTTCAAAGTGCTGTAAATGTAGTCAGGTGAAAAACTCCATCCCTTTCTATAACAGCCAGGAGATAACCAGATGTATGAGATCAGTTCACTCTCCTTAGTTTGACTTCAGCAAGACAGACACGTCTGCCGAAGTATAAATAATGTCCTCAAAAATATCCTCTAGATAATAAAGGTTTTCCAAACCTAGTTCATTTAACAAAGTAGCAAGTAATGGTCCTTGGAACCTGCATCAACCGATGCAGCACAATACAGCGACATGTGAGCTAGGAAAACATCTCGTGACGACGACTTTCGAAGACAGGCTATGAACCAGAAATCGTTCACGACCAAAAATCGATAGAGTTAATGAAAATGTTAATTTACCTTGCCTTCCGGAAATACACAGAAATATTATGCCTCCCGGCATGTGCAAATACACTAGAGGTATTATCCCGAATAAACGAAATATCCATAAGAGGACTACACATCCCTGACAGAACAAAAAAATAGCGGAGATCCCCTCTTCAACGAGGCATCTCTTTCGCCATTCCAAATCGCTCACTCCACTAGTGGTGGGCGGAAACCGCTCGACCAAGAAGCAAGACAAGTCATGCGCAGTCCAGCGCAAAATGACCACAGCTCAAAACTTAACTGCATTCGATACCAACGCGAGAAGACAAATGCTTACCGAGAAAAGTGACTATAAATTTCAAGCAGTTGTTGCCCTTGCGTTATAAAATAGATATTGAAATAAAACGATGTTGCGAGAATTTATCACGCAACATATCACCACCTCCTCCCGATAAAAAAAAAATGTGGAACATATTTTTTTTTTTTCAATATCAAAGAGCATGCGATAAGCGGCTCAAAACGCACGAATTATGCGCTGATAATTAACTAAATTGCCAAACAATAGGCTAATTATAGAGTGTCTGGTGAGGATATACCTCAACAGAAAAAATAAATATGTCTCAAAAAATATTCACATCGGGGAGGTGTCACCAACACACATCACGTTAGCATGTAAACACAATATACGTATGCAAGTTACTATAATCATCATTAAACAGCATACTCTAATATTGTCTTTAAAAATGGATGTACAAATCTGATAGGAAAATTTAAATAGTACATTCTTTGACATGTAATGACATAAGTACATAGTAAAGTTAAACTACATGACGATCCAGGACATATGCTCTGGTATTCCGAGGGTAAGTACACAATCTAGAACTCGTCATGCTTGATACTAGTAAGGTAAGTCCTCAGCTCAACAATGACATTCTGAGAAAGTACAAGCAATATAATGCTAATTAATAACTAATATGCTTCATAAGGTACAATACATTATTAATAATTGTGGCTGTTTAGTAAACTAACGGCCCTTATATTAACTACTCAGTCCTCCTCTATCATCTTAAAAAACGAACAGAAGAAGATGACAACAAAGCACGATAGTGTGTGTACATATAAAGTAAGTACAGATGTGCTAATCTATTGTAGAAATATAGGTGTGTTATGACTCTGTAATATATGGAAATATAGGACAGAAGTATTAGTTGGAGTCATGTGGGCATCTAGACAAAATGTCAGCCATCACATTATCCGCACCACGGATAGCTCGTACCGTGAAGTGAAAAGGTTGAAGAGCTATAGCATATCGAGTGGATCTCGAACTCTTCAAATTCTTAGTCTGAATAGCTGTAAGAGCTTTCTGATCAGTCTCTAGAATGAAATGTGCGCCCAGGAGGAATCTTTGTAGTTTTAGAATTGACCAAACCATCGCTAACAACTCACGGTCTAAAACCGAGTAGTTCCTCTCTGCCGCATTTAGTTTTCTAGAAATGTACATAACAGGATGCAGAGTATTTGCATATTCTTGCATCAGTGCTGCTCCAATCCCAGTGGATGAAGCATCACTCCGAAGAACAAAAGTCCTATCAAGAGTAGGTAATCTTAAGATGGGAGGAGAAGAAAATATATTCTTGATTTGGTCTAGTGAAGATTGGCATTCTTCAGACCAACGGACCAGATTAGGCGAACCTTTCTTCAACAATGTTGATAGAGGTGCCATGATCGAAGATAAATTTGGAATAAATCTCCCATAAAATTGAATTAAACCTAAGAGACTCCTAACTTGTTTCTTCGTTTTAGGAACAGAGATGTTCAGTATTTTGGACGTATTGTGGTCTTCTGTCTTCAAGAGACCATGACCAACACGATGACCCAGGAAAGAGATTTCACCAAAACCAACAAAAGCTTTAGAAGGTTTTGCTGTCAAATTATTCTCACGTAGAGTGGACAGTAAGTCATATAACCCTAAATAGTGATCTTCCCAGGTATCACTGAAGAGACAGATGTCATCTAAGTATGCGATGACATCCGAACGATGTGACAGAATTCGACGCATCATGCGAACGAAAGTGGCAGGGGCGTTCATGAGACCAAAAGGCATAACATTCCATTGAAATAGACCCCTAGGTGTAGAAAAAGCAGTAAGAGGTTTGGCATGCTCTGCTAAAGGCACTTGCCAATAACCTTTAGACAAGTCAAGTTTAGTGAAGAATCTAGAATTAGAAAGTCTAATCAGTAGATCTTCTAACAAAGGCATCGGTTCAGCGTCGAACTTTGTGACCTGATTCAATTTGCGATAATCAACGCAAATTCGTATGTTCTTATCCTTCTTCCGGACAATAACCATGGAAGAAGAATATGGTGAAGTCGATGGTTCAATTATATTTAATTGAATCATTGCATCCAATTCCTTTTCCACTTGCGACTGAAAGTGTATAGGAATAGGATACGGCCTAACCCTAATTGGATTATTGTCGGTAAGAATTATGTCATGTTCTATGACATCTGTGTGTCCAGGAATGTCAGTGAGAACATCCTGAAATGTTTGTAACATCGACAAGTCTCGTCGATGTTCGTCACCAGAAAGATTAGGAGAAACAGAAACGTTTTTCCAAGATTCCGTGGAATGTAATGGAACCACTGGAAGGGGAAGGTTGACATCAGAGAAGGTAGCTTCCTCATCCTGAATGACAGACAGGGATGAATAATGACCGTGAGGTGCAGGAGCATCATCCGTTGCCTGGAAAATAGGGAGCAAATAGTCCGGACGTTCGTGAAATTCCGAAAGCATGTTTATGTGGAAAGTTTTATGCTTTCCATCAATATCGACCACATAGTCAACATCGGAAATCCGAGAGACTATTGCATACGGACCTTTCCATGCAATAAGAAGTCTATTTTCCCTACTGGGGAGTAGGACGAATGCTTTGTCACCTGGACAAAGTTGTCGTAGACATCTATTCTTGTTAGCAAACTGCCTTGCCTTCTCTTTAGCAATTTCTGATGAAGCAGTTGCTAGCTTACATGCCTCAATGATCTTTTGTCTAAGAGCAATGACATACTCATATGAGGATTGAGTTTCATCGCTAATATCATCGGCAGTGATGAGATCGTGTAATAAAGACATAGGGCCGCGTGGACGCGCGCCAAAGACAAGTTCGAAGGGAGAAAATCCTGTGTGTTCATTAGGGACTTCTCTATAGGCAAAGAGAGCCGCGGGTAAAACCCTGTCCCAATCTTGAGGATGATCTTCAGTTATCTTACCAAGCAAAGTCTTGAGCGTTCTATTCAGACGCTCAACTAACCCATTAGACATAGGATGGTAGATACTACTGAGAGATCGTTCAATATGTAAGGTAGACATTACCTGTGACATAGTGTCAGATATGAGTTGAGTGCCATGGTCTGACAATATTTCTCTGGGGAACCCCAAGCGAGAAAATATCAACCAAAGAGCATCTGCGATATCTGTAGTAGATATGCTCTTAAGAGGAATAGCCTCTGGCCAACGTGTGCACATATCGACACATGTAAGGATAAACTGATGTCCTCTGGCCGACTTGACCTTAAAAGGGCCAATAATATCTATGGCCATTTTCTGAAACGGCCGAATAGGAATGTCAGCAGCCTGGATAGGCGCAGCATGTCGTGGTCCTCTAGATTTGACCTCCTGACATACCTTGCATGATCGGCAGTAAATACGAATGTCCTTATTGACAAAAGGCCAAAAGAAAGCCGCAAGGACTCTCGACTTCGTACGGGCAAAACCCATATGTCCAGCACATTGCGAGTCATGAGCATGTTGTAATATTTGGACTCTCATGCTCTTGGGAACAAGAATTTGCGAATGTGCCGACGTAGTCGAATCTTGTACCATACGTACAAGTACGCCGTTTCTCATTGCAATCCAAGATTTTCTATTTGTATCCTGATTCGGATCACCTTTCTTCGCAAGAACGAAGAATTTTTTTAAAGAAGGATCTTCTTCTTGCAATTTTATGAAAGAGTCACGAGTAATTACTAAGTGACTATCTTGGCTATCAACTTCATTATCACTATTCAGTGAAGTTTCGGGTGTTTGTAGAGCTTGTGCTCTTGTAACTACTGCATTTGTAGCTTGCATGTTATTATCTTCCCAAGCAGCAATCTGCTGTGGGGTACACTCCCTAACTCCGTGAATACGACCAATAATAAGGTCCGCAATAGGATTAGGTAAGAGACAAGCATGCACATCTCCAGTAAAGAAAGGAGTGGCAATGCGAATTACAGCAGTAGGATATTTTTTTCTAGAGTGCCGCCAAATGTGACACATTTAATAACCCTTCCTGTAGCACAAGATGGATCTACAAGCGATTGTCTAACACCAATAGTGGTGCATCCGGAATCGAAAAGTAGTGAGACCGGAGTATCATTAACAAGACCCTTATGTAGGATTAAAGAACCCCTCCCGTCATGCGCAACAGCAGCAGGAAGAGCGGGAAGTGGGTGACCACAACTCAAAGTAGTTATGGTACCCGGTTCGAATAAAGTACTGCATTGGGGGCATTTGTTTGCTCTCTCAAAGTCAAAAGCAGAACCAGTGACAGCGTCAAAGTTTTTACTATCAACAACATGATTACAGGCTCCCTCAGTTTCCTGTTGTACAGCATTAGCCTGCTGATATCTCTTTTTTTTGTGTTGAGATCTACCCCGACTATTATTACCTCTGAAGTTATCAAAGTTATTATTATCTCTGCAGTTATTATTGTCTCTATTGTAATTGTTATCCTGGTTCGAATACCAGTTTCCACGATTACTATCATGTTCACATTGATGCGAACATCTATTTGTTTGGTTCTGAGGTCTTCGGCAGGAATAACCTCTATTACCATATCCTCTTTTGAAATGCCTATAATTATTAGGGTGATAGTAACGAGTACTATCAGGTTGTCTCCAATTCTTCGAAGATGAATCACCATGAAATTGGTTTCCATGATTTTGACAGAAATTACCGCTACTCTTTCTATCAAAATTTTGTTGGAATCTACGAGCAAAGTTTTGGCCATACGGAGCTGCCGAAGCAACTGGTAAACCTTCTTTCACCTTAGAGTTACCCATGGTTATGTGTGGGTGCGCAGTTACGTATTGGCAACAGAAATCTTCCATTTCTTTTATTGTTTTAGGTTTACGTTCATGAAGGAAAGCAAGGAAAGACTCATTGACAGACGACATGACTTTGTCTCTAAGTATTAAGTCCATAAGTCCTTCATAAGTTTTTTCCGTCTTAGATAGTTCAACCCATCGTGAGAAAGTAATGCGTATTCTTGCAATAAACTCGGAGAATTCAACTCCATTTTCAGGTAACATGTTTTTAAATTGTAGACGATAGCCGTCTTCGTTAAGCTGATATTTCTTTAACAAAGCGGCCCTGACAACCTCATAATTGTTCTTGTCAGGTTCATCCACCATATTTAATATACTTAGAGCTTTACCTGTCAGTATCCCTGATAACTGATAAACATATTTTGCTTTGTCTATGTTATGAGCTGTACATGCTTGTTCAAATCTGTCCAGATAGAACATTATGTCATCGCTGGAAGGACTAAATGTTGGTAACTTAATCTTAAAAGTATCATTATTAGCCTTACCAGAAGATGAACCCTTGTTTGAATCATTACCATTACTCATGCTCGTCAATTTCAATTTTTCCAACTCTAAAGCTAAGACCTTTTCTTCATGTTCCATTTTTGCTTTCTCTTTCCTCTCATCAGACTCTCTCTGTAATCTTCTTTCCTCAGCCTGAGCCTCTTTTTGAAGTCTTTCATTTTCAGCTTCTTTTTCAAGTCTTTTGTTTTCAGCCTCTTTTTCAAGTCTTTTATTCTCAGCCTCTTTTTGAAATCTTTCAGCTTCTAGCTGTAGCTGGAGTTTTCTCTCCTCAGCTTCTGATTCCCTTTTTTGTTTTTCCATTTCCATTTGGAATCTCTTTTCATCCACCTGCATCTGCAGTTTCTTTTGTTCAGCTTCCATCTGCAGTTTCTTTTGTTCAGCTTCCATTGCTTTATCATATCGAGCAGTTGCAAATTCTTCTAACTTATCACCAGTCTTGCCAAGCAATTTACCCTGCTCAATAAAGTGCTCAAATGTAGACATGTTGTCTAACATATGAGTCCAAAACCTGAAATAATTAACTAATTTATTTCAAACCTAAGTGTAACAAGTCTTTATTAAGCACTTGTATATTCCCATCACCTTATATTATCCCAGTCTCTGTGGGAAACAAGTCTCCAATCAAAGAACTTGTATATGAAATATCAACAATCAATTCTTGATCATAAGTGCACTTCTCATTCTATAGTGCACGACACTATTCATCATTCATTTATCATCAGTGTAGTAGTAACAGTGCATTAGCATAGCCCATTAACTAATTACTATAACTGTAAACAATGACTATGTAAACACATGCAGAATGTAAACATTGAAAATGTAAACAATACAAACAATGTAAACAATAACAATGTAAACAATAACAAAGATCAGCAACAATACAAAAACGTTCGCAGAAATCAACTAAAAATAAAGCAGAAATTAATGAAATATCACAAAAAATGTGACGATATCTGCGATAGAATTAAACAAAATACATGACACCACAGTGTATAAACAAAAATGTTGTATGAAACTAAATTATAGACAAGAGTAGGCTAACAAATACAAACAAATCAAAACAAAACTAAAGAATGCGAAATAATAACGAAAACAATATTAAAACATGTCATCACAGCTAACATAAATAGCAACAGAAGTCGCTTAGCAAATTCCAGTATCGGAAATTTGCAAACCTTACAGAAAACGCTCACAATAGACGACCTCTATGACGTGGCATAATCTAACGGAGACACCACCCAACCGAGAACCCGCTGAAATATAAACATATAAATATACGAATAACATATAAACATATAACATATAGAATGAGATGATACACAGAAGACTCAGCAGAAGTATAAGGGCACAGTTTACATACAAACAGGCCACTTAACTTATAGGCTTCCAATCGTAGAACAGCAGAAAAAACGGATGTCAATCAACGTCCTAAAGAGCGAAGCTCCAACGATGATGGCACATCTGAACTGCTTCCACTGCTAACACGATGGTACAAGAGCTTCTGAAATACTGTGTGTTGAGTTGTTTCGGCACTTGACCTTCTAATCCAAAAGTAAGTTGATGGAAATCGGTACTTGGCCTTCTTCAGAAAACAACCCGTTTCAACCGGCACTTGACCTTCACAAAAACGACAGCACTGGAACCTTGACAGCAGCAACTTGCTTGACTTGCGTAAAAGATAACAGCAGTCCGAGTTATCCGGCAACATGTAACAACGCCGGGTACTGTCAAATTCTTGTTTCCGTCAAAAAGTTGAAATTTTGACTTTTACCGGGCAACGCCGAGTACTTTGAAAATTTTGAAGATGTTGACTGTATTGAAGAATGTTAATTTCTTGAAGGATGCTGATGAATTCTTGTTGAAAATGAAGTGGGTAAGGGACCCCGTGTTTGCTGGTACCAGAATCAAACCAGCTTATGGCCACCAAATGATGCGTGATGCCATATGATGATGGATGGTATCCGCATGTCTGGTTTTGTGTGGTGTGCAGATGTGTTCAGTCAAAACAATGTTCATACAAAAATAACAGGGCAATCCACATAGGACGTCAGTAAACTCACGACGTATAAAGTCAATGATTCTTGAAACAGCCGTTGACGTTTTTCTTCATTATTTATTGTGGACGCCACAGTGACAAAATGGTTACGCGAATATGTAGACACATCAAACAGTCATTATCACAGCAACATTCAATACAGCAATAGACGGTAGACAGCATTACAATGGTGAGTCAGATGCATGTTATATTTCAAAGTGCTGTAAATGTAGTCAGGTGAAAAACTCCATCCCTTTCTATAACAGCCAGGAGATAACCAGATGTATGAGATCAGTTCACTCTCCTTAGTTTGACTTCAGCAAGACAGACACGTCTGCCGAAGTATAAATAATGTCCTCAAAAATATCCTCTAGATAATAAAGGTTTTCCAAACCTAGTTCATTTAACAAAGTAGCAAGTAATGGTCCTTGGAACCTGCATCAACCGATGCAGCACAATACAGCGACATGTGAGCTAGGAAAACATCTCGTGACGACGACTTTCGAAGACAGGCTATGAACCAGAAATCGTTCACTACCAAAAATCGATAGAGTTAATGAAAATGTTAATTTACCTTGCCTTCCGGAAATACACAGAAATATTATGCCTCCCGGCATGTGCAAATACACTAGAGGTATTATCCCGAATAAACGAAATATCCATAAGAGGACTACACATCCCTGACAGAACAAAAAATAGCGGAGATCCCCTCTTCAACGAGGCATCTCTTTCGCCATTCCAAATCGCTCACTCCACTAGTGGTGGGTGGAAACCGCTCGACCAAGAAGCAAGACAAGTCATGCGCAGTCCAGCGCAAAAAACCCACAGCTCAAAACTTAACTGCATTCGATACCAACGCGAGAAGACAAATGCTTACCGAGAAAAGTGACTATAAATTTCAAGCAGTTGTTGCCCTTGCGTTATAAAATAGATATTGAAATAAAACGATGTTGCGAGAATTTATCACGCAACACTCAGCTAGGCGTCGGAGTCTCTGCTCTAGGATTCTAGAGTAGATTTTACCAGGGACACTGAGAAGGGATATGCCTCTATGGTTTCCACACTGTCGATTGTCACCCTTTTTGAAAATTGGTGTTATGATGGCAATCTCCCAATCCTTTGGTATTGTCTTGTTGTACCACGCTGCCTGTAAAACCCTTAAGAGTAATAGGTCGCCTGATGCTCCCATGAACTTAACCATTTCTGGTGTTATACCATCATGCCCTGCTGCTTTGCCCATCTTGATTTTCTCCAGTGCTGCCTTCAGTTCTTCCATCTTTATGTCATCTTCACCATCATTGGTTTTCTCTTCTGTGCTAGTGTTTATCATTTCTGATGCTTCACCATGCTCACCATCCAGGAGTTCTGAGAAATATTCTTTCCATCTTCCCATTACTTCCTTTGGGGCAGTAAGCAATTTGCCTTGCTTGTCCTTTATAAATTTGAGAGGGCATTGTTTTTCCTTCCTCATGTTCTTTAGGGTCTTATAGAACAATTTCTGGTTTTCTTGTGCATCTTTTTCTAGCTTTTCTCCAAATTCTTCCCAGGACTTCTGTTTTGCTGCTAGCACTTTATTCTTTGCTTCTGTTCTGAGTGTCACATATTCTCTATATTTTTCCATTTGTCCTGTTGTATTTTTAGCTCCTAAGTATTGTTTCCATGCCATTTTCTTCTCTCTTATTTTCTCTTTGACTTCCTCTGTCCACCAAGGTGTCCTCTTTCTCTTGTTCCCAAGTCGGACTTCACCGCATGCTTCTGCAGCAGCTGTCTTTATGATATCCTTGAATTTAATCCAGAGGGTTTCCAAGTCATCAGGTTGTTCTTCTGTGTTTCTCACCGCTGCAGCAATAAGCCCCTGATATCTGGTCTTAATTTCTGGCTCTCTCAGCTTGTAGGTCCTAATGCTCATTTCTCCTGCTCGTTTACTTGGTTTCTTGCGAGATGTTGGGCAGTTCCTAGGCTGAGCAACTCTTTCAGTTGTTCTTTTGATTGTTAGCAGGTAGTGATCACTTCCAATCTCTGGCCCCCTCCAGACTCTAGCATCTCGGACATATTTGAATGAGCTTCTCCGAACAATGGCATAGTCGATCACTGACTTCTCATTCTTTGTTGGTTCACATCTAGTGTATGCATGTATGCGCTTATGGGGGAACTTTGTGTTTGTAATGATCAGATTCTGCTCACTGCAGAATCTAAGGAGTCGCTTTCCATTGTCATTGAGAGTATCTTCTCCATATCTTCCGATAACTCCACCCCATCTAGCATGGTCGTTTCCAACTCTGGCATTAAAATCTCCGAGCATGATAACTTCATCTAGGCAGTCATCCACTGTCCTTTGAAGCAGCTCGAAGAATTCCTCCTTGACCTCTGCTCTCTCATCCTCATTTGGCCCATACACTATGACCAGGTTGACTATGGTTTCTCCTTCTTTTAGTTTAACAACCATAATGCGCTCCGAGACAAAGTTCCATCCCTTGATACTATCTTTTTGATTTTGGGCCACAATGCAACCCACGCCCCCTTTAGCTCTTTCAGACATGGGTACACCACTGTAGAGCAGCGTGTTGCCATCGAGATCCATAACTCCTTGTCCTTTTTTCTTTGTTTCCGTTATAGCCAGGATTTCTAGTTTTGCTTTCCTCATCTCTTCCACCAGCTCCTCTTCCTTCCCATTTATACTTCTTGTGTTCCAAGTTCCATAAGTCGTAGTCCGTAGTCCGTTCCAGTTCGTCGCCTTTAGAATCCGTCCGGTTTTCTCTCTTGTGTTGCTAGTAATCGTGATTTAAAGCAAACAGGTGATTGGCCTGTTGTGCCTTTGCATGGTGGAGGGGCTGCCTCCTTACGGCCTCCATGCAGGCCGCCCTCCTCCTTTTTCATCCGGGCTTGGGACCGGCATTGGCGGAGTTGGATGTATTACCAGTTACTTTATATCTTTTATAATGTTCAATTTTGGTATTGCTATTCCTGCCCCTAATTGTGACCTTCTTCATCTTTTGACCCATCCGTTGATTATTCTTTGTCAGTGGTTGGTGCGTTACACTGGAGGATGTTTATCTTTGTCTTCTTTTTGGCTGATATCTGAATTTATTATTTAAAGTTCCCCCCCCCCCCTTTTTGCGGGTTTTGCCTTCTTGTGGCGAGCACGGCGCTTTCAACCTTTTGATTACAGAAGTGCGAGACCTGGCCGTGGTCATTACGTGTTCATTCAGACGGCAACTAATTCAAGGAAGGTAATGTTTAGCGTGGTTCGTTAAGAGATGTAACTCACACAAGGGTTACCACATATTAGCCGGTCACTGGCTCTTACGTTATTAATATATTTTCTGACTGAATGTGTGGTTTTGACTGGTGTTTAAAACAATTATCACTTTTCGATCTGGAGGTGTTAATATGCTATAAGTGGTATGAAACTCTATACAGAATGTAACAACAGGAGGCAATCTGATCATCAGAAGTGTGCTTACGTGGCATACGTTTTCGGGGGACACCAAATTTCAAACTTGTACCAACATTTTATTTTACGGAATTAATGTTTCAATCTTGGCATGAAGAAACTTTCAGACTTTAACAATGAAATGATGTTCATTAAATTTGGTTTGGACTTTTATTCTTTGCGACTGAGGCCTCCGTTTCAGTAAGGTGTATGGTCTCCTCTGGCCGCTATCAGAGAACGACATCTCCTTGACATGGATCCGATTAGCCGTTGGATCTGTTGTTGTGGGATGGCTGCCCACTCTTCCCGCAGTGCAAGAGACAACTGTCGGAGATTGGCTGGAGCCACGTCTCGCTGGCGGAGTCGTCTGTCGAGTTCATCCCATAAGTGTTCTATGCGGTTCATGTCTGAGGACATGGCTGGCCACGGAATGGTCTGGACGTTGTTGCCAGCGAGGAACTGTGTGGTGAGTTGTGCCACATGAGGTCGAGCGTTATCCTGCTGAAAAATCGACCCTCGTGCAGCCAGAAGTGGAAGGACGTGAGGACGAAGAATTTCAGCGACGTATCGTTGGGCATTCAGGCGTCCTTCAATTTGCACCAGGTCACTACTTCCCATGAAGTTGATCGCCTCCACATCAGTACACCTCCACCACCATGTGGAGGAGCCTCATCAACGCTGTTATGGGCGTAGCGCTCATGGACTCTGCGGTAAACTCTTCTCCGTCTATCGTGTCGCTGGACCACAAAAAATGATTCATCACTAAACCAAACCCGTCTCCAGTCATTCCCAACGGTCCATTGAGGATGCTGGTTTGCCCACTGCAGTCGGTTTTGGCGATGCCGGTCCGTAAGAACAGGACCTCTGTAGGGTCTTCTAGCCCAAAGACCAGAGTCGTGCAGCCGGTTCCTGACCGTTTGATCTGAAATTCGACGAGCTGCTGACATTGACTGGACTGTGGAGGACGCAGATACAAGTCGATTCCTGAGGTGACGCAGCCGTATGAAGCGGTCTTCGGCAGGAGTTCTGACTCTGGGTCTTCCACTGCGCGGCCGGTCTGCCACTGAGCCAGTTTCTTGAAATCGCCTCCAAAAGCGACTAATGGTGCTTCTAACCACATTAAATTGTCTGGCCACTACACTTTGTGACTGTCAAGTCTGTAAACGTCCAATGATGATGAGTCGTTGTTCTGTAGTGAAATGAGCCATACTTGCGCATTGAATTTTCAACTGAATTTATTCGAGGAGCGTCAATCTTTTATAGGCATTCAATAATATGGTCAGAGCGTTTTGTGTTCAGTAAGTTTCATGGGATTCTCATGAACCTGTCACGAGTTATTGTCAAAAATGTTGTTTTGACCTTGACCTCTTTCATGACCTCACGAATCATGAGGTGAGTACAATTCAGGTAACCACGAGATGTTAATGACCAGATGGACACAATCGATAGGTTGACTGATGTCCAATCAGCGAATATCTTTTATAAAAGTAACACCAAAAAAGTTGCGTTTCTTTTTTTGAACAGTATATATAAGTTACTGGCCCGAGTTCCACAGCCCCTTGCGATTTCTCCACAGCCCCTTGCGATTTCTCCACAGCCCCTTGCGATTTTTCCACAGCCTCTTGCGATTCCTTTTCCGCCGCTTCACCGAACCTCTTAAGTGCCCTTCTTTTTATGACTGTCCTTTCAGATCAAATAATCTTTGATGTTCGCCCTCACCGTTGCCAGGTCTGTTGTAGTAGCTGGCTGCTCTTTTAGTACTTTTAATTATTTTCATTAATTTACTGCATTTATTTTCATTAATTTACTGCATTTATTTTCATTAATTTACTGCATTTATTTTCATTAATTTACTGCATTTATTTTCATTATCTTTGTTTTTTTTCCCCTGTGTATTTCCAGACTCACTTTTTGTGACCTCTCATCGAGCATGTTCATTTTGTCTTTCATCTGACTATGATTATGGGACAGTAGAGCCAAGTCATCTCATTGTGATTATGGGACAGAATAGCCAAGTCATCTCATTGTGATTATGGGACAGTTGAGCCAAGTCATCTCATTGTGATTATGGGATAGAAGAGCCAAGTCATCTAAGTGTGATTATGGGACAGAAGAGCCAAGTCATCTCATTGTGATTATGGGAAAGAAGAACCAAGTCATCTCATTGTGATTATGGGACAGAAGAGCCAAGTCATCTCATTGTGATTATGGGACAGAAGAGTCAAGTCATCTCATTGTTATTATGGGACAGAAGAGCCAAGTCATCTCATTGTGATTATGGGACAGAAGAGCCAAGTCATCTCTTTGTGATTATGGGACAGTAGAGCCAAGTCATCTCATTGTTATTATGGGACAGTAGAGCCAAGTCATCTCATTGCGATTATGGGACAGAAGAGCCAAGTCATTTCATTGTGATTATGGGACAGAAGAGCCAAGTCATCTCATTGTGATTATGGGACAGAAGAGCCAAGTCATCTCATTGTGATTATGGGACAGAAGAGCCAAGTCATCTCATTGTGATTATGGGACAGAAGAACCAAGTCATCTCATTGTGATTATGGGACAGAAGAGCCAAGTCACCTCATTGTGATTATGGGACAGAAGAGTCAAGTCATCTCATTGTGATTATGGGTCAGAAGAGCCAAGTCATCTCATTGTGATTATGGGACAGAAGAGCCAAGTCATGTGTAAAATCTAGATCATCAAACTGTTTAGTCAGATTCTACTGGATTCCTTTTCTATTGTGTGATGTCGATGTTTTCATAACCCAAAATTTTGTTAGTAAGAAAATAAATGGGGACGAGGCATCCTTGTCACACTTCAGTTCGTATCCCAAACGATTCTGTAAGTTGTCCTTCATGAAGAACTCGGCATGTCATGTCATCATAAGTTTTCTTTGTTACGTTAACGATCTTCAGGTGAACTCTTTACTGTCTCATCAATTTCCAAGGTGATTCCCTTTCTACACTTTCAACGGTCTTTTCATAGTCCACAAATCCAATGAATAGCGGCGAATTTCATTCGAGACTTTGTTCAACTATTATTCGCAATGTGGCTGTCTGGTCTATGCAGGATCTTTTTTGTGGAAAATCTGCGTGTTTAACTCTCAGTTGTTTGTCTATGGACTCTTCTAATCTTTCAAGAATGATCATGTTAAATATTTTTAATGTCAAAGCTCACTTACAAGTACCAGTGTGTCATTATACTGCTTGTGTACGTGTTGGAGTTATGCGGTTTTGGACTGTGTGTCTGTATTAACCGAAGTAAAGTATGTGCTCTGTCAAGTAGCGTTGGGCATTGAAGTAGCTTCCTCGTTGTGGTAAAAAAAAAAACTTCCCACCAATTTCTGTATGGAAATTCCGAGTTATTTTTTACGAAATATAGGTTAGTAATATAACCTACTTGGCGCCTGCTTTACATTGTGTCGCCGCCAGTGTTGCCACAGCTGGGTATTGTTTTATACTAGATCTGGGTTTTTTGGCATCCGTCTGAGTATCTGGGTATTGTTTTTTTTTTCAAATCTGCATTAATCTGGGTATTTCTGACAATTGGCATTTACAATGTATGTATATTTTGTGCACTGAGCATTTATATTACAAGGGGATTGACATAAGTCTTGGGCCTGACCATGAAGGAGTCACAGGAGGAAGATGAAACTTGACACATTTAAAGTTCATCATATTTGCACTGAATTTGTGAAGTACGCGTTTGTTTCTTCAATGGGTTTTCCTGCTACGGTGCACGGCACAATGTACCCTATTGACCGGATCTGCTGCTCCAAAGATTTAACAAAACAATGGAAAAGAAGGAGGCCAGAGCTGTGATAAAATTTCTGATGTTTCAGGGAAAAACACCTACAGAAATACACAGGGAGATGGAACCAGTGTTTCGTGATTCTTGTCCTTCATATACTTCGGTAAAAAACTGGTGTCAACAGTTTAAGTGCGGCCGCTTAAATGTTGCTGATCTGCCAAGATCTGGTAGACCAACCTCAGAGTGCAACGATGAAAATGCAACAAGAGTGAAGAAAATCATTGACCAGGATCGAAAAATGACAATTGTGGAGATAGCTAGTAGAGTAAAACTAAATGAAAGAACAGTTTATAGAATTTTACACAACAGACTGAACATGAGAAAAGTGTGTGCACGCTGGGTTCCGCGACTGTTGACATGTGAACAGAAGCGAACGAGGGTAAATTGCTGTCAACAGTTGCTCAAAAAGTGTCAGTCAAAAATTTTTTTGGAGACCATGGTGACAGATGAGACTTGGGTTGGCAGAAGTGTGTCAATTCAGACGGTGGCTATATTGAAAAGGAATAAACACTATACAAAATTTCAGCTCTCTGTGACATGTCCTTCATGGTCAGGCCCAAGACTTATGTCAATCCCCTTGTATAATTAAATGTAAACAATTATGTGCTATATATTTTTTATACCACTTAAATTTAATTCTTGTTTTTAACCACATCAATGACGTTGTTTTTTGGCTCGTTTACATCAACTATCTATTTCCTGTTATTATGTTAATGGCTGTCATCTACAATACTCAGTCATTTTTGCGATGCGTTTTAACGTATTCTTTTTAAATTTCAGACTTAAGTAGATAAATAGCATATTGTTTTTTTTTTGTTTTGTTATTCTTCTTCTTTGATCCTTAGCCGCCGACCGTCAAAGCAGTCAGTGACCATCACGCCTAGTGGCGTCTTGTAGGGCAACAACAAATTGATTCCACTTTGCTCGGTCGGTGGCCCTCCTTCGCACAGTGCCCCAACTCTGGTTCATTCTTTGCATCTCAGACTCCATAGTCCTCCGCCAGGTTGTTTTTGGTCGGCCTCTCTTTCGTTTTCCTTCAGGGGTCCAAAGCATAGCTGTTCTTGTAATGGCATCGGGGTCTCTTCTGAGGACATGGCCAGCCCAGCTCCAGCGTCTGCCAGCTATGATGGTGTGCATGTCCTCTTGCTTGCTACGAATAAGCAGATCTTGGTTAGTGATGGTGTCATGAAATATTCTAATCCACATATATAAATTATACCCAAAATAAAATAGTGAGGCTGCCTGACAGCATGAAATCATTTCTGCTCATAAAATTTTTTATAACGTGTTTGAAAAAAACCTTACGTTACATAAATAGCCTACCATGTAAACTCCAAATTGATTGGAGCGCAACAAATGAAAGCCTAACCACGATTGGTCAGGCTATAAATACTATCTTGGTTGTTAGGGGAAACGGGGAAAGGTAACATTTTTTTCAAACACTTGTCGAAACGTGGCTCATTGGCCAGTCTCGCTGATATACACACTTGGGAGCGTTAGTTCGAGACCACTTGTTTAAAATAGCTTGATAAAGCATCAGTGCGTTGAAGCCAGCATATATTTGGCTAAATTAAAAGCCTGGAAGATAAGCAGAAGGAAATTTGTGCCAGTTTGTGCCAGAATTCATTGCTAATCAACGTATCTGTGTTATTCGTATGAATTGTGGTAAGCTTGAACCATTTAATATCTTTTAATGAAAATTGAATGTGAATTGTTGATTTATGCCTGTATATATATGTGTAGTTCAGTGGCCAACGTGAGGTAAAGCCTGTAATGCTCCAACCTGAACAGAGGGTGTCGGAGAGAAGTAAAACGGCATGGAATGGCCAAACAGTACACTGACACCTGGATGATTGACTAGAAAGAAATAATGCTGGAAGTGCAGAGGCGTAGTAACCATTAGGAAGGGTAATACTGGAATAAAGTATTTCAAATGAAGCTGACTGTTGGCCTAACGCTCTGAACGCAATGTTTGTGCTGTATTGTGATCAGTGTAACAGAGAATATAAATTAGTTATGAAGTAGAAGGTACATCCTTCTTGATTTCAGGGACAGTGGTCTTGATGGTACTGAGCAGCATCTGGTCAGAGATTTGCTGAATCCAGTGTCGGACAGCATACTCCTTGGTCTTTTTAGCTATCAGTGAGGTGTCTCCTGAGCCCAGAGGAGAATTCGAGCAGAGGAGTCCTTTCCTGCCGCCATCACTCAAGATAAGCAGAGTTGGCCAGCTGAGCTCAACATTATGTCCCCTCATCTTGAAATAACTTTATAAAAATACTATTCAGAGGGGAATTTACTTGTCTTAAAATCAGGAACTGTGAACATCTCCAATACTGGTCCCTAAAGACAAACTATTGAAGTCATGATGACAAATACCAACAGAGCTTGAACAAAACAAAACCAGTATTACCTCATTTTACTACTACACAACTGACACACATAGAACATTTGTACAAATATATGTCACTACAATATTCATATTAAATACATTCTGTACATAACTTGTAATTTAAATTGATTGTGATTCCTGGTTCCCTTGTAGTTGAATCAGGACACATATTCATTCATGCTAGTAATGAATACATATTGTTATTTGAACCGTTACGAGTGACTTCTTTAAGCTATTCTCATAGAGTGTTATATGTATGTGAGTGTCACAGTGTTGTTAAGAGTAGTGGATTAAATTAAATTGTTTATCTGTCTGTTGTTGTGACTTACACTTCACCATACACATACCCTAGACACATAACGTAGCATCACACTATTCCAGAATAATTCTGACTGAGATATATAGATATGTGGTAGCAAGTAAGGTTATCTATAATACACTACTCTTAATAGATATAGATACCTTCACAGCTGATCTCAGTCAGTACACTAAGTTCCCTATAAGTATTTATAACATCCCACTTCACCACATATATTGGGGGCTCGCTCTTGGGATTTTGAATCTTTAACTATTAAAAATATTGGGGGTAATTCACTTCAGGGAATATAAGAATTAAAAGGTATCCTTGGGTGGAATTAAATAAGGTTGAGCTCACGGTGCCTGTGTTGTCCATTAGAGATTGAATTGTTGGTTAGACATTGTATAAATTTACATAATAGACAATGGCGGACCTGGCCAAATTTCGATCTGCTGCGGTTCAGACTGCAAAAGAGTTAGGATTAGATGGGCAAGTTATGGTTGCCTATGTCACGACGGAATGTGACAAATTTATTGAACGTGAAGAAAGAAGGTTTGAAGCCGAAAGAAAGTTAGAGGCTGACAGGGAAATTAAGAAGTTACAATTTGAAGCTGAGGCTGAGACTAAGAGGTTGCAAGCTGAGGCTGAGACTAAGAGGTTGCAGATTGAGGCTGACAAAGAGGCTAAGAAATTGGAAGCAGAAAGAGAAGACAAAAGATTAGCTGCAGAAAGAGAAGACAGGAAATTAGCTGCAGAAAGGGAAGCAGAAGATAAAAGATTACAAAGGGAACATGAGTTACGACTAAGGGAGTTTGAGTTTCAAGGCCATGCTCCTGAAAATGGTGCCAGTCCCTTTGCCTCTGATGCTACGGTTACTCAAGGAGCCTCAACCTCAGCTATGAATTTTCATTTAGATCATTTTGTTGAGAAAGACGATGATATTGAGAGCTATATAAATAGGTATGAGCTATTAGCTACCACGTATGGGTTAGAGAGAGAAAGGTGGAGCTTAAAGTTATCTCAGGGACTTCGTGGGGCAGCTTATGAAGTTTTTGCAAAAATGAGCAGAGGTGATCAGGAAAATTATGACATGCTAAAGCAGGCTCTTTTGTTAAGGTATGAAAAGAATGCAGAGTTTTACAGGAAAAAATTTAGGAATGCTAAACTACTGTCAGGTGAAACCTATCACCAGTTCTCTGCACGCATAGAGACATACTTGGAGAAATGGACTTCTCTGGGGAAAACCCAAGATCTTAAGGAAATGGTCCTTATAGAGCAACTAAGAGAGTCCATGGCTCCAGACCTGAGAAAGTTTCTCATGGAACAAGGTGCAGAGAGGCTGGGTGAGTTGCTAAATGTTGCTGAAAGGTATCAAGCAGCTCAAGCAGAGGTAACAGGTAATAAAAAGAAACAGGTGGATAACTTTAGGGCACCACAGAACTTTAATAAATTTGATCCTAGGGATCAAAAATAAAGGTAAGCACCAATTTGATAGGCCACGGTATGAAAATAAAAATAAAGTCCCACAATTCGATGAAAGGAAATATGATGAAAGAAAATCTTTCAACCAAGGAAAAAGGTGGTGTAAGAATTGTAAGATGAACAATCATGACACTGACCATTGTAGAAGGAAACCTCCTCATTTTGCTGCTATGACATCGGGGAAAAAGGAAAAGAAGGGCAAACCTGAAGAATTACAGGAACCATACCACCCCCCAGTGTGTGAAGATGTCATTTGTAATGGTGTCACTATAAGATGTTTATATGATACCGGTTTAGATTACGATTCCGTTGTGAGTTCTCACCTGGTGCAGGCCGATCAATACACCACAGAAACAGTGGAGATTCAAACTGCAACCAAGGATGTAGCTACCATGACACTTCCCGTCGCCCGTATAAAAGTGAAAACGCGATATGTGGAAGGAATCATAAAAGCAGCAGTGATAAATGAGCCAATCTACCCTCTAATATTGGGGTGTAGATATGTCTTCTTGGGGAATCCCAAGAGACCTGTGATATTGGCAACAGTGCAGACCAGATCACAGACAAAGAAGGAGGAGGATAATCCAATAAATACTCACCCAGATGAGATGAGGAAGGCACAGGCTGAGGACAAAACACTCAAGCCATGTTTCAAGAAGTTGCCCAAATCTCATACACCTCCAGGCAAGGGAGAGTTTTATATGAAGAACAAATTGATATATAGGAAGGCTGGATCTGAATCCAATGGTCACGGACAGCTGGTCCTTCCCACTTCATATAGGACTAAAGTGTTGGAACTAGGGCATGCGATTCCCTTCAGTGGTCATATGGGAATCAGCGCAACAGGACAGCGAATAGCTTGTCACTATTTCTGGCCAGGAATAACTGAAGATATCAAACGATATGTAAAATCCTGTCCAGAGTGCCAACGAGTAGCACCTAAACATTGGACTGCACCAGCAACTCTGGGGGAAATGCCCATAGTGGGAACACCCTTTGAGAGAGTTGCCGTGGATCTTGTGGGACCTCTCACCCGAACCAAGAGAAGGAACAGCTACATTCTGACTCTGGTGGACACTTGTTCTATGTGGGGAGAGGCAGTAGCCCTGTCATCGATTGATTCAAAACATGTGGCAGAGGCATTGCTCACAATTTTCACAAGGTTAGGCTTTCCCAATCAAATCTTGACTGATAATGGCTCTCAGTTCAAGGGGAAACTAACTGAAGAAGTTTTCAGGATCTTCCAGGCCAAACACTTCCATTGTAGTGTGTATCATCCCCAAGGGAACGGCCAAGTGGAAAGATTTAACGGCACATTGATGTCGATCCTGAGAAAGTTGGCACACGAAAAACCAGATACATGGGACCAGTACCTGCACGCCGCCCTCTTTGCTTATCGGGAGGTACCCCATAGTTCAACCGGTATGGCCCCGGCAACATTATTGTTTGGAAGGCCAATAAAAGGTCCACTTGAAGCTTTGTTAAGAACGTGGACTGATGAAAAGGCAGAGGAAAACATTACATCTTCATACCAATATGTGAATGAGCTGACCACTCGGTTAAAAACTGGCTGGAAACTTGCCAATGAAAATTTGAAACAAGCCAGGAAGAAACATGCTGCCTATTATAACAGGAAGGCGAAAGACAGAAATTTGGCTGTGGGAGAGAAAGTACTGCTTCTTTTGCCTGGGAGTCAGAATAAGTTACAAATTGGATGGCAGGGTCCATATACAGTTCTAGAGAAGGTGTCTAGAACAAATTATAAGATAGATAAGAAGGGGAAAGAAAAAATCTATCATGTGAATCTCCTGAAGAAATATTTGGAAAGAGAACATCAGGAAGAGACACACTTGTTGACCTTGTCCATCGCCATGGAGATGAAAAAAGGAACCACTTTCATCATTTGAATATCCATTACACCCCTGTGAGACAGCAGCACAGGTGAAAATCAGTACACATTTAACGAAAACTCAGAAAGAGAGAGTGCAACAGGTTCTAAATAATCATGCAGAGGTGTTAACAGACCGACCAGGGCATACAAACCTATTGGAATATGATATGAAACTCATAGACTCCACCCCTGTCTGTATGAAACCATATTCGATTCCGTTTGCTAAGGAAAAAGCTTTGAAGGAAGAGATAGACTATCTATTGAAGGAAGGAATTATTTCGCACAGTGAGTCTTCGTATAGTTCCGGTGTTGTACTTTTAAGGAAGCCCTCTGGAGAACATAGACTCTGTATAGATTACAGGAGACTGAATGCTATTACAGAAGGACAGGTGGATCCATTGCCGGATACAAATCAGCTGTTTGCCAGGCTAAATAAAGCTAAATATTTCTCAAAAGTGGATCTGAGTAAAGGATACTATCAGATTCCAGTAAAGCCTGAGGTTAGACCATACCTAGCTTTTAGTACCTCAGAAGGACACTATGAGTTTAATAGATTGCCATTTGGATTGAAGAATGCACCTAGTGTCTTCTCTAGAATGATGAGAAAATTATTGGATCCTCTGAATAATCCCTGTATAACAAATTTTATGGATGATATCCTTATAGCAACAGAAACATTTGAGGAACACATTGACTCT
This sequence comes from Oreohelix idahoensis, assembly GCA_024509875.1. Lineage (NCBI taxonomy): Eukaryota > Metazoa > Mollusca > Gastropoda > Stylommatophora > Oreohelicidae > Oreohelix > Oreohelix idahoensis. The sequence goes on from JAMPIV010007033.1 coordinate 420,130, forward strand.
CTGAACATGCTGTTTAATCGACTTAGGGAGGCAAATTTAACAGCCCGACCAACCAAATGTTGCGTTGGATGTAAAGAATTGGAATTTTTGGGACACACAGTTTATCAGGGAAATATGACCCCTGACCCAAAGAATTTAGAAAAACTACAGAAAGCCCCGAGACCACAAACCAAGAAGGACGTGAGATCCTTTGTCTCATTATGTGGTTTCTACCAGAAGTATATCAAAAACTTTAATTCCATATGTGCACCTTTAACGGAATTGACACGTAAAGGACTTCCAGATCGCATTACATGGACACCACAATGTGAAATGACTTACCAAGAATTGAAGGAAAAGCTCACAAGTAAACCCATTTTGAAATTACCTGACTTAAGTCAAGAATTCATAGTAAGGACGGATGCAAGTAATATTGGGTTAGGTGCAACTTTACTACAGAAATCAGATGCATTGGATGGGGAATTAAGCCCAGTGGCATATGCTAGCAGAAAGTTGAATAAAGCTGAAATCAACTACTCAACTAGCGAAAAAGAATGTCTTGCAGTAATATGGGCAATAAAGAAATTCAATATTTATCTATATGGGAAGGCATTTAAGTTGCAAACTGACCACAAACCTTTATCGTTTTTAGCACAGGCTAAGCATGAGAACTCTAGGTTACTCCGATGGTCTTTGCTTCTGGCTCCATATAATTTTAGCATTGAATATATATCTGGAAAAACCAATCTGGGAGCGGATTTTTTAAGCCGCCATCCGTGTGATGAGAATCACCGTAAACCCCAGAAATAATAATAAATTTCTCTATGTGTATATAGAATAAAGGACTGACATATAATGTCTGTTTTAAGAGGGGAGGTGTCATGAAATATTCTAATCCACATATATAAATTATACCCAAAATAAAATAGTGAGGCTGCCTGACAGCATGAAATCATTTCTGCTCATAAAATTTTTTTATAACGTGTTTGAAAAAAACCTTACGTTACATAAATAGCCTACCATGTAAACTCCAAATTGATTGGAGCGCAACAAATGAAAGCCTAACCACGATTGGTCAGGCTATAAATACTATCTTGGTTGTTAGGGGAAACGGGGAAAGGTAACATTTTTTCAAACACTTGTCGAAACGTGGCTCATTGGCCAGTCTCGCTGATATACACACTTGGGAGCGTTAGTTCGAGACCACTTGTTTAAAATAGCTTGATAAAGCATCAGTGCGTTGAAGCCAGCATATATTTGGCTAAATTAAAAGCCTGGAAGATAAGCAGAAGGAAATTTGTGCCAGTTTGTGCCAGAATTCATTGCTAATCAACGTATCTGTGTTATTCGTATGAATTGTGGTAAGCTTGAACCATTTAATATCTTTTAATGAAAATTGAATGTGAATTGTTGATTTATGCCTGTATATATATGTGTAGTTCAGTGGCCAACGTGAGGTAAAGCCTGTAATGCTCCAGCCTGAACAGAGGGTGTCGGAGAGAAGTAAAACGGCATGGAATGGCCAAACAGTACACTGACACCTGGATGATTGACTAGAAAGAAATAATGCTGGAAGTGCAGAGGCGTAGTAACCATTAGGAAGGGTAATACTGGAATAAAGTATTTCAAATGAAGCTGACTGTTGGCCTAACGCTCTGAACGCAATGTTTGTGCTGTATTGTGATCAGTGTAAAAGAGAATATAAATTAGTTATGAAGTAGAAGGTACATCCTTCTTGATTTCAGGGACAGTGGTCTTGATGGTACTGAGCAGCATCTGGTCAGAGATTTGCTGAATCCAGTGTCGGACAGCATACTCCTTGGTCTTTTTAGCTATCAGTGAGGTGTCTCCTGAGCCCAGAGGAGAATTCGAGCAGAGGAGTCCTTTCCTGCCGCCATCACTCAAGATAAGCAGAGTTGGCCAGCTGAGCTCAACATTATGTCCCCTCATCTTGAAATAACTTTATAAAAATACTATTCAGAGGGGAATTTACTTGTCTTAAAATCAGGAACTGTGAACATCTCCAATACTGGTCCCTAAAGACAAACTATTGAAGTCATGATGACAAATACCAACAGAGCTTGAACAAAACAAAACCAGTATTACCTCATTTTACTACTACACAACTGACACACATAGAACATTTGTACTAATATATGTCACTACAATATTCATATTAAATACATTCTGTACATAACTTGTAATTTAAATTGATTGTGATTCCTGGTTCCCTTGTAGTTGAATCAGGACACATATTCATTCATGCTAGTAATGAATACATATTGTTATTTGAACCGTTACGAGTGACTTCTTTAAGCTATTCTCATAGAGTGTTATATGTATGTGAGTGTCACAGTGTTGTTAAGAGTAGTGGATTAAATTAAATTGTTTATCTGTCTGTTGTTGTGACTTACACTTCACCATACACATACCCTAGACACATAACGTAGCATCACACTATTCCAGAATAATTCTGACTGAGATATATAGATATGTGGTAGCAAGTAAGGTTATCTATAATACACTACTCTTAATAGATATAGATACCTTCACAGCTGATCTCAGTCAGTACACTAAGTTCCCTATAAGTATTTATAACATCCCACTTCACCACAGATGGTATTCGGCCAAAAGATTCGGTGAATTTTTCTTAGGCATGTTGTGTGAAAAGAGGACAGTTTCGACATTTCCTTCTCTGTAACTCTCCAGCATTCCGCATCATAGTGAAGCACAGAAAGCACACAGCTCTGATATAATCTTAATTTTGTACTTGTGCTGTACTGAGAGGACTTTCAGATGTTGTTTAGACTAAAAATAGGCTGTTCTTGCTTTGTTCATTCTGTTGTTGATGTCTTTGCTTGCTCCGCCGTCTGGTGTTACTATGCATCTATGTATGTGAAAGTGTCTGTCTGTACCAGTTGCTGATTCCTTACTGATATGGGCTCAGGGTTGCTCACATTGAGCGTCATGACCTCAGACTTCTTTAAATTGATGTTCAAGCCCACCTGCTGGCTAAACTTATTAAGTCTATCCGTTTTTTCCTGGATGTGTTGATGTGAATGTGCTAGTAGTGCAATGTCATCTGCATATTCCAGATCTTCCAATGTAGAAAATGTTGTCTATCTTATTCCTCTTGGACTGCCCTCTGTTGTCTGGCGCATCACCCAGTCTATGACTGTTATAAATAGAGTGGTTGATAAGGGGCATCCCTGTCGTACTCCTGTCTTCACCTCAAAGGTTAGGTTGCTCTGCCCAACACTACACGTAAAGTTGGCATAGAGGCTTTTTATGATTGACACTATGCGGCTTGGAATGCCATAAGCCCTCAGTATTTTCCATAAACTGTCCCTATGTATGCTGTCAAAAGCCTTTTCAAAATCAACGAAATTAATGTAAAGCTGTCTTTGCCATTCTGAGCACTGCTCTATAATGTTTCTGAGAGTGAATATATGATCTACACATCTTCTGTTCTTTCTAAATCCTGCTTGTTCTTTCCTCAGTTTGTGGTCTACTGCCTTTGAAATTCTCTGTATAATTGTCCTGCCTAGTATTTTGCTGGGAACTGAGAGAAGAGTGGTTCCTCTCCAATTATTGCAGTCTGCAAGATCTCCCTTCTTGGACAATTTGACAATTATTTCTTTGTTCCACTCTGATGATGTTTTCCCCGTTTTCCAGACTTGTGCAAAAAGTGGTTCTAATAGTTCTGCTGCTAGCTCAGGGTCTGTCTTAAATAGCTCTGCATTTAAGTTATCTTGGCCCGGAGCTTTGCCGTTCTTTAACCCTTTGATTGCTGTGATGATTTCTTTATTTCGTGGAATGTCTGTATTTACATCTAGATCGTTTTCAGCTTCAGGAACATTCAATTGTGTCTCTGGTGGTTCCTTGTTCAGAGTTTCTCTGAAGTGCTCTGCCCATCTTGTTTCCTGTCCCTCTGCTGTCGTGATGAGATTACCTTGCTTATCTCTTACTAATGTAATATTGTTTGCACCTCGTTTTCCGCTGATGAATTTAGTTATTTTGTATACTGTGCTTTGTTCATTTCTCAGTGCTGCCTCCTCTGCCTGTCTTGCAAGATCGTCTAGGAAATTCCTTTTGTTGGCTCGGGTTTGGCGTTTAACTTCCTTGTCCAGCTGACTGTACTGTTCGCTATATAGTTGCTTTAACCTGGGGGACTTCGCTTCTGTTTTCTTTCTTTTCATTTCCTTTCTTATCGTTGTGGTGTTTAATGTTTCTGGTGTTATCCAGTCTTGCTTCTTCCTTTCCTGGAATCCCAAGCATGATTTGCTGCTTTCCTTGTATATTGTTGAAATGGTGTTAAAATTCTGGTCTATATCATCAGTCAATGTCTTTTCCTGACTTTTGGCAAAGATATCGTTTCTTTATGTCCGCCGCAAAAGCTTTTCTGGTAAGGAAGTCCTTCAATTTGCTGATGTCAAACCTTTTCTGAGTAGTTACAGTTGGTCCAGCCCTTCTTAGTTTCACTTTCAGTTTTGCTACTACTAAATGGTGATCACTTCCCACATCTGCACCTCTTCTTACCTTCACATCTTGTAATGCATGTCTCCATCTACCGTTAACCATGATATGGTCTATCTGGTTTCTGTCCCGACCATTTGGTGATTCCCATGTTAATTTGTGAATTTCTTTATGTGGGAAAAGTGTTCCTCCAATGACCAGGTTGTTAATGCTAAAGAAACTTATTAGTTTATCCCCATTTTCGTTTGCTGTTCCGCTGCCGCATTTCCCCATTGTTCTTTCATTATATGTATTGTGTGTACCAACTTTTGCATTGAGGTCTCCCATTACTATAACAAGATCATATCTAGGTGTGTCTTCCATTTCTTTCTGCAGTTGTTGATAGAATTCATCCTTGATCTCTTCATCGCTGTCATTCGTTGGTGCGTAGCATTGTATTATTGTAGTGTTGGTGAATCTACCTCTCAGTCTTAATCTTATCAGTCTGTTGTTGATGGGTTTCCATTCCAGTAATGTCCATTCTATTCCTTTCTGTAGAATAATGGCTAGGCCTTCATTGTGCTGTCCATCCTCTCTTCCAGAGTAAAGTACTGTTTCTCCTGTTGCTGTTTTAACTTTTCCTGCCCCTGTCCATCTGCTCTCGCTTATCCCTAGAATGTGTAACCTATAGTTTCTCATTTCTGCCGTGACCTGTCTTAGTTTACCCGTCTCGTTCATTGTCCTGACATTCCAAAATCCTATTCTTGTATCCTGTTTTGCGGTCAGGACATCCGTTTTCATGTCAGTGGCTTCCTTTCGGCTTTCACCACTGACAGTCATACGAGCCACAGACTCCGAATGTCCATCCCGCAGCAAAGTTTGTTCATTTATTGTTGTTTCCGTAACTTCATTGTTTTTTTTTACATAGACAGGGATGTCAGCCCTATGCTAAAACCCCCAACCTGGAGGACCAGGGTACCAGCTTTTGTCTGACCCCTACCCACACAGACCAGTCCAGCTTGGTTGAACCTACCAGGAGTAAAACTTCCACTGGCATAGCTCTGGGGATTGTCAGGGTACGCAAGCTGCCATACCGCTACAAGGTATAGGTACCATTGATGGCAGGTTTTGTTATTATAAGATTATAAAATGAGCGATGATGAAGGTACGTTAGGTAGTTGTAGCAACATGACGACACACACGCCACCTTACTCCTCAGCATGCGTCGAAAGAGTGTTTTCGAAGGTTGACTTAGTTAAAACTAAACAAACCTACAAGCTTTTGTGTGAAACAGTTTCCAATCGAATACTAGCCAAGCAAGCAGTTGCCAAAGATGGAGTTTGTCATACGTTTAATCCTAGTAAAAGCGTGGTTGAAGATGTGCGTGAAGGACGTTGTCGGCAGAGATATGCAAAGATTTTGGAACTCCACAATCAAGATTCCACATTGTCAATTCATGCATATGATTTTGACGAAGGAGAAGTTGTCGACATGGATGCCGAGTCGCTGACAAGTGACAATTTTCAACAGTAACAAGTTGAAACGCTATACAGAGCTTCTACAAGTCTTGCAGAAATTATGTGAGGACAGCAAACCATCAGTCAGAAGTGTTCAGGACCACCACTGGTGTAAGACAAGGTGATATCCTGTCACCTTATCTTTTCATACTCCTCATGGATGATGCTATCAAGTCATGTAAGGAGAGAACAAGAAAGTATTCAGTGGGTACTGGAAGATGAGACAGGTATGTATTTCAGAGCTGACATTTGCTGATGATGTTGACCTGATTGCTAAATCAGAGGCACATCTCCAATCCAACCTGCAAGTCTGGAAGGAAGAGCTGAAGAAGAGAGGGATGGTCATAAGCAGCTCTAAAACAAAATCCATGGTGATATCACGAGAAGAAAGAAGACATCAGATTAAGCTGGGAGAACAGGTCCTGGAGCAGGTCGACCACTTTAAATATCTCGGAGCTATTATAGACCGAAAGGGAGGCATCAAAGAAGAGTTGGCCACTCGAAAAGCAGCAGCCGGGAGACTTTTTCAGGCCATAAATCGAGGATTCCTCAGCAAGAGAGAGGTTGGTAAGAAAACTAAGATGGCTGTATACCGCTCCACCTATGTCCCAGTCTTGACATATGGATGCGAGTCATGGTCAATGACTACAACCCATAAAAGCCAGATCCAAACCTCAGAAATGAGGTATCTGAGGAAGGTGGTTGAAGTAACAAGAAGAGACATGGTCCGCAACCAGACGATACGTCAAGGCCTAAAATGCCACCCCCTGCAGACCCAAGTAGAACAGTCCCAACTAAGATGGTTTGGCCATGTCTGCAGAATGGGAGAAGATCGGCTACCACGACAAGCATGGGAAACAAAGAGCCAGGGATTTAGACCCCCAGAGTCCGCTGGGAGGACAACATTAGACAATCTGTGAAGGACCGAGGACTAGAATGGAACCAGGCCAGGAGGAAGACAGCCGATAGGATAGTCTGGCGCTCTCTCTTCCAAACCTCTACACCTCACGGTAGAAGGGGAACGACTAAGTAAGTAAGTAACAAGTTACAACTAACATTTTATATTTGATTTGAGGAACATTTTGTTAATGTAACTGCTGTAAGGGTACATTATAAATTCTCTCACAAAGATACAGTAAACACTTTACAAAACAGTATAAGTTAAATAAAATATTTACAAGATCACCCCCTACTGCAAGTTAAAAGCGGAGCGCGCCAGCGCAGTCAAAAGTCTTCTGCTATACTTCGGGTCTGCATCCAGACCAGCATTTCCGAGTATTATCAGCGGTACATTTCACGGTGTTCGGGAAACATGTTAGGTCAGAGGAAGAAACATGTTGCTATCTGTGGAGCGGGTCCGGTGAGTTCTAGAGACATTAGCTGAATGTAATTACAGAGGTATTTCATATTATCTAGAAGTTATGAAAATTCTGTTACAATGACTAGCGTCTAATATTTTAATTCTCATATTACCATACATGCGTTATCTAATTTGACTTCAGAAAATAAAACTGCGGCACACCATAGACATATAGTCATTTGAATGTTAAAATGAATGTACATATAGTTTTAGTTAGATACATACGTGGTGTGTGTGTGTGTTTTTTTTTTTTTTGTATGCTATTTTTTAGGAATGAGATGGAAGTTTAACACAGCAGAAAGGGAAAGAACACCAGTCATCGCATCGTTTGAGCAACTTTTGATGTGCAAATCCTAGTAACGATGTACACACGGCTGTTTGCGAGCGATCTTTTAGTTTTTTTTTTTTTTTTTCCTTGCGTCTGATTATTTTGCTGTAATACCCTGTTCAACCAAAACCCATTTAAGGGTTACAAACGGTTATATTGGGGTATATAGGGTGTTATCTTCTTCACTGGTATCTCGTTCGTAGTCCTGGAGGTGACTGGTCCTGAAAAGGACCACTAGCTGGCTGTCTGGATTCCTCTTTGTCTGTTTGTGGTGCCGTGTCGCGCTCATGGTGTTTTTTATGTCCTGCCTCAACTATCTGGGTCGTTTAGTTTTGTGTGTTTCTACGCTCATAGTTTCTGTTGCTTTTGTCTTCTTGCTCTCCTGTATCTGTGACAGTGCTTTTTCAATTATCGTTGGTAGTATCTGTTCTAGCGTTTCTTGGATGATTTCTTTTACTGCTTGGTTGTTCGTTTTACTTTATCGCGTGCTGTTTGATGATATTTCCTCAATGGCTATTCTTTCTGCTTCTATTCTTTGGAGTAGTTTTGTGTTTTTTTTCCGTCAGCTCTTTTCAGCTTCTTGAACATCGGTGTTTCTACTTGCTGCTGGTTCTTTTCTTTTCCATTTCATTTCATCATGTGTTTTTTACGTTCTGTTGCATGTCTAATCGCATCTTTTCCATTGTCTTGCCGGTTAACTGTCGTTCTTCCGGCGGCCTGCTTGCTGTTGAAAGGGTTTCTCGATTCGCAGGTTGTTTCATCGGGCAGCCTCGGTATCTTGCCCCTTGGTTTGAGGCGTTCTTGACTGTGCATTTTCATTGTTTTGTCTCTGACTTCAGCGGTCAGCTTGTGTAACTGTCGTCTGTCTATCGTGCGTTGTTTTTCTGCAACATCCGCAGCCACTCTGTGTGTTTGCCTCCTTGAAGGGAATGTTTTTTTGGAAAACCGCTTCCTTCAGGATGCTCTTGGTTTCCTGGAACATTGGGGCAGCATCGTATCGACTAGCCCCATGGTTTTCCGAGGCAGTTTCGTGCACAGGTGCGTTCTTTTTGAGTCGGAGGATGTTTATTGCTTTGTAGTTGTTGTCCTCCTTCGCCTTGGTTATTTGGACAATCCGCGGTATAGGTGGCCACCCGCACAATATTCGACAGACTGCATCCCGTTCCTGCACGTCTTCTTTGTGTGCGAGAACTGCTGGGCAGTTTGGAGCACAGCATCACCGGACTAGGGATATATGCTTTCTGTCTTTTTGGTTGTGGTTTTCGAGCGTCCAGTTTGTATTGTCTTTGTGAGGAGCTCTCGGTTCTGGTGTCGATCCTTCTACCGTTCATTTCGGATATCTACATCGGACATCATCTCTGTGATTTGGTATCTTTCATGCCCAGGTTTTTTAGTCTTTCGACCTGCGTGATTTTTAGATTTGCGTTTTCATCCTGAAGGCGTCTGTGGACCTCGGCTTCGGAACAACTGGTATCCACCCCTCTGATGACCAACTTCTTTGTTGTTATGTATTTCTCCACCACCACTTTTATTTGGTGGGGCAACTGGACTTCTTTTGGGCTAAATTCCAGTTCGGTCATCAGTGAAGTGGTTGTTGTTGTGCTGTTGAGCGAAAGCACGACTCCCTTTTCGTGCCTCCCTACTTTAGCGATACCTCTTCTTCCAGTTATCACCTCGAGGATGTTGATCACTTTGTTGTCGGGTAGGGCCCTGAGTGACTTTATAGGTGGCCACCCGCCTCAGACTGACTTCTTCTTTGTGTGCGAGAACTGCTGGCAGTTGGAGCATGCATCGACCGTCTGGGGATATATGCTTACGATAGGTCTTTAAGGTGTGGGTTTATCAGTCTCTCGGGTCTTGTCGATCCTTCTACCGTAACTATCATCAGATTGGTATCTTTCTTGGCCCAGGTTTTTAGTCTTTCGACCTGCGTGATTTTTAGATTTGCGTTTTCATCCTGAAGGCGTCTGTGGACCTCGGCTTCGGAACAACTGGTATCCACCCCTCTGATGACCAACTTCTTTGTTGTTATGTATTTCTCCACCACCACTTTTATTTGGTGGGGCAACTGGACTTCTTTTGGACTAGATTCCAGTTCGGTCATCAGTGAAGTGGTTGTTGTGGTGCTGTTGAGCGAAAGCACGACTCCCTTTTCGTGCCTCCCTACTTTAGCGACACCTCTTCTTCCAGTTATCACCTCGAGGATGTTGATCACTTTGTTGTCGGGTAGGGCCCTGAGTGAGGCCTCACTTCCTGACGTCTGGGTGATCTTTACGATATAAGGTGTTATATCTTGCTTCTGGGCCCTTGAGTTGTCGGCTGTTGTTTCCTTAGGACCAGGAATGGTAGCTTGCTTCTCAGTATTTTTGATGTTCAGCACTCCTTGCGCTATTTCTTCTATCGCTTCTTGAGGAGATAGCCAAAGTAACTCATCTCCGTCGTCATTTCTTCGAAGTGCATCTATATTGGCCTCTGCGATATCTTCCTCTTGTACCTGTCTGTGCTGAGGAGCTGTCTCTATCAGTTCTTTCATAGTGCTTGCAGGTGGGTCGGTTGTCATCTCGGCATCGTGTGGTGGTGTCAACGGTGTTTTGTGCAGCATCTCTGTGGTAGATAGGGTTTCTGCTGACGATTCGGGTCTGTGCGGTGGTGGTCCCATGGTTTCAAGCTCCTGATTTCTTCTCTCTCTTCTTTCCTGCATCTGCTTTATCTGTTGATGCGCTCTCAGCATGTCTTGATGTTCTGGGTCTTCATAATCTCGGCCAGAGACGTTTGCTTCTGCCCTTTTCTGTATTCTTTCCATCATCTGCTCTAACTGTTGTATCGCTCTCAATATTTCTGTACGTTCTGGGTCTTCATCATCATCTTCTTCCACGCTAGCACTTGGGGCCGCACTGCTCTCCGGCAGTCTGCTCTTGTCCTTTTCCTTCGAAGCTCTGGGTCGCTCATCGGTTGTAGTATCAACGGTTGCTTTGTTTGCCTTCTGAGAAGGACTGGCCACGAAGTTGGTAGTTGGAGTATTCTTGCTCTCTTGTTGACGTTGTTTGATGCTGCTGACAAGTGTTTGAGGGCTTGTATATACTTTCCTCTTTTTTGCTTGTTGTTTGGTACGAGTCATTTTGGTATACTGCTAACGTATAATGATCTGTTGGGTGAGCGCTGTGTACGTCCTGAAATGGTCGCTGGTTATAGTGCTGTCTTGATCGTCCTCCTTATAATGATCTTTTAGTAATTTCCCCGACCGCGCTATTTATAGCCCACTTGACAGAGGTCACGTGGTCAGCTTCCTAATGGGAAAAACATGTGGCGATGTTTACTTTTGATAGGGCTTAATTAATGCTTTTAGGCTACTTTTTTATTATAAATACCGGCTTTAATTTTGCGTAAAGCTAGACCAGAAATGTTAGAGTAAATTTTAGAACAAGAACAAACATTTTATCACAATTAGAACAGAAGATATAATAGTCTGAAATAGTGTAAAATTTACGTTTTTTTATATTTTGTTATGGTTTGTTTATAATGCAATTTTCACTCAATCGGTCACAATCAACATGCATAACAAATTACAGAAATCAAAAGTAGAAAACCTGCAGAAAATGGATATCAAAGATTTGTTTTGGTTTCATGCGTCAAACATTAATTATTGAAAGTTTAAATTGCAAGTCCACATTTATTACCTTAAAATAACACACCCAATTGTCCCCAAAACATGTTTGAATTGCTTTTATGCTACTTTATTATTATAAATACCAGCTTTAATTTTGCGTAAAGCTAGACTAGAAATGTTAGAGTAAATTTTAGAACAAGAACAAACATTTTATCACAATTAGAACAGAAGATATAATAGTCTGAAATAGTGTAAAATTTACGTTTTTTTTTTACATTTTGTTATGGTTTGTTTCTAATTCAATTTACACTAAAACGGTCACAATCAACATGCATAACAAATTACAGAAATCAAAAGTAGAAAACCTGCAGAAAAATGGATATCAAAGTTTTGTTTTGGTTTCATGCGTCAAACATTAATTATTGAAAGTTTAAATTGCATGTCCACATTTATTACCTTAAAATAAACACACCCAATTGTCCCCAGAACATGAGAGCTAACAATTATCTCAATCATACATCATGAGTTCTGATCCAGTCTGCGCAATGTTTTTCTAATATGTGCTGTTTATGAATTGTCTTACTAGGGAATAGCTTTCTGAACAAAGACATATAAGTCTCTATCGATGCTGTTATTGATTCTTTACTAATTGGTTTACTGTGTGATATTTTGTTGTGTACTTTCTCAAATGCTTCTTTCAGTGAGTTGAATTGTTCTTGGGCAATAAAAGCTATGTTAGTTATATCTTGTTTGTCTGTAATTTTCAGTGTTTGTGTAATGATTGCTCTTGTAAGATCTTTATAAACTTTTTGTGTGAGATATCTGTGGCAGTGATTCCCTATAAATGCTCTGCTATTATAAGCCTGTTGTATGATTTTGTGTTTGGCTAGTACCTTGTCCATGTGTGAGCAAACTGGACCAGACCTAGTACACAGATCTTGAAACTGAAGTTTGGCCAGCGCATCTTGTGCATTTTCAAGTCTAACTTTAAAATTATCTGTCTCCTCCTTATCCTCACAAAGTTCAATACCTACCTGAAAAATTCAATTTTAGCTCCTAATTCTTCTGCCTATTTCCAGTTCCTACTAAATCTCTTCAAGTTCTTAAAAGTACTAATGTTTGCATGTATCTCTTGCGAATTCTCAAATATCTTTGCGTCTATTGTATCAGCTACCTGTTCTAGAAGTCTGTGGTGTTTCAAAACAATGCCTAATAAAATATGAAGGTAAGGAGGAGCTACATTTTCAATTTCAATCTCTAACATTGGTTTGTGTAAACAATTATGGTAATGTGCCACTTGCCTTTTATTCCCTTTCCCATATTTCATATATCTATTGTAATCTCTTAACAACATGGCCAAACTTCTTGGTTTGCACGTTGTATGCTCTCTGGATGTCTTTGATGAAAATGTTTGGTTTGTCTGGAGCTCAAGGAATATACCCATGTCTGTGGTGTCTCCAGCAAAACAAGGAAATAATCCCCGAATAAGAAAACAACAACTTGTTTACCATCCCACTCTAAATATTTTAGTGACTCTATCTGAGCTTTCATGCCATTCATAAATATTTCTAAATTATCATATGTATCTCTGACTCTAGCCATTGATAAAAGGATGGTATTAGATTTAGAATTTGGTTTCTCTAAATTTACTACCTGCATTGTAACTTTGAATGAAAGAAGATATACAAACAGTTACTTAGAATTCGCTGGCAGCCGTCGTGTGCACAGGATTGTCTACCAAAGAACACCAATGGAACAGTCCTTATCTCACACACAATTAAAAAAAAAAATTCATATTATAAATAGAAGATTAACAAGACTTGAAAGATAGATCAAATTATGTGGAAGTAATCTATCTATAGCTTTACATGTTTTCTGTTATAAATGAATGAAAATGCAAAAACAGATGGTGCTTTACAAAAAGTTATTTTTTTACTACCTTATTTAAGATTTGTGGGTATCAGGAATGCGTTTAAAGGGATTTAAATGCTATAAAATCTGGTGACAATATGCTTGTTCTTGTAATGCCACACTCACAAAACTGACTACCACACATTCTCAAGATATGAAACCAAAAAAAAAAAGTATGTGGAAATAATCTTTAGCTTCCCTTCGAGAAGTCTTTATAATTATAAACTCAAACGAATGGGCCGATTTTTAGATATTAAATTAATAAAAAGATTACTTATTTTATGAATTTCCTTAAATGATGACGCTGTTTTCAAAAGTCTGTAACTCCGTCAAAACTAATTTCAAACAAATGAAAATGCAATCAAAAATAGAACACAGAACAAAGTTATAGTACACAAAAGAATTTTAGCGCTGTGTTTATCCAGAACGAGTGTGTAATGATTTATATTTTACTGATTTTACTCACACATCAGCTGATTTTCCCCGCCAAAAACTTAAATAGTCTTTTACGGTGCACCTCAAAATTTTATACCCGGTATCAGAATTCCGTTCACCGAAACTAAAAGAGCGCTCTGGTATAGGGCACAAACAGCCGTGTACAGTGCAGTTTTCTAGCGAAGTATTGAGATAGAGATAAAGGATACTTACAAGTTGCAAAAGATCATGACAGAGTCCGTAATAACAATTCAATATGGGGAAAAGATGGAAATAAGCTGGAGAAGCACAACTTTAAAACTTTGATATAAATAGCATATGCAGTAGAATTGTGTTGTATATATTGTATCTTGCACAAAACAAAATTTTCTCCTTCCAGGTAGGGGCTTTCAGTGCCTGCTGCCTAGCCAAGCGTGGATATCAAGTCGACTTGTATGAAATGAGAGAAGGTAACTCTTGCAGGCCGGAATTTTTTCATCAGTTTTGCCAGAATTATTTTTGTACCTTAAAACAGTACCTTTATAAATTCTAAAGTTTCTGAGTTATTACACCACAAAGACACACATATTATACATCACAGTAAAGATAAATGAATGTAGAATTAGAATATGAAGGATTTTTAGTGATATTCTACATATAGTATTCAGTTATGAGTCATAACGAAAATACGGAACAAATTTCACGGAACACAAAAGTGACGTTCCCAACGTCGTTTCGGCTTTTAGGGGTTTTGCGGATGTACGCTACCAGCGTCGTTCCGGCCTTTAAGAGTTTTAAGGATGCTAGAACAGTAACCACTCTTGTTTAGTCATTTGAGCAGCGTTTGTGTCTACTACTTTTGCTCTATAGGATTAGCCTATCAAGTTGTATAACTGTATTAAATCTTGTAAAGATTTACATTGTTTCGACTTATTTAAACTAAGATGTTTCTCTTTAGAACATTAAAACTTCCACCAGAGGGCACCATATGTTGTTGAGGATGCTTGCATATCTACAATTAAACAATCCCCCCCCCCCCCCCCCCAAAAAAAAACAAAAAAAAAAAAAAAAAAAAAACCCCACATTTTGTTCATTGGTGACAGAGAAATGAGAAAACCCCATTATTGTCTGAAATTGACCAAGGATGGGCATCTTCTTCTTCTACAAGTACCATGTCAGGCTGCATAGGCTGCACAACTTGCTGTCCCCACTGCTGAGTATTAGTTCTGTTGTTTTCATGCCATGTAAGCATTGGTGATTCTGTCCACTAAATCTTCTCTCTATCTTTCTCTTTTTCCTTCAATCTTTCCTGTACCATGTAATGCAGCCTTCTTCCTATAACAGAATGTGAATTTCTTCCTTTGTTCACTGGCTTCTTTCATTACATCCTTATTACTATTTTTAGCTGTCCATGATGTTCTTCAAGTTCTGTAAAACCACATCCCTGTGGGCTTTCGAGATTTTCCTGCTTGTTTATTATCTGTATATGGCTCACTTTTGCGTGTCAGGATTGGTTCTATGTATCACATGAGAACTCTCTTACTTTCATTGACAAAGAGTTATTGCATAAAATACTTTTTTCATTTTATAGAATGCTGCTTTAGCCTTGGCTATTTGCTGTTTTACTCTTCACCTCTGAGATCTTCTATCTGATGTTATTAACATGTGTAGATTATTTAAGCCTGTTCACGTCATTCGTTACTTTGATGTGCATGCAGGAGAAAACATTTTCTTCAATTGACTTCTACTTCTGTATTTGAGCTCTTTAGGCTAAGGCTTTTATTTTCACATTCTGTCACCATTGTATCAATCATTTCCTCGAGGCATGTAGTAATAAGAGATCGACATATTGAAGAAGTTGGAAGAAGTACTTGCCATAGTTTCTCTTGAAGATCTCACAGATTGAAGAAGCTGGAAGAAGTACTTGCCGTAGTTTCTGTTGAAGATCTCACAGTTTGAAGAAGTTGGAAGAAGTACTTGCCATTGTTTCTCTTGAAGATCTCACAGATTGAAGAAGTTGGAAGAAGTACTTGCCATAGTTTCTCCTGAAGATCTCACCAAATTTGGACTTGTAATTTAAGTAAAAGACTGACAACAAGGATTCCTTACATGAGAGGTCAAGGAATAGGTAAGATCAAGTTTCATGAGATGTAAATACCACTTATGGAATGTGACGATAAGAGTAATATTACTATTTGTGGTCACACAAACCCAGCAGACGTAAGCCCCCAGTTAGTTCTGAAAGAGACTAGTGTGCACAAGAAGAGTATTGTATGTTGGAAAGAATCAATCCACTTTTTCTGGTGGCATATTATAGTAGAGTTAGAAGATGCTTGACACCAGGCTAAATTGATATAAAACAGGGAAAACAGAAAGAGAAGGGACTGTATCTGGAGACAGGAAGTTGTAGAGAGACGTATTGCTTAAGTCAGCTTGCACAGCTCTTAAACAAGAAGATTACATATAGATATACCTACCAACCTTCTGTATAGTACATCAATTATTGTCTGTCATCACTATAATACATATACTTTCCATGATCCTGCCGATACGTGGTAAAAACCATTCCACGCCATCTAGCAAGATTTCCATCAGAGACTACTGTCTGCCATCATTGTTACACAACACATAACAAAAACCATTGCCCTCCATCTAGCAAGATTTGAGCAAAAGATTTTCAGCAAAAAACCACTGTCTGCCACCATTATTACACAACATACAACAAAAACCATTACCCACCATCTAGCAAGATTTTCAGCAAAAAACCACTGTCTGCCATCTTTGTTACACAACATACAACAAAAACCATTGCCCACTATCTTGCAAGATTTTCAGCAAAAAACCACTGTCTGCCACCATTATTACACAGCATACAACAAAAACCATTGCCCACCATGTAGCAAGATTTCAGCAAAAAACCACTGTCTGCCACCATTATTACACAACATACAACAAAAACCATTGCCCACCATCTTGCAAGATTTTCAGCAAAAAACCACTGTCTGCCACCATTATTACACAACATACAACAAAAACCATTGCCCACCATCTTGCAAGATTTTCAGCAAAAAACCACTGTCTGCCACCATTATTACACAGCATACAACAAAAACCATTGCCCACCATCTTGCAAGAACTGTAGCAGAAACCACTGCCTAAAAATGCAAGAGAATCGCAGGAAAAAGTAGTCCCACCATTAGTATAAAGTGTCTGACTTTAAGTTCACACTTGCAGGATTTTTCAGAAATGCCCTTGTCTGTGAAAGGGTGGAGACTTGTCACTGACCTATGCTACTGGATAGTGGTGGCCATAGAAGGAAAAGTGGGGGGGGGGGGGGGGAAACTGTAGTAAAAGAGCTGTTTGGTGAAGATTCAAATGTTCTACTGAGCTACTGCTGTATGCCCACTTGAGCTGTACACAGTGTGTCCTGGCTAATACTGACTTATGTTTGTACGTTCTTGAAGTCTTTATTGACCTCATGTTAGTGTTGAATTTGACAGAGGATGGTGTGTCCTAGCTAATACTGACTTATGTTTGTATGTTCTTGAAGTCTTTATTGACTTCATGTTAGTGTTGAATTTGACAGAGGACGGTGTGTCCTGGCTAATATACTGACTTATGTTTGTATGTTCTTGAAGTCTTTATTGACTTCATGTTAGTGTTGAATTTGACAAGAGGACGGTGTGTCCTAGCTAATACTGACTTATGTTTGTGTTGAGGATTGCTTCATGTCTGCAGCATGGCGCATTCCTCAAATGATTATATCTCCGCGACTGATGTCGATGATTGTTTCATGCTTACAGGCATTTGGATTTGTGCACGATCCGAATGACTGTATCATGGAACACCTCAAACGAAGAGAGATATATCTCATCGACCGATGTCGATGATTGTTGCATGTGTGCAGGCATTTGAGTTTGGCCGACTCGAATTGCTGCACCATGGAACATCGCAATTGAATATATACTGTTCAAAAAAAGAAACGCAACATTATTGCAGTGGTAATGGACACCAAATTTCCAACGTGTACCAAAATTTTATGTTACGGAATTAATGTTTCAATCTTGGCATGAAGAAACTTTCAGACTTTAACAATGAAATGATGTTCATTAAATTTGGTTTGGACTTTTATTCTTTGCGACTGAGGCCTCCGTTTCAGTAAGGTGTATGGCCTCCTCTGGCCTCTATCAGAGAACGACATCTCCTTGACATGGATCCGATTAGCCGTTGGATCTGTTGTTGTGGGATGGCTGCCCACTCTTCCCGCAGTACAAGAGACAACTGTCGGAGATTGGCTGGAGCCACGTCTCGCTGGCGCAGTCGTATGTCGAGTTCATCCCATAAGTGTTCTATGGGGTTCATGTCTGATGACATGGCTGACCACGGAATGGTCTGGACGTTGTTGTCAGCGAGGAACTGGGTGGTGAGTTGTGCCACATGAGATCGAGTGTTATCCTGCTGAAAAATCGACCCTCGTGCAGCCAGAAGTGGAAGGACGTGAGGACGAAGAATTTCAGCGACGTATCGTTGGGCGTTCAGGCGTCCTTCAATTTGCACCAGGTCACTTCTTCCCATGAAGTTGATCGCCCCCCACATCAGTACACCTCCACCACCATGTGGAGGAGCCTCATCACGCTGTTCTGGGCGTAGCGCTCATGGACTCTGCGGTAAACTCTTCTCCGTCTATCGTGTCGCTGGAGCACAAAAAATGATTCATCACTAAACCAAACCCGTCTCCAGTCATTCCCAACGGTCCATTGACGATGCTGGTTCGCCCACTGCAGTCGGTTCTGGCGATGCCCGTCCGTAAGAACAGGACCTCTGTAGGGTCTTCTAGCCCAAAGACCAGAGTCGTGCAGCCGGTTCCTGACCGTTTGATCTGAAATTCGACGAGCTGCTGACATTGACTGGACTGTGGAGGACGCAGATACAAGTCGATTCCTGAGGTGACGCAGCCGTATGAAGCGGTCTTCGGCAGGAGTTGTGACTCTTGGTCTTCCACTGCGCGGCCGGTCTGCCACTGAGCCAGTTTCTTGAAATCGCCTCCAAAGGCGACTAATGGTGCTTCTAACCACATTAAATTGTCTGGCCACTACACTTTGTGACTGTCCAGTCTGTAAACGTCCAATGATGATAAGTCGTTGTTCTGTAGTGAGATGAGCCATACTTGCGCATTGAATTTTCAACTGAATTTATTCGAGGAGCGTCAATCTTTTATAGGCATTCAATAACGTGGTCAGAGAGTTTTGTGTTCAGTAAGTTTCACGGGATTCTCATGAACCTGTCACGAGTTATTGTCAAAAATGTTGTTTTGACCTTGGCCTCTTTCATGACCTCACGAATCATGAGGTGAGTACAATTCATGTAACCACAAGAAGTCAATGACCAGGTGGACACAGTCCTTAGGTTGACTGATGTCCAATCAGCGAATATCTTTTTAAAAAAGTAATACCAAAAATGTTGCGTTTCTTTTTTTGAACAGTATAGTAACGACAAGTATGCATATCACTATGCATGACGCGTATGTCTTTATAACGTGATTCGACTTGTGGGTTTTGACCCGAACGGCAGTGTGTTTCAGAAGTGTGGCCATTGCCACTGATATTGTGTGGTACAACCACTTTTTAATTGTGTGGCTGGGAAGCCATTTGAGCAGTGTATTCCTTGAACCAAACGTAAGTCGTCGTATGAATAACGCAGTTTGCATAATTATGGCAGATTAGCCCGGCGTGGTATGCCAAAGGAACATTATGTTACTAGCAATAGTGTAAGACTAGTATAGATGGATATTGTACAGCTAGCGGCAAGCGTAAGCCTAGTGTAACGGATATTAAACGACTAGCAGTAGACGTAAGCCTAGCATAATAAGTGTATTGCAAAACTAGCAGGATAGTTAAGTCTAGTGCAACAGGCTATTGTATAAACTAGCGACGGGAGTAAGTCTAGTTAGCCTCTGAATTTATGCCAAAGGACATTGGCCGTTAAAAGGAACTGACCTCTAACCAGAACTCTAGATAGAGATTGTGAACATGTGCTTATGAAATAATGAGAACTCTTACAGATCGTATATGAATGTGATGTGACTTTTGTTCCCATGTAGTTGGTGTCTGCTCATGGTATGAAATTACTAATTAAATATTTTGAGTCGTCAAAATCACAGTCTTATCAACTATCGTATTCGGAGTTGAGTTAAATGCTATTTATCTTCAACTGATCATGACCAGTGATGATTAATGTCTTAACACGCTGCATCTCACACTGCCAATATAATCAATAAGACAAGAGACTAACACAGGTCAGTCAAGGGTCGAATATTTAATATGAAACATATTCAGCACAGAATGTATCACAAGGGTTAAGCAGACATTATCGATACCAACGAACAGTATTACGGAATCCTACAAAAGTGATAAGAACCCGAGGGACTTTGACTCTATAAACTGAATACGCATATAATAACTTGGTCATCCTCAAATACTAGAAGTCATCGAAGCACCCATAACACACGGGGGTCCCGAGAGTCCGCAACAGTTTGTATGTTCTTGAAGTCTTTATTAACTTCATGTTAGTGTTGAATTTGACAGAGGACGATGTGTCCTAGCTAATACTGACTTATGTTTGTATGTTCTTGAAGTCTTTATTGACTTCATGTTAGTGTTGAATTTGACAGAGGACGGTGTGTCCTAGCTAATACTGACTTATGTTTGTATGTTCTTGAAGTCTTTATTGACTTCAAGGCAGTGTTGAATTATGAGTGACTGTGCTGAATGAGAAATACAAGATGAGATAACAGGTTGGTATCATCATCATCATGTGACATATTCTTTCCAGAACGTTGTCTCCATTACAGCTGCTCTGAACGCATCACGATTCTGGGCAAGTCGACCTGCATCAGCCAAAGACAAGTTCAGACTCGCTGTGATGTCCTGGGTCCACCGTCGTCTAGGTCGACCCCTTCCCCTTTTTCCAGGGACCATGCCTTCCATCACTGTTTTTTCCAGACTATTATGTCTTTTTATATGACCGAAAAATTTCAGCTTCCTTATTGCGATGGTATTTAGGAGCCAATGTTCCTGTACGTTTAGTGAGTGCAGTACTTCTCTGTTGGTCTTTTTTTCTGTCCAGGGTATTCTCAACATCCTTCTGTAGCATTTCATTTCGAATGATGTAATCTTTTTTTGCAACTGTTTTATTGAGTGTCCAAGTCTCGCAGCCGTATGTTGCTACTGGGAATATACATGCTCTGATCAGTTGTAACTTTGTTTCTTTGCTTGTGCCTTGCCATAGGTTTTTCATCTGTATTAGCTTATGTGAAGCAATTGCAAGTCTTCTTTTAATTTCTACTGCACAGTCGCCAGAGCTGTTAATGATTGATCCTAAGTATTCGAATTCATTGACACTTTCCAGTTCTTCGTTATCAATTTCAATTTCTTGTTTGGTCTTTACTTTGTCTGTTGTCAATACTTTGGTCTTCTTGGTGTTTAGGTATAGATTCTGGGCCTCGCTGTGTTTTTTGGTGGACAGAAGTAATTGTTCAAGTCCTTTTGGGTTGGTCGATAGGAGGACTGTGTCGTCAGCATATCTGATTTCCGGGATCTGGTACCCGCCGATGTTAAATGAGTCAAACTCTGTGTGTTCTTGGTCATCTCTTACGTTTCTCATGATATTCTCGGCATAAATGTTAAACAGGTAAGGGGAAAGGGTACAGCCTTGTCTTACTCCTTTCTGTACTTCAAACCATTCTGATGTTTCCCCCTCTATTCTTACGGCTGCCTGTTGTTCTTGGTACAGCAGTGCGATGAGTTGTATAAGGTGGTTTGGAAATCCCATATTTTTCATAATAGCCCATAACTGCTGATGTTGTACACAATCGAAAGCTTTGGTGTAATCAATGAAACAAGTATGTAGGTCAACGTTGAATTCTCTACACTTTTCTATGATGATCCTCATGTTGAATATATGATCTCTAGTGCCTCTACCTGGTCGAAAACCCGCCTGTACTTCATTTATTTCTGTTTCTAGCTTTTGTTGCATCCTTTTCATTATGATTTGTAAAAGTATTTTGCTGGCATGGCTTATAAGAGCTATAGTTCTGTAGTTTGTGCACAGTTTCAGGTTGCCCTTTTTTGGCAAGGATATGTAAATTGATCGTTTCCATTCCTTGGGCCAAATTCCGCTTTGCCAGATCTTGCAGCATAATGCATGGTATATACGAGCGCTGCCTTCTCCTCCTGCCTGTATCATTTCAGCTGTTATTTCATCACAACCAGGAGATTTTCCACTTTTTAAGTGTTTGATTGCATTCCGGACTTCCTCTATGGTAGGTTCTGGTTCACGTTCCGCTTCATTCATGACGTTGTTATCTGCCGCTTTGTTTATTTCCGTATACATTTCTTGACAGTACTCCTTCCATCTGTTCAGAATATCTTTACGTTCTGTTAGAGTGTCGCCTTTCTTGTCGTTTATTGCTCGGGGTGATGATTTAAAGTTGCTGTTTTTCAATGTTCTTACTTCAGAAAACATATTCTTACTCAATCCCTGTTCGCGCATTTCCTCTATTTTCCTGCAGGTGTCGTTTATGTATTGTTGTTTGTCTTGTCTGACTCGTTTTTTAATCTGCTTTGTGTATTCCTTGTACAACTCCTGATTTTCTGTATCTTTTTTGGACTTCATTTTTCTTCTCTCTACCACCAACTTCAGTGTTTCGTCTGAGATGTATTCTCGTCTCTTTATACTTCTTTTAGGAATTAACCTCTGTGCATTTGTAATATATATACATCTCTGATGTTATTAGCAAGTTCATCTGGTGTCATTTCCTCCTGTACTGCCATAAGAATGTCAAATTTGTTCTGAATATCGACACTGTACTCTTCTGGTATGGCGCTTGTGTCATAACGTATTACTTTGTCGCTTGTAACGACTTTTTTCAATTTGATCTTGAAGTTTGCAGCAAGAAGTTCATGGTCGGAGTCACAGTCTGCTCCTGGGAACGTCTTGATGGATGAGATACAAGATCGCCACCTTTGTTGTATTAAGATATAATCTATTTGGTTCTTGCTTTTTCCGTCCGGTGACGTCCATGTATATAGTCTTCTAGGGTGTTGCATAAAAAGAGTATTCGTGATGACTAGGTTGTTTTCTAGGCAGAATGTTGTCAAGCGTTCTCCTCTCTCATTTCTCTGGCCCAATCCATAACTTCCTTTCACTCTTTTTTCATGTTCTAATCTTTCGTTTCCAACTTTGGCATTAAAATCTCCCATTATTATCCTAATATCTTGCTTATTTGCTTTCTCTAATGCATTTTGCAGTTCATTGTAAAAATCTTCAATTTCCTGTTCTTCAGCAGCTGCTGTTGGCGCATATGTTTGTATAATTGTGATGTTCTTTCTTTTTCCTTTCAGTCTGATTGTGACAATGCGGTCATTTATGGGATTATATCCTAATAGGGAGGCAGCTGTCCTTTTAGACAGGTAGAAGCCGATGCCGCTCTGACCTCCTCTCTCTTTGCCTGAGTATATGAATGTTCCTCCTGATGGAATCGAAAAGTGTCCCTGGCCCGACCATCTGTGCTCTGAGATGCTCAGGATATCGATGTTTAGCCTTTCCATCTCGTTCTTCACTATGTACTGTTTTCCTTGGTATAAGCTTCTGACGTTCCATGTTCCTATTTTGATTATTTTTCTAAGACCGATGACATGGTTTTCCGTGGTAACACAGTCAGGCTTTTGGCCGTCATCACGATTACCTGTACTGACGCTGCCAACGATCTCTTCCCCAGTTAAATATGATCTGTCTGGCCTGGGGGCCTCACCACCAGATCTTTGTGTAGTATTCAGATTAGCCATTATGGATTTCTTGGCATTGTACATCCAGTAGTTTGCCATTGCTTTCTGGATGGTTCTGGCCGCTTACCATTACAGTCCATGGTGCGCCCTCAGCCCGATACCAGGCCTTTCCAACTCCTGCCCTAGAAGCCGTTGTCAAAATATTATTGATCATCCACCCGTTCGGCCAGCAGTTGTGTGTACTGTTTAAGGGGGACCTCCCTTTTTCAATTTACTCATGTAGTTTGGCCGGCCAGTCAAAGCCGTTGCCCGGGGGGTGGCGCTGCCGTACACAAGCAGACTCGAGGAGCCATACATGAGCTGAACTGGAGTGGGGGAACCAAATAGGATCCAGGCCATCCTCAAAAAGAGGAAGTGACTGCCTCTCACCGTGAGGTACTATCCCTTACACACTCCAGCCCTACCCCCTTCAGTCATAACTGACTACGGAAATGCACCCCTGAGGTGAAAGTCCTCAGCTTCTTTTTTCCTCATGTTCCTTTCGACGTGTTCTTTGCTCTTCTGCTTGTTGTGAGAGCTTTTTTTGCGCAATCTGAGGTGACGCCGTAGGGAGCATCGCACTTTGATGTGATTGGCACCTTCATCTTCCTATATGTCCAGTACTTTACATCTCTCTTGCACACATCGTTAACCTCAGCTGCTGTTGCTTGACTGCTATTTTGGCACCTGCCAGTTGCCCATAGAAAATATCTTGGGGATGTGACCATCTGTTATGGGGGCTTGTGATGTTAAAGGCTGTTCTCCTTGTTGGAGGGTGAAATTGACTTCATATTACTTTTCTGCCTGTATTTTCCTTCTTAATGAAATTGCTCTTCATTGAGCGATCGTGCTAATAGATGTAAGTTGCGGATGCTGGGTAGACTGACCAACTCAACTGTAGTAAGTTGATAACTCCATATGGTTAAGAGTCCACATATATTCATATTTATTTACGCATATAAAAGTCATCAATTTATGGCATTATACATTATACTATATATTCGTGCAGTTTAATATGGTCTCGCAGACTAAATTATAACTGTCGAACAACAATGTGGGCTGTATATATGCAATGCCGACGTGCGGACATTCGATAGTGATACCCACACGGTTGACGAAAGATCAATGTCGATCAATTAAATACTCCCTGATAATTCCGATCCAGGAAAACATATTTGAACAAAGATGCTCTTCCATTGCATCTGATAATAATAAGGCTGACCCTGGCCTTTCTTCAATGAGAATTACTGCACAATTAATAAAAATACTGGGAGCGAAGTATAACACGTCTGACTTGAATGAAGTTCAGACTCTCAAGGGTGAAAATAGAATGTTGTCATGTGGTACCATACCAACATACCACATCATCCTAATCCTAGACAACTATACAGATTCGCGTTCAATAAAATATCGTGAAGCGCGAAACATCTTATACTTATAGCATCCCAATACATTAACGCGTAACTTTAAAGTGCTCGTAATTGTAGCAGCCACTATCATTAAACGTGTTGTAACACCATCCTTCATGCGGCGGACATGGCCAAGCCAGTGTAGTCTGTGCTGTCTAAGCAGTGTATACATGCTTTGAAGGACAGCACGTGACAGCACCTCAACATTTATCACTTCGTCCGTCCATGAAATACCAAGGATGTGGCGTAGATACCGTAGATGGAAGGTATTGAGCCTTCTTTTTTGCTTAGCATAGGTAGTCCATGTCTCGCTGCCATATAGAAGTGTGCTGGTGATGCAGGCATTATATACCGCAGCTTTGGTCTTCATTGTGAGTTTACCAAAACCTGCATTGTGAGGCAGGCAAAGATTGTTGCAGCTGTGCCAATGTGGCAGTCAATTTCTGTATCCAGAGAGAGTTTGTCATTGATGGTAGACCCCAGGTATGTGAAGTGGTGCACCACAGCCAATTCATAGTTATCGACAGTAATAACTGGTGCAACATCCCCATCCTGACCCAGCACATTTCTTTTCTTCAGACTTATTGTGAGGCCAAAGTCCTTGCATACTTGAGAGAAGTGATTCGTCATGTACTGGAGCTCCTGTTGACTTTGAATGATGTTTGCAGCGTTGTCGCCGAACAACAAGTCAGGTCAACACATAACAACAGAAAACAAGTCAAGCAGGGAGTTATGAAGCAACAGGACACAAATTCCTCACAAATTAAAATTAGCTTTCATCAGTTTTATAATCCTTACACATTTAATCTGTAATCATCAATAATTATAATTCTTGATGAATTTCCAGATATTCGAACACTGCATGTTGTTCAAGGGAAAAGTATAAACCTGCACATCTCTTATAGAGGACGGGAGGCCCTGAAAATGATTGGACTAGTAGACCAGATAGAACAAATTGGAGTTCGGATATATGCTCGCTTGATTCATGACCTTAATGGCAGGAAAAGATATATTGCACATGGAACTAAAGATCAGGTAAATCATCATTTCCAGTAACATATTCTGTTGACTCGAGTTGCAAGTGTCGTAGCTGCATTGTTTGACCTATTTTATTCAATGACAGATGTTACACCCATAAACTGCGACTTTCTCTATTATTTGCATTTAAAAAAAAATTAGAACAGTTCATAAAATATATTTATGATGTGCTACAGTTTATCAAGAAGTTGTTTATTCATTTGGTTTTTTTTTTTTCTTTTTTTTTTTAAAGGACCATCTTCGTTGCACACAGACAACTTCATCAGTGCTCTGATCTCCCTTAGATCACACAGACAACTCCATCAGTGCTTCGATCTCCTCCCTTAGATCATTATACTTTAACTACCTGGGGAGCATAGGCTAGACCCTTAGATCATTATACTTTAACTACCTGGGGAGCATAGACTAGACCCTTAGATCATTATACTTTAACTACCTGGGGAGCATAGGCTAGACCCTTAGATCACTATACTTTAACTACCTGGGGAGCATAGACTAGACCCTTAGATCATTATACTTTAACTACCTGGGGAGCATAGACTAGACCCTTAGATCATTATACTTTGCCTGGGGAGCATAGACTAGACCCTTAGATCATTATACTTTAACTGCCTGGGGAGCATAGACTAGACCCTTAGATCATTATACCTTAACTACCTGGGGAGCATAGACTAGACCCTTAGATCATTATACTTTAACTGCTTTGGGAGCATAGACCCTTAGATCATTATGCTTTAACTACCTGGGAAGTATAGACCCTTAGATCATTATACTTTAACAACCTGGGGAGCACAGACCCTTAGATCATTATACTTTAACTGCCTGGGGAGCATAGACCTTAAGATCATTATACTTTAACTACCTGGGAAGCATAGACCCTAAGATCATTATACTTTAACTACCTGGGGAGCATAGACCCTTAGATCATTATACTTTAACTACCTGGGGAGCATAGACCCTTAGATCATTATACTTTAACTACCTGGGGAGCATAGACCCTTAGATCATTATACTTTAACTACCTGGGGAGCATAGACCCTTAGATCATGCTGAGATTTACTGTCCTCATCTGCTCAAGTTCTCTACATGTCTTCTTTATCCTTTTATCATTTATTGACTGTTGTTGTTTTCACGTTTGACAATAAGCACAGTTTATTTGACAGTTGTTGTTTTCACGTTTGACAATAAGCACAGTTTATTTGACAGTTAAAGGAAATGGAAACTGTACCCAGGTACGATCTTATTATAGTAATGGGAGACCTAAATGCGAAAGTTGGAACACACAATAATTATAACGAAAGAGTAATGGGGAAATGTGGCAGTGGAACAGTAAATGAGAATGGGGACAAATTAATAAGCTTCTGCAGTATTAACAACCTGGTCATTGGAGGAACACTTTTTCAACACAAAGAAGTGCACAAGTTAACATGGGAATCACCAAACGGACGAGACAAAAACCAGATAGATCACATAATGATCAATGGCAGATGGAGACATGCACTACAAGACGTGAAAGTAAGAAGAGGCGCAGATGTGGGAAGTGATCATCACCTAGTAGTAGCAAGACTGAAGGTGAAACTCAGAGCTGCTGGACCAGCTGTAGCCAAACAGAAAAGATACAACATCATGAAACTTAAGGACCCCCTCACCAGAAAAGCGTTCGTGGTTGACGTAAAGAGACG
Organism: Oreohelix idahoensis; assembly: GCA_024509875.1. Lineage (NCBI taxonomy): Eukaryota > Metazoa > Mollusca > Gastropoda > Stylommatophora > Oreohelicidae > Oreohelix > Oreohelix idahoensis. The sequence goes on from JAMPIV010007033.1 coordinate 447,654, forward strand.
ATATCTGATTACCAAAAGCCAGGAAAGAACAGAGACCGACGATGTCGACCAGAAATTCAACACCATCTCAACAATATACAAAGAAAGCAGCAAGTCATGCTTGGGATTCCAGGAAAGAAAGAGCTAAGACTGGATAACACCAGAAACACTAAACACCATAGCGAAGAGAAAGGAAATGAAAAGAAAAAAAACAGAAGCTAAGTCTCCCAGGTTAAAGGCAATATATTGTGAACAGTACAGTCAGCTGGACAAGGAAGTAAAACGTCAAACCCGTGCTAACAAAAGGACATTTCTGGATGACCTTGCAAGACAGGCAGAAGAGGCAGCACTGAGAAATGAACAAAGCACAGTCTATAAAATAACTAAAACTATCAGTGGAAAACGAGGTGCAACCAACATAACGTTAGTAAGAGACAAGCAAGGAAATCTCATCACCACAGCACAGGGGCAGGAAACAAGATGGGCAGAGCACTTCAGAGAAACACTGAATAAGGAACCACCAGAGACTCAGCTGAATGTTCCTGAGGCTGAAAGTGACTTAGATGTAAATACAGACATTCCACGAAAAGAAGAAATCATCACAGCCATCAAAGGGCTAAAAAATGGAAAAGCGCCTGGTCAAGACAATCTAAATGCTGAGCTATTCAAGACAGACCCTGAACTAGCAGCAGAACTATTAGAACCACTATTTGCACAAATCTGGGAAACTGAGACAACACCAACAGAGTGGAGTAAAGGAATAATTGTCAAATTGCCCAAGAAGGGCGACCTTGCAGACTGCAACAGCTGGAGAGGAATTACCCTCCTCTCAGTTCCCAGCAAAATACTAGGCAGGATAATCATCCAGAGAATTTCAAAAGCAGTTGACCATAAACTGAGGAAATAACAAGTGGGCTTCAGAAAGAACAGAAGATGTGCAGATCATATATTTAGCCTCAGGAACATTATAGAGCAATGCTCAGAATGGCAGAGACAGCTGTACATTAACTTTGTTGATTTTGAAAAGGCTTTTGACAGCATACACAGGGACAGCCTATGGAAAATTCTGAGAGCTTATGGAATTCCCATCCGCATTGTTTCCATCATAAAAAGCCTCTATTCTAATTTTACGTGCAGTGTTGGATCGAGTAATGTAACTTTCGAAGTGAAAACAGGAGTACGACAGGGATGCCCCTTATCAACAACATTATTTTTGACAGTCATAGATTGGGTGATGTGCCAGACAACAGAGGGCAGTCCAAGAGGAATTAGATGGACAACGTTTTCTGCACTGGAAGACCTGGAATATGCAGATGACATTGCACTACTCACGCATTCACATCAACACATTCAAGACAAAACCGATAGACTGAATAAGTATGGCCAGCAGGTTGGCCTGAACATCAATTTGAAGAAGACAGAGGTCATGACACTAAATGTGGGCAATCCTGAGCCAATAACAGTAAGGAACCAGAAGTTAGAACAGACAGACACATTTACTTACTTAGGATGCATAGTAACACCTGACGGCAGAACAAGCAAGGACATTAACAACAGAATGAATAAAGCGAGAACAGCCTTTGCTGTTCTCAACAACATTTGGAAGTCTTCCCAGTACAGCACAAACACCAAATTAAGACTGTATGAGAGCTGTGTACTTTCTGTGCTTCTCTATGGTGCGGAATGTTGGAGAGTAACAGAGAAGGAAATGTCGAAACTGTCCTCCTTCCACACAATCTGCCTAAGGAAAATTCTCCGAATCTTTTGGCCAAACACCATCAGCAACCAAGAACTACTTATTCGGAGTAACCAGGAGGACATGCACACCATTATAGCTGGCAGACGCCGGAGTTGGGTTGGCCACATCCTCAGAAGGGACCCTGATACCATCACAAGAACAGCTATGCTATGGACGCCCGAGGGAAAGCGAAAGAGAGGCCGACCAAAAACAACTTGGCGGAGAACTGTGGAAGCTGAGATGCAAAGAATGAACCACAGTTGGGGCACTGTACGAAGGATGGCCGCCAACCGAGCAAAGTGGAATCAATTTGTTGCTGCCCTACAAGACGCCACCAGGCGTGATGGCCGCTGACTGCTTTGACGGTTGGTGGTTATGGATCAAAGAAGAAGAAGAAGATTTGACAGTTGTTGTTTTCATGTTTGACAATAAGCACAGTTTATTTGACAGTTGTTGTTTTCAGGTTTGACAATAAGCACAGTTTATTTGACAGTTGTTTTCATGTTTGACAATAAGCACAGTTTATTTGACAGTTGTTGTTTTCATGTTTGACAATAAGAACAGTTTATTTGACAGTTGTTGTTTTCATGTTTGACAATGAGAACAGTTTATTTGACTTGTTGTTTTCATGTTTGACAATAAGAACAGTTTATTTGACTGTTTGTTACAGTTAGCTGTTTAAGATAAGGATTTTGTACTTTTGTATTCTGTGGTCAAAGGGAAACCACTGGTTGTATATTTTTGTTATGGGGTGAGATTTAGTGGTTATTTCCCTTGTCTGGACAATGTCCATTTTTTCGTATTTCCATATTAGGATATGTTAGTCAGTTGGCCATATAGGGAGCGTTCTTGCACTGGTTTTGCGGAACGTTCTGGATTGACTGTGGGTAAGCTCTATTCAGGGGCTTGCGCATGCGCAATGAGTTGAGCGGGTGGAGAAGACTGCTTTTCCTGGGAGTCGACTTGGGGTTTCCGAGCTGAGAAGTTCAGCGTTTGGTCTCTGACTATTATTCGGGGAATGGAGCCTTTTATTAGAGGATATTTAAGTTTTCCCCAGTGATAATTCTGACTTGTGTCTGTAAAGCCATGGATGTGGAAATTGTGTTGGGTCTTATTCCTGGACGGCAGTCAGGTAAAGATATCTTTGAATCTAATCTTGTAGCCCAGAACTTTGTTATTGAGGTGGCTTACTCCGGGTGCGGAGATGTATTAAATATAGGAGACTGTTATTAGACATTTGAAACCCCCGCCATTTAGGAGGCGATTATTTTGTAGCCAAGATCTACATGACCGGTTTGGTCACAAGAAGTCAGAGAACAGTAGTCTTTTGTAGCCCGCCATTCGTGCGGTATATTTAGTAGCCAAGGTCTACATGACCGGTTTGGTCACAAGAAGTCAGAGAACAGTAGTCATTTGAAGCGCGCCATTTGCGCGGCTTGTTTGTAGCCAAGTTCTACATGCAGAGTCTCCGTGGTGTTGAAGACTATGAGTTGATGCTATTTACATGATGTTAAGTGTGCTTATATGACAGTGTAATTGTCTGATGTCAACGTATGTCACTATTGTGCAGTATTAAATTATGTGAAACGTCACCAGTCGTTTCCAATGTTTCATTGACTTCTGAGTGTGGTATGAATGGTGTACTGTGCTACCCAAACGACATTCATCTTGAACTTCACAACCACATATCATCCTGTCTGTAACAACTTTAACACCCTTGACAACTGGTAGCCTGTGTGGCGTTTATAGAAAGCCTTTACCTCTACATTGATGCCAGGCTACACATATAAGAGTTTAACAAAGAGCACTACACAAAAAGAATATTTAACAACTGGTTAAGTACTTTAACAAGCTGAAGTACCTTAACACTGTTGTTGTTTTCATGTTTGACAATAAGAACAGTTTATTTGACAGTTGTTGTTTTCATGTTTGACAATAAGCACAGTTTATTTGACTGTTGTTGTTTTCATGTTTGACAATAAGAACAGTTTATTTGACTGTTGTTGTTTTCATGTTTGACAATAAGAAAAGTTTATTTGACTGTTGTTGTTTTCATGTTTGACAATAAGAACAGTTTATTTGACTGTTGTTGTTTTCATGTTTAACAATTCATTCATTCATAACCCTCCACTCCCAAAGGAGCATAGGCCTTCAACAAACACATGCCAAGTCCTCCTGTCACGTGCCATCATCTTAAGTTCTTTCCATGTTCTTCTCATCATTTTCACCTCTGTTTCCAGCTCTCTTCTCCATGTGCTTCTTGGTCTACCTCTGCCTCTCTTGCCCTGGGGGTTCCAGAACAAGGACTGCCTTGTAATGCTATCAACAGGTTTCCTCAGTGTGTGTCCTATCCATCACCATCGTCTTCTTCTCATCTCTTGTTCCACTGGCTCTTGTCTAGTTCTTGTCATCAGTTCCATGTTGGTAACCGTGTCATACCATGTTAATCCCTCTATTCTACGCAAGCACCCATTTATGAACGTCTGTAGCTTTTTGGTTGATGTCTATGTTGTTCTCCATGTCTCCGAAGCCATACAATAGGACTGACTTCACATTTGAGTTGAAGATTCTTATTTTTGTGTTGGATTCTATTTCTCTTGTTCTCCGTGTATTTCCCAATGCAATGAAAGCTCCTCTTGCCTTTTGTATTCTTATTTTGATATCGCTGTCTGTCCCTCCAACTTTGTCTATATTACTGCTAAGATATGTGTATGATTCTACATCTTGTATTGGTGTTTCTTCAAGTTCAACCCTGTTATCATTACCTGCATTTATTCTCATTATTTTTGTCTTTTCCCTGTGTATTTTCAGACCCAATTGTTGTGACCTCTCGTTGAGTGTTTTCAATTTGTCCTGCATCTGATTACAGTTATGGGACAGAAGAGCCAAGTCATCAGCTAAATCCAGATCATCCAACTGCTTAGTCAGAGTCCACTGAATTCCATTTCTGTTGTGTGTTGTCGATGATCTCATAACCCAATCTATTGCCAGCAAGAAAAGAAATGGAGACAAGAGGCATCCCTGTCGCACTCCTGTTCTTATCCCAAACGGTTCTGTAAGCTGTCCTTCGTGAAGAACTCTGCATGTCATGTCTTCATATGTTTTCTTTATTAAATTAATGATCTTCTGGGGAACTCCATAATGCCTCATCAATTTCCAAAGTGATTCTCTGTCTACACTGTCAAATGCCTTTTCGTAGTCTACAAATCCGATGTATAGTGGTGAATTCCATTCCAGACTTTGTTCAACTATAATTCTCAATGTGGCTATCTGGTCTGTACAGGATCTATTTTCTCGAAAACCTGCTTATTCATCTCTCAGTTGCTTGTCTATGGACTCTTTTAATAATTTTAATCTTATGTTTGACAATAAGCACAGTTTATTTGTATTTGACAGTACATCTAGGCAGTCAACCGCCAGGTCTTGAATGGCGTTATTTTTACAGGTAAGAGGTTCAGCTTATAGGTAAGAGATTTGGCTTGTTATACCAGAAGTACAATTTGTGAAAAAAATTTAATAAATATAGTTTGGAATATTTTGTATTGCGAGGGTAGTCCTGTAGAAGATACTGGTGGAGGGAGGGAGAGTGAAGTGTTAGAGACTTCACTATGCTAGATCAAGCTTAATTAGGTGGGGTGACCAGTTGCCTTCCTTGTTGCCTTTGCTTCAATGGCAGAGTGAGATTCTTATTTACAGCTGGGTAGACTGCAGTGTCATACCACCAGGTTTCAAACGCAAAGCGCTGTAACTTTGCATTGAGAAGCAAAAGCTGTAACCACTCTGCCGGTCTATAATATGTAGGCTTTGCCTAAGAGCAAATGACCACCTTAGTGGGTGTTAATAGGGGTCTTCAGTAAATATATTTTTGCTACGTTCATTTACTTAAATATTTTTGTTGTTATATTTAAAAATTACTGTGTATGTAAATAGGTTTTTGGTATATAAATGCTTACTTTGAAAAATTATTAGCTGTGCAAGGTAAAGATGGAGGTCGAAAGATGATGATGACAAATATTCTGATCATGTATAGGCAGTTTTCGTTTCTGAAATCTTGAGGAAATAGTTACTGTCATACAACAGCAGCAGATATTGTCATGGAATAGAAAAACGGTAAATGACATGTAAAAACAGAAAATTTTGAAACACATAAGTAAGAGGGAAGAGAAAATAATGTTTACCCAGTTTCTTGAAGTCTAGCCAGATCCTACTGATTGTTTTCCTTACGATAAGTCACACACCAATTTTCTCAACAAAGGTGTGGTTTAACTCTGGCACAGTCTCTATCTTTGTTGCAGTTTGTTTACATTATCCTGCCCCCCATAACTTCAACTTCAGGCCTGTCACTATGACCAGCCCTGTCATAAATCTCAGTGTCAGACTCCTGTTGATAGTCTGAGTCATCTTAATAGTCCTTTGTACAGTCACAATGTCTGGATTAGCTTCTTCATCCAGAATTTCTTCACGTATCTTTTTTTCCTTGTCTCAGCATAACTTACTAGGTCTGCCAGAGTTGATGGCCATTTCAAAGTTTCCAAAGTGTGCATTAAGAACCCACAAATTAACCAGTAAATACGCCTACACATTTGATCACTGATCCGTGTTTAAATAAAAGACAGTGCTGCTTGTCTTAAATGATGTTACAGTCAATCCTCTCTATTCACATGTTCCGGACTTGCTCATTCTCGTGAGATAAAGTGTAACCCATTGTTTGCCATTTGCGGGCACCTCGCAGGTACTTGTGGCCATGTGCATTAGGCAAAAAAAATTTGAGATGCCTACTGCGCAGCAAGGAGAGACTGGCTTCTTGTTCTAGCAGCTTTCATTGTGTTTACATGTGTTTGTCAAGCATCTTTTCATCCATGTTTTTGCAGTTTTGTGCTGTTTCTGTTCATTTTTTAAAATTAATAATGGCTTCCAAGCGCAGTGCAAGTGTGTTCGCGAATGTGCCTAAGTGCAAGAAGGCTGTCATGAGCCTCAGTGATAAAGTACATGTGTTAGATAAACTACTTTCTGGGATGTCTCGATGAAATGTTCTTTATTTTAAATGTTCTGTGTAAATGTTTTCAATTTTTTGTTTTCCAGGGAATTTGTAGTAATGTGCGTGTTTGCGTGTGGATGTGTGAATGACTGAATGAGCAGTGATAGTGTGAGTGAATGGGTGAGTGAGTGAGTATTAGTACATAAAAAGATTGTGCATACTGTGCTATTACAAAGAAAACAATATATAAAATACATTTATAAAATGAACAGTATAGTAAATAAGCTGTTTTTTTACGAAGGGTACACAAAATGATGAGTTTATGGGATCGATAGCAATAGTGTATGGTGAACAGGGTCCCACAGGCCTACATACCCCCCTACACACACACACACACACTTTTCTTATAGGATCAATGGTCCGCATTCACGAGTTTTTCAAGGAACCAAACACCTCGTGAATAGCAAGGATTGACTGGATTTTGTTTGTTAAAACTTCAGAATAAGGATGTAAACAAAACAACACCTAACAGCCGCAGAATTGGAATCTTGAGGTTCCTGGCTAATGACTTTCTCTTATAGGAGGTATGTCCTGGCTACCTGGAGAGAGGTAACCACCAGGTTAGCGTCTGCCCAAGTCACATGACTTGAACACATTCATTTGCACAGAAGCATTCAGTGAAAAGTAATGTCCCAACTGCCACCAAAGTTACGAGAGTAAGGACAGATGGAAGGAAGGACCATACAGCAGTCATTGGAACTTTGTCTTATTGTAACCTCTTTTTAAATACAAGAACTTGCTTTACACACATTTAAAGTCAGTCTGATGTGTTAGGTGATTAAAACTTGCACGAATTTGTATTTTCTTAAATATCACATTTTTCTGTGACACATTTTGACTTTTCAGCGGCAGAGAAATACCACAATGTCCGCATATTTTTCTCACACAAACTCATCACTTGTGATTTTAGCAGTGGTGAAGCTGTCTTTCAAAAGTAAGTTTTTCTATTTATCTACTTTACAGGTTCTTGAAAACTTTGTCTGTCAGAAATGGTAGTGCTTCTTAAAACACAGTTAGTGTGCATGTTGGTTGATTGTTGTGAGTGAGTGTACATGTGTACATCAACAGGTGTATTACTGTGAATGATTGTAGGCCTACATGTGTACATCAGTGGGTTTATTACTGTGAGTGTACGTGTGTACATCAATGGATTTATTACTGTGAGTAAGTGTACATGTGCACATCAACGGGTTTATTACTGTGTATGAAAAAATTACACTTCTTATTTAGGTAAATGTTATCATTATCATGTAGAAAGTCGAGACCAAGAGAAGTGAGGATAGACAAAGAAAGTAATAGTTGGAATGGCTTTTAAAACAGAAAACAAGACCAAACAGCATTAATACAAAAGTTTTCAATATGTCATGGGTATAAAGCAAAGTCATGAGAAAATGATACAACTGAAGTTAGCTATACCTCAGCAAGGAGTGAGAACATATCATGATTAACCAACATTTCAGTCACTTAGATCAGGTGAACAATAAAGACATGATTAACCAATATTTCAGTCACTTGGATCAAGTGAACAATAAAGACATGATTAACCAACATTTCAGTCACTTGGATCAGATGAACAATCAAGTTTTATCAAATACGAACATAATTTGTTTTGAAATACTTGTATTAGACATTACAGTAAGACATAAGCAGACATGCTAGGGTGTGAAAACATTCCTATATTATATACAATATACCTAATTGTGGTCAACATTGAACACACAACTTTCTGTGCTGTAGTGAGAAGGGAGATCATGTCAGGATCAAAGTAGATCTCATCATTGGTGCTGATGGAGCATACTCAAATGTTAGACGACAGATGATGAAGTTCAACAGATTCGACTATCAGCAACAGTACATATCTCATGGGTACATAGAGCTGAAAATTCCACCCACTGATAAGAATGAGGTAAGAATTATGCATTTATCTGAATTATTTTTTACACACGATAACAGTTTTAAGGTGTAAACTGATCAACATTCAGTCAAATAGATTTGTCCTACAGATAATCTGTACAATCTATGTCCAACATTAACTGACATGTACATCTATTCATAGAACTATCAGAGGGAACTACAAAATGTTGTGAATAATGGTAGATAAATCTATACAGAGCATTATAACTGGAGGTAATCTGATCATCAGAAGTTGCCCCCCCACCCCCAGACGAGTGTTTCAGATCTCTCCTCCATACTGTATATGCGGGTTGGGGGGTGCATGTCCACTTGAGTCATGACTTCCAAGTTTTACCCTCCAGTTGGTTCTCTCCCTGCCCCCGCCCTTTTGCCTGCACTGTGAATTGAGGCCACTCCCCTTGGTTGCAATTTTTAACTTGGCTATTTCCACCAGGTGTCGTAGATTTATTTTGAGAGAAAAGAGTCGTAGAAATAGTGGTCCGGTTTAGAGTGGAAAATGATGATGGAAAGCTCAGTGATAGAAAATGTAGAGATTTTAATAGTTACTTCACAGCGTGCTGGAGGAGAGTAAAGACAGACTTATTTACGACAAATCGTGTCTCTCAATCTTCTCTTTCACTCTCCTGGTCAAACAATTATTTGCCAGTTTTCCAGACTCGCATCTGCGCGCTCACCGATTTGGTGTTTTCAAACACACACACGACGTTGATACAAACTATATTAAACGAATAGGGGAAAAGTTGGGCTTTGGGTATATCCAACACACAGAACTAAATGAGTTTAGGTGATTTTATTCACTTTAACATCAATCACTAAAAATATCAGATATTACATAAATTATCATAAGTACACAAATGCAAATAACAAGTTTGGAAGGGGTGAAGAAGATTGGTATCGACTAAGCCCTTCCCGCTTATTAGACAAAGATAAACCCAGTCCAGAGATAGATAATATCAGGAACACGGGTACGTTAACCTAACAGTAAAGTTAATTACTCTGAAAGAGGTGTTACCAAGTTAGGTATAAGTGATAGAAAAAAAAAACTTGTTCTTCCCAGCTGTTCTTCCCTTTACTAAGCAAATGGAAAGGAGGTGGTTTTAAACAGAGTTAACAAATTATCAACTATCCCACTTAAAGGAACAATGTAGGGTATACAGAAAAGATATATGTTACCAGGTAAGCAAGTTAACAAAATGGTCACACAAAAGAATTAATTTCCTGTCATTCATACACGCGCTAGCAAAGGCCTTCACTCATCTTGCTCTCACTTACCGATTGTGAAAAAATCTTGCACTCCATAGAATAACACAACAGCAGTTACACCTCAACTAAATGTATGAGTGTTTGTTCAAGTTCTAGCCCCAGATTATCGGGTAGGCGGTCAGCACATAAAAGGGTCCCGTAATCGCTGGAAAATGAATCTGTAGTTGTGTCTCTTTTCTTAATAACAGTTTCTATGGGAGGGCACGGTCTCTGATACCGGGGTGAGGATGGTGTGGTCTATTTGACTATGCCGCGGATAATAAAATTCTTACGCGTGCTGGTACACTTTATCCGTGAGGTATGGTTTAAGTCCAGTGAGAAAACTAGTCACATCACTGTTCAGGAAATTATGAATTATCTCTCTGTGTCAGTAAACTAACAAAGCTCGGGCCAGTGTTCTTCTTCCCGTTACGACTTAAGTTGTTTGATGGTGCGTTAAATTTGTCTTTGGGTGTGCTTTCTTTGCTATAAGTTAGATAGCGGAATTCCAAACATAGAATCGCCTCAAAGATTAAAAATTTACACAGTCTCAACAAGTTCTGCGTCAGGGGAACTCTACACACTGTTTATGCTTTGCTTTGCTTAGATTGATTTCTTTATTGCTTTCTTAATGCTGGGATCGCACAGGTTACGATCACTCTGTATGAAAGAAAAAAAAAGACATGTAATATACCGAAAACAAATAACCTTCTAAAGCGCGATGAATTTCCCGTTAAGCCTATAATACACTCGAGTATTTAATTATGTATTTAATAAACACTGCGCGAATTCTAGTGGTTAAAAACCCACATCTATAAAACTAGGACTTAACTGAATTTATTAATTATAAATTCCTTCGCGACTTTAAAAGTTAATTTAAGCATCTATTATCTTTTGAAATAATATAATAGATAGATCATTATATTTAAAACTGGAACTCTTGAGATGGTTTAATTAAATAGATTTAAATTAACACAAAATCCCTTTAAATAGAATGACTGAGCTAGACCACTGATCACTTTACACAATATATATTTTACCGCTTTGCACAGAATTAGAAATCACTGCAAATATATATAAAATCCAGGGGAAAATCTATAACAAGATTTCAATAAAGCTAGTGCTTCTGTAAAGGTCTGGCCAGCGAGTGATAACGTGTCTAGTTCTTCATGGTCTATTTAGCTAAAATGGAATGTAAGTTGAGTGGGACATGATAAACTTGACAACTTATTTGATCTCACGAACTTTTGGGGATCTGACCGCCAAATCAAGAGAAAAAGCCGCCCCCTGGTCTTCGTATCCGCTCGCTGCTGCCCGTTTCGCTTTCCCCCGTTCGCTCGGTTCCTCGATTGACACCGAGACGCGAAATTAGCGGCAAGCAACTGCGTCTCGTATCAGGGAAAACTACTGTCTTTGATAGCGCCGATAGTCTCCCCTAAGATCCCTCGGTCTGTCTCTTTGATCTCGTCGCTGTATCCTACATGAGTCCCGGTGGAATGCGTTCTGGCAAACGAAAAGTTACAACAAATGTTCAGGGGTTCTAATGTTATGAAAAGCTAAAGGTCCCTTTAAATCATCCATCATATCAGGGAAAATTCACTAGTCAAACTAGACGTACGTCACAATCGTCCCCACTTTTAGACATGAAACCATTTTTCATGTTTTCATTTTTGACAATGGAGGTGACCTGATTGGTGATTTTAGGATGAGTGGTATCTTCAGTTTGCTCTTCTTCCTCTGTAGACCAGTTTCTACTCAGAAAATCAGCCCCGACATTCTGTCTTCCCGGAATATATTCCACTTTGAAAGAATAGACGCTTAGAAGGAGGGCCCAACGCATGATCCTAGCGTTAAATTCTTTATTGGCACCAAGAAATGCTAACGGAGCGTGGTCTGTTTGCACCGTGAACGATGTACCATAAAGAAACTCATGATGGCGTCTGATACCGTCAATCAGAGCAAGACATTCCCTTTCAACTACGCTGTAGTTCCGTTCCGCTTTATTTAATTTCCGACTGCCATAGGCAACTGGAAATAGCATGTTCAGGTCACTGTCATCGGCTTGAAGCAGTGTTGACCCGATGCCCTGACCTGACGCGTCGACTCTCAGTACAAAAGGTTTCTTGAGGTCAGGCAACCTAAAGATGGGGTATGCAGACAACTGTCCTTTCAAAGTGCTATACGCGTGTTCGCACTTTTGATCCCATATGACCTTATCAGGACAACCTTTCTTTGTGAGGTCAGTCAGAGGTGCCGTCAGTCCGTTGAAGTTCTGGATGTACTTCTGATAGTATGCACATAGCGATATGAAGGAACGTACGTCTTTCTTCGTTCGGGGTCTTTTTGCTGCCACTATTTTCTCCACGTTCTTCTTAATAGGCCAACTGCATCCGTGAGAAATAGTGTGCCCCAGGAAGTCTAACTGTTCAAACCCGATGAGACATTTGCTAGGTCTGGCTGTGAGACCCGTTTCCTGTAGTCTCCTGAGGAGCATAGCAACCGTAGCAATATGTTCTTCATAGGTTTCCGATGCAATTAAGATGTCATCCATGAAATTATGGATATGGGGACTTTGCAAAGGTTCTAGAAGCTTCCTCATCATCCTGGTGAACACTCCTGGTGCATTATGCAAACCGAACGGCATCACGTTAAATGTGTAATGTCCTTCACTAGTGCTGAAAGCTAACAAAGGTTTAATTTCCTCCTTGACTGGTATTTGATAATAACCTTTACTGAGGTCAATCTTGGAGAAGATCTTAGCTTTGCTGAGCTTGGTGAACAACTCAGAAACAGTTTGGAGAGGTTCGGGCTGGAATTCCGTTACAGCGTTTAGCAACCTGTAATCAATGCACAGCCGAACTTCCTTATTGGGCTTCTGCAACAGCACTACGCTCGAGCTGTAAGGAGATGTAGACTCACTGATAATTCCTGCCTGACGCAGCTTGTCTATTTCTCCGCGAAGTGCATCAGCTTTAGCGTACGGGATGGGGTAAACTCTGGTTTGAACAGGGGTCTCGTTTGTTAATTTCATATCAAATTCAATGAGATTTGTTCGACCAGGTACATCCGTTTAAAACTGCACTGTACTGTTTTAGTAGAGCCCTAGTTTCTGTTTGTTGTTCTGGTGAGAGATTGTCGCCGAACTTGACATCTTTAAAGGATTCTGTGGGTTGCAGTGGATACTCCATGCAACCATCATCATCTTCCTCGTCTTCCGTTGCTATGGCGACAGCCAGGAGATGCTCGGAGGATGGCACCGGTCTTTCCAAATATTTCTTTAGCAGATTTATGTGGAAGACCTTCTCCTTTCCTTTGATGGAGATCTTGTAGTTGGTACGTGAGATCTTTTTAAGGACGGTAAACGGTCCTTGCCATCCGATGCGAAGTTTATTGCTTCCGGTTGGAAGTAGCAATAGGACTTTCTCCCCTGGTTGTAGTTCTCTCTCTTTTGCAGCTTTGTTGTATCTTTTAGTAATTTTAGCGCGGGCTTTCTTAAGGTTGGTAGTAGCTAGATCCCATCCTAGCTTTAGCCTTTCCTTAAGCTCAGATACATACTTGCTTGCAGAGACGACTGTCTCGTCAGCCTTCTGGTCTGTCAGGGACCGAAGTAAGGCTTCTAGTGGCCCCTTAATAGGTCTGCCAAATAAAAGTGTAGCTGGCGCAAAACCCGTAGACGCTTGGGGTACCTCTCGGTAGGCGAATAAGGCAGCCGATATATATTGGTCCCAGTCTTCCGGTTTCTCCTGACCCAGCTTACGTAACATCATGGTGAGGGTACCGTTAAAACGTTCCACGAGCCCATTTCCGGCCGGATGGTAGGGACTTGTGTGGATATGTTTGGCCCTCAAGATCTTAAAGATCTCCTCCATTAACAGGCTACGGAATTGGGATCCATTGTCCGTCAAAACTTGTTGAGGGAATCCCAACCGTGTAAAAATTTGCACAAGGGCTTCTGCGACATGCTTGGAATTAGTGCATGGTAGCGGTACGGCTTCGGCCCACATAGTGCAAGTGTCAACTAAGGTCAGGATGAACCTGTTCCTTCTTTTGGTCTTTTCCAGAGGACCAATAATGTCGACAGCAACCCGTTCAAATGGAGTCCCTACTATTGGCATTTGCCCCATAGGTACTGGGGGTGTCAAGTGCTTGGGTGCTACCCGTTGGCACTGGGCGCAGGATTTCACGTACCTGACAATGTCAGAGTTCATTCCTGGCCACCAATAGTGGTTTTTTATTCGCTGAATAGTGGCGTTTTGTCCCATGTGTCCGCTAAAGGGAAGAGAGTGCCCCATTTCTAAGATCTGGTTTCTGTACTGCGTCGGTACTAGGAGCTGGTTATTCCCCGTGTCCGGGTTGCCCGTTCTACGATACAATACACCATCCTTAGAAAAGATGTCTCCGTTGTGTCTGGGGTCCTTAGCCATGGGCAGTTTTTTTTAAAGCAGGGCGCCAGAGTAGGGTCCTTTTGTTGCGCCTCCTTCAGTTCGTTCGGCAACAAGTTTGGCGCAGGCTCCCTCTCCTTCTTGGCTTGCCCTCTTGTGGTTACCGCTGCCACAATCGGCTCCTTAGGTCTCCCAATGAACACATATCTACATCCCAGGATAACTGGGTAGATCGGATCATCCATTATGGCCGCTTTAATAACTCCTCTGACAAAGTCAGAGTGTATTTCTACCAGTGCGATAGGAAGCGTCCTGGGTGCATCACTCCTGAAAACTCCACTAAGTTTGACGGTTTCCTCTGTCTCCTGACCGGGTTTGACTAGGTGCCTAGCGACAATACAATCAAAACTTAATCCAGTGTCAAAAAGACAAGTAGTGGAGGTACCGTTCAAAATTACAGTTCCTCGAGTTGAGGGTCGGTCCCCCTCAGGTTGAGAATCACTGACATTGACTCTACCTTTCGAGGCTGTATGCAAACATCCAATGCGGTTTGCACCGGTTTGTTTGCCCTGATCAGACGTTCCTGGTGTAGGGGTCTTCCCTTTTCCTTGACCTTGGTGGCCGCGCTGCCACGTAGGCTTGTTGGGTTGATCAGAATTGTTGTTGGGGGGGGGGTATCGGGTTTTGTAGAATTTCGATTTTTCCTGGGGAGGTTTCTGGGTATTGTTATCTCGTTGGTTATAATGTTGAGAGGAAGTGGAAGAATAGGATGCCTGTTCTAGATTCTGTTTTCGAGATGGCTCATCGGTGGGTTTTCGTTTAGTGCTGGGAAGTTCGGCCATTGCATTGCTATAGCGTTCGGCTTTATTGAGTATGTCTTCAAGCCTGACTGCCCCCTGTTCAGCCAAAAATCTACGAGTTTCATTCGACAAAGTGGATTTTATCTGCTCCACAAGAACAAGTTCGAGGAGTCCCTAATATGAAAGAGGTAGGTCAGATAATTCAATGCACTTTGTCAGATAACCCGTGAGACGTGAAGAGAACTGGGGAAATGTTTCCGTGCTCTCTTTTCGGCTGTTTCTGAACAACTGCAGAAACTTTCGGGCAGTCATCTCAAACTGCTGTAGTAAGGCCTTTTTCAACATGTCGTAATCATGTTGATTCGGTCCCAGCTTTGTGTACACGTCATAAGCATTGCCTTTCAGTGACGTTGAAAGTTTGAGCGCCCAGCGGGTACTCTCTAACCCATAAAGATTCGCGAGTCTCTCGAATTTTTCTAGGTAGCTGTCAATTTTTTCGTTAGGGCTAGGAAAAGATTCTAAAGAAAACGACATAGCAGTTAATTGGGCAGATTGAGTACTGGAGAGGTCCATTGATTGAGACTGGGGCGAAGACGGCTCTCCGTTAGTCAAAGTAGAGGCGCCCCGACTCTC
Source organism: Oreohelix idahoensis (assembly GCA_024509875.1). NCBI lineage: Eukaryota > Metazoa > Mollusca > Gastropoda > Stylommatophora > Oreohelicidae > Oreohelix > Oreohelix idahoensis. The sequence goes on from JAMPIV010007033.1 coordinate 463,380, forward strand.
TAGAGCCTTAAGCGCCAGTTGATGCTGTCTTTCCTTGTCTCTCTCTCTCTCTGCGAGTTTCCATCTCTGCTTCAATTTTCTTCTGTTCCAAAAGACGTTCTTCCGCTTCTTTCTTATCTGCCCTCTCCTGGGCTTCTCTCCTCTCTGTTCTTTCTTTCTCTTCCTTCCTCTCAGCTTCTGCTCTCTGTTGCTCCGCCTTCCTCTCAGCTTCGGCTCTCTGTTGCTCCGCGTCATATATTTCCAATTCCTGGTTAATAAACGCGTTTGCAGCTTCTGCATCTAATCCTGCCTCTTTCGCTTCCAGCCTCAAGATGGACCTCATCTTTATCCTCTCTGCCATTGTTAAAGAATAAGATGAAGTATGCTTAGAGAACTAGTAAGAAGAAACGCGAAAGGGAGGAACTCTGAACCGCTACGAGAAAAAAACACAAGTACAAATTTACCTGTGTTACCTCCTACTTGTACTGTGCAAACTTATCGCTGCTATTATCTGGCAATTAAGGCTCTAAACGCAAGCGACTATGCCACTAAATGGTAAGTTACACTGGAAAAGAATCTACTTTTACTAACAGTAGAGAAAAATTTAAATTAAAACAATTTAAAAGGAAAAAAAAAATTTTCCCCTAAATTTTAAATCTCTGACAACAAACTCCGTCCCTAAAGTCAATTATTGAGATGAGACGTTGTTAACTTAATTTTTAAAAATCAGAACAATCCGTCTTTAGCTAAGCTCAACTCTTTTTGACTTCAAAAACCTTAGTGACTGTAAAACAATCACGCAATCCCAGCAACTTTTATAAAGAAAGAAATATAATTATCTCCGCCAGAGGATAATTAAAATAGCAAATATATTTGTTTATCTGTACTTTCTACTGCTGTGGAGAGAAAACAACCTGTAAATATGCTGTGTGGACAACCCAAATACTTAAAGAACGTTTGTCTAGGGGTGTAATTATTTATTTATTTCCCTAATTCACAAAGACAAATCATTCACACTCTACCTAGTTAGACCCAAACTAAATCAGACTCAAAATATCTTTAACCCGGCTATGCGATTGCCTCAAATGTAGCTCAAGATCCCAGAACCAGCCCACAAATATGTGTGCATCAAATGTATCTCAAAATTATCCCAGACGAGCCGGCCAAATATTGTCGTAGATTTATTTTGAGAGAAAAGAGTCGTAGAAATAGTGGTCCGGTTTAGAGTGGAAAATGATGATGGAAAGCTCAGTGATAGAAAATGTAGAGATTTTAATAGTTACTTCACAGCGTGCTGGAGGAGAGTAAAGACAGACTTATTTACGACAAATCGTGTCTCTCAATCTTCTCTTTCACTCTCCTGGTCAAACAATTATTTGCCAGTTTTCCAGACTCGCATCTGCGCGCTCACCGATTTGGTGTTTTCAAACACACACACGACGTTGATACAAACTATATTAAACGAATAGGGGAAAAGTTGGGCTTTGGGTATATCCAACACACAGAACTAAATGAGTTTAGGTGATTTTATTCACTTTAAACATCAATCACTAAAAATATCAGATATTACATAAATTATCATAAGTACACAAATGCAAATAACAAGTTTGGAAGGGGTGAAGAAGATTGGTATCGACTAAGCCCTTCCCGCTTATTAGACAAAGATAAACCCAGTCCAGAGATAGATAATATCAGGAACACGGGTACGTTAACCTAACAGTAAAGTTAATTACTCTGAAAGAGGTGTTACCAAGTTAGGTATAAGTAATAGAAAAAAACTTGTTCTTCCCAGCTGTTCTTCCCTTTACTAAGCAAATGGAAAGGAGGTGGTTTTAAACAGAGTTAACAAATTATCAACTATCCCACTTAAAGGAACAATGTAGGGTATACAGAAAAGATATATGTTACCAGGTAAGCAAGTTAACAAAATGGTCACACAAAAGAATTAATTTCCTGTCATTCATACACGCGCTAGCAAAGGCCTTCACTCATCTTGCTCTCACTTACCGATTGTGAAAAAATCTTGCACTCCATAGAATAAAACAACAGCAGTTACACCTCAACTAAATGTATGAGTGTTTGTTCAAGTTCTAGCCCCAGATTATCGGGTAGGCGGTCAGCACATAAAAGGGTCCCGTAATCGCTGGAAAATGAATCTGTAGTTGTGTCTCTTTTCTTAATAACAGTTTCTATGGGAGGGCACGGTCTCTGATACCGGGGTGAGGATGGTGTGGTCTATTTGACTATGCCACGGATAATAAAATTCTTACGCGTGCTGGTACACTTTATCCGTGAGGTATGGTTTAAGTCCAGTGAGAAAACTAGTCACATCACTGTTCAGGAAATTATGAATTATCTCTCTGTGTCAGTAAACTAACAAAGCTCGGGCCAGTGTTCTTCTTCCCGTTACGACTTAAGTTGTTTGATGGTGCGTTAAATTTGTCTTTGGGTGTGCTTTCTTTGCTATAAGTTAGATAGCGGAATTCCAAACATAGAATCGCCTCAAAGATTAAAAATTTACACAGTCTCAACAAGTTCTGCATCAGGGGAACTCTACACACTGTTTATGCTTTGCTTTGCTTAGATTGATTTCTTTATTGCTTTCTTAATGCTGGGATCGCACAGGTTACGATCACTCTGTATGAAAGAAAAAAAAGACATGTAATATACCGAAAACAAATAACCTTCTAAAGCGCGATGAATTTCCCGTTAAGCCTATAATACACTCGAGTATTTAATTATGTATTAAATAAACACTGCGCAAATTCTAGTGGTTAAAAACCCACATCTATAAAACTAGGACTTAACTGAATTTATTAATTATAAATTCCTTCGCGACTTTAAAAGTTAATTTAAGCATCTATTATCTTTTGAAATAATAATCCCTCGGTCTGTCTCTTAGATCTCGTCGCTGTATCCTACATGAGTCCCGGTGGAATGCGCTCTGGTAAACGAAAAGTTACAACAAATGTTCAGGGGTTCTAATGTTATGAAAAGCTAAAGGTCCCTTTAAATCATCCATCATATCAGGGAAAATTCACTAGTCAAACTAGACGTACGTCACACCAGGTTTTATCCATTCTGCTGACATGAAGCATTGGTGAAAGTATAATGTATTGTTCTTAGTTCCACAGGCAGTTGTGGTTGTTCCACACATAGCACAATATCTTTTCTGCATTTGCCATTTCTTTCAGGTGTCCTTGTTCTAGTTGTTCTTTAAGGCCCAGCTGTTTGAGTAGATCATGACATCAGACACTGTGGGTTAACATCATGTAGATCATGACATCTAACACTGTGTGGGTTAACATTGTCTGATGTTAAAACTGGAAATAGCTAGTGAAAACAGCTTCGGATCTGTCAAAAAGAGGTGATAGGATACACCCAGGCTAACAGACAATGATTTGATAGGATACACTCAGACTAAAAGATGATGATTTAATAGGATACACCTAGACTAACACATGATGATTTGATAGGATACACCTAGACTAACAGATGATGATTTGGTAGGATACACCTAGACTAACACATGATGATTTAATACGCTGCAGCTCTAATCTTTGCATGGTGGGAATTGGAGCCAGCTGCCCTTTTCAGGGCAGCTCGGCCACCTTTGGTCCAAACCTGGCATCCAGCTCTCACCTGTGGCTCCTCATAGCTGTTAGCATGCGACAGCGGCCACCCCCCGGGCAACGGCTTTGACAGGCCAGCTAAACTAGGTGAGGGTAGCCGACTGGTTATAAACCTTCGGTGAGTTAGGGTCTGCCTACCCATGCATGCGAAGACTGGATTCGATAGACTGCGTGGAAGAAACCACCTATTGGTTCAACAGGCATGACGGCGATTACCAGAAATGCGCTGTGGAGCGTAAGGAGCACGGCAAGGCACGTAGAAAGCCCTGGTCATCCACTGCACCTGACTTCATCTCCAGTCGTCTTAACTTGTCTTGCCACTGGATTCAGATGGACCCAGGTGAGAGAGTGAGGTCGACGAATTACGCAACTCTTCCTCACTTTAATCCAAATCACTGCGCAAGTCACTCTTTCATCCATTCATCCATCCACTCACAACAAGTCCTGTGGCGATGGGCGAGCGGCGAAGCGGCAGGCGTGGGTACGCTGGCAGTCGTAGTCGCAGACCTACACACAGGTGGCTCAGGCCATATGGTCGTCTTCCACTGATCGGAGCAGCAGTGGGATTCGGCAGCCCCCTGAGTGTCTGAGCTGCCTTCTTTAGGAAAGCACTGCTCACCTCCATGGCATGAGGAAGGGGCTAGAAAAGGTGCCCTAAACATTGCCTGCTCCACCATTACCTAACCAGCTTACCGCGGTTAGTGGGTACCCTACTTCAGTGGGCGACACATAAGAAAAAGAAAGGACAGATTTTTCCCCCTCATTCTAGGTGCATGGAATGTGCGCACTCTCCTTGACAAAGACTTTAACGCAAACAGACCTGAGAGGCGAACTGCCCTGATTGGGAGAGAACTGGCCAGATACAACATTGACATAGCCGCACTGAGTGAAACTCGACTTGCAGGCGAGGGCCAACTTTGCGAAAAGGGTGCAGGTTATACATTCTATTGGAGCGGAAGAAGAACTGAAGAAAGACGAGAAGCAGGGGTTGGATTTGCAATCAAAACAGCAATTGTTGGCAAGTTAGCGGGGCCCCCAAAGGGAATAAATGACCAACTCATGACAGTCAAGATCCCCCTGCTTTATGGAAGAAAACATGCCACCATTATTAGCGCGTATGCACCAACTATGACAAACCAGGATGACGTCAAGGATAAGTTTTATGAAGAACTACATGCAGTCATTGCATCAGTTCCTAAAGCAGATAAGCTCATAATTCTTGGTGACTTTAATGCAAGAGTAGGCTCAGATAACATCTCCTGGAATGGCACTATTGGAAAGTACGGCGTGGGTCGCTGTAACAGCAGTGGACTTCTTCTCCTCCAGACTTGCGCAGAACATGACCTCCTTGTCACCAACACCATTTTTCGACTTCCTACCCGCAACAGGACCTCCTGGATGCACCCTCGCTCAAAGCATTGGCATTTAATTGACTATGTAATTGTTAGGAAGAAGGACAGGCAAGATGTCCGGGGGACCAAGTCTATGTGTGGTGCTGAATGCTGGACTGATCATCACCTCATTGTGTCTAAACTTAAAATTCTTATCCAACCAGCCAGGCGCCCTCAGGGGAAGAAAACTCATAAAAGGCTGGATGTCACCAAACTGAAGAAGACAAAAATCAAACAGTCATTTACTGACACCCTAGAAGACCGTCTCAAATCTATCTCGTTAGATGGCCAAAGTGAGCAGATCTACAACACTGCTACAGAGGTCCTGGGTCCCGCCATCAAGAAACAAAATGACTGGTTTGATGAGAACTCAGATGATATAAAGAAGATGTTGGCTGAGAAACACCATCTCCATAAAGCATATTTAAATGATCCAAAATCTACATCAAAGAAAGACGCTTTCAACAACATGCGTAGAATCGTCCAACATAAACTACGCCAGATGCGGGATTCATGGCTGAGTAATAAAGCAGATGAGCTCCAAGGCTTTGCTGACAGCCATGACTTGAAGAATTTTTACCATGCACTCAAAGCGGTCTATGGTCCAACATCATCAGGATCATTTCCCCTCCTTAATGCAGATGGAAAAACACTAATTACAGACAAGGAAAAAAATTCTCCAACGCTGGGTCGAACACTTTAATAATATTCTGAACCAGCCATCATCTATTAACGACGAAGCCATCATCCGCCTGCCCCAAATTCCTATAAATGAAGCACTAGATAATATACCAACTCTGGAGGAAACTCAAAAAGCGATTCGTCAACTTTCTAGTGGAAAGGCCCCCGGCTCCGATTCAATTCCTGTTGAAGTTTATAAATATGGCGGTACAGTTCTGATAGAGAAACTTTACATGATCTTCCAGCAAATGTGGCAGAGTGAAACCATCCCACACGATCTCAAAGATGCGTCAATTATACATCTATATAAACGTAAAGGTAATCGCCAAGACTGTAACAATCATCGAGGCATCTCTCGTTTATCAATCGCTGGGAAGATATTCGCCAGAATCCTTCTGAATTGTCTTACGGCTCATCTTGACAAAGGTCTTTTACCTGAAAGTCAGTGTGGATTCCGGAAAGAACGTGGAACCACCGATATGGTGTTCGCTGCAAGACAGCTACAAGAAAAATGCCAAGAACAGCACTGTGACCTGTACACAGCTTTCATCGACTTGACAAAGGCGTTTGACACGGTCAGTAGAGAGGGTCTATGGAAGATCATGGCAAAATACGGCTGCCCAAATAAATTTATCTCAGTAGTGCAGCAACTGCATGATGGAATGCAGGCTAGAGTTCAGGAAACGGTGAGCTGTCGGAGCCTTTCCCCGTCTCAAACAGAGTTAAACAAGGGTGTGTACTTGCACCAACTCTGTTCAGTATCATGTTTTCTGCTATGCTGACTGATGCTTTCAGAGACGGGGACACAGGAATCAACATCAGATATCGTATTGATGGAAAATTGTTTAACCTTAGGAGGCTTCAAGCAAAAACCAAGGTCAAATCACACACCACTGCTGTATGCATGCGAAACATGGACTGTATACAGGCGCCATGTAAAGAAGCTAAACCACTTCCATACAGTCTGTCTCAGGAAGATAATGAACATCAAATGGCAAGACAAGATCCCGGATACCGCCATTCTTGACAGAGCTGGTATCCCTAACATCCATACTATACTGATGCAGTCACAGATTCGCTGGGCAGGTCATGTAGTCCGCATGCCAGACCATCGACTGCCAAAGATACTCTTTTATGGTGAGATGCAGAAGGGTAAACGCTCCCATGGTGGCCAAAAGAAGCACTTCAAAGACACGTTAAAGACGTCATTGAAAACCTTTGACATAAACCCAGACATATGGGAAGCTGCTGCGCAAGACCGAACTGCTTGGCGCACATCTCTTCGTAAAGGTGCAGCGGCATGCGAATCATCCAGAAGAGCAGCAGCGGAACAGCAGAGACAAGCTAGAAAAGACCGTGAAATAAAACCTTCACATGTAGCAAACATTCCCAGCCCACACTGTCCGAGATCTTTCAAGTCCCGCATTGGGCTCATCAGTCACCTTCGTACTCATAGAGTAATCTAACATATTCCTAATAATTGGATGAACAGAGTGGTCTTCATCACCCGTGATGGACGAACAACAATCTTGCATACTATATCCTTTCATTCCCACATGATGCTTTAAGCATTAATTTAAAGGCATGCAACCTTATAAAGTTACCATAACAGCATTCATTTACATTATGCAATCATAATAAATAAAAAAGTAGGTTTTTTTTTTTGAAACAAACAAGCTAGTAATTGGGGGAAAAAAGTAATAATAAAACAAAATAAATAAAACAATAAATAAAAATAAATAATTCTGTATACCGACACTCACTCATGCGGTCAATCCGTCTACAATTAATCTGTATTTTTGAATGTGTCATCAATCATCAATACAAAAATTACATAAACACATTCTCGCTTATGTCCATACATTCTTGGTGGAAAATGAAATAATAATAATAATAACGCTTTCTTACACACTTCTGTGGCAGGAAAAGTCTTTGAGCAGTATAAAAAAAAAATTTTTAAAAATTCACATTTCTAAAGTCCAGTGGTATGCGGGTACATTCTCACGACTCACATTTCTAAAGTACAGTATTATGTGGGTACATTCTCACATACATTACATTATATAATATTTTAAAGTGAATATAATAATAATATTACATGGATATAAAACATGATTTGATAGGATACACCTAGACTAACACATGGTGATTTGATAGGTTACACCTAGACTAACAGACAGTGATTTGATAGGATACACCTAGATTAAAAGATGATTTGATAGGATACACCTAGACTAACAGAAGATAATTTGATAGGATACACCTAGACTAACATACAGTGATTTGATAGGATACACCTAGACTAACAGATGATGATTTGATAGGATACACCTAGACTAACACAATATTTTGATAGGATGCACCTAGACTAACATGATGATTTGATAGGATACACCTAGATTAACAGTTGATGATTTGATAGGATACACCTAGACTAACAGATGGTGATTTGATAGGATACACCTAGACTAACAGATGGTGATTTGATAGGATACACCTAGACTAATACATGATGATTTGATAGGATACACCTAGATTAACAGATGATGATTTGATAGGATACACCTAGACTAACATGATGATTTGATAGGATACACTCAGACTAAAAGATGATTTGATAGGATACACCTAGACTAACGATGATTTGATAGGATATACTAGACTAAGAGATGGTGATTTGATAGTATACACCTAGACTAACAGACAGTGATTTGATAGGATACACCTAGACTAATGATGATTTGATAGGATACACCTAGACTAACAGATGGCGTTTTGACCATTGTGACATCTACTGGAACACAGAGATGTGGTATTTCAGGAAATGTGAGAAGTGGAGGATGACTAAACAGGGCCTTTTGAGTCCAGATCAGATGAGCAGCACACTCATGATGATCGGATGGAGTTGAGACATGATGTGTTCACAACAAAAGTCGTAACTGTAGAAGTAGGCAGAAGAGGTCTTGTGATGGCTCCAGTGTATGATCTACTGAAACAACTAGACAGTCAAGAACAAGGGCACACACAAGACTTGGTCAATCTGCAGAAAAAGCACATTGTAGCAGGAACAGCCACAGTGGGCTATGGAATTGAGTTCGCTAGGAGGACAACATTAGACAATGTCTGAAGGACCAAGAACTAGAATGGAGCCAAGGAAGAAGGAAGACAGCTGATGGGATAGTATGGCGTTATTGTTATTGTTGATCAGAGTCGACCTTATTGCACTCTGGGCAAACCCATTGGTGCTCAGTCTCCATCAGCATATGTTGAATTGTATGAATGCTAATTGTTTCTGTTGCATGCTGGTTGTACTCGTATATACGCCAGATGCATCCTCTCAAACGTCCATTATTGCTAGTTTTATGTCAAATTCCAGCAATCTTATCCTTGATGATTCATCGATTGCAGTGTCATTCTCTAAGAGCCGGTCATTAGTTGTCCTTAGTATCTCTCCCTTATTTGTATCCAGTGCGCCCACTACGGGTGCTCTTGAAGCTAGTCTGTCAGATCTTTCATTGCTGTGGACACCTGCATGACAGAACAGTAGATCCAAACAAGTTCCTGAAGATTCGAGGCTTCTATAGAGGTTATCCATTCATGCAGAAGCCATCCATTTTGGACTTTATGAATTATGGGCTGAGAGTCTGACACAATTTTGCCTTTGTAAATGAAGTTTCAGACAGCCATCTTAAGGGTTCTCTCTGGCAAACCTCTACACCCCAGGATAGAAGAGAAATGACTAAGTCAATAATGAAAATACTTGATAGATATTGACAGTGTCTCATCTTTTGGTAATGTTATATTCATATTCCTGTTGGAATTTTTATTGTCATTGATTAGTTTGCTATGGAAACCAACTGCCTTCATGTTTGGTCAAGACATGAGTACATGCTGCTGGCTGAACCAAATGTGGACAGATCATACACAACATTGTTGGTCATGCCATTTGATATGTTTGAGTCTATCACAACTGAAGAGAAGTTACTAGAAATATTCCAGCAAGAAATGCCAGATGCTCTAGCTGTGTTGGGAGAGTGAGTTGTCACATATGTTTGTTTAGTTTCTTGCTTTGTGTTGCCAATATTGCACAGATTTACATTTACAAGTATGCAATATTTATATCTGTTATTCCTCCATTGTGTATGTTTGCCAAATTTACTGCATTTTCTCTGTCTGTTTTTCTCTCTCTGTCTCTCTCTCTGTGTCTCTTTCTGTCTCTCTGTGTCTGTCTCTCTCTGTGTCTGTCTCTCTCTGTCTGTCTCTCTGTCTGTCTCTGGATAGTTTTCAGCAAACAAGGAAAATACTCACACACTCTCTCAAACAGTGGTCACTCTCGCACTCTTACCTAATTGCCTGATATGGTAGGTCTGTAATATCCCTAGGTAATAGAATTAGTCCATGAATATATTATCTATTTCACTTAATATTCTGTCACCCCAGTTGTCGCAGATCCAAATTGGCCTCAGTTCATCCCCAGAACTAACTAGTGAGGTGAACGCCTAATTATGGTGCTTCTCCTGGATATAAGTGTTACTTCAAATAGTGATCTGAGAGTTCTTGAGGTTCACCCTTTCACGGGGGAAATACTTCCAGTATTGGGAAACATCTGGTTGCTAAAAATTTGTTACATGTGATGGTTCTTCTATCGGCCAACTCTGTGTTAGAGCGCCGATTCTGCACAGCGTATGTATCTAGGGAGATACTCCACTGGAATTACGACTGTCAGGAGTCGGGAACAAAAATAATGTTATATGTACACCACTGTTGCTGATAAAAATATAAATCTGGATTTGGTAAGTCCAGTGGTTAAATTTTGTTGTTCTCAAATACCATTTGGCGAGTGAATGTTTCTAAATGAAATTGGTAACGCACACGCCAAGTACAGGAGAAAAGTAACAAACAGAAGAAGACCGCTGGATGCCCTTGTGATCAGGTCTGCGAAGAATACAAGAAAACATTTATTGAAAGAATGCTACTACTATAATGTTACGTGTCGTTTTAGATGGTGAATGTTACTGGTACAATGGATATGTAGTAACAGGATAGTTCCTGTGGCCAAGATCACATCTACGGTAGTAAGCAAGTAGACACCGCAACAAGCCAATATAAATTTGAATTAATTGAGCCACAATGGACGAAATGGATGATATACAATTTATTTAGGACTGCACGCAGCTCCACATACAATACAGTTCATGCCAACATATAATGGCAGATAAGATGCAGTAAATGATATGCCGTAGGCAGTCAGTTCAGGTCAGGAATGCTGTCCTTTAGTTCTCAATATGACTTTTTATATCTTCACACTCGACGCGGAGCAATTATACTTCTTGTCAATACAGATAGCTAGATAACTAGATACATCTCACCGAAGATCTTGATGTATTAGTGATAACAAAACTCCATTATGAACACTTCAACAATAAGGAGCTTAAACACATACGTCCACTCGCCATGACACACAATCGTATATGAATTTTAATCATAACATATATATATATACACACAGATGGGGACAAGACGATTTCTTCTCCACTCCGTCAGCCCTGACTAGGATTAAAAGGCACATAGTGTTTCCTTAGGCCTACACGCTAGCAGACGTCACTGGCGGCTGAGTTCGGTCGGGCTGAGTTATGTTAACTCGCCCGCACCTGCTCGTGCTGGTGGTCAGCGTACAATGTTAATTATTATTTAATTTCTCCATACGCGCTCCCTAAACAATGATTGCCTGTCATTAAATAGCTATTAAATTGTCGGCGTCTGTTAGTTTTGTCATATGATATTACAATAATAGACACTATAATAAATATACAAAATGAAATATAATGTGTATTTCTATACTCCCACTATCAGTCGCTTTAATGTCTATAAGTCTGGTCAGCTAAACCTCGGAGCTATTATTGACCGAAAGGGAGGCATCAAAGAAGAGTTGGCCACTCGAAAAGCAGCAGCTGGGAGACATTTTCAGGCCATAAATCGAGGATTCCTCAGCAAGAGAGAGGTTGGTAAGAAAATGAAGATGGCTGTATACCGCTCCACCTATGTCCAGTCTTGACATATGGATGCGAGTCATGGGCAATGACTACAACCCACAAAAGCCAGATCCAAACTTCAGAAATGAGATATCTGAGGAAGGTGGTTGAAGTAACAAGAAGAGACATGGTCCGCAACCAGACGATATGTCAATGCCTAAAATCCCACCCCCTGCAGACCCAAGTAGAACAGTCCCAAATAAGATGGTTTGGCCATGTCTGCAGAATGGGAGAAGATCGGCTACCACGACAAGCATGGGAAACAAAGAGCCAGGGATCCAGACCCCCAGGACGACCCAGAGTCCGCTGGGAGGACAACATTAGACAATCTTTGAAGGACCGAGGACTAGAATGGAACCAGGCCAGGAGGAAGACAGCCGATAGGATAGTCTGGCGCTCTCTCTTCCAAACCTCTACACCTCACGGTAGAAGGGGAACAACTAAGTAAGTAAGTTTTTGTTGCTCTCCATGTCTCAGAGCCATACAATAGGACTGACTTGGCATTTGAGTTGAAGATTCTTATGTTTGTGTTGGATTTGATTTCTCATGTTCTCCATATGTTTCCCAATGCAATGAAAGTTCCTCTTGCTTTTTGCACTCTCATTTAATGGAGAACACATTTATTGTTCTAACGTAGTAGAAGACATCCTGTATTGTTCTAAGTGGAGGATATCATTTATTGACCTTACTTAGTGGAGGACATCATTGTGTACACTGATGGGTCAGTAGTTCGTGGTGAGAAATCAGGATTGGGCTTCTCTGCGAGAATAAAAGGCAGGGTCATTGCTGAACAGAGTGGAGCCTACATGACAGCAACCTCCAGCATGAGAATGGAGGTAGAGGCAGTTACTGCAGCACTGAGGTGGCTGTCTGAAACTCCATCAACCAGAGCATTTATAGTCAGACTCTCAAGCCATGCTTCGGAAAGTTCAGAATAGATGACTGCGGCAGGAATGGAAAACAACAATAGAATCCTCAAGTCTTAAAGAACTAGTTTAGATCTACTGTCCTGGTCATGCAGAGGTACATGGCAATGAGAGAGCTGACAGACTGGCCTCAAGAGCACCCAATTTGGGGACACTGGACATGGATAAGGGAGAGATCTTAGGGCAATTAATACATTCTCCAGACCTGTCCAACCCATGATGAACCGCGACGTGCGACCTGGCCAAGGGGTGCTGAGCTCCAGCAGAAGCTATGGGGCTGCCGCGCCGACCTGGTAAAGACTGTGGACTTTGTCCTGGCGACAGGCCTGCAGATTTAGCATGACTACAAACTGAACGCAGAAGAAGGGCAATTAATGAGCGCCTGCTGGATAATGACACTACAATGGATGAATCAACAAGGCTGAGGCTCTTGGAGTTTGGCATCAAACGTGGGACTAGCAGAAATGGAAGTGAGAGAAGATGCATTCATCGTATGTACAACCAGCGTGTTACAGGTACAATCAGCATTCATACTCTTCGACATTTGCTGAGGGAGACTGAGCACCTATGGGTTTGCCCGGAGTGCAGTGACATCGATTCTGATTAACAATAACAAATACAATAACAATCATTTATTGTTTGTACTTAGTGGAGGATATCATTTATTGTTTGTACTTAGTGGAGGACATCATTTATTGTTTGTACTTAGTGGAGGATATCATTTATTGTTTGTACTTAGTGGAGGATATCATTTATTGTTCTTACTTAGTGGAGGACATCATTTATTGTTTGTACTTAGTGGAGGATATCATTTATTGTTTGTACTTAGTGGAGATCATTTATTGTTCTTACTTAGTGGAGGACATCATTTATTGTTCTTACTTAGTGGAGGACATCATTTATTGTTTGTACTTAGTGGAGGATATCATTTATTGTTCTTACTTAGTGGAGGACATCATTTATTGTTTGTACTTAGTGGAGGACATCATTTATTGTTCTTACTTAGTGGAGGACATCATTTATTGTTTTAACTTAGTGGAGGACATCATTTATTGTTCTTACTTAGTGGAGGACATTTATTGTTTGTACTTAGTGGAGGACATCATTTATTGTTTGTACTTAGTGGAGGACATCATTTATTGTTTGTACTTAGCGGAGGACATCATTTATTGTTTGTACTTAGTGGAGGACATCATTTATTGTTCTTACTTAGTGGACATCATTTATTGTTTGTACTTACAGGAGGACATCATTCATTGTTTGTACTTAGTGGAGGACATCATTTATTGTTTGTACTTAGTGGAGGACATCATTTATTGTTCTTACTTAGTGGAGGACATCATTTATTGTTTGTACTTAGTGGAGGACATAATTTATTGTTTGTACTTAGTGGAGGACATCATTTATTGTTCTTACTTAGTGGAGGACATCATTTATTGTTTGTACTTAGTGGAGGACATCATTTATTGTTCTTACTTAGTGGAGGACATCATTTATTGTTTGTACTTAGTGGAGGACATTATTTATTATTCTTACTTAGTGGAGGACATCATTTATTGTTCTTACTTAGTGGAGGACATCATTTATTGTTTGTACTTAGTGGAGGACATCATTTATTGTTTGTACTTAGTGGAGGACATCATTTATTGTTCTTACTTAGTGGAGGACATCATTTATTGTTTGTACTTAGTGGAGGACATCATTTATTGTTCTTACTTAGTGGAGGACATCATTTATTGTTTGTACTTAGTAGAGGATATCGTTTACTGTTCTTACTTAGTGGAGGACATCATTTATTGTTTGTACTTAGTGGAGGACATCATTTATTGTTTGTACTTAGTGGAGGACATCATTTATTGTTTGTACTTAGTGGAGGACATCATTTATTGTTCTTCCTTAGTGGATGTCAGACAACTACTTATGCTATGGATTTCAATATCTAAACACCTTCATACTTGGCTCGTACCACTAGAGAACGACCACAGCATACAGTAGCTGACAATAATGGACTATAACACCTTTAACAGGTAAGTTCCCTTTTTAATAACACATTGCACACAATGAAGCCCCGCACGGCTCATAATACATATGAAATACACTGGCCACACATGCCAATACAGCTTGCATTAATAACAACTTAATATATGAGTATCATACCCACTGGTATGGCCATCCTGAATGGACATCACAATGAATTTTGCTCACCGGCGAACTTATGTACTAGGACTAGGCGAAAACTAAATCATAACTGACTCAACATCACCAGTCTACAAAAGTGCCGCTAGAAAAAATACATTAACACTCTAGCATAATGCATTACATCCAAAGATCACATGAAGAAAAAGGCCAGCACCAAATAAGAACGACGATGGCAAACTCACTCCAGCAAAACGCTGACAGGGAACAAAAGAACGACCTCTCCCGGTCGATAACCAGAAAGTCAACTATTTTTTTGTGCCAGAATTTGCATCCACTTCCTTTCCGGTCACCTGACCAAACAGGTTTTTTATTCTATCAATGTTGCCACTCACAGCGTGACCAACCTAAAATTTTGTCGAACATATATACTGTGACATTCACCCCCTTAAGAAAGAAAACGAAGTTTTCTTCCACCGGAGGAGTCATGCCCAACCCCTTTTGGAGTATGGACAAACAAAATGCTGAGACGGCACCTCCTGATCTACCTAGAGAATGCCAAAGTCGTCCAACACCATTGTCGTTCATGCCTTCTCTCTCTAAGTACTAAACACAATATGAGCATGAACTAATCCTCCCCAGGTACTTGGTAGTCGTGAAAAATAACAACGACTGTCCAAACCTGGTCTATCAACACAACATAAGTTACATATTAGTTATTCATATCTAAGCATTAATAATAAGACATAATCGCATAGTATAAACAATCCTTTCTGCACCCTTGAAAATATACCTTAATTATACCATGATTTACCCGTACGTTGAGTATAACTTTATCCATATTGCCTTTATGGCATCATGACACATAAATCACATACCATAATACATTTTCATAAACATCAACTCTAATGATTATAATACATTTCTTCCATAACCCAATGTAAATACTCTTTTAGGGGGCTCCTGTCCCACACCAACCTCATAACCTGGACAGGACATCTGCTACAATGTTATGTACCCCCTGAATTGGTAAAATAGTAAAGTTGAATTGCTGCAGCAATAATGCCCAGCGTGTCAACTTAGCACTGGTGGATTTAGCCGACTGAAAAAATAGCAGGGGTTTGTGATTTTTTTTTGGAGGAAAAAATACGCCCCCAACAGGTATCGTGCCAGCTTAGTCACAATGGCACATAATTATGTACACCACAAAGCATACCATAATACAGCATAAGCATGCATTGCAAAGCATTGCATAGTATTTACAAGTTTACAAAATCCTCATATTGATATCAAACTAGTACTGGGGGCGTGGGTCAGACTCTAAGGTTCTGTTCGCATCAACCGAAACATCTTACTGAACACGAACCCGAAATCTAACCCTAGCTATTGCTGGACTATTAGCAGATGGTTCTGAAGCAAGGACATATGCTTCTGCCTAACTGCATTACGCGCACCCCACCTATTCGCAAAAGTCACCCGTGCCATTTTGGTATTGTCGCGCAATGACAGTACCTCCACAAATCTAACCGGCGTGACCTCATCAAACACTCTTCTGAGTGTGCGCCAACTAGCACTCAGGGGAACGTTACGCACCCAAACTGTGCGATCACTAGCTTTCGGACCCTCGTATAAATCCCTACTGCTCCTAATCATGTCATTTGGTACTTGCTGCTAACCGCGTCTACGATGTACCTTCTGGTCATCCCCCTTGGGAGTTTGGTGATGCTGAGCCTCTGCTCCAGCCGCACCCATGGCCTTGTGCACTCCCTGTACATTGCCGATGATTAAATCGGCAATCGGATCCTCAAGGATGAACGTGTTCACTCTACCCGAGAGGAACGAAGTGTCCACATTAATACTCGCCTGGGGGTAAGACTCCACTTTGCCCCCGAACGTGGTGCACTTTACAGTTTTGCCTGTAAGGCAGGAGTCATCGATACACGACCTCCGCACCCCAATTGTGGTGCATCCAGTGTCCCTCAACACCCGGACTGGTCTATTCTCCACCTTGCCTTCATGGAGAATCACCTTGCCAGTCTCATGGACTGCCAACAGACATGGTGCTGCATTGTAGCACTAACCTCTCGTTCACATGGAACAGAGGGCGACACCCTCCACAGTCCTCACTGTTGATTGTGTCTAACACCACCGCGGAATTCATGTGTTCGATTGGGGAAGTGCATATGTCTGCATAATGACCCCTGCCACCACAATTGGTACACATGCGCTCTTTCTTCTTCTCATCGCTTGTACTTTTGCTGGAGCATTTCAATGACAAAGACCCCGCATCAGAGTCAGAAGATCGACTCTCTGAGGAACCACTCCTCTGCTTCGGATGTTTGGTTTTATACCAAAACCGGTCTTCGTCCTGAGAGTCTTCGAAGCATACCTGCTTTCGCGTTTGGCGCTCCCCTCCATCGCTATAACTATCATATTGTCGGTTCTGCCACCTCGGCCGACCGTTCCGATGGTATCGGAAATTCCCATAGTTTCCTCTACGTGGCTGATAGGAACTGTAGGGCTTCTCACCCTTCTGCTCTTGGCCCCTGACTACATTGCCTGACTGGGCATAGTCGTTTTATTCTTTGCCAGTGTACCCACATTTCTTCCCAATCTGAATGAAAGCCTGTAGGTCCATGGTGTACACTCAGAATACTCACTATTATCTCTTGCTATAGATTTTCTATACCACTATTCAGTTGTATATATTTCACTTATATCACCAGATAACTCTCTGGTTACAAAACACTGATGAAACTTTCTGGTGCTCTGACACCACTATACCAACTTGACAGTAAATCAGCTTTTACTTCAAAGTCTGTTACTGGCACCCACACTGGTGCTATACTCAGATAATACTTCACTTACTACTAATCTTAATAATCTATGTTATGCAAGTGTTTCCTGTGGCAAAATGAGCACTACACAGATGAAAGAAATACACACACCACATTACAAAAACAAAATTCCAGTCACGAGGAACAAGATGATAGATCACGAAGAGAAGAGGTAGATTAATATATACAATGCGTGACTGCGCACGAACGAGAGCAAGGGATACCTGTAAACGCATTTACAAGATAGAAAGATGGAACAAGAGAACACACCATTTAAACACAACAAAAGAATTACTGAATGTACACGACAATGTAAATACAAACTACACGAATACGCCTAACACCAACAGGGCTTGGAATGTTAAGTAGAGCAGTCGCAGGAAAACCATCTGCCTTACTCCACCACTAAACATACACAGCCACACCCTATAAAGAATCGGTCTAATTCAGTCTTTTCCCACAAGTAGGCCAAGAATGAATTAAACTCACCACCCTTCCTCCCTTGAACACACGAATATACTATTACACAAAAGTCTAAACAACAACTACAGTCAACAATGAGGTGCTGAAAGCTATCTCCCTTATTCGGCACTAACGAAACACTCCAGTCAAAATAAACTAAATAACCTGTAAGTAAAATTATTCTATAACATATCAAAATATATAATACAAATACTAACTATCCACATATATACATACAACGTTCTACCCAGAAAGTAGAGAAAAGGAACAGAACACAAAGGAAAGAAAAAACAACAACAAACTAAGAAGCAAGCTTCAAGAAGCAAATAAAGAGACAGAACTATCCTACTCCAAAAGATCAGACTATACGATAAATAGGATCAGATTGAAAGACAGAAAAGAAAATGTATAATTTAGAGGAAAAACAAGAAATAACACTATATGATATCCTACAACAATTACAAACAAAACTTAACTGAAGGTCCAACGGCGCTTGAGCAAGAAGCTTCCACAGCACTGGTGATGAATGATGAAAACAGAACAAACGTCACTCAGACTTGTACATCCAATCCGAAAAAAATGTAAGTCCAGAAAATCAGGCTTCTCTGAAAGTCTATGTGCCAGTTGCTAACAATAGTGTCCCTTGGCACGGTGTAGGTGCGTTATGTTTCGTTTATTCTAATAGTGACTCTTGGTTAGTGGTGGTGATGGGATGGCACTAGAATATTTACGCGAATGTTTAATAAAGTAATCAAAACTCCAACGAGTGGTAGGCAAATTGGCCAACATGACGATTCTCAACTCGTGGTTAGAAAATTAGTTCATACAATTTATTTACGTTGCACAGTAGACGATACGAAACAGTACTTTGATGCATGGACGATCAACAAGAATACATGACGGTGAAATTCTGTCATAATGTTCATAATGGCAATATACATCTTTCCAGTCAGTTCCATTCCCAATATTCTTCCTCACGAAACTAATGTTCCGACAATTAATCTATGTCTGTGATAGTCACTAAGGCATTGGCCGTTGACCTTCTACAAGGACATCGGGCTTATTATACATCTTCATAATACTTGAGAATGCAACCAAAATATACTGTCTTGCTCAGTTGACTTCTTCCATAGACTGCTCAGTCAGTTGATTAAACATAAGATCCACAACATAAGATCCACAACATAAGATCCACACTTTCCTACATCAAGATAAATACAGGTTAGCGACTATCCTTGGCTAACCTCTCCAATCCGTGCCATGACCGAGATGTCGGCACTTCGCAATACAATCTTGCAATACATTTAATAATATTTCCTCTCATAGGATTACCACTACGTTTTACAAGTGAAGCTATCAGCTCATCTGATCCATTCTTGAAATCCTGACATGAGGACTCTAGCTAGATGCCAGTAATGAGTAGAGACATCACTTAAATCATCCATAAGATCATTTATCAATACATGGGTACAAGACTTATGTATACATATTGACATTGGCTTCTGAGAAGAAAATCAGTCATCCACAATAGAAATAATTCCCATTCATAAGGGACACAATACAATACAATACGGACGATCAGTCCGGCTTGACCCTTCAAGATCCTCTGACGTCATCGACTAAAGATCTTTGGTAACCCGTGAGCTAAGAGTCTCATACTCTACATAGTGCACACACGTGCGTGATAAATCATACGCACAAATAATATTCCTATCATAAGAATGGTGCGTAACCTTTTAACACAGGCAGGACCTAAGACTGCCATCTATGTAAAAGTACGCAACAGTTTCCTTATCACTCCCCCTTTAAAAAAAAGTTAATTATATTAATCTTTTTTTTTTCTAAGTAATTAGGAGAGGTGAGTCAAACTACATCGACATTTATTATAATTATTCATAGTTAAAATAGTATACCATGAAAAGAAAATGAATATTAAATGGAAATCAAGACAACTAAACCATAGCATGCATTAAAGCATACATCCACAATCGACCTACTTTGGTACGATGTGGTGAAATACAAAGAAAAAAAATTCAAAGAAAGTTGGAAATCAGAACCAAAAGAATGGTAAAACAACCAACTAAATTCCCCCCCAAAAAAAAAAAATTAACACATGATTTCAAATGAAAAAAGAAAAACAATGATGATATGTAACAAATGACAAGTGAATTATAAACCGAAAAATGAAATTAAAACACGCAAAGTGAATAAACAATGCATAATTCAACACGCTAAGAGAACAACACACTTAATGTTTCTAACATTACTTAGGTGGACTAATCATCTATAAGTATCAAGATCATATACCCTGAGTGGTAGATATAAGTATAAGGAGACACATATAAACTATTAAAGTTAGTGAATGTGACATATACCACTACTTGAGAAACTTTAGTATATCCTGATAGTTATGTCAGTACGAACAATCCTGATCCATACGAAGTCTGTATAGAGTTTAGGCAAATAACACAGTTCAATGATCATCACATTCTACTTGAACGATTTTCTGTAGAGACGTTTCCATTTCTGGAAGTTGTTCTGGTTCGACAGGTTCGCTTGGACAGAGTGACAAACAGTCCGCAAACACATTTTTAACTCCAGGTATTGAACGAATCTCAAAGCTGTATGGCTGTAAGGCTATAGCGTCACTTGTTGACTTTGAAGATTTAACGTCTTTCGTATTAAGAGCTGTGAGAGCCTTTTGGTCACTTTCAACAATAAAATGTGAGCCTAATAGATATCGTTCCAGTTTCGTAATAGACCACACCAAGGCGAGAAGTTCTTTGTCCAGGACTGAATATTTCTGTTCGGTGGTCGTCAATTTTCTCGACACGTACATCACAGGGTGCAAGGTGCCTGAATATTCTTGCATCAAAACACCGGCAATTCCATATGATGACGCATCACTACGAAGAATAAAATTAAGGTTTTTGTTAGGCAACCTTAAAACTGGAGCATGTGAAAAAAATCTTTTAATTGAATCTAACGCGATTTGATGCTCGTTAGACCACTGAATTACGTTAGCTGTCCCTTTTCTCAATAAAGAAGAAAAAGGAGCAGTTATAGTTGACAAATGAGGGATAAACTTAGCATAGAATTGTATTAGTCCTAAAAGAGATCTAACTTGCTTCTTTGTCTTAGGTGCTGTGATGTTAAGAATTTTAGAGACATTACTGTCCTCTGTATACAGCAAGCCATGACCAATACGGTGACCAAGAAAGGAGATGTCGTGAAAACCGACAAATGCCTTCGATGGCTTGGCTGTTAATGTATATTCACGTAAAGTAGACAGTAAAGCCTTTAATCCCTGAATATGCTCATCCATTGAGTCACTAAAAAGATAAATGTCATCTATGTAAGTAGTGACATCGGGACGATGAGAAAGTACGCGACGCATCATGCGTACAAAGGTAGCAGGTGCGTTTACTAATCCAAATGGCATAAAATTCCATTGGAATAGACCACATGGTGTCGAGAAAGCGGTGAGTGGTTTTGCTTTAGGTGTGAGTGGCACTTGCCAGTATCCCTTCTTCTTCTTCTTCCGTCCTTAGCCACCGACCGTCAAAGCAGTCAGTGGCCATTACGCCTAGTGGCGTCTTAGGGCAACAGCAGATAGGTTTTCTTTGCCATTGTTTCCCATCGCGCCTATTGGCGTCTTTAGGGCAACGGCAAATCAATCCATTTGCTGTTGTTTCCGTAATCGAAGTGACTGGCAAACGGGTGATCAGCCCGTTAGTATCCCTTAGAAAGGTCAAATTTAGAGAAGAAAGTAGAATGAGCTAATTTGACCAATAAGTCTTCCAAGAGGGGCAAAGGTTCGGCATCAAATTTTGTCACTTTGTTTAATTTCCTGTAATCTACGCACAGACGAATATTGTTGTCTTTCTTTCTAATAATCACCATAGATGAAGAGTATGGTGATGAAGATGGTTCAATTATATTTAATCTAAGCATCTCATCCAATTCCTTATCAACCTTATCACGAAATGTAAAGGGATAGGGTATGGACGGACTCGAATAGGTGTATCGTCAGTCAAAAGAATATCATGTTGGATAACCGACGTATTACCTGGGATGTCAGTGAGAACATCCTCATACGAGTGCAGAATTGAAGAGACTTGCTGACATTGATCAGCAGAGAGAGTAGAGGAAATAGTGACATCATTCCATTTCTCAGTGGAATGAAGCGGTACAACTGGTATAGGCAATTGTACATCATCAAAAGAAGATTCTTCTTCTTGGATAACCGATAAATTAGAGTAGTGTTGAAAAGGAGGGGTAGGATCATCAGTTGCTTGGAACACTGACTGTAGATAATCAGGACGTGAGTAATACTCCTTCAACATGTTAATGTGGAAGGTTTTATGTTTGCCATTAATATCAACGATGTAGTCAACATCGGATATTCTCGAGATGATCCTAAAAGGACCTCTCCAAGTAATTAGTAGATGATTGTTATGAGAAGGTAGTAGAACAAATGCTTCGTCACCAGGAAGAAGCTGACGAAGACGTCTATACTTGTTTGCAAATAGACGAGCTTTTTCTTTGGCCTGTTCGGATGATGCAGTAGCTAATCTACAAGCATCTATGATTCTCTTTCTCAAAGAGATCACATACTCATAAGAGGATTGAGTTTCCTCTTCCATATTCTCTTCAACTAGTAAGTCGTGAATTAACGACATCGGTCCGCGTGGTTGCATGCCAAAAACAAGCTGGAATGGAGAAAAACCAGTGGCTTGATTTTGTACCTCGCGATACGCAAAGAGAGCAGCTGGTAGGACTCGGTCCCAATCCTGAGGGTGATCTTAGTTATCTTACCCAACAACTGCTTGAGTGTCCTATTCAGACGCTCAATTAACCCATTAGACATCGCATGGTAGATCGAGCTAAGAGATCTATCTATTCCTAACATCTTCATAACCTGAAACATGGATTCGGAAATAAACTGGACACCATGATCCGATAAGATCTTACGCAGAAAACCAATGCGTGAAAAGATCAACATCAACGCCTCTGCTACACTGGCAGATGAAGTGTTCTTCAGAGGTATGGCCTCAGGCCAACGCGTACACATATCAATACAGGTAAGTATGTGCGTATGTCCTCTGGCAGATGGTAGCATCGGACCAATGATATCAATCGCCATTTTATCAAATGGTCTAATAGGGATGTCCGCAGCTTGAATAGGAGCCGCATGAAATGGACCCCGTACTTTAACCTCCTGACATATCAAACATGAACGACAATAGAGAGTGACATCTCTATGGACGCCAGGCCAGTAGAATGCAGATAGCACTCTAGATTTGGTTCGTGAAAAACCCATATGGCCTGCGCATTGCGAGTCGTGTGCATGCCGTAATATCCGAGCTCTCATAGCAAACGGGACTAGAATTTGCGAACGTAAGGATGAATCCTTTTCCCGTATCAACCTAACCAAAATACTATTTTTAAGAGCAAAGTCATGTCTAGATTTTGCATTTCTGGTGTTGGTATTATTTTTGTTCACAAATTGAAAATTTTTTTTAAAGAATCATCATTCTTTTGCAAAGTCGCAAACATCTCCCGTGAAATAGGAGAATCATCATCATAAGTGGCGTTAACTGTAGGTTCAGTAGGTGTATCACGTGACATAACAGTAGCTTGTGCTCTGGTCACTACTGCATTTGCAGCCTGAATATGTCACTCTTCCCATTCAGCAATTTGCTGAGGGGTACACTCTTTTATACCGTGTATTCGACCTAGAATCACATTGCTAATAGGATTCTGAAGCAGGCACGCATGAATTTTCCCTGAAAAGAAAGGTGTATGTAAATTAATAATGGCTGTAGGGAAGGTTTCCACAGTGCCGCCGAAGGTGACACACTTTACAGTATTGCCTGTAGCACAAGATGGGTCGATCAGCGAAGTCCGGACTCCGACTGTGCTACAACCTGAATCAAATAAAATAGAGCATGGAATGGAATTTATATATCCTTTATTAAATTTAAGACAACCCTGTCCCTGGTGTACTGATGCAGAAGTGGCCATGTAGACTGCAGGTAGACTAGGCAAAATATGTCCGCATCGCAGTGTCGTGATCGCCTTGGGCTGGAAAAGAGTCGTACATTCGGAACAAGCTTTCACCTGATTAAAATCAAGAGAACAAGACATGGCATTATGCGTATTAGCATCTTTATCCTGTTCATTGTTAGCCTGCGTATCTCTTAACGCAACATTAGAATGTTGACGTGGATTGCTCGAAGATCTATCTCTTCGTTGCGATCGATTCTGATTATTGGCATTAAAATTGCTATAATTACTATTTCTGCTTGAGTTGAAATCTGGATGAGTACGCCAATTATTGTCCTCACTGTTGTGATTTTGGCCAAATGATCTATTCCAAGAACTTTGTCTATTTTGAGGATACTGTGATTTTGATCACCAATTTTGTTTCTTATTGTTTCCTTGATTATATCTGAAATTATTGTTACCAAAATCTTGCGATCTATGAGATTGGCCCCAAGAAACATTAAATGGAGGAGATTGCTGAAATTGCTTCCCCTTATAAAAATTACCATAGTTGAAATTGTCATTACTTCCCTTATTAAAGGATCTATCGTTACTCATCGAACGATGGCGTGAAAAATTGTTATGTTGCATAGCAAAAGCAACAGATAACTCATTTTTAATCTGGGCATTACTAATATCCATGTTTGGGTGAGCGGTGCAGAAATTTTTACAATTTTCTTCTAAGTCTTTCATTGAAGAAGGCTTACGCTCATGTAAAAATGAAAGAAATGCAGGATTTACTGACGATAACACTTTATCGCGCAGCAATAAATTGAAAAGACCGTCATAAGACTTTTCTACCTTGGACAATTCGATCCATCTTTCCAAGGTTAGCCGTATTTGGGAAAGAAAATCACTAAAGTTCTTTCCTGATTGTGGTAACATAGTTTTAAAACGCAATCTGTATTCATCCTCAGACATCTGATACTTTTTAAGAAGAGCGGCTCTAAGAGCGTCATAATCATTTTTTTCATTAGCACTAGTCGTATGATAGACCGCCATAGCATCCCCTGTAAGTAATCTGGATAAATGTGTACAATATAGTGTTTTATCTAAGTTATAAGACTTACAAGTGGCCTCAAATCTGTCAAGAAAGAATATTATGTCGTCGGATGGTGGATTAAATCTAGGTAATTTTAGGTGAATTTCCCTAAAATTATCATGTCTAGACGAAGTCTAGCTTTCATGAGTTTTTTGTGAATTAACCTCATGAGCTAATCTAAATTGTTCAAATTCCATTTACTTCAACTGTTTTTCACGTTGAAATTTTTTCTCATTTTCCTCAGTCTCGAGCTGAAATTTCCTTGCATTTTCCTGAGCTATAAATTTTCTCTCTTCCATTTCTCTTTGCTTACTTTCCATTTCAATTCTAGTCTTTTCCATTTCAATTTTAAGTTGCCTTTCTTTTTCAGCAGCTTTTCTCTTGTTTTCTGCAACCTCCAATCTTTTCTGTTCTGCCTGAAATTTAATTTTTTTCTCGTTTTCTTCAGCCTCAAATTTCCTCTTCTTCTCATTTTCTTCAGCTTCAAATTTTAAATTGTCTAATCTTAATTTATCTTTGAGCTTCTAACCTCTGAGACTTTTCATATTCTGAAAGCGCGAATGCTTTTACCTCTTCAGGAGTCATCTGAAGGGCTTTAGCTTGTTTAATAAAATAATCAAGCGAATACATTATGATTAATAAGTAGTCACTATACTTTTTCCTTCTTAAATGAAAATTAATTAATGTAGATTAATTTTCCTTATCACTATAATAAGTGATACTCGTTCCTGTCCAAGAACGGTAAGTATTATCAAATAATTATCAATTATATTATTAATCAACAAAAATAACCTATGCGATGAAATGTTATGATAAGACAAAAAGCAATAGACAATTACGACAATAGTGACAAGACAAGATAGTTAATGACAAATGAAAACATTTGCAGAAATAAAAAAAAATTAGAATGAAAAAATAAGAAATAATTTTGCAAAAAGTGCAGTGATAACTGCAATAAACAATTAAACAAGACAATTGACAACACAGTGTATAAACATAGGTTTGTATAAAACTAAACGATAGTAAGGTGAGAATGGACGAATGTTACAAACAAGATACATCATAAAACCAAGGTACGAATAAAAATTTACTAACAAAAACTACAATAAAATTTGACAATACAGCTAAACAGTCAGGTGTCATGGACAACCAGACACAGTGGACCTAGAATCCTTCGACACACAGGTGTCGGAACATTCCACTGCGGGAAGTCTGCAAATAAAACTACAGAACGATTATGAAGGCCCTGAGATGAACCTGGGATGTTCCCTTCATAACTCACCAACTCAACCTCCCACAATAAACATAAAACATAGAACACTCAACATGAATAGCATATAAGTGGACATATATGTGAGGAAAAGATCAGCTCAATGTAAAACAGTGAAAACACCACGTTTTTCTACTTATCTTGACCGAAAAAGAAACTTATTCCTCGCATCCGTGAGTGTACGTATGAGCTTCGTTATCTTAATTGGAGTTCAACAATGTAGGTATTCACTGGTGAAAACTGGAAGTTGAGGTGCACTGTTGACCTTGACATTCCGCTAATCGTCGTGTAAATTCCATGGTCATGTTGAAGATTCTGGTATTTCTGTACAAACGATTATCTTGGATAAATGATGAGAACGGTCCCTTCTTTGAAACATAGAGGTTTCCAAAACACACTGGCGCCACCAGACTGTAGGAGCATTATGTTTCGTTTCTTCTAATAGTGACTCCTGGTTAGTGGTGGTGATGGGATGGCACTAGAATGAGTGGTAGGCAAATTGGCCAACATGATGATTCTCAACTCGTGGTTAGAAAATTAGTTCATACAATTTATTTACGTTGCACAGTAGACGATACGAAACAGTACTTTGATGCATGGACGATCAACAAGAATACATGACGGTGAAATTCTGTCATAATGTTCATAATGGCAATATACATCTTTCCAGTCAGTTCCATTCCCAATATTCTTCCTCACGAAACTAATGTTCAGACAATTAATCTATCTCTGTGATAGTCACTAAGGCATCGGCCGTTGACCTTCTACAAGGACATCGGGCTTATTATACATCTTCATAATACTTGAGAATGCAACCAAAATATACTGTCTTGCTCAATTGACTTCTTCCATAGACTGCTCAGACAGTTGATTAAACATAAGATCCACAACATAAGATCCACACTTTCCTACATCAAGATAAATACAGGTTAGCGACTATCCTTGGCTAACCTCTCCAATCCGTGCCATGATCGAGATGTCGGCACTTCGCAATACAATCTTGCAATACATTTAATAATATTTCCTCTCATAGGATTACCACTACGTTTTAAAAGTGAAGCTATCAGCTCATCTGATCCATTCTTGAAATCCTGACATGAGGACTCCAGCTAGATGCCAGTAATGAGTAGAGACATCACTTAAATCATCCATAAGATCATTTATCAATACATGGGTACAAGACTTACGTATACATATTGACATTGGCTTCTGAGAAGAAAATCAGTCATCCACAATAGAAATAATTCCCATTCATAAGGGACACAATACAATACAATACGGACGATCAGTCCGGCTTGACCCTTCAAGATCCTCTGACGTCATCGACTCAAAATCTTTGGTAACCCATGCGCTAAGAGTCTCATACTCTACATAGTGCACACACGTGCGTGATAAATCATACGCACAAATAATATTCCTATCATAAGAATGGTGCGAAACCTTTTAACACAGGCAGGACCTAAGACTGCTATCTATGTAAAAGTACGCAACACACGGTATAGTACCCTCTATCAAGACGACTACACTGTTCTACACGGTGCTACCACAGCACTGTCCACAATAGAAGCACGACTGTCTATTCACACGAAAGTTCAGGTACACAGCCAGTTTCACAAGTCTATGTGTCGGATAAATACGTGTATGTCCCTTGGCACTATGATGTGTACAGATATATATGTCCAAACACTGATCACTTGACAGTACGACACTTGAGATCTCCAGCCGTCCACAGCACCGAGTCCTCTAGGCCACTCCAAACAGCAGGCTTCTGACTTCAGCACGGTAAATTACCAGGGTCACAATGGAGGTATGGGTAGTCTCTCACAGGTACGGCACATCGGACAGGTATGATGATGACATAACTTTGCAGGAACGCGGGGATATAATGACAAAATCTCCCTCCTGATGACACCACAGTCTATCACTCGGGCCCTAATCACACAAATATTGACAAAATCTCCCTCCTGATGACACCACAGTCTATCACTCTGGCCCAGATCACACAAATATTGACAAAATCTCCCTCCTGATGACACCACAGTCTATCACTCGGGCCAAACTATACCAACGAAAATAGCCAAACTAGTCTCCTCTACATCCTACATGAACCACCTAACGACACCTGTCACTCCGCTGCTCCAACTGGATCACTATCCCTAAGCTACAACACAAACCTGCAATACCTCAAACTGACATGACAGACACACGCTGCAACCTGAATCCACTGCCCTTGCCATACATCCTACTATCAATCGACACTGTAGCACCAGAATTAACTTTTAACACAAAGCCAAACACACTGACCAAACTCTCTGAACTTGAAAATAACACCCGTACACTGTGACCTGCAAACAAAACTATGTTGCGTATCGCGATGCATCACGCTTGACCGCCTACAGGTCACTACTGCTAACTGGCAAACACACAAACAACCAAAAGTAACTCACTACCGTGACTTAATAATACTGTGAAGGCGCCAACACGGCTACAACCTTCTACCACTGTGTGTGCAAAATTCTTTCTGGCCTGTATATAGAAAACATAGGCACTACGGCCTTGCTGCCAAATATCATATACTACTGTGAAATACTGGCCCCACGGCCTATAGGTTCACGAGAAAAGAAATCGGACGAGTCCTCCAGATGTCAGACAACTACTTATGCTATGGATTTCAATATCTAAACACCTTCATACTTGGCTCGTACCACTAGGGGACCACCACAACGTACAGTAGCTGACAATAATTGACTATAACACCTTTAACAGGTAAGTTCCCTTTTTAATAACACATTGCACACAATGAAGCCCCACACGGCTCATAATACATATGAAATACACTGGCCACATATGCCAATACAGCTTGCATTAATAACAACTTAATATATGAGTATCATACCCACTGGTAAGGCCATCCTGAATGGACATCACAATGACTTTCGCTCACCGGCGAACTTATGTACTAGGACTAGGCAAAAACTAAATCATAACTGACTCAACATCACCGGTCTACAAAAGTGCCGCTAGAAAAAATACATTAACACTCTAGCATAATGCATTACATTCAAAGATCACATGAAGAAAAAGACCAGCACCAAATCAGAACGACGATGGTAAACTCACTCCAGCAAAACGCTGACAGGGAACAAAAGAACGACCTCTCCCGGTCGATAGCCAGAAAGTCAACTAACTTTTTGCATCAGAATTTGCGTCCACTTCCTTTCCGGTCACCTGAACAAACGGGTTGTTTATTCTATTATGTTGCCACTCACAGCGGGACCAACCTAAAATTTTTTCGAACATATATACTGTGACAGTGGAGGATATCATTTATTGTTTGTACTTAGTGGAGGACATAATTTATTGTTTGTACTTAGTGGAGGATATCATTTATTGTTCTTCCATAGCGGAGGACATCATTTATTGTTTGTACTTAGTGGAGGACATCATTTATTGTTTGTACTTAGTGGAGGATATCATTTATTGTTCTTCCATAGTGGAGGACATCATTTATTGTTTGTACTTAGTGTACTTAGTGGAGGACATCATTTATTGTTCTTACTTAGTGGAGGACATCATTTATTGTTCTTACTTAGTGGAGGACATCATTTATTGTTTGTACTTAGTGGAGGACATCATTTATTGTTTGTACTTAGTGGAGGACATCATTTATTGTTTGTACTTAGTGGAGGACATCATTTATTGTTCTTACTTAGTGGAGGACATCATTTATTGTTTTAACTTAGTGGAGGACATCATTTATTGTTCTTACTTAGTGGAGGACATCATTTATTGTTTGTACTTAGTGGAGGACATCATTTATTGTTTGTACTTAGTGGAGGATATAATTTATTAATCTTCCATAGTGTATCATTTATTGTTTGTACTTAGTGGAGGACATCATTTATTGTTCTTACTTAGTGGAGGACATCATTTATTGTTTGTACTTAGTGGAGGATATCATTTATTGTTCTTACTTAGTGGAGGACATCATTTATTGTTTGTACTTAATGGAGGACATCATTTATTGTTCTTACTTAGTGGAGGACATCATTTATTGTTCTTACTTAGTGTAGGACATCATTTATTGTTCTTACTTTGTGGAGGACATCATTTATTCTTCCTTAGTGGAGGATATCATTTATTGTTTGTACTTAGTGGAAGATATCATTTATTGTTTGTACTTAGTGGATGACATCATTTATTGTTCTTACTTAGTGGAGGACATCATTTATTGTTTGTACTTAGTGGAGGACATCATTTATTGTTTTTACTTAGTGGAGGACATCATTTATTGTTTGTACTTAGTGGAGGACATCATTTATTGTTTGTGCTTAGTGGAGGACATCATTTATTGTTTGTCCTTAGTGGAGGATATCATTTATTGTTTGTACTTAGTGGAGGATATCATTTATTGTTTGTACTTAGTGGAGGATATCATTTATTGTTTGTACTTAGTGGAGGATATCATTTATTGTTCTTCCATATTGGAGGACATCATTTATTGTTTGTACTTAGTGGAGGACATCATTTATTGTTCTTATTTAGTGGAGGACATCATTTATTCTTCCTTAGTGGAGGATATCATTTATTGTTCGTACTTAGTGGAGGACATCATTTATTGTTTGTACTTAGTTGAGGACATCATTTATTGTTTGTACTTAGTGGAGGATATCATTTATTGTTCTTTCATAGCGGAGGACATCATTTATTGTTTGTACTTAGTGGAGGACATCATTTATTGTTTGTACTTAGTGGAGGATATCATTTATTGTTCTTCCATAGTGGAGGACATCATTTATTGTTTGTACTTAGTGGAGGACATCATTTATTGTTTGTACTTAGTGGAGGATATCATTTATTGTTTGTACTTAGTGGAGGACATCATTTATTGTTTGTAATTAGTGGAGGACATCATTTATTGTTTGTACTTAGTGGAGGACATCATTTATTGTTTGTACTTAGTGGAGGACGTCATTTATTGTTTGTACTTAGTGGAGGATATCATTTATTGTTCTTCCATAGCGGAGGACGTCATTTATTGTTTGTACATAGTGGAGGATATCATTTATTGTTTGTACTTAGTGGAGGACATCATTTATTGTTCTTACTTAGTGGAGGACATCATTTATTGTTCTTACTTAGGGGAGGACATCATTTATTGTTTGTACTTAGTGGAGGACATCATTTATTGTTCTTACTTAGTGGAGGACATCATTTATTGTTTGTACTTAGTGGAGGACATCATTTATTGTTCTTACTTAGTGGAGGACATCATTTATTGTTT
Source organism: Oreohelix idahoensis (assembly GCA_024509875.1). Lineage (NCBI taxonomy): Eukaryota > Metazoa > Mollusca > Gastropoda > Stylommatophora > Oreohelicidae > Oreohelix > Oreohelix idahoensis. The sequence goes on from JAMPIV010007033.1 coordinate 495,100, forward strand.
TAACTTAGTGGAGGACATCATTTATTGTTCTTACTTAGTGGAGGACATTTATTGTTTGTACTTAGTGGAGGACATCATTTATTGTTTGTACTTAGTGGAGGACATCATTTATTGTTTGTACTTAGTGGAGGACATCATTTATTGTTTGTACTTAGTGGAGGATATAATTTATTAATCTTCCATAGTGTATCATTTATTGTTTGTACTTAGTGGAGGACATCATTTATTGTTCTTACTTAGTGGAGGACATCATTTATTGTTTGTACTTAGTGGAGGATATCATTTATTGTTCTTACTTAGTGGAGGACATCATTTATTGTTTGTACTTAATGGTGGAGGACATCATTTATTGTTTGTACTTAGTGGAGGACATCATTTATTGTTTGTGCTTAGTGGAGGACATCATTTATTGTTTGTCCTTAGTGGAGGATATCATTTATTGTTTGTACTTAGTGGAGGACATCATTTATTGTTTGTACTTAGTGGAGGATATCATTTATTGTTTGTACTTAGTGGAGGATATCATTTATTGTTCTTCCATATTGGAGGACATCATTTATTGTTTGTACTTAGTGGAGGACATCATTTATTGTTCTTCCATAGTGGAGGACATCATTTATTGTTTGTACTTAGTGGAGGACATCATTTATTGTTCTTATTTAGTGGAGGACATCATTTATTCTTCCTTAGTGGAGGATACCATTTATTGTTTGTACTTAGTGGAGGACATCATTTATTGTTTGTACTTAGTGGAGGACATCATTTATTGTTTGTACTTAGTGGAGGACATCATTTATTGTTTGTACTTAGTGGAGGATATCATTTATTGTTTGTACTTAGTGCAGGATATCATTTATTGTTCTTCCATATTGGAGTACATCATTTATTGTTTGTACTTAGTGGATGACATCATTTATTGTTCTTCCATAGTGGAGGACATCATTTATTGTTTGTACTTAGTGGAGGATATCATTTATTGTTCTTCCATAGTGGAGGACATCATTTATTGTTTGTACTTAGTGGAGGACATCATTTATTGTTTGTACTTAGTGGAGGATATCATTTATTGTTTGTACTTAGTGGAGGACATCATTTATTGTTTGTACTTAGTGGAGGACATCATTTATTGTTTGTACTTAGTGGAGGACATCATTTATTGTTTGTACTTAGTGGAGGACATCATTTATTGTTTGTACTTAGTGGAGGACATCATTTATTGTTTGTACTTAGTGGAGGACATCATTTATTGTTTGTACTTAGTGGAGGACATCATTTATTGTTTGTACTTAGTGGAGGACATCATTTATTGTTTGTACTTAGTGGAGGACATCATTTATTGTTCTTACTTAGTGGAGGACATCATTTATTGTTTGTACTTAGTGGAGGACATCATTTATTGTTTGTACTTAGTGGAGGACATCATTTATTGTTCTTACTTAGTGGAGGACATCATTTATTGTTTGTACTTAGTGGAGGACATCATTTATTGTTCTTACTTAGTGGAGGACATCATTTATTGTTCTTACTTAGTGGAGGACATCATTTATTGTTTGTACTTAGTGGAGGAACTTAGTGGAGGACATCATTTATTGTTTGTACTTAGTGGAGGACATCATTTATTGTTTGTACTTAGTGGAGGACATCATTTATTGTTTGTACTTAGTGGAGGACATCATTTATTGTTCTTACTTAGTGGAGGACATCATTTATTGTTTGTACTTAGTAGTGACATTGTATTCTTCCTTAGTGGAGGATATAATTTATTTATTAATCTTCCATAGTGGAGGACATCATTTATTGTTTGTACTTAGTGGAGGACATCATTTATTGTTCTTACTTAGTGGAGGACATCATTTATTGTTTGTACTTAGTGGAGGACATCATTTATTGTTTGTGCTTAGTGGAGGACATCATTTATTGTTTGTCCTTAGTGGAGGATATCATTTATTAATTGTACTTAGTGGAGAACGTCATTTATTGTTTGTACTTAGTGGAGGATATCATTTATTGTTTGTACTTAGTGGAGGATATCATTTATTGTTCTTCCATATTGGAGGACATCATTTATTGTTTGTACTTAGTGGAGGACATCATTTATTGTTCTTCCATAGTGGAGGACATCATTTATTGTTTGTACTTAGTGGAGGACATCATTTATTGTTCTTATTTAGTGGAGGACATCATTTATTCTTCCTTAGTGGAGGATATCATTTATTGTTTGTACTTAGTGGAGGACATCATTTATTGTTTGTACTTAGTGGAGGACATCATTTATTGTTTGTACTTAGTGGAGGACATCATTTATTGTTTGTACTTAGTGGAGGATATCATTTATTGTTTGTACTTAGTGGAGGATATCATTTATTGTTCTTCCATATTGGAGGACATCATTTATTGTTTGTACTTAGTGGATGACATCATTTATTGTTCTTCCATAGTGGAGGACATCATTTATTGTTTGTACTTAGTGGAGGACATCATTTATTGTTTGTACTTAGTGGAGGACATCATTTATTGTTTGTACTTAGTGGAGGACATGATTTATTGTTCTTCCTTAGTGGAGGATATCATTTATTGTTTGTACTTAGTGGATGACATCATTTATTGTTTGTACTTAGTGGAGGACATCATTTATTGTTCCTCCTTAGTGGAGGACATCATTTATTGTTTGTACTTAGTGGAGGACATCATTTATTGTTTGTACTTAGTGGAGGACATAATTCATTGTTTGTACTTAGTGGAGGATATCATTTATTGTTTGTACTTAGTGGAGGATATCATTTATTGTTCTTCCATAGTGGAGGACATCATTTATTGTTTGTACTTAGTGGAGGACATCATTTATTGTTCTTCCATAGTGGAGGACATACCAACGGGCTGATCACCCGTTTGCCAGTCACTTCGATTACGGAAACAACAGCAGATGGATTGATTTGCCGTTGCCCTAAAGACGCCAATAGGCGTGATGGGAAACAATGGCAAAGAAAACCTATCTGCTGTTGCCCTAAGACGCCACTAGGCGTAATGGCCACTGACTGCTTTGATGGTCGGTGGCTAAGGACGGAAGAAGAAGAAGATAGTGGAGGACATTATTTATTGTTTGTACTTAGTGGATGACATCATTTATTGTTCTTACTTAGTGGAGAACATCATTTATTGTTCTTATTTAGTGGAGGACATCATTTATCCTTCCTTAGTGGAGGATATCATTTATTGTTTGTACTTAGTGGAGGACATCATTTATTGTTTGTACTTAGTGGAGGACATCATTTATTGTTCGTCCTTAGTGAAGTATATCATTTATTGTTTGTACTTAGTGGAGGACATCATTTATTGTTTGTACTTAGTGGAGGATATCATTTATTGTTTGTACTTAGTGGAGGATATCATTTATTGTTTTTCCATAGTGGAGGACATCATTTATTGTTCTTCCATAGTGGAGGACATCATTTATTGTTTGTACTTAGTGGAGGACATCATTTATTGTTTGTACTTAGTGGAGGACATCATTTATTGTTTGTACTTAGTGGAGGACATCATTTATTGTTCTTCCTTAGTGGAGGATATCATTTATTGTTTGTACTTAGTGGAGGACATCATTTATTGTTTGTACTTAGTGGAGGATATCATTTATTGTTTGTACTTAGTGGAGGATATCATTTATTGTTCTTCCATAGTGAAGGACATCATTTATTGTTTGTACTTAGTGGAGGACATCATTTATTGTTCTTCCATAGTGGAGGACATCATTTATTGTTTGTACTTAGTGGAAGACATCATTTATTGTTTGGACTTACTGGAGGACATCATTTATTGTGCTTCCTTAGTAGAGGACATCATTTATTGTTTGTACTTAATGGAGGACATCATTTATTGTTTGTACTTAGTGGAGGACATCATTTATTGTTCTTCCATAGTGGAGGATATCATTTATTGTTTGTACTTAGTAGAGGACATCATTTATTGTTTGTACTTAGTGGAGGATATCATTTATTGTTTGTACTTAGTGGAGGACATCATTTGTTGTTCTTCCTTAGTGGATGATATCATTGATTGTTTGTACTTATTGGAGGACACCATTTATTGTTCTTACTTAGTGGAGATCATCATTTATTGTTCTTACTTAGTGGAGGACATCATTTATTCTTCCTTAGTGGAGGATATCATTTATTGTTTATACTTAGTGGAGGACATCATTTATTGTTTGTACTTAATGGAGGATATCATTGATTGTTTGTACTTATTGGAGGACACCATTTATTGTTCTTACTTAGTGGAGAACATCATTTATTGTTTGTACTTAGTGGAGGACACTATTTATTCTTCCTTAGTGGAGGACATCATTTATTGTTTGTACTTAATGGAGGACATCATTTATTGTTTGTACTTAGTGGAGGACATCATTTATTGTTCTTCTTTTGTGGAGGTTATCATTTATTGTTTGTACTTAGTGGAGGATGTCATTTATTGATTGTACTAAGTGGAGGATATCATTTATAGTTTGTACTTAGTGGAGGATATAATTTATTGTTCTTCCATAGCGGAGGACATAATTTGTTGTTTGTACTTAGTGGAGGACATCATTTATTGTTTGTACTTAGTGGAGGACATCATTTATTGTGCTTCCTTAGTTAAGGATTTAATTTATTGTTTGTACTTAGTGGAGGACATCATTTATTGTTTGTACTTAGTGGAGGATATCATTTATTGTTTTTCCTTAGTGGATGATATCATTTATTGTTTGTACTTAGTGGAGGACATCATTTATTGTTTGTACTTAGTGGAGGATATCATTTATTGTTCTTCCATAGTGGAAGACATCATTTATTGTTTGTACTTAGTGGAGGACATCATTTATTGTTTGTACTTAGTTGAGGATATCATTTATTGTTCTTCCATAGTGGAAGACATTATTTATTGTTTGTACTTAGTCGAGGATATCATTTATTGTTCTTCCATAGTGGAGGACATCATTTATTCTTCCTTAGTGGAGGACATCATTTATTGTTTGTACTTAGTGGAGGACATCATTTATTCTTCTTACTTAGTGGAGGACATCATTTATTGTTTGTACTTAGTGGAGGACATCATTTATGGTTCTTACTTAGTGCAGGACATCATTTATTGTTTGTACTTAGTGGAGGACATCATTTGTTGTTCTTACTTAGTGGAGGACATCATTTATTGTTCTTACCTAGTTGAAGACATCATTTATTGTTCTTACTTAGTGGAGGACATCATTTATTGTTTGTACTTAGTGTATGACATCATTTATTTTTTTGTACTTAGTGGAAGACATCATTTATTGTTTGTACTTAGTGGAGGATATCATTTATTGTTCTTCCATAGTGGAGGACATCATTTATTGTTTGTACTTAGTGGAGGATATCATTTATTGTTCTTCCATAGTGGAGGACATCATTTATTGTTTGTACTTAGTGGAGGACATCATTCATTGTTCTTCCATAGTGGAGGACATCATTTATTGTTTGTACTTAGTGGAGGACATCATTTATTGTTTGTACTTAGTGGAGGACATCATTTATTGTTCTTCCTTAGTGGAGGATATCATTTATTGTTTGTACTTAGTGGTGGACATTATTTATTGTTCGTATTTAGTGGAGGACATCATTTATTGTTTTTACTTATTGGGGGAGACACAATATGTTGTTCTTACTTATTGGAGGAGACAATCTGTTGTTACTTATTGGTGGAGACAATCTGTTGTTACTTATTGGGGAAGACAATATTTCGTGCTTATTGGGGAAGACAATATTTCGTGCTTATTGGGGGAGACAATATTTTGTTCTTACGTATTGGGGGAGACCATATTTTGTTCTTACTGATTGGGGGAGACCATATTTTGTTCTTACTTATTTGGGAGACTATTTTCTTACTGATTGGGGGAGACAATATTTTGTTCTTACTTATTAGGGGAGACAATATTTTGTTCTTACTTATTAGGGGAGACAATGTTTGTTCTTACTTATTAGGGGAGACAATATTTTGTTCTTACTTATTAGGGGAGACAATATTTTGTTCTTACTTATTAGGGGAAACAATATTTTGTTCTTACTTATTAGGGGAGAGATGTGTTCAGTGGCAGACACCATTTATAGATCTTCCTTTTGTTGAGACATTGTTCTTAATGGCAGATCCCAAACTTTGTAGCCATTACCAAAGTTACAGTATTCCATCTAATTTTATATTCATCATAATTTTCCTTTGCGCTCCTAACAAAGCATGGAGTCCCCTTCCAGGAAGCCTTTACCAAAAATTCACAGCCATTAACCAACCACCTTATACACATGCCTGTGTGTGCAGCACTCCAGTTTCTTATGTTACCCCCCCCGGGAACTGGACTGGACAGTTTTACATTAGAATAATTCAATTATTTTTCTCCACAGGAAAAGATTTGTCACAACATTTTTCTCCCTCAGACCACGACCATTAATTGCAACAAAGGTGAGCTGTAACATCTAGATCGTGGCCAGTTTATAGCTGTATTTAATCCAGCAGTTTAATGATAGCAAAATAAAGCACATATTTATAACACTTGCTGAATATAATACATTATATTGTTGTTGTTGAGCTAGACCTACTAAGCTCCTTCACTCGTGTGCAGTCAGTATCAAGTTGATTTCCTTGGTATTATCTAAAGTGTAGATCTACAGTTTTTGTGTGGCTTCTCTGACATTCCATGATTTGCTGAGTTGAGAGTCATGACTTCCAGTTTCTGTCATTCTGTGACTTCATTCATTCATAACCCTCCACTCCCAAAGGAGCATAGGCCTTCAACAAACACATGCCAAGTCCTCCTGTCACGTGCCATCATCTCAAGTTCTTTCCACGTTCTCCTTATCATTTTCACCTCTGTTTCCAGCTCTCTTCTCCATGTGCTTCTTGGTCTACCTCTGCTTCTCTTGCCCTGGGGGTTCCAGAACAAGGACTGCCTTGTAATGCTATCAACAGGTTTCCTCAGTGTGTGTCCTATCCATCGCCATCATCTTCTCATCTCTTGTTCCACTGGCACTTGTCTACTTCTTGTCCTCAGTTCCACGTCGGTAACCTTTTCATACCATTTTAATCCCTCTATTCTACGCAAGCACCCATTTATGAAAGTCTGTAGCTTTTTGGTAGTTGTCTTTGTTGTTCTCCATGTTTCAGAGCCATACTGGTCTATTGAGAAGGTCCTCAAAATATTCTGTCCACCTCTTCATTTGCTCTTGTATATTGCTGAGCAGTTTTCCATTCTTGTCTTTTATGAAGCAACTTGTTTGCTTGTATTTCCCTGTTAGCTTCTTTGTGCTGTTAGACAGTTCTCTCATATTCCCTTTGGCTGCAGCATCTTTTGCCTCTCTTGCCAACTCCTCAATATACTTCCTCTTGTCTCTTTTGATACTTCTTTTTACTTCTTTGTTTGCTTCTGTGTACACTTCTTGAGCCTTGGCTTTGGAACTTCTGGTTTTGCTTGTGTTTAAATCTGCTTTCTTGTTTTTCCTGTCTTTTGTCTTATTGATGGTTTCTGTTGTTATCCATGCTTTTTGTTGTCGTTCCCTTTTCCCCAGTATTTCTTCACATGTCTCATTCCATACCGTTTTGATTTGCTGCCAATAGTCTTCTGTATTCTCTACATCTTCCAGCTGTTGGAGCACTTGGAATTTGTTGGATATTGTGACCGCAAATTTGTCTCTTGTCTCTTGATTTCTTAGATGTCGTACATTAAATTGTTGTCTATAACTCTGCATTGTTGCATATCTCTTGAGTTTCATTCTGTGACTTGCTGAGTTAGATTCATGAGTTCCAGTTTCTGTCATTCTATGACTTGCTGAGTTAAGAGTCATGAGTTCCAGTTACTATCATTCCATGACTTTCTGAGTTAAGAGTCATGAGTTTCAGTTTCTGTCATTCCATGACTTGCTGAGTTCCAGTTTCTGTCATTCCATGACTTGCTGAGTTAGAGTCATGAGTTCCAGTTTCTGTCATTCCATGACTTGCTGAGTTAAGAGTCATGAGTTCCAGTTTCTGTCATTCCATGACTTGCTGAGTTAGTCATGAGTTCCAGTTTCTGTCATTCCATGACTTGCTGAGTTAGAGTCATGAGTTCCAGTTTCTGTCATTCCATGACTTGCTGAGTTAAGAGTCATGAGTTCCAGTTACTATCATTCCATGACTTGCTGAGTTAGAGTCATGAGTTCCAGTTTCTATCATTCCATGACTTGCTGAGTTAAGAGTCATGAGTTCCAGTTACTATCATTCCATGACTTTCTGAGTTAAGAGTCATGAGTTCCAGTTACTATCATTCCTTGACTTGCTGAGTTAAGAGTCATGAGTTCCAGTTTCTATCATTCCATGACTTTCTGAGTTAAGAGTCATGAGTTCCAGTTACTATAATTCCATGACTTGCTGAGTTAAGAGTCATGAGTTCCAGTTTCTATCATTCCATGACTTGCTGAGTTAAGAGTCATGAGTTCCAGTTACTATCATTCCATGACTTGCTGAGTTAGAGTCATGAGTTCCAGTTTCTATCATTCCATGACTTGCTGAGTTAAGAGTCATGAGTTCCAGTTTCTGTCCCATGCCTTTCATCCTGATCAACATTGATTTAAAGAATCCTCACACCTGGTTTTAAGCAAGCAGGGAGAAAAAGCTACTGTGCATTACCTACCATCCATGGTAGCTCTCAAAGCAGGGAGGGCTAAATTACTGTGCTCTGGTTCTGGGCTTTGCCAAGGAATCATCACATTCAACACATAACCACCTGTCAGCTTCCATCACCTGTTATCTATCCACTGTGGCATACTCATGCATACAATAAACCAGGTAATAAATAGGGTTAAATCTGGAGCTTGAGGGATCTTTTCTCTCCCCCCCTCCCCCCCAGCTTATGATTGTGCAATGCTGGGTTCTCGACATATTGCACCACAGTGGGAATCATAGTGTTGGGCCAGAAATTGAGCTCTAGCCAGACAACTCGAGGACTCAGAGGTTGCTTGTTTCCAGGATGCATTGCTTCCTTGCGTCCCAAATTATTTTACTGATACTTAAGTCATATCAGTAGACACCCTAGAACTTTGACTAAATGTAATTAGTGTGCATTGTCACTTGTTATACTTTTACTGTTAGAAATTCACAGCACTAGCATTCACAGCACTAGCGTTAAGCTATTGATGACTTTGTTAATGAAAACAGTAAGATATAAATAATGTGCAGCAGTCAGTCATCAATCTCTGTAACCGTGAAACACAGGCAATCATGACTCACTACAGATCTTCATCTTTGATGTTCTTCATTCCTTGTGTTAATCTGTCTCCCTGATGTCAACCTCTTTCCTTCTATATTTAACAAAATGACTTTTTTTTTCTTGGATGTGTTGATGTGAATGTGTGAGTAGTGCAATGTCATCTGCATATTCTAGGTCTTCCAGGTGTAGAAAATGTAGTCCATCTAATTCCTCTTGGACTGCCCTCTGTTGTCTGGTGCATCACCCAGTCTATGACTGTCAAAAATAAAGTTGTTGAGAAGGGTTATCCCTGTCATACTCCAGTCTTCACCTCAAAAGTTAGGTTGCTCAACCCAACACTGCATGTAAAGTTAGAATAGAGGCTTTTTATGATGGAAACAATGCAGCTAGGAATTCCGTAAGCCCTCAGTATTTTCCATAGGCTGTCCCTGTGTATGCTGTCAAAAGCCTTTTCAAAATCAACAAAGTTAATGTATAGCTGTCTCTGCCATTCTGAGCACTGCTCTATAATGTTCCTGAGGGTGAATATATGATCTGCACATCTTCTGTTCTTTCTGAATCCCACTTGTTCTTTCCTTAGTTTGTGGTCTACTGCTTTTGAAATTCTGTGAATAATTATCCTGCCTAGTATTTTACTGGGAACTGAGAGGAGAGTAATTCCTCTCCAGCTGTTGCAGTCTGCAAGGTCACCCTTCTTGGACAGTTTGACAATTATTCCTTTACTCCACTCCATTGGTGTTGTTTCTGTTTTCCAGGTTGTGCAAACAGTGGTTATAATAGTTCTACTGCTAGTTCAGGGTATGCCTTGAATAACTCAGCATTTAAATTGTCGTGTCCAGGCGTTTTTCCATTCTTTAACCCTTTGATAGATGTGATGATTTCTTCTCTTCATGGAATGTCTATATTTACGTCTAGGTCACTTTCAGCCTCAGGAACATTCAGTATAGCCAGCAGGCATCTGAACATCAATCTGAAGAAGACAGAGGTCATGGCACTAAATGTGGGCAATCCTGAGCCAATAACAATAAGGAACCAGAAGCTAGAACAGATAGGCTTATTTGCATACTTAGGATGCATAGAAACACCAGGCGGAACAAGCAAGGACATCAACAACAGAATGAATAAAGAGAGAACAGCCTTTGCTAGTCTCAACAACATCTGGAAGTCTTCCCAGTACAGCACAAACACCAAATTAAGATTATATGAGAGCTATGTACTTTATGTGCTTCTCTATGGTGCAGAATGCTGGAGAGTAACAGAGAAGGAAATGTCAAAACTGTCCTCTTTCCACACAATGTGCCTAAGAAAAATTCACAGAATCTTTTGGCCAAATACCATCACCAACTAAGAACTACTTATTCGGAGTAACCAAGAGGACATGCACACCATCATAGCTGGCAGACTCTGGAATTGGGTTGGCCACGTCCTTAGAAGGGACCCTGATGCCATTACAAGAACAGCTATGCTATGGACCCCCGAAGGAAAGTGAAAGAGAGGCTGACCAAAAACAACTTGGCGGAGAACTGTGGAGGATGAGATACAAAGAATTAACCAGAGTTGGGGCACTGTATGAAGGATGGCCGCCGACCGAACAAAGTGGAAGCAATTTGTTGCTGCCATACAAGATGCCACCAGGCGTGATTGTTGCAGACTTTCTTTTATGGGCTAATTTCATATGATATAGTGTTCTTCTTCTGTCTTTCACTGACTATTATATCACTGCTGCAACAGTGGGTTCATTTTGAGTTTCAGACATATTAGTGTGAACGTGTAGTCAATAAACTTCATTTCGTATTTGATATTTCGTTGGGTTCTAGTATTACTTTGAATTCTCATTAGTATGGCAGAGTTTTACACATTGACGAAGACATTTAAGGTTAACGTCAATTCAACACAATAGTCTGAACTGTAACTTTATAAACTTCTTCACAGGATAAGTCTTGTGTGGATGACTTCACATATATTTTAATAGCTCCAATATAAACAGCATGAGTTACTCAATTAACATATTTTCCACATTGAAAGAAACTGGAAATATCACAGTTCATAGTGTATAATGCACAAGACATTGTGCGTTCATTTTAACCGTAATAGTGATTGTTCATTATCCTTATCCAAATACCTATCACATTACCATATTTAAGCAGCATTAATGCATCTCTGCTAATTATTCCATTATTGCTTAGGATCAATGCCTAACATTCCCGTCAGAACTTTGTCTGTATAATATTCTCAATTTGGCATCACTAGCCAGGCTACACCAGCCATATCACTTTCATTAGCGTTATGCATTAACTTCGCGTTCGTAATTCTCGAATATCGCGTATACAAATTCTTGCTTTTTATTCTTAACGCTTTACACACAATTATGGACTCACTGGTCCTTAAACACATATTATTATATCAGCTTTAAAAGCACACACATCGACGGTTATATACATTAGCTAGTGGTTCTACCACATAAGTCTAAACACTGCCATATGCCTGAAGGCTACACTAAAACTTCTTGTTACTAGGCTTCATGCGTCATCCAATGCTTTACGCGTACCATTTGAAGTCTAGTTAGTTGAGGGGTTGCATGGTGCGACCATCCAATTCAAGATAAAACCAACATGCTCGCAAACCATGCAACAATCCTCAACATCTATCCCCCTCGATCCCAAACGTGACACTAGTGAGGTCGGTGGAGAAGATAGAGTATATAGAGACTTAATTTAGTACCGAGAGTAAAATATGCAAGTATGGCAACATATCAATAAATTCGTTAAACTAATGCACGAATAATAACAAATGTCACTCTTATAAAATGTTCATCTATCATGCACAGTTTCGTGATAATAAATCCGCCAGGTGATTGTCAGTTCCAGTAATCGGCAGAATAGTGAAAGCAAACTCCTGTAACAGCAAGTACCATCTGTGGATACGCGCATTTCGAAGTGTTAGAGACGTTATATATGTCAGCGGACTGTGGTCTGTCTGGACGTAAAAGTGGGTGCCCATGAGTTATCTGGAAAGTTTTTCGAGGCACCAGACCACAGCCAGAAGCTCTCGTTCACTTGTCGCGTACTTCTGTTCTGCAGCTGACAATTTCCGGGAAACAAAATAACAGTAATGTGGCATACTCCTGTACCACTGTAGCAAACAGCCACCTATGCCACATATGGAAGCATCTGTCTGAATAATGAATGGGAGCTTTAAATGTGATAACAATAAAATACGGGAACTATAGAAGAAGTTCTGAATTTTAATCAAAATACTATCACAATCTGGTGTCCATTTAATACATTTTGGACTACCGTTGGCAATCAGTGTAGTCAAAGGAGCAGATATTTGTGCAAAATTAGGAAGAAATTTATGATAAAAATTGATTACGCCCAAGAGGCTTCTGGCTTGTTTCTTTGTGTGAGGAATAGCAATATCTAATATACATTCGACAGTCATGTCATCAGAATATAAATGATGGTTACCTATATGATGACCCAGAAATGAGATCTCCTGACAACCAATTTGGACCTTGGAAGGTCGCACTGTCAAACCATGTTGGCGTAAAGTAAGGAGAAGTGAAGACAACCCACTAATGTGGTCTTCCCAAGAATCATGGAAGAGACATATGTTGGCCAAATACCATCACCAACCAAGAACTACTTATTCGGAGTAACCAAGAGGACATGCACACCATCATAGCTGGCAGACTCTCAAGCTGGGTTGGCCACATCCTCAGAAGGGACTCTGATGCCATTACAAGAACAGCTATGCTATGGACCCCCGAAGGAAAGCAAAAGAGAGGCTGACCAAAAACAACTTGGCAGAGAACTGTGGAGGATGAGATACAAAGAATTAACCAGAGTTGGGGCACTGTATGAAGGATGGCCGCCGACCGAACAAAGTGGAAGCAATTTGTTGCTGCCCTACAAGACGCCACCAGGTATGATGGCCACTGACTGCTTTGATAGTCAGCGGCTAAGGATCAAAGAAGAAGCAGATGACTGAGTGTTTGCTCTTGGTGACTTCAAGGTCCTGGTCTTGTCTTTGATCCACCATCACAGAGTGTTAGCTTTTGGGGACTCCAGGGTCCTGGTCTTGTCTTTGATCCACCATCACAGAGTGTTAGCTCTTGGGGACTCCAGGGTCCTGGTCTTGTCTTTGATCCACCATCACAGAGTGTTAGCTCTTGGGGACTCCAGGGTCCTAGTAAGATGCATTACCTATTTTCATTAACTCTGAGAAAGCACAACTTTGCTGCCACCAATGGTGTTCTCATTTCTTTCCTCAATATCTAGGACTCACTTCCATATAATAAAATTGGTGTGATGTAACATTTGAGAACTCTTATTCAGTAACAAAGAGATTTTTACAGGTCAAAAGACCACAGAAAGCTGCATGCTTTGTAACAGTAGGCCAAGGGTCAACAGCCTGTGGCCCTCTGGCTGGACCCAGCTCACATAAAAAATAAACAGAATTCACTAGTTTTTTATTATTGTTTTTAATATTTCAGAAAAATTTATCGTAAATGAAACAATGACTTGTAATCAGCTCTTTCTTGTGAAGGAATTTAAGAAAATATGTATTATTTCTAGTGTCACCCCTACCATGTCAGTGATAAAGCTGTCATCTTGGGAGATGCTGCACATGCCATGCTACCTTTTTATGCACAAGGAGTGAACTGCGTGAGTGACTTTCTATGTGCTGTAATGTTTATGGTCTTTTGTTTCTAACTTAACCCCTTCTGGTATTATTGTAGACTAATCATGTCTTCGCATATTCTCATTTTGCCCACAAATGAACAAGTCAGATCTAGTGTGAACTGAACTAAATTTCTAACAACAGTGTGCACAAAACACATTAATGTCACAACAGATAAATAATTAGTAAATAAAAAATTCAATGTATTAAGCACCTACCACTGATTTTGTTGACAACCTGGCTCTTCTGTCCTAAAACCAGGTACAAGTCACACTGAGAATAGTTGTTACGTCATAGCGAGTGGGTCTGAAAATACACCAGGAGAAGACACAGATAATTAGAATAAATGTTGGAAGTGGACTACTATTGCACTGATAGACACACATCTACTAGATATAGAAACATACATGTATCTTGGCAGCAATATAAACACAGTTGGAGGCATAGACAGTCATGTTAAAATAAGGACACGACAGGCAAGAGGAACTGTCATTTCATGAGAAAATGAAAATAATTAAAGTCCATCACAAAAAATAAATGGAACGATTTTAAAACAAGTCAATAGATTCAAATACCTGAGCACATTAATAACATTGGACGAAAGATGCATTTCAGAAGTGAAGAGCAGAATATCCTGGGCAAAAGCAGCATTCTATAAAATGAAAAGTATTTTATGTAACAACTCTTTGTCGGTGGAAGTAAGCAAAATAGTTCTTCAGTGTTATACAGAACCAAACCTGACATACGGAAGCAATTCGTGGAAATTAGTAAACAGGTACGTAAAGCACTAGAGACCTCAGAGATGTGGTTTTACAGAAGAATGCTAAATAAAAATACCATGGGCAGTTAACAAGAGTAATAAGCATGTCTTCAAAGTGGCCAGTGTATAGAGGAAGCATGTTCCTCATAGTAAGCTAGGGTATGTCATGGCAACAGCAAAGATTAAAGGAAAAAGAAATTTGACATCATGACATAGAAAGAAGTCAACAACAGAATTGATAATAATACTGGAGACAGGAAGTTGTGGAGAGACATGATCTCCTACACCACTAGGCACGGTACTTGAAGAAGAACAACACTAAAATAAGAATCTTCAACTCAAATGTCAAGTCTGTCCTATTGTATGGCTGTGAAACATGGAGAACTGCAAGCACAACAACCAAGAAGTTAAAGACTTTCATCAGTAGTTGCTAACATAGAATAGAAGAACTCTTCTTCTTCTTCGTTCACTTTCAGACGTCAACTTAAATTTGTTCACAGACAGTAGTGGTCACCTTGACATTGTTGATATCTCCACATAGTTTTTTCAAGGAATGGAACTGGTGATTGCAATATGTGATTTCTCTGTCCTCATGTTGGGCACCTTTGAAGTAGAATAGAAGGATTGATATGGTAATGACACTAGCGTAGAACTGATGCTAAGAACCAGACATGTATTAGTGAAACAAGAGATGAGAAGATAAATGGGAGACACATAAGGAAACTGTTAATAGCATTACAGGGCAGTCTTGTTCTCAAATCCCCCATTGTAAGGGGGGGGGGGGGACACGCAAGGAGAATAGAACTTGAGACAGAAATGGAAAGACTTTGAGCTGATGGTACGTGACTGACGGACATGGCATGAGATTGTTGAAGGCATATACTCCTCTGGGAGCTAAATGGTGGTGATGACCATGTTACAATATCAGCCTTTTGTTATAGTAATATCATCCTTGTCTTATTACATTATGTGCCTGTATATTATCTGTTATTTATGATGTCTTATCTCAGTATATTTCAATATCTCCTACCATAATGTTTCTAAATCAACTTTTTCTAGTTATAAAATGTAGTTGTATGTCTGTTACATTTGATATGTCTTCTACACTTTTTCTTGTATTTTCTATTTCCTGATAGGGATTGGAAGATTGCATCGTGCTCAATGAAATCCTTGACAAATACAATGATGACTTTAGTAAGTTTTTTCCCTAGTAGAAGTGAGCAAGAGGAATGTATTGTTAGAGTCACAGTATATTAGTAAGAGAATATAACGTGTCAAATCACATTTATCAGTGCACATCCTTCTAGCTAAAAATAATATGATACATACAGCTGACCACTGCATCCTTCAACCACACTCCGTGTTGACGTCTGAGCGTAATCGAAGAAAAAGAACATTTACACTGAGTTCTAGTTTGCAGGGGATGTAAAAATTCGCCCTCACTGGGTCAAGGGATATAATTGTTTGCACAAGGAATTTTTTAAATGATTAACTGCCTCAGTCTACGTTGCTTATCATTTACAGACATAATAAGCAACTTATTATGCAGAGACAGTAAACATTTAGTAAGATAATATGAGTGTAAAGGTTTAATAAAGATCTTGTAATACAAACTACTAATGTCCAGTTGAGTGTAAATTAAATATTAACCCACTTACCCCTGGCTTTCAACACAACCACTTCAGAGGTTGAATGAGTTATCTTTCCTCATTAATGTTTTAAAAAAGTTTTCTTATATATTGTAATGATTAAATTTTTGTTGACTTGTAGAAAAATCCCTACCAGAATACACACGAGTAAGACAACCAGACGTGACCTCTATCATTGACATTACAATGCATGATTACACAGAGGTAAGTCTTGCCTGGTCAGTAAGCAGCTGACTCTGCACATTTATCATTTTGTAGCCACACTAGTCGGATTTTGGGATGGTTTTTATATTCACTTGGCATGTTATCATTTTGTTGCCAACCTAGTTATATCTTGACACTGTTTATATATTTACTTGTTATTTATTGGTTTTGTTGTTAATATCTTGGGATGGTTTCCATTTTCATTTGTTCATATTTTGATCTCAAGACTAACAGCATCTAGGGATGGTTTTCATAAATATAAATTTTGTCAGCTTATGGTTTGTAGCCAGAGAAGCAGTATCTTGGGATGGTTTTAATGTTCATTTTCGTACGATCGCTAATACTCGAGGCGAAATCTCAGGTTATTGTTAATGTCTAACCTGACATTGATTTTACGTGAGTATCCCTTTTTCTTGTACAGAGACAGGTGTCCCTCGCCATTCAGGCAGATACTCTCCGATTTCGGAGGTACCCATTAGAGCTGGGTCGGCTCAGGAGCCGCCAATCCCTGGTCGACGACACTCCTTCAGATGTTCTCGCCAGGTCTCGAGTTAATCCAGTCCAATTCCCGGTCGACGAAAAATCCTCAAATGCCGTCGCCCGGGTTTGATCCTGAATCACCCGGTCGCCAGAGCGGTGTTGTAACCACTACGCTAGCGCGGCTCCCAATGTTCATTTGATTGTGTTATTTTATGGTTTTATAACCAGACTGGCAGTTCCTTGAGAGAGTTTTAATGTTCAGTTGATTGTGTTATTTTATGGTGTTATAGCCAGACTGTGTGGGTTGCATTGTGGCCCAAAATCAAAAAGATAGTATTAAGGGATGGAACTTTGTCTCGGAGCGCATTATGGTTGTTAAACTAAAAGAAGGAGAAACCATAGTCAACCTGGTCATAGTGTATGGGCCAAATGAGGATGAGCGAGCAGAGGTCAAGGAGGAATTCTTCGAGTTGCTTCAAAGGACAGTGGATGACTGCCTAGATGAAGTTATCATGCTCGGAGATTTTAATTCCAGAGTTGGAAATGACCATGCTAGATGGGGTGGAGTTATCGGAAGATATGGAGAAGATACTCTCAATGACAATGGAAAGCGACTCCTTAGATTCTGCAGTGAGCAGAATCTGATCATTACAAACACAAAGTTCCCCCATAAGCGCATACATGCATACACTAGATGTGAACCAACAAAGAATAAGAAGTCAGTGATCGACTATGCCATTGTTCGGAGAAGCTCATTCAAATATGTCCGAGATGCTAGAGTCTGGAGGGGGCCAGAGATTGGAAGTGATCACTACCTGCTAACAATCAAAAGAACAACTGAAAGTGTTGCTCAGCCTAGGAACTGCCCAACATCACGCAAGAAACCAAGTAAACGAGCAGGAGAAATGAGCATTAGGACCTACAAGCTGAGAGAGCCAGAAATTAAGACCAGATATCAGAGGCTAATTGCTGCAGCGGTGAGCAACACAGAAGAACGACCTGATGACTTGGAAACCCTCTGGATTAAATTCAAGGATATCATAAAGACAGCTGCAGCAGAAGCATGCGGTGAAGTCCGACTTGGGAACAAGAGAAAGAGGACACCTTGGTGGACAGAGGAAGTCAAAGAGAAAATAAGAGAGAAGAAAATGGCATGGAAACAATACTTAGGAGCTAAAAACACAACAGGACAAATGGAAAAATATAGAGAATATGTGACACTTAGAACAGAAGCAAAGAACAAAGTGCTAGCAGCAAAACAGAAGTCCTGGAAAGAATTTGGAGAAAAGCTAGAAAAAGATGCACAAGAAAACCAGAAATTGTTCTATAAGACCCTAAAGAACATGAGGAAGGAAAAACAATGCCCTCTCAAATTTATAAAGGACAAGCAAGGCAAATTGCTTACTGCCCCGAAGGAAGTAAAGGAAAGATGGAAAGAATATTTCTCAGAACTCCTGGATGGTGAGCATGGTGAAGCATCAGAAATGACAAACACTAGCACAGAAGAGAAAACCAATGATGGTGAAGATGACATAAAGATGGAAGAACTGAAGGCAGCACTGGAGAAAATCAAGATGGGCAAAGCAGCAGGGTTCATGGGAGCATCAGGCGACCTATTACTCTTAAGGGTTTTACAGGCAGCGTGGTACAACAAGACCATACCAAAGGATTGGGAGATTGCCATCATAACACCAATTTTCAAAAAGGGTGACAATCGACAGTGTGGAAACCATAGAGGCATATCCCTTCTCAGTGTCCCTGGTAAAATCTACTCTAGAATCCTAGAGCTGAGACTCCGACGCCTAGCTGAGCCACAATTGGATGAAGTCCAATGCAGATTCCGAGCAAACCGAAGTACTCAAGACCTAATCTTCACACTCAGACAGCTGAGTGAAAAGGCCCTTGAGATGCATCTTTGTTTCATAGATCTGGAAAAGGCGTTTGACAGGGTCCCCTGGAGCAAACTTTGGGACTGTTTGGCAAGGAAGAATATTCCAGCACCTCTGATTCATGCTATACAGAGATTCTACAAGTCTTGCAGAAATTATGTGAGGACAGCAAACCATAAGTCAGAAGAGTTCAGGACCACCACTGGTGTAAGACAAGGTGATATCCTATCACCTTACCTCTTCATACTCCTTATGGACGATGTCATCAAGGCATGTAAGGAGAGAACAAGAAAGTATTCAGTGGGGTACTGGAAGATGAGACAGGTCTATATTTCAGAGCTGGCATTTGCTGATGATGTTGCCCTGATTGCTAAATCAGAGGCACATCTCCAATCCAACCTGCAAGTCTGGAAGGAAGAGCTGGAGAAGAGAGGGATGGTCATAAGCAGCTCTAAAACAAAATCCATGGTGATATCACGAGAAGAAAGAAGACATCAGATTAAGCTGGGAGAACAGGTCCTGGAGCAGGTCGACCACTTTAAATACCTCGGAGCTATTATAGACTGAAAGGGAGGCATCAAAGAAGAGTTGGCCACTCGAAAAGCAGCAGCTGGGAGACTTTTTCAGGCCATAAATCGAGGATTCCTCAGCAAGAGAGAGGTTGGTAAGAAAACGAAGATGGCTGTGTACCACTCCACCTATGTCCCAGTCTTGACATATGGATGCGAGTCATGGGCAATGACTACAACCCATAAAAGCCAGATCTAAACCTCAGAAATGAGGTATCTGAGGAAGGTGGTTGAAGTAACAAGAAGAGACATGGTACACAACCAGACGATACATCAAGGCCTTAAAACCTACCCCCTGCAGACCCAAGTAGAACAGTCCCAGTTAAGATGGTTTGGCCATGTCTGCAGAATGGGAGAAGATCGGATACCACGACAAGCATGGGAAACAAAGAGCCAAGGATCCAGACCCCGAGGACGACCCAGAGTCCGCTGGGAGGACAACATTAGACAATCTTTGAAGGACCGAGGACTAGAATGGAACCAGGCCAGGAGGAAGACAGCCGATAGGATAGTCTGGCGCTCTCTCTTCCAAACCTCTACACCTCACAGTAGAAGGGGAATGACTAAGTAAGTAAGTAAGTATAGCCAGACTGGCAGTTCCTTAAGAGAGTTTAAATTTTCAGTAGATTGTGTTATTTTATGGTTTTAAATAACTAAATATTCAGACACAGTAGTGAAATTTGTATTGACGATCATGTCAATGAATATGTCTACTTCCAATCTGGTAAAAGACTCCATACTACTGGATTTAGTTCAGAAATATTCAGACAAGGTTGTAAAACTTGTATTGACAGTTACGTCAATGAATATGTCTACTTCCCAATGCAGTGAGTGTCATTTCCATATTTTCCTGAAAAGCTGATGCAAATGTTTTACTAATCTACTGACCAATGCACCAAGAAAAGACAGAAAGGCATGCATGTTCTTTTAATGTGTGTTCAAGATAGCTTTCACACAGAGCACAAAACAATGCATGCCAATTCTATATTTTCTGGAAAAGATGATGTGAGTTTTTCTTATGTTTCAGACGGATGTCACAAGAAAACTCTTGTTCATATTTGTATTTATATGTAACTTCAGATGATATAAATTTTTTAGTTTAATTTGAGATTCCATCATTTATTCTCTTTTGTAGGATTACACTTTCTCCTAATTTATTTCTCAACAGATATATGCTGATTTCTGTTTATATTTAAATGTCCATTATATTTGTTACCAGCTGTGTAATGGTATGACAGGATCACTAATTGTTCTCTTGTATCACATGACATTTTGACAGGATTCAGCATGATAATGATGATGCTGTAGTAATTGAAAGTTGGGCTGGGATCTTTAAAGATTAATTAATTGGTTAAAATTATACAAATTTATGAATTGATAAAACAAATTGTAATCGATTATTTCATGTTTAGCAATGTTTATGTTTTTTTTTTTCATAAATGTGAGAGCATTTACTTTGTTAGAGGCTAAGGATATAGAATTTGGCTAGTATGGTCAATAATAATCAATTGTTTGGTTCTAACTTGTCAGTATCGTTGTTGTATTCTCAGGATGATGTTGCCTGTAATATGAATACATTAAAGTACGAACCACACATTGTAATATAATGCGAATCTTGACATGTACGATATTCTGTAAATAAACATGGCTACGAACTGAACATGCTTTTACTGAGTGCTCTCTGAAACATGTGTGTGCTTGTGTAGATGACGAGGTAATGCTTATATACATACATCATAACATTACATGGTGGCAGCGGTCGATACCGGACTGACGCAAAAACAGCTACACGATAACACGTGAGTACAGTATTCGGCTAATTTTCGTCATCGAAGTCAGCCATGGCGGCGAAACAATATCGCAACGCACCGCAAATGAGATTCGCCGGTCAAGACGATAAGAGTGAAGCTTTCTTGTTATGGCGCCAACGCATAGATCTATATTCCAAGACCACTGGTCTGGAAGGACAAACCCTAACTCCATATATCCTAGAAGCATTGGACGATGAAGGTTTGAAAATTTACAACAGTTTTGCTACCGCCATGCCTGTTGAGTCAGCGACCGACCCCGTAGCCATATTGGACGAATTTGAAAAACGTCTGATAATAAAGCACACGAACTTTAGAGCGGCAAGATTAGAACTTCACCACCTGCGACAGAAACCTGATGAAAGTTTAGATGATTTCTTCACTCGCATCAAGGAGAAAACAAGTGTATGTAAATTTAACAAAGAAGAAGAAAAAGAGCGAATTATCGAACAGATCCTTCTCAGCACACCAATGCCAGAGTTCCAGAAATGGATACTGAGCCAGAGTGATACACTAAATTTACAACAACTTCTGGATGAAGGCAGGAAACACGAGGCACAAGCACTAAACATTAAACAAATTCAGCAAGGTACAGTAACAGCCCAGGTGGATGCAGTAAAAAGCTATAAACCCAAACAAAACAAAGCAACTGGTTCGAAGCAACAAGAAAACACAACACAAGCAGAGGTGCTATGTGTAAATGTTGTGGCCTAAACCACATACAAAACCACTGCCCAGCTAAAGACTCTACATGTCATTACTGCAGAAAGAGGGGCCACTGGATAAAATTATGTTTCAAGAGGAAACAAGACAGTGCTCAACACAAACTTCACAGCAGAAAGTCATCAAAACAAACACACTCTATGATGACCGAGGACCTTGACTCCAGTGAAGAAAGTGATCCTTCCAGTTTTGATACTGTGAAGATACTAACTTTCAGCAATGAACCAAAGAGAACGCAGGCTTTCTGCAAGGTACAATTCCGAATACCAGGAATTAAAAGGCACAAAGAAAGATATATTCGGTTCAAGATAGACACAGGTGCCCAAGGTAACACTCTACCCTTAAGAATATTCAGACAGATCATGCCTGACAAGGTGGATGAGCAAGGATTTCCCACAAGGGATGTAAAAAGTAGGAGTGGCAGGACAAAGCTAAGAGCTTACAATGGAACAAGTATAGACTGTTTTGGAGCAGTAACACTTGAATGTTCATACAGAGGCTCTGAATGGACATTGTCAACATTTTACTTGGTAGATGTTGAAGGACCTGCAATTTTGGGTTTACCAATGTGCGAAAAGCTGAGTGTGTTAACTATTAACAACATTAAAGCTGACAAAAAAGAACATCTTACTCTACACGTCACTGGAGTAGATGACCTTAAACAGCGATTCCCAGAACAGTTCGACAGAATAGGCAAACTTCCAGGAAAGGCAAGATTCTTTTTAAAAGACAACGCTGAGCCAAAGATAGACCCACCTAGAAAGTATCCTATACATGTTAAACAGAAACTTGCCACAGAACTAGAAAAGATGGTGCAGAATGATGTTATTAGAAAGGTTGAAGAGCATTCTGATTGGTGTAGTAGTATCACAACCGTTCTGAAGCAGGATGGTTCTCTTCGGGTTTGCCTTGACCCAAAACACTTAAACAACAGTCTAAAGCGCTGTCCACACAAAATGCATACAGTGGAAGAGATAACTCACAGATTCCACAATGCCAAATATTTTTCTAAACTAGATGCTGTACACGGATACTGGAGTGTTGAGATAGCAGAGGAAAGTCAACTCCTTACAACTTTTCGAACACCATTCGGCAGATATTGTTTCAAGAGACTCCCATTTGGTTTGAATGTATCACAAGACATCTTTCAACAGAAGATTGACAACATTGTTGAGCAATGTTCTGGTACAGTGGCTATTGCGGATGACATTGTAGTCTGCGGCAGGTCAGAACAAGAACACGACCGTAACTTGATTAACTTGATGCATGTAGCACAGGCCAATGGGCTAACATTCAACAGCAAAAAGTGTACAATTAAGGCAACGGAGATACAATTTTTTGGATTGCTGTACACCCAGAATGGTGTAAACCAGACCCTAAAAAGGTTGAAGATATTCATGACATGCCAACACCAGCTACAAAGAAGGAACTGCAACAATTCTTAGGTGCTGTCAATTTCCTAGCACAATTCATACCAAATTTGTCAGCTGCTGCAGAACCTTTGCGATCTCTACTACAGAATGAAACTCCGTATGAATGGTCAGAAGACTACCAACACATATTCAACCACTTGAAGACCCTCATATCATCTGATGCATGCTTGAAATACTATGACATGCAAG
Source organism: Oreohelix idahoensis (assembly GCA_024509875.1). Taxonomy (NCBI): domain Eukaryota; kingdom Metazoa; phylum Mollusca; class Gastropoda; order Stylommatophora; family Oreohelicidae; genus Oreohelix; species Oreohelix idahoensis. The sequence continues at coordinate 518,731 of JAMPIV010007033.1, forward strand.
CACCCACTTTTCTCATGGTTGATTCCAGTCTGAAAGGCCTAGGAGCAGCACTTTTGCAACCAGACAAAAATCCTGAAGGACACTATGCCAAAGAACTTCGTCCTGTAGCTTACGCAAGCAAATCATTAAGTTCTGGCGAAAAGAAACTTGCAAACATTGAAAGAGAAATGCTAGCTGTACGTTTTGGAATCAAACGCTTCCACACATTTCTTTTCAACCGCCCATTTACAATTCTCTCAGATCACAAGCCACTTGAGATGATTCATAAAAAAACCAATAGCTTCAGCACCACCACGACTACAAGCTCTGTTATTGGAAACACAAGGTTATGATTTTAATATTCAGTATATCCCAGGAGAGGATATAGGTCTTGCAGATGCTCTCAGCAGACTACCAAACCCCAACAAGACAGCAGATCTTACCCCAAACATCAAAGTTGATTTTGTCAAGTTTAGCGATAATCGGCTTGAACACATCAGAGAAGACACAATGAGAGATCCTATCCTTAACTCTCTCAAAGAACTGATATACCATGGATGGCCAAGCTCTATCAGGGAAGTTCCAACACACATCCGTCCATACTACTCGATGAGGGACGAGTTAAGCATCGAAGATGGTCTGATCCTTAAAGGAGATCGCATTGTTGTACCAGAAACACAACGCGATATCATCCTTAAACAGCTCCATAATAGTCACCTTGGTATTGTGAAGACACAACTGAGAGCAAAGAAAGATGTTTACTGGCCACAGATAAACAAGGACATAGAAACACTATGTAAAAACTGTTCAATTTGCCAAGAACATGCAAATAGGCAGTGCAGAAACCTCTCATACCATCAGACATACCATTGAGCCCTTGGAGCATTATAGGAACTGATATTTTCTCAATCGACAATAATGACTATCTTATTATTGCTGATTACTACAGCAAATTTCCCATCATTGAGAAACTTCCACAACCCTCACCGTCAGCTGTTATTGCAGACATTACAAAGAAGTATTGCAGCATGTTTGGCATCCCAGATGAAATTAGATCAGACAACGGTCCACATTTCTCAGGTCAAGCATACAGAAACTTCACTAAGGACTGGAAGATCAAACACACAACATCATCACCTAGATACCCTAAATCTAATGGTTTCATTGAGAGACAGATACAAACTATCAAGTCAATCATGAAGAAAACAAGAACAGAGGATGTACACCTAGCACTCTTGAGATGGAGAACAACACCGGTAGACAGTAAGATCGACAGTCCAGCAGAACTTATGTTTGATAGAAGAATTAAAGACCTCCTACCATCTAAGGTCCACTTCCGTCCACAACATAGAGACAGCACATATGATCAACTTCAGCATCGTCAGCAAGTTCAGAAATTCAACTATGACAAATGTGCTAAAGACTTACCACCATTATATCCTGGTCAGCATGTGACTACCTACAACCACAACAATGACACATGGTCAAAAGCAACAATCATTTCCAGAAACCCTGAACCCAGGAGCTATACTTTAAGACCAGACAGCAGCAGCAACCTCCTGAGGTGAAACAGAGTGGACATAAGAGAAATCCCACAGAATACAACAGAACAGAGAATTCCCATGCTTTCAACAGACAATGCAGTAACTCCAGACCTTGGTGCCCCACAAAACCAACAAGCGTCAAGGCCAAAATCACAACCAACTCAAGCTAAACAAGGGACTTCCGCAGAACCACCAGCACTTTACACCACTCGTTCTGGCCGTACAGTGACACCTCCCAGCCGATACAGACAGTGACATATATATACTCACACTGAGCATTACACATACTTATCCTTTCTCACATGAAACATTTCGTTGGAAATGTTTGCACACATTTTTTTTTTCAAAAAAGGGGGGATGTAATATGAATACATTAAAGTACGAACCACACATTGTAATATAATGCGAATCTTGACATGTACGATATTCTGTAAATAAACATGGCTACGAACTGAACATGCTTTTACTGAGTGCTCTCTGAAACATGTGTGTGCTTGTGTAGATGACGAGGTAATGCTTATATACATACATCATAACATTACATTGCCTTAAAACAAGTAAAACCAAAAATAAAGCCCTTAGTAATTAAAAATAATGTTATTTATGATTTTTGATAATTTGTCAAATTGTTTGAAATTGATCGATTAATCTTCAATGAAAGAAATGTAATTAATCAATTAAGATTTTTAAAATCAATCCCTGCCCTACCTGACATATTATTGACATGACAGGAATCAATAATTCTATCTGTCTTGAAATATTCCAGATGTCAAAGAAATTTAACTCCAGACTACACCAGTGGAGAAAAATGTTGGATAACTTTCTGTACTTGCTGTTGCCTACAATATGGATTCCCCTGTATACAATGGTAAGTGGGTAAGTGTACCTTGTATAACAGCTCAAAGAAGCTAACAGGAAAATAAAAGCATGCTAATGACCTCATCAAAGACAAGAATACAAAATTGCTTAGCAGTATACAAGAGCAAATGAGGAGGTGGATAGAACATTTTGAGGACCTTCTCAATTGACCAGCTCCACAAAATCCCACTGACATCTAGTCAGCTGTGAAAGACCAACTAAGGAAGAAATTAACTCTTTGACTGGAACAACGCTCAGAGCGTTGGTCAGATTTGACAGCTGTGCCAAAACAACTCTCTGAGCGTTGTTTTTATTCTATCATAAATTAAAATTACGGCACAGGGTGGAAAATACTTGCAGAGTCAAAGAGTTAAGAAAGCCTTAAAGCTTCTAAGAGATGGGAAAGTGGCTGGTTGTTAAAGATGATTTATCATGTATTTTACATGTTGACCATGTTTAGTTCTGTTATCAGTTAATCTATGCGCTAACAGTTCTATTCGTGGCCAGCATGATGTATTTTGCACTTATACCTTGTATAAATGTTAAATGAACGTGATATTAGTCTGACGTCACTTGTGTATGATGACGTGGTTTTGGTGCTTAACATAATTTATGCAAACCGTTAGACGGGGCCTTTCGTATGTGGATTTCATCCAAGAAGGACGTCGAAGCTGTTGCTCCTTAATTTTGAAGATTATCTACTCTTCTTCGTGGTTGTATATTGTACGAAGGTCGCCACTGATATTATATAAAGATTCCGAACAGAAGGATTGAGTTCAAGGAAGTATTTTTACAGAGAAGTATTGCTATCACAATTTAAAATATATAAATATTAACTCCACGTCTGGGGTTCGATACTTCAGTGATTCCATGATGGCACTGCGTAGTAAATATTCCAGATGTGTGATGTTCCAAGGAGGACTGTAGGAGCTTTCAAATCATTAATGTATTCCATGGTTTCAAATGAACTTGTTTAATGCATAATAAATATGCCTGTATTTGTGGACCCAAAAATCAACCAGTTGTTGGAGTCCATGCATGAACTGTAATTTTCTTGACAATCCCAAACCATTTGCAAACATCTATAAGCACGATGCTCAAGATATTAACCTTCCATAATTCACTAAAACAAGCCGCAACACTGGTCCAGATGGCATTGAGGCCATCAAAGCAAATTTTGACACTGCTACAGAGATATTATACAAATTACCTGGTAAAGTCTGGGAGAGGAAAGAAATACCAGCAGAATGGAAGGAAGGATATCTGGTTAAGTTGCCTAAGAAGGGAGATTTACAAGAGTATAGAAATTAAAGAGGAATAATGTTACTCGGGATCATCCTTGAGAGATTAAACGAGTACATAGACAGAAAACTGAGAGATGAACAAGCAAGTTTGTGACAAAATGAATCCTGTACAGATCATATTGAGAATGATAGTGGAACATAGTCTAGAATGGAATTCATCGCTGTACATTGGATTTGTGGACTATGAAAAGGTATTTGACAGTGTAGACAGAATCGCTTTGGAAATTGATAGGCATTATGGAGTCCCCCTGAAGATCATTAACTTAATAAAGAAAACTTATGAAGACATGACATGCACAGTTTTTCATGAAGGACAACTTACAGAACCATTTGGGGTAAGAACTAAAGTACTACAAGGATGCCTCTTGTCACCATTTCTCTTCCTGTTGGCTATAGATTGGGTTACAAAATCTTCAACCTCAGCTAACAGAAATATTGAATGGGATCCAGTGGACTCTTAACTAAACAGCTTGACGACCTAGGTTTTTCCGATTGCCTGGCACTTCTGTCCCATAACCATAATCAGATGCAAGATAAAATTAAACTACTTAATGAGAGATCACAGCAAGTTGGTCTGAAAATACACGTGGATAAAACTAAAATAATGAGAATAAATGCAGGAAATGATAACAAGATTGGAAGAAACGCCACTACAACATGTAGAATCATACATATACCTTAACAGCAATATAGACAAAGTTGGAGGGACAGACATTGATACCAAAATAAAATTACAAAAGGCTAGAGAAGCTTTCATGGCATTGGGGAAAAAAAGGAGATCAAAAGAAATTAGATCAATGGGATGAAAGAAGACATGGAATGACCTTGATCTGAAGGCATGGGGCAGGAAGGCGTACGTTTGTTGAAGGCACATGCTCTTGGAGAGTTGAAAGGTGAAAGGAAAGAAGTGTGCCTTATAATCAAGTGAGAAGATGAGTGGAGGCACACAGACTGATGGCATTCTTTCATTCAGTACTTGTCTGTACTTGTTGTTTCCAATGACTGGATTCCCCTGTGTACGATGGTAGGTAGGTAAGTGTACCTTGTCACCAAGTGAGAAAAATGACCAGAGGTGCACAGACTGATGGCATTCTTTCTTTCAGTACTTGTCTGTACTTGTTGCTTCATCAAGTGAGAAGATGATCACAGAAGATATATGATCACAGAAGATATATGATCACAGAAGATATATGACCACAGAAGATATATGACCAGAGAAGATATATGATCACAGAAGATATATGATCACAGAAGATATATGATCACAGAAGATATATGACCACAGAAGATATATGACCACAGAAGATATATGACCACAGAAGATATATGATCACAGAAGATATATGACCACAGAAGATATATGACCACAGAAGATATATGACCACAGAAGATATATGATCACAGAAGATATATGATCACAGAAGATATATGATCACAGAAGATATATGACCACAGAAGATATATGACCACAGAAGATATATGATCACAGAAGATATATGATCACAGAAGATATATGATCACAGAAGATATATGACCACAGAAGATATATGACCACAGAAGATATATGACCACAGAAGATATATGATCACAGAAGATATATGATCACAGAAGATATATGATCACAGAAGATATATGACCACAGAAGATATATGACCACAGAAGATATATGACCACAGAAGATATATGACCACAGAAGATATATGACCACAGAAGATATATGATCACAGAAGATATATGACCACAGAAGATATATGACCACAGAAGATATATGACCACAGAAGATATATGACCACAGAAGATATATGACCACAGAAGATATATGATCACAGAAGATATATGATCACAGAAGATATATGATCACAGAAGATATATGACCACAGAAGATATATGACCACAGAAGATATATGATCACAGAAGATATATGATCACAGAAGATATATGACCACAGAAGATATATGACCACAGAAGATATATGACCACAGAAGATATATGATCACAGAAGATATATGATCACAGAAGATATATGATCACAGAAGATATATGATCACAGAAGATATATGATCACAGAAGATATATGATCACAGAAGATATATGACCACAGAAGATATATGATCACAGAAGATATATGATCACAGAAGATATATGATCACAGAAGATATATGATCACAGAAGATATATGATCACAGAAGATATATGATCACAGAAGATATATGACCACAGAAGATATATGACCAGAAGATAGAAGATATATGACCACAGAAGATATATGATCACAGAAGATATATGATCACAGAAGATATATGATCACAGAAGATATATGACCACAGAAGATATATGATCACAGAAGATATATGATCACAGAAGATATATGACCACAGAAGATATATGATCACAGAAGATATATGATCACAGAAGATATATGATCACAGAAGATATATGATCACAGAAGATATATGATCACAGAAGATATATGACCACAGAAGATATATGACCACAGAAGATATATGATCACAGAAGATATATGATCACAGAAGATATATGATCACAGAAGATATATGATCACAGAAGATATATGACCACAGAAGATATATGACCACAGAAGATATATGATCACAGAAGATATATGATCACAGAAGATATATGACCACAGAAGATATATGATCACAGAAGATATATGACCACAGAAGATATATGACCACAGAAGATATATGACCACAGAAGATATATGACCACAGAAGATATATGATCACAGAAGATATATGATCACAGAAGATATATGATCACAGAAGATATATGATCACAGAAGATATATGACCACAGAAGATATATGACCACAGAAGATATATGATCACAGAAGATATATGATCACAGAAGATATATGACCACAGAAGATATATGATCACAGAAGATATATGATCACAGAAGATATATGACCACAGAAGATATATGATCACAGAAGATATATGATCACAGAAGATATATGACCACAGAAGATATATGATCACATAAGATATATGATCACAGAAGATATATGATCACAGAAGATATATGATCACAGAAGATATATGACCACAGAAGATATATGACCACAGAAGATATATGATCACAGAAGATATATGACCACAGAAGATATATGACCACAGAAGATATATGATCACAGAAGATATATGATCACAGAAGATATATGACCACAGAAGATATATGACCACAGAAGATATATGATCACAGAAGATATATGATCACAGAAGATATATGATCACAGAAGATATATGATCACAGAAGATATATGACCACAGAAGATATATGATCACAGAAGATATATGATCACAGAAGATATATGACCACAGAAGATATATGATCACAGAAGATATATGACCACAGAAGATATATGACCACAGAAGATATATGATCACAGAAGATATATGACCAGAGATACACAGACTGATGGAATTCTTTTATTCATTAATTCTCCACTTCCTGTGGAGCATAGACATCCAACACACACACACACACACACCAGTCCTTCCTGTCTTGTGCCATCCACTAAAAGGTACATGTCTTCTTATCCCTTGGCAGGGAGTGCTGAACTTTGGGCAGTGGGAAAGCAGTGCTGGAAGTTTATCAGCTGATAAGTGATCATGCCAGGGATGATGATGATGCCATTGTCTTGTTTTCTTTTATGTGAATGGGCGAATCCTGTTTTACTGACATGATCATTTAATTATATGAGGGTCTTAGGGGTGCATATCTCATGTAAACGTATGTTTGTATATTCTGCCAAACAGATAGCTAACTCTGTATCCTGTATCCAGGTCTCCTTTACAAGAATGCCTTATCATGAGTGTTTACATCAGCAAAAATGGCAGGACAAGGTATTTATTACTATCTGGTGGTTTGTTTCATTGATGTTCTTTTTGTCAGTTGAGTGTGAAATATTGAAATAGTGAAATGTTTAGTCAAGATGTTGCATGTGAACAGAGTAGGAGGGAAGTTAGTGAATATCATGTAGCAGGAGGGAAGTTAGTGAATGTTATGTGGCAGAAGGGAAGTTAGTGAATGTTATGTGGCAGGAGGGAAGTTAGTGAATATCATGTAGCAGGAGGGAAGTTAGTGAATATCATGTAGCAGGAGGGAAGTTAGTGAATATCATGTAGCAGGAGGGAAGTTAGTGGATGTTATGTGGCAGGAGGGAAGTTAGTGAATGTCATGTGGCAGGAGGGAAGTTAGTGGATGTTATGTGGCAGGAGGGAAGTTAGTGAATATCATGTGGCAGGAGGGAAGTTAGTGAATGTTATGTGGCAGGAGGGAAGTTAGTGAATGGTATGTGGCAGGAGGGAAGTTAGTGAATGTTATGTGGCAGGAGGGAAGTTAGTGAATGTTATGTGGCAGGAGGGAAGTTAGTGAATGTTATGTGGCAGGAGGGAAGTTAGTGAATGTTATGTGGCAGGAGGGAAGTTAGTGGATGTCATGTGGCAGGAGGGAAGTTAGTGGATATCATGTGGCAGGAGGGAAGTTAGTGAATGTCATGTGGCAGGAGGGAAGTTAGTGAATGTCATGTGGCAGGAGGGAAGTTAGTGAATGTTATGTGGAAGGAGGGAAGTTAGTGAATTTTATGTGGCAGGAGGGAAGTTAGTGGATGTGATGTGGCAGGAGGGAAGTTAGTGGATGTCATGTGGCAGGAGGGAAGTTAGTGAATGTCATGTGGCAGGAGGGAAGTTAGTGAATGTTATGTGGAAGGAGGGAAGTTAGTGGATGTCATGTGGCAGGAGGGAAGTTAGTGGATGTCATGTGGCAGGAGGGAAGTTAGTGAATGTCATGTGGCAGGAGGGAAGTTAGTGAATGTTATGTGGAAGGAGGGAAGTTAGTGAATGTTATGTGGCAGGAGGGAAGTTAGTGGATGTCATGTGGCAGGAGGGAAGTTAGTGAATGTCATGTGGCAGGAGGGAAGTTAGTGAATGTCATGTGGCAGGAGGGAAGTTAGTGAATGTCATGTGGCAGGAGGGAAGTTAGTGAATGTCATGTGGCAGGAGGGAAGTTAGTGGATGTCATGTGGCAGGAGGGAAGTTAGTGAATGTTAAGTGGAAGGAGGGAAGTTAGTGAATGTCATGTGGCAGGAAGGAAGTTAGTGAATGTTATGTGGAAGGAGGGAAGTTAGTGAATGTCATGTGGCAGGAGGGAAGTTAGTGAATGTCATGTGGCAGGAAGGAAGTTAGTGGATGCCGTGCGGCAAGAGGAAAGTTAGTGTCTGTTGTCACACATTCACTCTCACCACTATAACTGGTTGTCTGTTGTTATACATTCAATATTGCAGCCAGGCTATGATGTCATTTGGATAGGCCTTCAGATTTAGTTTTGTGGTTACACATTTGTTGCACCACTACAAGATGTATAATCATACACATATCTTGCCAACAGTGTAGACCAATTTGGAGGCACGGACAGTGATATCAAAATAAGAATACAAAATGCAGGAGCAACTTTCATTGGGAAATGTTTGGGAATCAGAAGAAATCAAATCCAAGAGAAAAATAAAAATGTGCAGGACCAGCCTTGTATGGCTATGAAAGGTTGAACAACAATAACCAAGAAGCTACAGACTGTCATAAATGGGTGCTTCCATAGATTAGAAGGTACCACTAAGGTCATCAAAACATGGAACTGATGACAAGAACCAAGCAAGTACCTGTAGACAGAACAAGAAATTAAGAAGATGATGCTGGCAGTGGATTGGACACACTTTGAGCTACCTGTTGATAGCTTTACCAGACAGTCCTTGTTCTGGAATCCCCACGGTTAGAGAGGTAGGGGTAGACCAAAGACACACACGGAGAAGAGAACTGGAGACAGACATGACAATGATGAGGAAGACATGGACAGATCTTGAGTGGATGGCACTGGACAGAAGGTCTTTGCTGTGTGTGTGGCATGGGACAGAAGGTCTTTGCTGTGTGTGTGTGGCATGGGACAGAAGGTCTTAGCTGTGTGTGTGTGTGTGGCATGGAACAGAAGGTCTTAGCTGTGTGTGTGGCATGGGACAGAAGGTCTTAGCTGTGTGTGTGGCATGGGACAGAAGGTCTTAGCTGTGTGTGTGGGGCACAGGACAGAAGGTCTTTGCTGTGTGTATGTGGCATGGGACAGAAGGTCTTAGCTGTGTGTATGTGGCATGGGACAGAAGGTCTTAGCTGTGTGTGTGTGGCATGGGACAGAAGGTCTTAGCTGTGTGTGTGTGGCACAGGACAGAAGGTCTTAGCTGTGTGTATGTGGCATGGGACAGAAGGTCTTAGCTGTGTGTGGCATGGGACAGAAGGTATTTGCTGTGTGTGTGTGTGGCATGGGACAGAAGGTCTTTGCTGTGGGTGTGTGGCACAGGACAGAAGGTCTTAGCTGTGTGTGTGGCATGGGACAGAAGGTCTTAGCTGTGTGTGTGTGGCACAGGACAGAAGGTCTTAGCTGTGTGTGTGGCACAGGACAGAAGGTCTTAGCTGTGTGTGTGTGTGGCATGGGACAGAAGGTCTTAGCTGTGTGTGTGGCATGGGACAGAAGGTCTTAGCTGTGTGTGTGTGTGTGGCATGGGACAGAAGATCTTAGCTGTGTGTGTGTGGCACAGGACAGAAGGTCTTAGCTGTGTGTGTGTGGCATGGGACAGAAGGTCTTAGCTGTGTGTGTGTGTGGCACAGGACAGAAGGTCTTAGCTGTGTGTGTGTGGCATGGGACAGAAGGTCTTAGCTGTGTGTGTGTGGCACAGGACAGAAGGTCTTAGCTGTGTGTGTGGCATGGGACAGAAGGTCTTAGCTGTGTGTATGTGGCACAGGACAGAAGGTCTTAGCTGTGTGTGTGTGTGGCATGGGACAGAAGGTCTTAGCTGTGTGTGTGTGTGGCATGGGACAGAAGGTCTTAGCTGTGTGTGTGTGTGGCATGGGACAGAAGGTCTTAGCTGTGTGTGTGGCATGGGACAGAAGGTTTTAGCTGTGTGTGTGGCATGGGACAGAAGGTATTAGCTCTGTGTGTGTGGCATGGGACAGAAGGTCTTAACTGTGTGTGTGTGGCATGGGACAGAAGGTCTTAGCTGTGTGTGTGTGTGGCATGGGACAGAAGGTCTTAGCTGTGTGTGTGTGTGGCATGGGACAGAAGGTCTTAGCTGTGTGTGTGTGGCATGGGACAGAAGGTCTTAGCTGTGTGTGTGGCATGGGACAGAAGGTTTTAGCTGTGTGTGTGGCATGGGACAGAAGGTATTAGCTCTGTGTGTGTGGCATGGGACAGAAGGTCTTAACTGTGTGTGTGTGGCATTGGACAGAAGGTCTTAGCTGTGTGTGTGTGTGTGTGTGTGGCATGGGACAGAAGGTCTTAGCTGTGTGTGTGTGTGGGGGGGGCATGGGACAGAAGGTCTTAGCTGTGGGTGTGTGGCACAGAACATAAGGTCTTAGCTGTGTGTGTGGCATGGGACAGAAGGTCTTAGCTGTGTGTGTGGCATGGGACAGAAGGTCTTAGCTGTGTGTGTGTGTGGCACGGGACAGAAGGTCTTAGCTGTGTGTGTGTGGCACAGGACAGAAGGTCTCAGCTGTGTGTGTATCACAGGACAGAAGGTCTTAGCTGTGTTTGTTTAACTAGACATTTATTACTGACACTACCCAGTACTTCTCTCTGTTATTCCCACTCTTCTATGATCTACTAGAACAACTCTTACAGCTTTTTTCATGTGTGTTGTTTAGCTTATACTTGTTAATAGGAATGTTTATTTAGTAATATTGTTTATAAAAATGCCTGGATCATTCAAGTCCAAAACTCCATAGTTGTGAGTTGTGCCATGACTTTGATTTTTCCTATCCCCTAGGTTAAGAGTTTTCACTCTTTTTTCTTGTGCCAGGTATTGAAAGGTACATGTCTTTTTCAATTGCATTGTATCTCCATACATGGTGTTGGTGATGGAGGGGTTAGGTGGTAGTAATTGCTTCTGCAGGTGTGCTAGTGCCAGGCATTCCAGAAGGTGATGTTCTACTGTTTCTTCCTTCTGTCTTTTACAGTGGTTGCAGTATGGTCTGAGGTCACTCTGTGCAAATGCTTGTTTAGAGTTACATGTCTTGTTCTCTGCCTGAAGATTGTTCTCTGGTCTCTGTAGCTTAAGTTGTTGATGCTGTCTCTGGGGTTTGGCTGAGACATTTCTGCATATAGTGCTCTTGCAGTTCAGCCAGTGGCCCAGCAGTCCATCCACTGCAGTTTGCAGTTGTTGTGTATCATGTATTTTGTGGTTCTTAAGTTGGTGGGAATGTTCGATTGTGGCTTACTTGCTCCTTTCTTTGCTAGTTTGTCAGCACTCACATTGCCTTGGATGCCTATATGGCCTGGTATCCACTGTAGAGTTGTGTTGACGCCATAGGAGGCAAGTACATTGATTTCTTTAAGTATGTTAGCAGTAGTTTTTTTGGCTGATGGGATCCAATTTTCAAGGGCTTGTAGGGCAGATAGCGAGTCAGAGAAGAGGACTAGGTTTTTTTGGATGTGCTGTTTTTGTCTTTGAATCGTGCGATGATCAGTGACAAGGCTTCCGACATGGCCTGAATCTCAGCCTTATAATTGGAGCAGTATGATCCACAAGGTGCAGACAGCTGGCTTGTTGTCTTGTCTGGGAATATTATAAGAGAGCCATACCCTGCATTGATGGTAGGAGTCTATGGTTTCTAGTGCAGAGTTTTAGGGTGTTAGGGTCTGCTGACTTGTTTACTGAGTGGTCAAGGAGTTTGGTTTTTAACTGGGGCAGTATAGGGATTGTATTTGGTGGACTGTCAGACACTTTTCTTAATTCTTCTCAGTTTTCTGGTAGATGGTGTCTTGTATTTAATTCTTCCGTTATGAGTATTGGACATTTTTGTTTCAGTCTTGCTTTTTCTTGTGTCCATTTGTCTATTTGTTCCCTGTTTGGGTGGTTTAGAGGGAAAGGTCTGTACTTTTCTACGGCTTCAATGGTTGCCTTTTTTCTTCTTATATCTAACTGTTCTATATTTGCATTAATCTCACAGGCGGCTGTTGGCGTTGACCTCATACCCCCACAGATGAAGCAGAGGGCCTGGTTTTGTGCCCTGTTAACCTGGTTACAAGAGCTCTCAGATGCTGTTGTTTGCAAGGGGAGGTTGTAGTCCAATATAGATCTGATATTTCCTATATAGAGCTGTCTAAGTGTTGTTTTTTCAGCTCCCCAGTAGGTACTTGCAAGTCTCTTGAGCAGATTTAGTATCTTGGATGCTTTATCTGCAGTGTTCTTCATATATTTGTTGAAAGCTAATTTCCTGTCTAGCTGGACCCCAAGGTTTATTGGATTTTCTTCACAACTCATTTCAGCACCATCAAGAGTGATTTTAAGTTTAGTCCTTGCTAGTTTGTTGCTGAGAGTGAAAATCGTGTAGACAGTTTTGCTGACATTGATATTCAGTTTCTAGAAGTTGCAATAAGCTGATATAGTGGTGAGGGTTTTTCTTAATCTCTCTGCGGCTAGGTGCAAGTGTGATCCACTAGTCCATATGACAAGGTCATCAGCAAACATGGCTTTGTGGACATTTAGAAAGTCTGGTAGGATGTTTATAAAGATCAGGAACAATGTGCAATTGAGGGCTGTGCCTTGAGGGAGTCCGCCTTCAAGAGCATGTTTTGATGACAGTCTTTGATTTACTTGTGTTTGTATAGTTCTGTCGCTCAGGTAGCACTTGATCCATTGGTACATTATCCCATGTATGCCCATGTTCAGCATCTTTAAAAGTAGGTCTTTCCTATAAACTTTCTCATAAATGTGTTGGAAGTCTACAAAGACAGCAACTGAACTTTTTCCTTGTTTGAAACTGTCTTTCACATTTTAGGTAAGAAGGAACAGTTGGTCTTTGGTTCTTGATCCTTTTCGGAAGCCTGCTTGAAAGTAGTTCAGAGAGTTTGACGATTTCAGCCATCAGTACAGTCTATTGTTCAGCATTCGTTCTGCCAGTTTGCTGATGTTGGAAGTCAAGGAGACCAGCCTGAAACTTTTTGGATCATCTTCAGGCTTTCCCTTTTTTTTAAATGGGCCTGACAACAGCTGTCTTCCAGGTTTTTGGTAGTTTACCACTCTGCCAGGTTTTATTAATCAGGTTTAGCAGTTTAGCCTTTCCTTGAGCTCTAAGATGTTGGATTATCTCATTTGATATCCTGTCTAGCCCAGGAGCTTTTCTTGGTTGCATTTTTTTAGGGCGCTCTGTAGTTCCTGTGCAGTGAAGTTTTCTTCATAGATTCACAAATTTACTGAGCTTGATCTTTCTTTACTTTTCAGAATCTTGCCAAGTGCTCTGTTAAGTACCTTCCTGCGGGAGGATCTGTTGATGTCTGAGAAGAATTTGTTGAAAGTGTTGACTTTTGTTGTTGTCATCCATAAGGACACGGTCAGGGGTCGGTTAGACTGTTGGTTTATCCCTGACAGGTTATTCAGTAGTTTCCAGGCCTTTTTCCCTTCAGTTCTGAGGTTGAGATTGTTCAGGTGTCTGACCATTTCTCCTTTTTTAATTTTTTTTGGTTTCAAGTCTGATCTTTGCAGTTAGCCTGTTGTATTCTATACTGTTTTCTTTTGTTGGGTTTTCCTTTGCTTTCTTTCTGGCTTCTCTCCTTTTTGTTGTTGTTGACAAGATCTTCAAGTGTCTTTGTCCAGAAAGGGTTATATTTCTTTCTGCATCCCCTTGGGATCATTTTGTAGGCTGCATCAAGGATGGTTTGGGTGATGGTATTGTGCAGGGTGTCAGTGTCTGTGTCCACGCTGTTTGTTGTTAGGTCTTCATCTGTGAGGAGTCGGATTTTTCCTACTCTGCTCTTTTGTAGTTCCAGTGAGGAGCTTTCCTTGGTCGTTGGTTTCTTGTTTGGGAGATTTGGAGTAAAATGGGACGATGGTCACTCCCTGTCTCTTCAAGGACTTATTGTACATTCATTCAGTATATCTACAGAGACGCTAGTGAGGTCAGGTCTGTATGTGGATCCATTGGCTCTATGTAGGAGTGTAAGTATAGATATGAAGTCTTGCAGGATTATCAGGTTGCTGGTATTACACAGTTCCTCTATGCTGTTGCCCATTTAGTTCCTATTTTTGTACCCAAAGGCTGGTATATGCGCATTAAAGTCTCCTGCTATGATGGGTTTTTTTTTTAAGGTCTGTGTTGTGGATGTTGATTTGGCTTTTAGAATTTGGAGGGCAGTGGGCATTGAATAGACTGAACCGCAGTCCATTGTGCCATACTTTTATGTCTTGGATATCATTTCCGTTGTTTCTTTTGTTTTGAACTTCTCCTTGGACATCATTTCTTAGAAGCATTGCAATTCAATACCTCTGCACTTATCCCATTTGCATTTCTATGTGGTATAGCCTGATATGGGATGTTCCTTATCAGTTTGAAGCATTTCCTGTATTAGTGTGATGTGAATGTTGAGTTTGTTTAGCTGTTTTCCTATCATCAGAGTCTTTGATCTCAGTCCAGAGACGTTCACCTGGAGAATGTTTATTGTGCCCCTCATAGCTGACTTATTGCATGGTAGCCGGGGGCGAACTACTGTGGCCGTTTGGGGATGGATTTTTGTTATTGATAGTACTTAAATGTCTCCCTACGGGATACATTTGCGGAGCCCCGGGATCTATATGTGGCCGTGTACATAGTTGTTCCTTTGGAAACAGACTATATTCTTACAAGACAGAGGAAGCACAGACCACCCCATAATTTTATATTTTATGAGAAACAGAAAATAATAAATAGTGTCACATATTTAGGGTAGAGTCGCTTCTACACGCCATTTCTAATAATTGGGTGATTTCCCCTGACCAATCGGATAGCTCAGATTTACCCCGGGGAAAGTGGAACAACGACGCCATTTTAGCAGTAGAATGAAAGAGCGCAACTCAAGAGGTCGTATCTGGTCCAGCTCTACATATTTCTTAGTTTGAGAAAATCAAACTTCAACATTTCTTATAAAATGTGTATTTCAGGACATTGAGTGGTTATATATATATATTTCTTACTGGCGTAAGTAGTGACAATCGTTAAATATGTATTTTGAATAGAGCTCCCAACCCTAGTCGCAGCAGAACTAGGTTCGAGGATTTGAGTCAATTTGCAAAAAAATAGTCTTACACCTCAAACCATGTAGAGTAGAAAAATATTCTTGTGTTGGAAAGCATTTAACTCAAGGAATGCTTATGATTATAAAGAAATCAAGGACAAATCTGAGGAGATGGGTAAATGTCGTCGAACCTAAAATAAGACTGTAACTTAAAAGAAGGAACACGGTGGAATGAGAAGGTTCGCCATATTTGACAATTGAGTAGGCCTACGAGACAAGGATGCAAAAAGGGATTTTTGCATCGATGAAAGCATCTGATGAGATGATAGAATTTTATTATACTTATTATTGTAAAAATGTTCTGAATTCCAGACTTTGTTGAAATTTTAAGTTTCATGCTGAAAGATATTAAAAGTTTTTGCATGAAATCGAACGCTGTTGAAAAGGTGAATTACTACAGTTTTGAGATCTAGATAAGAAATCTATCCATTTCAATTAAATTCGCTACATCAACACCTAAGAGAAGAAAATCGAACCTGGTAACACAAATTTAAGAGAGAAATCTAAACCTCTGGTGATTAGGCCAGTTAAACATCTGCTCTCTGTAAAGTAAACTGAAAATACTGCATATACCGGCACTGCCACACTACCCTGCGCTTACCTTTCATCAGGTGACGTCCGAGCTCATATGATTTTGCTTTACCTGGCTTTTTCATGTTTCTCAGTTTGTGGGGTAGGGGGTGGGGTGTTGTTTCTAGAGCTTTCTCTACGGCTGCACCAACTCAGCAAGTCATGAGACAAGGCTCAACACTCTTCACTGACTGGCTGGTGTTTTTGAGTGACAAGCCTGGGACACTGTCTGCTTTTGGAATGTGGGGTCCGAGGTGTGCTTCATAGCTGTCCATTCCCTGCCACCTATAGTCTGCTGGCATAGATGGAGTTTTGTGATAAGATTTTGGCTGCCAATACTGTGTAGCCATATAGGCTTGTCACGTCCTGGATCAGATGGTTTCATGTCAGGCTTCCTCTTCTTCTGCGGATGGTCTCCGAATCATTGCCAGCTCATTTTCCTGCTCAGACTAAGTGAAGCTCATTGGACAAGGCCACCAGGCTGTATTAATGGTGAGGTGTGCAATGCCACAAGTTGGAGAGTCCACTACTTCAAAGGGGATCTGTATCTGACCCATAATTGGGGACCAGTTTGGTGGTCATTTTTCCTTTGCAACACTGGGCAGTTCCAGGGCCACATCTTCCAGTCCAAAAGCATCCCTCAGGTGTGATGGTTTGCAGTCCTCAGACTTTTATCACTACAGTCTCTGTGGGGATCACCACTGTGCAATCCTTGCCACCCAATGACTTGCTGTTTGTCTGGTTAGTGCCACTACTTTTCAGCATCTATGACAGCACTAGTGCTTCTTGCTTAGTCAGTGGGATCGTCACGTCATGCATCTAGGTGCCTTCACAAAACGGATATGCAGTGTTGGCTTGAGGGCTGGGTTCACACACAAGTCAGGCCCTGGGGCTAGAAGGTGTTGGGAGACCCAAGCAATGCAGAGGCACTCAGGGTAGTTTAGCCAGTCGATCAAGACTGTTACTGGGGGATGACCGCTACTATTTGTAGCTTCTCTGAGCCATACACCGAGCTTGACTGCTCAAGGTGGACCACTAGATTTGAGCCACTACTACAGGGCAACAGTGCAACTGCTCTCTACTGAAAGGTGCTACCACTCTTGGGCAGTCAGAATCCCCCAGTTGTGTCATGAAAGTGACTGAACAGTTAATAACACTACTTTTGGGTGTCTTAGCTGGCCATCTGTCATAACACATTCACTCTCACAGTGAGACAGGGATGTCCAGGTTAACCTGGATCAGATCTGTTGGGTATCTATTTACTTGTCATCCTTTTTTGTTGTCTAATGAGCTATTTCTGTCTGCATTACATGTTGTTTACCATTGAATAATTTATGTTGTGTGTTTAATACTTGGATAAAACATTTGTATTCACATGTAATTTGTGTTTGTCCCATCTAACTCTCAGGTTCTGATGATGGGTATGAGTGTAGCTGCTGTTGCTGGAGGAGTAGTCATCCTTGGTGTTATGTACAAGCTACAACAACTCCTGAGTGACCTTCCCTTGCCTGATACAACTGAATAAGTGGTGTGCAGAGTTCATGGATTGTTTGAGCCCTGAATTATTGTGACTAGATGTCGTTACCTGTAAATGTTAAACATTTTTGGATTTTTAAATTTTTTAGTTCTGATTTGGATTTTAAGAATAGTGATGATTGGTATAATAATAGATGAGATGGTTGGAAACTCTAAAGAGAGTGTTACAACAGAAGGAAATCTGACCATCAGAGACATCACAGTGTCTGACAAGTGTATCTGCCCTCTCATTGTCTGCACTCTCTAAGGAAATCATGGCAACAGATCAGGAAAAAAATTGTTCATAATGGAATAAAAGTTATAATGATCAAAATGAAATATTTCAAATGTTGGCAGTCAAAAGGTGAGCACAACATTAAAGTCAGCGTGTTTACAATAAGTGTATGATCAGTACACAAGATACAGTGTTCATAGCAGCAATATAATATACATACTATTTTATGTTACTTGTTATGTGGGTAGCACAAAACAATCAACACGTTGTAATAGTTGAGTTGAGGATAAATTATGTTTTTTGGCAATAAGCTTTTAAACATTATATGTCTCAGTTAATGTAGAAGTCAAGTGGGTTTTTGTCTTTGTCTACTAAATCGTCTTCTACTTAAAGAACCATGCCAGTGGTGTAAGGCTGGAGTTGGCACATTCCTTAGAGACAAGGCGGACAGTGAATATCTTAGGTCTGGTGGGCCAAGACGACCTTGTCAAGTCAAGTATAGTGAACATTTTATGTCTGGTGGGCCAAGACGACCTGGTCAAGTCAAGTATAGTGAATATTTTAGGTCTGGTGGGCCAAGACGACGTGGTCAAGTCAAGTATATTTACTTGTACAAGATCAGAAAACATCTGCACAAATGTATTTATTATAAGAATACATGTATTGTAGAATATCACTATGTACAATCACATTTTTGGGGGAATTAGTTAGAGATATGGAGTTTTTACATAAAATTAACCTTTACTGACTTCTGACGAACGAGTTTAATAAAATGTCAAAAATTAAATAAGGTTAATTAAGTGCTCCAGTTTGTTGTGACATGATAAGAAATAGACCACTGATTTAAAAAGGTGATTTATTGTTGGTGCACGGGATAAAATGAAGCAGCAGGTCACATTTGGCATGAGGTCCGTAATTTGCCAAGCCCTGGCATAGGAGATCATGCCTCTTCATGACTTCCTGTCCATAGTGTTGTTTATCACTTCTGTTAATGTCTTCTTATCATGCCACAAGGTAAACTGTCCTGTATCTCTTTTCTTTGTCATCCTGTATCTCTTTTTAATGTTAGCCTTTTCTGCTGTCACAATGTATTCTAGTTTTCCTCTTCTCATAACATGGCCAAAGTGATTTGCTTCATTCTAATGTGATTAACAAGCTTCCTTTGTTGACTGTCTTCTTCCAGGACATCATCATTACTGCTGTTAGCTGTTGATGGTATCATTAACATTCTTCTGTGCAACCACATCTCTGTGGCCTCCATAGATCTTGTTTACTGATTGTTCATGACATACTTCCATATGGCAGGATTGGCTCTAAAGATGGGGGGGGGGGGGGGGGGTGTCTCGACTTCTGTTAACATTGACATCCGATATTCTCAGAAACTGATTTACCTTCCATAAAAGTGGTGAGTGGTGATTTTAAGGACCAGTGATATTTCTAGGAACCGATGGGTTTCCAAAAGTGCTGGGAACAATGCATGAGTGGACATTTCTAGACACGTGTCTGCAGTCTTGGCCAATCATTGTGTGGCATGGGTGCAGTCTTGGCCAATCATTGTGCGGTATCACTACAGTCTTGACCAATCATTGTGCGGCATGGGTGCAGTCTTGGCCAATCATTGTGCGGCATGGCTGCAGTCTTGGCCAATCATTGTGCGGCATGGGTGCAGTCTTGGCCAATCATTGTGCAGCATGGCTGCAGTCTTGGCCAATCATTGTGCGGGGTGCAGTCTTGGCCAATTATTGTGCGGCATGGCTGCAGTCTTGGCCAATCATTGTGTGGCACATCAGTCCTACATTAACCCGGAAAGCCGATGAGATGAAGACTGTCTTTTCATATTTGAAATGCTGAAGATAAATGGTTCAAAAAACAGCCATGCAACATTGAAAGCACTGAACTCCTTATTTGTAAAATAGAAGACAAAGTTATTTCTTACTTCAGCAAGCTGCAAAAAGATCACAAAAAAACAATCCATGTTGGACAGTTTCTGTGCCATTAGCTGCAAAAGGAATAAAACAGAGAAGACACCTAACCCCCTACCCTACGACTATGATAACAACATTGATTTCATCAGCCCTGTACTTCCAGTCTGAAGTGAAATTCTAATTTCTTGTTTGTTTTAATTATTATTTTAAAATGTGTTATCACTATTTATGAAATCATCTGTATCAAACTCTCATGTTTAATGTAAAAATCAAGTACGGTGTAACATATAAGAAATATTTTATGTCTTGTTGGGGTCACCTGTCAGAGTTTGGAACAAATTACAGAAAGAACAATGTGTTATTATTGGTTTGAGTTTATAGTATTTTCAACATACATTGGATTTTGTGGAACAAAATTACCAGTAGATGTTGTGGCCCTACTGTGTTACTGAAGAACTCTCTACTTTCCTTCCAGTGATGAATATTTGTTACATATAATATTTGTCACTTCATGGAAGGCTTTTTTGCCTCTGGGCTATTCTACACTTCACATCTGAGATACATCTTCCATCCGATGATATAAATGTGTCTAGATATTTTCATCTGTTGATGTGTTTCAAAACTGCTCCATTCTGTTTTTGTTTTTTTTTAAATAATATATTCTGGAAAACTGATTTCTTGGAGATGACCATTCATTATGTCTGTTTACTATTAAGGCTAAAGCCTTTATTGTCAATTTATGTCACTATTTTATCAATCATTTTCTGCAGCTCCTTTTCACTTTTTTGTCATGAAGACTGTATCACCAGCTTATCTCAAGTTGTTTATATTATGTCCACCAACTGATATTTGTTACATATCCTCTTTGGATTTCATTATATTTTCACTATACATAGAGAAGCCCCTGCCTGACATCTTGTTTTATCTGTGTAAACTTTGCTATGTGGTTGCTAAACCTTGTAGCTGCAGTCTGTTGCCAGTGTGTTGTTCTTCATTTTTCTTTTGTTTCAGTGATTATGCTTTTTAACATGTTGATAATTACTTTATGTTTCACCTTAGTGTAGTCTATAAATCACAAGTATATAAAACTGTGTTACCTCTAGAGCACTTTCTATTTATGTTCTTATAATATATAGGACTTTGTTTATGTGTCTACCTTCTCCAAATCTGCATTGCTCTTTACAAGTTTGTGATTTTATTTTACTTGTTACTCTTCTCATGATAATTCTTAATAGTATTATGATAGTCTCAGTTTCCTCAACTGTTATATTACCTCAGCCAGAGGCATTGCTACTAGATATTAATTTTATTCAAATGTGCACACACCAGAGGTGGAGAGTACAGAAGAAGAAACCAACACATTTTGTGATGAACTTTTAAATGTCAGTGAGACACAATGCAAATCTCATGAGACAACTATAGTACTCTGAGACTTCAGTGCAGAAATTGGTAATGAAAATTGGACGATGTGACTGGTGGTTATGGCCTGGGAGAAACAACATGAGAGAGGCAATAAACTGAGCATGAACAAATGATATGATAATAGGAAATATCTGGTTCCGTCAACATCGAGGTGTTTTTGGACCTAGAAAAGCTAGAAAAAGTTCATAGAACAACCTGTCTGAAGCAACATGGAACTTTGCAATTTTCTCTGAACAGAGGTGGATGCACTGTGACTATTTTGTCTATAGAGTTGTCATTGTAGACAGTAAACTAACATGTCCATAGAGTTGTACATGTAGACATGTGAACTAACATGTCCCTAGAATTGCCATTGTAGACACGTGAACCAACTTTGCATAGAGTTGTCATTGTAGACATGTGAACTAACATGTCCATAGAGTTGTCCATGTTGACTTATGAACTAACTTGTTCATAGAGTTGTTAATGTAGACATGTGAACTAACATGTCCATAGAGATGTCATTGTAGACATGTAAACTAACGTGTAATAGAGATGTCAGTGTAGACAAGTGAACTAACTTGTCATTGAGTTGTGGTTGAAGACATGTGAACTAACCCATTTATCAAAAGAAATAATGACCAAGTTTTGTTCTTTAGAACACAGATCACAGGCTAAAGTTGACATGATGAGCTGATATGATGAAGTAAAATAGACATCCAGGTGTCTAAAGAGATCATCTACACAAAGACTATCTAGTCGGTGATTCCAGTACCTGGAAACACACTTCATTCACATATGACCTACATGGTAGGTCAGTCACACGTAACAAATTCACCGCTATGTGAAAAAAACTATGGTTAATTGGGTAGGGTCTGAACAACACACAACGTTTAGTTCTTTTGTTGTTTATTGTCATTAACTTTACAACATCGAATATCTAAAAAAAAAGAGAACGATCAAATACATCAGAATTACATATATAGAAAATAATTAACAGAATACATGTGCCCTCCCCTTATTGAGAAGAAAAAACCCCAACAAATTAAAAAACCCAAAGGTCAAAGGTTAGCACTATGTTATAGCATAGACAGTAAAGAAAACAAAGTTCCTAATAAGTGCTACTCCGTAAAGTAAACAATTTTTAAAAAGCAAAATAACCAGTTTTGTAAAAGCTACCGTAACAAGAAAATATTCAATCTCTCTCTCTCTCTGTCATTCGTGGCCACGCTCTCGCTCCTTACATAATCTTGGTGATATTTCCTGGAATATACAGTTATCCTGAATATATTTATCGATATTGATAATGTCAGTGTTCAGTGCCAAATTTAGCCCCAGTCCAGCCTTGACGATAACTTTATAAGGTGGACGCCAAGTTTGGTGGTGTACTCCTGGATCACTAATGTCACCTCGAATAGTTAATGTAGAAAAAAAAATCGAGATCTTGTGTTCACAGCAAAGAATGAATAAAAAAAAAAACTTCTAGTATTTGGACACAGCTAGTTGTTAAAAAAATGTTACTGATGATGGTAGTTGATTGATTGGTAAATCCTATCGGCTGGCTCTGTGGCGAGTGCCGATTTTGAAACAGCGCAACTTTCTGGATAAATCCGGTGCTACGACTGTCAAAAGTCAGATATTGATATTATTTCATATACCACTCCCGTGGGCTGATAAATTGGAAAAAATATCTGGGTATTGATAGTCCAGTTAAACTTAATAGTTAAATGTTTATTTGTCTTTTAGCTAGTCCTGTTCACAACTGAACTTGGGGACTCGTAAGCCACGAAGAAGACAACATAAACCCAATCAGTAACTGGAGACAATAATAAAGAAAAACCGCTGGCCGCTCTGTCAGGTCTGCGAGAAATAAACAAGACATTATGAACAAGAAATGCAACTATTCTATATGTACACGGACTGGGACAAGACGATCTCTTTCCCCCTCCGGCAGTCCTGCTTAAAGTTAAAAGGCACACGCTGACTTTATTTACAACTATACGGTCAGCTTTTCGTCCGCGCTGCACTTTCAGGTTCGGACCAAGGTATGCACCTTCCCGCCCCTCTGCGCGCGCGTTAACGATCAGCTCACACTGTCAACTATTGTTTAATTACCCCTACGCGCACTTACAAGTGTCGTCTGTCGTTAATAGTTATTTTATTGTCGGCGCCTGTTAGTTTAGTCATAAGGTATAAACAATAGTCACTTACTATAAAACACAAAATGAAATAAACGTGAATCCTATTCGGTCACTATAATCGTGCTTAACACTTAATCAGTCAACTATACCGTATCTTCTGGTGTGCGAAGCAGGTGATGGAAATTACATTCTAACTGCACCTCTGGCAAAGAAAAATAGCTACGCGTTATTTATTTCACTAGTTTTAACGATAGAAAATCACAGTGAATTATAATGGTAAACTTAACACATTAAATCACGTAAATGCTAATTTCTATTACCACAAATCAGAAATGAAACAATCCCCACGAGATGTTATTAACACACTCCCACAGTGGTTCTAGAATAACGTGCTTAGATTATCCAAAATTCTGAGCGACAACTGATTAGTGAGTTTAAGGAACCACTGTTTATATATATTCATTGGCTCTCTGATCCCTAATGGTGTTAATTTCGCATTAACGTGCGAACTATAAGAATTAAGAAACTGTGGCCCAGATGAAGGTCCTCTGAGCCGGCCACCGTTTCTGTCGTCGAGCGTTGGTTGACCAACATCAAAGGCCCTCGTTACGATAACAGAGTTTCTTTCAAAATCGCTCGCGTCTCGAGATGAAATGCTAATCGACATCAGAGATTTCTCCCGTATCTGAAGATCAAAGGGTTATGTGTTTATCCCCCGATGTCCGGTGATTGACAGATTCAGCTCGCGTGAGAAACTCGGGTAAACAAACCAGATTAGCTCCCCGTTAGGATTGGCAAGTCGCGGAAGTTGGTAATTTGTCTGTTTGTTTACGTCTCAAGAAAAAGAGGCGTGGATTAAAATGAGTAAACGCAGGGTGTTAATGCATGGCTTGCTAGCGAATTATAGAACTACGCCGAGGTCACGAAAGGCTGTCGGATACTGTAGGCTATATTTCTATTATACGTCACAGTTCGTCCGGGCTTGAAGATGTGAAACTCTTTCATATCTCATTTATGGAAATAAAACTACTGTCATCCTTAGCTATCGAATGATTGCTATCCTCAATTGCATCATCCTCCTCCATGCTCCAATTTCGACTCTTAAAATCCGCTCCAACATTCTCCTTTCCTGGTATGTATTGTACTTTGAACGAGTACACGCTTAACAGTAGAGCCCAACGCATAATCTTTGCGTTAAATTCCTTATTGGCTCCTAGGAATGCCAATGGAGCATGGTCAGTTTGTACCGTGAATGAAACTCCATATAGCCATTTCCTTTTCAAAACGTGTTTACTACTTAACTTTTGTCGTACGGTAGATTAATTGGTTTGTTGGGCCCAGTCTAAGTAAAGAGTAAAGGTTGACTGATACACGAGAATGTATAGAAAATATATTTCACAGGCTTCCCCCGTATGGAGAGAAAAACCCAAAATTATTAACCTAAATGGTGAAGGTTAGCACTAGGTTACAGAATAAAACAATATTGGTACACTATAAGACCAAGTAAAGTAAACAAAATTTAGACAATCAGATTTATTGATAATTCCCAGCAAAACAAGAAAATCACCACACACTCTCTCGCACAGTGGCCACTTCTCACACTCTTACCTAATTGGCTCCTATAGTAGGTCTGTGGTATCCCTTGGTAACAAAATTATTCCATGAACATAATTCCTATTTCACTATGATTACATTGTCACCTCCAGCTGTCGACAATCCAAATTGGCCCCAGTTCATCCCCAAAAAAAACTAGTGAGGTGAACGCCGAATATGGTGCTTCTATCTGGATATAGGTGTTCCTACCAATAGTTGGAAATGTGAGAATCCTTGAGGTTTACCCTTTAGAGAGGGGAATATTTCCAGTATTGGGATACATCTGGTTGCTAAAAAAATGTTAAGAAATGATGATGATGGTTCTTCTATCGGCCAACTCTGTGTCAGAGCGCCGATTCTGCACAGTGTATAAAGATATGTATATATAATCCACTTGAATACGACTGTCAGGAGTCGGGGAACAATAATAATGTTACATGTACACACCACTGTGGGCTGGTAAAAATGGTAATCTGGATTTTGTAAGTCTAGTATTTCTATTGATTGTCATCCAATTTCATCGGCGAGTACACGCTTATAAATAAAATGGATAACGAACCAGAAAAGTAAAAGACCGCTGGTCGCCCTTGAGATCAGGTCTGCGAAAAATATAAGAGAACATTTGTGGGGAAAAATGCTACCATTCTATGTAGATATCTCTATATATACAGACGGGGACAAGACGATCTCTCATCCTCTCTGTCAGTCCTGACTAAGTTCAAAAGACACACGGTGTTTCCCTACGCCTACACGCTCGCAGACGTCGCTGGCCGCTAATCTGGGTCGGACCGAGTTTATGATAACTCACCCGCCCCTGCTCGCGGCTGGCGGTCAGCGTACGGTGTTAATTATTATTTAATTTTCCATACGCACCACCTACAACAATAATCGCCTGTCATTAAATAGCTATTAAATTGTCGGTGTCTGTTCGTTTGTCGTATGGCATTTAAAAATAATAGACGCTATAATAACAAATTACAAATGAAATATAAACATGTATTCTATACTCCCGCTATCAGTCGACTAATGCCTATAAGGTCCGGTCTGCGTTAACAGTCGAGTTTATCTCTCTCTCTCTCTCCTGGGGTAGTTTAAGTGTCGCGTCCGTCTACACTGTAAACATAATTACCGTCTCGTCTCAGTGAGTTAGCGGTCGGGTGGTGGACTAACATTGTAATTGAATATCTGGTATGAAAATCGCTACGCGTTATTTTATTTAATAGGTCTTACTAGCGAGAAAAAATCTAAGAGAAGTATAAGTGTTTAAATGCTATTACCACTTTTAAATCCTTAGCACTATTTTCCTCTTACCAGAAAATTCAGAACGAAAATCTCCACGAATCACTTATAAACACTTCCAACAAGAAAAATGTTTCTCGTACTGCTCGCTAGATTATTCAAATTCTGACTGACTTCTGATGGCGGGGTTAAGAAAACAGCAGTATATATATCATTAGATTTCTCTGATCTCTAATAGTGTTAATTTCGCGCTTCTGTGTGTGTGACGAAGATTCAGAAGCTAGAGCCCAAGATGAAAGGCTTGCAATTCAGACTACCAGAGTCTCTCGTCTGAAGTTGTTGACCGACATCATTTAGTTCTGCTAGCGGGTTTCTCTTCAGAATGCCCGCGTCTCGAGATCAAAGAGCACAGGGGAGTTCTAGATTTTCCCTGAGTAAAACTACGAAGGGTCTGTGCCATCGCTCTCTCACGTGCTGTCTGTCTGTCAGGTATTATGATTGACAGATGAGCTCGAGTGAGTAGAACGAAGTAAACAAAGCCTGATTTGCTTCCTGTTGTGACTGACAGGTCACTAAAATTGTAAACATTGTGTTAGCCCGTTAAAGAAAAGAGGGCGGACAAAAGGTGAGCTGCAGAAGTAGACAGGAAATATAATGCATTTTTTTTAGCTAGCAAATCATAGAGCAGCTATGAGGTTACAATAAGCCGTCAGATTACTGTTGGCTCTTTTTCCAGTACACGTCACAACATTGTAGCACACCCTTTCCAAACACATACATTGTTTTGTAAACCAAGACGCTTATTATTGTCTTTGATATCTTCCTTGATTGTTTATATTCTTTTTACTGCACTGAAATATTCGTCTTGATGATTTATTTATGTTTTAGTTGTTATTCAGTTTGTTTTGTTGTTCTGACGCTCTGTTTATACTTGCACGCGTTTCATATTTGTTGGAGGTTTTTTATGTCAATCTGTATCTTTCTAGGCAAGTCTGCTACAGTAGAACTATTGGAAAGGCAAGCAAATGGCTCTGTAAAGTTTCCGTTATTTTTAAATTGTTGCATCATTTTGTCATGGCACGTTTTGTTCATCAAAGAAACAATTTCCGCCCGTTATATTAACGCACGTATAAAATTAAACACTCCTAATATAAAAGACCGAGTCAATGTGTTGAGCTGTATTCCACACAAAATACTCTTATTTCTTATGATGGAACCGCAAAGCAATTTTATTCTGCTTCCGAGTTTTAGTAAGAAGCAAATTAATAAGACACATTTTCCCTTTCCGACCTGGCGCACCAAGAAAGAATAGTCCAACTCATCTTTTTTTTAACGTGTGTGCTACTGTTTTTCATAGCCTGTTCTTTTCAAACCTATGTACATTGTTACTTGCAACAACAACAAAATGAAAAAAAAACACGATTATTTTCTGTGATACATACTTCTAATATAAAAGACCTAGTGATTGTGTTGAGCTGCATTTTTAAAATAAAAGATTCTATTTTTGGCGAGACGCGACCCATTCAACCTAGACTCACGGATGACGTCGGTTATATTGGGACACAAGTCCAAATAAAGAAGACCTGTCGTTCTGGTGTGTATTGTTTAGGTTTGAGCTAGATTCTTTTTTTTTTTTAAATAAAAAAAGTGTTGCCTCGTTTTGGCGTTTTTTTTTTTGGTACGGAGCCAGCTTCATTAAGTTTTTTGTTGTTGAACAACTTTTTATTGACAGTCCATGGACATTGACATAGATATGTGTTGAACAACTTTGTATTGACAGTCCATGGACATTGACATAGACATGTGTTGAACAACTTTTTATTGACAGTCCATGGACATTGACATAGACATGTGTTGAACAACTTTTTATTGACAGTCCATGGACATTGACATAGACATGTGTTTAACAACTTTTTATTGACAGTCCATGGACATTGACATAGACATGTGTTTAACAACTTTTTATTGACAGTCCATGGACATTGACATAGACATGTGTTTAACAACTTTTTATTGACAGTCCATGGACATTGACATAGACATGTTCATTGAAACATTGGCAATAATAGGTAACAAATACATGTATAAAAACACTCCTTCACATACTCATTTATAGTTGCACCCATATGTTATACTTGCTCAATTTCTCTTGATGAAAGAGCAAAATGAAAATTTACCTTCGAATGATGTTAAAAACCTTTGGGATTATTTCCAGTTTGTATATTTTTTCGCAGTAGAAAATAATGTATTCATCACACACAGACTCACACACCCACAAAACGGTTTTCTACTGCTACTTACACTTATCAGTGCTGGCGTTAGTATCTTGGTAGTCATCTTGGTTTTAGTTTTAGTTAACAACAACAACAACAACAACTGATCTCGGGCCTTCAAAGTCCCATAAAAACCGTAGCTCGTAAAACTAAAGGGGTTATTCATTAAGGCGCATGTTCAAAAAGAAAAGACCTTGCGGTCGGTTTCTTTGTATAATACCCACCATGAGTATCATATCTTGTTATTCCGAGTATACAATTATAATCTGCCTTTTAAAATTAATTTTATTAAATTTACATATTCAAAAATACTTAAATGCTACATTAAATTATGATATAACCCCACGGCGTTACCCCCCAGTACCTAAAGAGAGTCTCTGCCAAAATTCATTATGTAATAATAAGGCATGCGGATTTGTATTAAGAACACAGAAACAACGCGGCACTGCCTTTTATATACATATATACTATTTAGGATATGCCTACACATAAATAAGATTCTCTGGTCTTTCCTTTATTTCATCATGTAATCCAAGACGTTTTATACTTAACTAGTCTCCCTTATTTAAAATGTCATCTTTGTGTTCAGTTGTTTGTGAAGTAAACTCCCCTAGCTGGGAACAACGATTGGCAGAGTGGTTAGAGTGCTGGTCCCCCTAGCTGGGAACAACGATTGACAGAGTGGTTAGAGTGCTGGTCCCCCTAGCTGGGAACAACGATTGGCAGAGTGGTTAGAGTGCTGGTCCCCCTAGCTGGGAACAACGGTTGGCAGAGTGGTTAGAGTGCTGGTCCCTCTAGCTGGGAACAACGATTGGCAGAGTGGTTAGAGTGCTGGTCCCCCTAGCTGGGAACAACGATTGGCAGAGTGGTTAGAGTGCTGGTCCCCCTAGCTGGGAACAACGATTGACAGAGTGGTTAGAGTGCTGGTCCCCCTAGCTGGGAACAACGATTGGCAGAGTGGTTAGAGTGCTGTCCCCCTAGCTGGGAACAACGATTGGCAGAGTGGTTAGAGTGCTGTCCCCCTAGCTGGGAACAACGATTGGCAGAGTGGTTAGAGTGCTGGTCCCTCTAGCTGGGAACAACGATTGGCAGAGTGGTTAGAGTGCTGGTCCCCCTAGCTGGGAACAACGATTGGCAGAGTGGTTAGAGTGCTGGTCTCTCGCGGCAAAGGTACCAGGTTCTATTCATGGTATCGTCACGTGACCAGAGTCTACCCAGCTGCACATTGGTACCTGATTTTGCTCATGAATTAGGGAAGAAGACGGTAGCGAGGAAGGACACTGGTCACCCCACTTCTCGATGCTGGACCTAGTAATACAAAGTCTCTAACACTTCACTCCCCTACGGCAATATCTACTATGGGACTACATTCACCTATCACCAGGGCTTGTTTTATTGATAGTAATTGTATCAGTTGTCTCCCTTGGGTCAGTAGTCGCCCATGAATAATGGTGTCATAGTATCCCATAGTTAAAGAATGGAAAAGCTCCTGGCCACGATAACTTAAATGCAGAGCTATTTAAGACAGACCCTGAGCTAGCAGAACTACTAGAACCACTATTTGCACAAGTCTGGAGAACAGGGACAACACCAACGGAGTGGAACAAAGGAATAATTGTCAAATTGCCCAAGAAGGGAGATCTTGCAGACTGCAATAATTGTAGAGGAATCACTCTTCTCTCAGTTCCCAGCAAAATATTAGGCAGGATAATTATACAGAGAATTTCAAAAGCAGTAGACCACAAACTGAGGAAAGAACAAGCAGGATTTAGAAAGAACAGAAGATGTGCAGATCATATATTTACTCTCAGGAACATTATAGAGCAGTGCTCAGAATGGTAAAGACAGCTGTACATTAATTTCGTTGATTTTGAAAAGGCTTTTGACAGTATACATAGGGACAGTTTATGAAAAATACTGAGGGCTTATGGAATTCCAAGCTGCATAGTGTCAATCATAAAAAGCCTCTATGCCAACTTTACGTGTAGCGTAGGGCAGAACAACCTAACCTTTGAGGTGAAGACAGGAGTACGACAGGGATGCCCGTTATAACCACTCTATTTTTAACAGTTATAGACTGGGTGGTGCGACAGACAACAGAGGGCAGTCCACGAGGAATAAGATGGACTACGTTTTCTACATTGGAAGATCTGGAATATGCAGATGACATTGCACTACTAGCACATTCACATCAACACGTCCAGGACAAAACGGATAGACTTAATAAGTATAGTCAGCAGGTGGGCCTGAACATCAATCTAAAGAAGACAGAGGTCATGACACTCAATGTGAGCAACCCCGAGCACATAACAGTAAGGAATCAACAACTGGAACAGACACCTTCACATACCTAGGATGCATAGTAACACCAGATGGCGGAGCAAGCAAAGACATCAACAACAGAATGAACAAGCAAGAACAGCCTTTTTTATTCTAAACAACATCTGGAAGTCCTCTAAGTACAGCACAAGCACAAAATTAAGATTATATCAGAGCTGTGTGCTTTCTGTGCTTCTCTATGGTGCGGAATGCTGGAGAGTAACAGAGAAGGAAATGTCGAAATTGTCCTCTTTCCACACAACCTGCCTAAGAAAAATTCTCTGAATCTTTTGGCCGAATACCATCACGAACCAAGATCTGCTTACTCGGAGCAAGCAAGAGGACATGCACACCATCATAGCTGGCAGACGCTGGAGTTGGGTTAGCCATGTCCTCAGAAGAGACCCCGATGCCATCACAAGAACAGCTATGCTATGGACCCCTGAAGGAAAACGAAAGAGAGGCCGACCAAAAAACACTTGGCGGAGGACTGTGGAGGCTGAGATGCAAAAAATGAACCAGAGTTGGGGCACTGTACGAAGGATGGCCACCGACCGAGCAAAGTGGAATAAATTTGTTGCTGCCCTACAAGACGCCACCAGGCGTGATGGCCACTGACTGCTTTGACAGTCCGTGGCTAAGGATCAAAGAAGAAGAAGGTATCCCATAATTTAAATTTTATTGATAGTATTTGTATCAGTTGTCCCCCTTAGATCAGTAGTCGCCCATGAATAATGGTGTCATGGTATCCCATAATTTATATTTTATTGATAGTAATTGTATCAGTTGTCCCCCTTAGATCAGTAGTCGCCCATGAATAATGGTATCACGGTATCCCATAATTTGTATTCTTTTGATAATAATTGTATCAGTTGTCTCCCATAGATAAGTGGTGGCCCATGAATAATGGTGTCACGGTATGCAATACCGCTGTCATTTAATTAATGTTGGTGTCCAGCATCGTCTAGTTTGTTGTCAGTTATCATAATATACAAGGGGCACTCGTGTTGTCACAAGTCCAGACTCATGTACAAAATGAGGCAATGGGCAGAGTCTCCAGGCGCAGCCGATCATGTCCCTCCACAGATCTCGGATATTGACGATTTGCATGACTTGTGTTGTTGACATCACCCCATGTTATAGTGTCAAGCTCTTTATTACCTTTGACCTCTGTCTTCCTCTACTTTCATTTCCCGTAACCTTGCCCTTGGTAACTATGTTTTCGCGTGCTCGTCTAATGTAATTTGTCACGGGTTGCCTCCCCTTTGCTCTGCAGTGATGGTCCAACAATGGCGAACACCTAGAGAGATAGATATGGGTCTTCAAGGGTATATACCATCACATAAGATTACATTACTCTTGGCAGAGATGCAAATAGAAGGATGATGATGCTTCTACCTTGAGGGGGTCTTCACAAGATATTCAGAAATCAAGAACAATGCTGGATGTGTCTTAGCACCGTTAACTTATTATCTGCCCGACAACTTTTGTGAAGAGACATATTGTATGATATAGCTCGTTCAAGCCCCCAACCAATTTAATTCAGTGAAATCTTAATGTAGTAGCTCTGTTCTAAGTGTATTTAAGGTGACTGAGACATACGGGTGCAGTACAATGAAAAGTATTAAATTAACTATAAATTTGTATATATACATATAACAAATTTAATAACCAATTATCTTTAACGGGATAACATGAATAATTCTTTTTAGAAAAAGGTTATTATCACAGGGTGATGTTATGGATATCGACGGAATTGTCTGAAAGTTCATTTGGCAGCTTTAAGTTTGTACTTATCTGCCAGTAAGTTTGTTGGTTTCTGCACCAGCCGATGGTTGGTTCTTTGCAGGTTATGGACTGGTGCAGTCTCGTCGCTGGTCAAGTCTGGAGGTTATGACACGTTCTAAGAAATATCTGGGAGTAATCACAAAGCTGGTCCAGCGTCTTCAAGACCCGTCTGATCATGGCGTCTAGTGTTGACAGCAGGCCACTTATACCACAAACTTTGTTCCAGAGATAGTACCCTCAACTGGTACCACCGACTAGTATTATGAAAGAAGAGAAACAAATACCCTCCTGAGTATTGGGTTTCCTGACACACAATCATGTGCACCCCCCACTTTTTAAATTTCACCATCCCATCTACTTCAGAACTTTACCCTCTCTAAGCATTAATATTAATCCCAGTGAGCGAAAAACATTCATTACATTTTTATTGAATATTTTTACATTTGCACTGGTTGAAAACGTGAATAATAAAATCAGTATGTACATCAGTTCTATCATCCACTCCCTGCTCCATATGGATCTTAGAACTAACTCTGCTTTTGGTTCTCTATGAGAAACGCGCATAAAGCAGTCACCAGCTCTTGCAATGATGGTTCATGAAACCATTATTCTGTATGCTGAGGTTGCCAGCCTTAGATGACTTGGACATCCTTTAGCTATGTTCACATGTTAATAAATGCAAAAAATAGAATTTAAAAATGTACTACTCACCCTTAAATCTCTTTAAGAATACTGACTTCTGGCTCAGAGAAATAGTTACAGCAACCTATTTAAGATGCCTTTTACACGCAGTCTGGGGTATTACTTTACAGTAGAGTCCCATCTGACTGCTTCAGATTTCTAGGATTCCGGCTTTCCGTGTTAATGTAGGTAGAGCTTTCCTGGGATATAAGTCTACAAGAGGATCAAACAAGGTCCGGTCTAATAAATGAAATTCTGATGCTATTCCTTACTCTGGCTAGCTGATTGTCGTCTTGACAAGGTGAGTTTCACAGTGCTCTATATTGCAACGTTCGTCCCACGCACGTTGTTGTTACTATCTGACCAGGCGCCAATCAGAAGTGTTGTTTATAACATCTAGAACTGCCCAGCCAATTGTATTGGATCATATGATAACTTTCCTCATGGAGTTTTCTTTGTGACACATACGTTTGTGAAATTCAAACGGTCACTCTCCATAAAAGGTAGTGTGATTTTCCGTCTAGGATTATCACATTTACAACTCACAACTTCCTGAATTTATTAATGATCATATCTTCCCGGAAGCTATTACAAAATTCCGTCTTTCAGGTGCGTGTCTACAATATACCACCACGTGGACAATTTACTGCCCTGTACCAGTGCAAACAAACATTCATCGTGTGACCATCTGGGTTGTGTTCTCTCTACGAGAGAAATTGGGAAATCACAATAGCCAAATCAGCGATAAGCAACTCGCGGGGCGATCTACGTATTAATCCGGCGCGCCCATGTCTAGTACACAAGAATGTTACCAACATGACTGTCGGCCAATATTACGTCACCTGTCTACTCCCTCAGCCGGGATGATCAGGTAAACAGACATGACGAATTATTACAGGAAGAAATGTACTCGTAAACAATGACTAGAAAATACCAAATATTGTCCGAGGTAGGAAAATAGAACGTGAAGAGCACAACATGAATGACGGGATGGCACAAGACATGACAAGTCTCGAGGTCATTCTGCGACATACCCCCCCCCACCCCCCCCCCCGGACTTTGAGAATAATGAGCAGATATTCAATGACTCGGACGTTCATTTCGCCTGTGTCTTTGCTTTCCTCTACTTCTATTGTTGGAAAGAGTATTTTCCTCATCCGCCTCGACTGATTTTTCCGCTCGGCAGTGGGTACAATTTTGGACGTATTGCCATATGTCCAATCTTTGACTAGGCCAAAAGTGATGTGCGTTTATATTGTGCATCGTCTTTCCTACGGACAG
This sequence comes from Oreohelix idahoensis, assembly GCA_024509875.1. Lineage (NCBI taxonomy): Eukaryota > Metazoa > Mollusca > Gastropoda > Stylommatophora > Oreohelicidae > Oreohelix > Oreohelix idahoensis. The sequence continues at coordinate 553,491 of JAMPIV010007033.1, forward strand.
GTGTATCCCTGAGGGCGATACATGTCCAGCTCTCATAATATGTGATCTTAATGGGAGAGGCACGACGATTTGTCGGGTCCCAGGTCTCGTTCGTCGGAAAGGAACTCCATCTTCGTCGTAAAATGTTCCAGCCGGAGTATGCGCTTGTGTTCTATGACGTTGTTCAAAGCAGGGCGCTAAGGTTACATGATCCGCCTGAGCTTTTTTTTTTAAGCCCTGCTATACTAAGAAGAAATGACAAATATCAGAGCTCTCCAATGTTGGGAAATGTGTACTCTGCTTTACCACCTTCCTCGTAGATAAATTATGGTTTTCACCATTCTGGTTGTCCAAGCTATTGCAGTCCGAGAAATCGTGCACATACTGTCGAATATCCCCTTGCCTGACTGGCCAGAAGTATTCGACGGATACATGTGTTACGGTAGTTTATTGATGGCGTCTGCTAGAATTGGCAGTGCGCATGTTTAGGGTCAATGGAATTAATATAAATTGATCTTTATACTTTACAGAGTTATGAACGCGAAATGCACGGTCAAGTCATGACGTGTTAGCGTCGATATGGTCACGCTTGGTGACTAGGTTACCGTACCCTTTTTGTATTGACCGTCAAGCAGTGAAGACGGATTTTGTTACCCTTCCAGATATAGCCATGATGTTCGTTTGACAGTTTTTCAAGTACGACATGGACCCATAATAGGATGTTTGCAAGTATTCAATTTGTCATATATGCTTACCATGAACTATATTAATGATGTCGTCAAATGTGTGTGTTTCTTCCATAATAGACTGTTTTCTCGTGGACTCTAACAAGGCGGACTTATTAAGTTGATCATTGAGCGATTCACTTGTTAGTTATCTTTTTCACACATTTGCGTTTCAAATAATTACAGTACGATAATAATCAATGAATGAGAACCAGAACAATCCAGTCATGGACAGCGATTTTGAACATTCTTTATTCATTCGATATTCCACTGTCTAAAGCAGCTTCCACGATACTCTGATCACAGACATGCTATGCTAACCGGATCGTCTGTATCAACATGTCGTAATAAGGTGCGCGTACCTCAATGAGTTTGTGACTGGGGTTTATGCATTTGTTGCATCAGGCGAGTGCGATAGGAGAATGGGACAACTAATTGCCTCTTGTTTCCTACCCGTCTGTATACTAACCCTTTCTCTTTATAATATGCTCCCTGTGGATTATGGGAGTAGTTGCCATACAACCTAGCAAAACAAAACTTAAGGGTTTTATCACCCCTTTGTGCCTTCATTAGCTCCGATATGTTCGGGCTGGTTAGAGATGAGAGCTCAGAGGCCGCTTGGGCGTGTCCTTGGTTCTCTTTCTCTTGTGTCGACCTGGGTTTCTGTGAAGGATCCCCAAGGAATACATATTTCCTCCCTAAAATGAGAGGGAAAACTAAATCGTCTAAAACTGCGGCATTGATTTTTCCCTGCACAAATCAGGTTGAAACATCAATTTCCGCAACCGGAAGAATCATAGGCTCTATGCTCTTCCGGAGCCCGTGTATTTCTACAGTTTCACCAGTGTACTGGTGGGCCTTCGCCAAAGATGGTGAAACTAGAGCTGAGTATTCTAAACCCGAATCAAATAAACAAAGTACAGGTTGAGTACACAGTTACTTGCTCACTAGTGGGGGGATGACATTGGTTTTGTTCGCATGTTTGAAGGTCATGTTTCGCTGTCGACATCGTCTGCAGGCATTCAACGTTATAAACGTTTGTTTTCGGCCTCTTAGTCCGATGTGAAATGTGAGTTATTTTTGCATGATCTGCCCCATCGTCTTCCAGTTCCCTGGGCTGAAGTGCTCTGTCTCTGCCTGTGGTGATCCTGTGGTTGTTGTTGAGCCATTTTGTGTGTTATACGGTTCGTACTCTTGGAGTCAGTTTCAGGGTGATCATTTTCTTTAGGGGGACTCTCGTGGATGCGCCTCTTTGCTGGGGTCACCATCAACTGGGTACTCTGATAACGATCAGAAAATAACACCGCCTTCTCAAGGGTTTCGGCCCCGTGCTCCGGCAGGAACCGTCTTATGTCAGGGGTGAGAGAGTCCTTGAACTGCTCGACGATTATCATCTCCTGTAGCCCGTCATATGATTCGTCGAAGGTGCTAAGGGAGCCCTACTTCTATATATAAAATTTGTTCATTCCTAAAACTCAGTTTCAATGACGAAACTTATGTTTTCATAATCACCAGTCATATTTATTTGCATTTTTTTTTCAAAGTAATCGATCATTAAATTTTTATATGTTCATTTTGACAAAGTTATAGTTGAATTAATTATTACAGAGCGAACTGCATACGTGTGAATCCAGATATATATATATAGTTTGTCTGGAAGTTTCCTTACATCATTTGTGTCTGTACCTGCAACCAGATCGCTAATTGACTGGCACTCCTTGTGTAAACACACACGGGGCCACTCCACAAATATGACCCCTCCAGCCAATCTGGGCTGATGGGTGTCAGATCTCAGGTAAACAAACACGACACGAAATGAATCAAGGAGTGTAAACATTGACACGAAAAATACCAATTACCTGTCGGAAGGTAGGGAATTAGAATATGCTAACAATTGAATAATGCACATAATTCAGTACGTACAACAAATATAGTTCAAGACTGCCGGAGAGGAGAAGAGAGCGCACAAATTATGTCACGCATTTCATTTCTTGATAATGAGTAGAGCCGGAAACATCGAAAATTGATTGTATTAAGAGATTTGATTTATTGCACTACCTTGGTGAACATGGTTGTTATTAAACAGACACCATGTGTTATGAAAGAATATTAGTGTTGGTGGCTAGCAGTAGATGTAGAAAATGCTTTTTTATGATTTGACTGATTTATTGACTTATGTAAAACGGCAAATAACCTTATGGCATGCAGTATGCTTACATACTGTTTGTCTCACATGTGTAAACTGTAGAGCTAGCAGAGCAAAAGATACAGATTGTCTGTACTGTGAATTCTGAAGGACGAGCGACACATGGACTTGATAATTAATCTCTTCCAAGTGGAGGATTACCGAAGTCATATTGTATCTTTACCAGTTCTTTAAGGTAGACTACACCAGTAGCTTCCGTCTTCCTCGATGACGAGAAACCTGGATCAGGTAAGAAAGCTTCGGAACCCTGAGATAGTTCTACACCTAACGCACAACCCTTTTCCCACACCTGGACAATTCAGAGAGTGACCGTGATTGCAGTCAGGAATCGAACTAAGTGAAACCACCAAGAACCAACCACTGAACTCTATTCACCCCAACTTAAATAAAGTTCTTATGATGAATTATCAATAGTTCTGTGAACTAAACTCAACTGAAATCAACTTCATAAAGTCATTATGGTGAATTATAAATAGTTTTTTGTAAACTCAATTCAACTCAACTTCATAAAAGTCATTATAATGAATTATCAGTAGTTTTTGTGAACTGAACTAAACTCAAATTCTATAAGACTGTAACGAATTGTCAGTAACTTTATAGAAATGATTGCTCTTTAGGCATTTTTGATTATCTTAAATTCTATACATATTTGATTGAAATATATTCTATATATAAAACATTTTATTTTCATTAGTAAAGTTTCATTGTAATTTTCTAAAATCAAGATTAGTTTTGCTGACTTTTCTTTGGTGATACAGCGATGTCTGATGCTGTAGGATTACGTCATCTTTGTATTTCATAAATGGGGGCTCTTTTCAATAACTCGGTGCCATACGGAACAGTGGCCTGGATACCTACTAGCTCTTAGTCTACTCAGAGGATTCTCAACCTGCCAAGAGACAGTTAATTTCCAATATCCCTATAAATATATATGCCAGTGATTCTCACTCTATTTTCTTCCTGCGGAACTTATACTTACATTTTCCGCAGATTTTCCTTGAGCCAACCTTCAGTCAGATATCTGGGCAGTTTTGGTACGTTCATACTTTCACTCATTCTATCTGTCCATCTTTCAAGGTAATCTGACATAGCCCCACCCAGGTTATGTTTAACTCGTACAGCCGCTACTTTCTTCCACCACATGTGTTTGATTATTCTTAGATCTGTCTCATCATTACCCCTTCAGGGACCAGAAGACGCAGCAATAGAGATCGCAGTCAGCGACTCATAGCTTGACTGCCTGCGTCAGGACCAGCGAACCAGAGCTGGTCAAGACCGTGCTCCACCTCCACGTGGTGGTCCTGGAAACAGTCTTCAGCAGTGCAGGCTGGCTGAGCGAGCATGGATCGCAATGGGAAGGCAAACCCGGTCCTAAAAAATGCCGTGCAGAAGTCGGATGTGTCGACCGAAAGGTGCAGATATCACAGCTACGTTGTAAACAGACACAACGCAACCACCGTCCTTTTCAGGGCGAACGAGGAAGAAGAAGAAGAAGATTACCCCTTCTAGTATTCTGATGATATCTTGATGTTTCACCTTGCCAAACGTCTAGGTTTGGATCTTTCTTTACTTCCAACGTCACCCACCCCCCCACCCCCAAATTAGCGTTTTTAATGTGCACGCAACATTGTATTAGCTCAACAACACATCCACATCCACATTGTTCGACAAAATGTCCTTTTTGATCTCAGGCCTTTGTCTCGTCATTATTACTCTTAATAATATTTTGGTCATGTGACTTATCAGGGCTAAAGATTCGATGGCCTTCACATTTATTGGCGCCTGGTTTTGTTGGTATAGTTATGAAAGTAAATTTTAGTAGGTCAGCTGGTATGTACTGTCAGAAATGTCATTCAGTAGAACTGTTAATATTTGTTAATAAATTCTCATCCAGAGATTACAATTCGTCATTTGTGACGTGCTCACAACCTACTTGCCTTTCTACTTGTCATATATTGCCACTCAGATTAAAACTAGTCCATTTCAGTTATCATCTACCGACATTTACTTACTTTCTTAGTCATTCCTCTTCTACCGTCAGGTGTAGAGGTTTGGAAGCGAGAACGCCAGACTATCCTATCGGCTGTCTTCCTCCTGGCCTGGTTCCATTCTAATCCTCGCTCCTTCAGAGATTATCTAATGTTGTCCTCCCAGCGGACTCTGGGTCGTCCTGGAGATCTAGATCCCTGGCTCTCAGCCTCCCATTTCTGCTGTAGCAGCCGATCTTCTCCCATTCTGTAGATATGGCCAAACTATCTTAGTTGGGACTGTTCCACTTCAGTCTGCAGGAGATGGGGTTTTAGGCCTTGATGTTTCGTCTGGTTGCGGATCATGTCTCTTTTTGTTACTTCAGCCACTTATCTCATATTCCTCATTTCTGAGATTTAGATCTGACTTTTGTGCATACCGAAGTACATCTTATAACCTCCATGGTACAGGAACAGGTCTTGGGTGGTCGGGGTAGGCTGGGTTGAGTCAAGTTTTTGTGAGAAATTACCGACTCGGAAACAAGATCATTCAGAATGATCTTTGGAATAGTACACATGGATCATGTTTCATATAACAAAGTGCTGAAACATCATAAAACATGGATCATGTTTCAAATAACAAAGTGCTGAAACATCATAAAACATGGATCATGTTTCAAATAACAAAGTGCTGAAACATCATAAAACATGGATCATGTTTCAAATAACAAAGTGCTGAAACATCATAAAACATGGATCACGTTTCAAATAAATAAGTGCTGAAACATCATAAAACAGGCTGTGGGATCTGCCGACATTCATTAAAGACATGGACTCGACAGCAGAATGGCCCTATGTGACAGTCAAACGGGTTCTACATTTCTTCTACTGACTGTGACAGACCTGAGAACAAACATGGCTAGACAAAAGGTACACTAGTCTGATAATATTTCAGAAATGGACAAGAAAGAGCTTTGCAGAGACTCAGACACTGGCATAAGACAGGCACCGATACTGGTTTAAAACAGAGAGATGCTGACATAAGACAGGCACCGATACTGGTTTAAGACAGGCACCGATACTGGTTTAAGACAAACAGATACTGACATAAGTTAGACACCGATACTGGTTTAAGACATACAGATACTGGCATAAAACAGACACCGATACTGGTTTAAGACAGACAGAAACTGACACAATACAGACACATTTAATACAATAAGACACAGTTAATGATACAAGACAGACATAGGTACTCGTACTGACACAAACATAGATACTGGTACTAACACAAGACATACATGATGGGTACGATTTTAGGTGAGTGTATGGACAAGGTTTAGGTAAGTGTAGGTAACTCTAATGAGGAGGCAGTCTAGATGTGAGACTAAAATTTACCATAAAACTTTAATGTGTTTTTAATTTTGCATATACAGTAATAAAGTCACATTTCTGATCTCCCCCTCCATCCCCAAAACCTCAACTCTTCCAAAGTGTAGTGTAAACACAAGAGGAATAGGAAATTGCGAAATACGAGACACCCTGTACGGTTGATCTGTCAAATAATTTTTCCATTTCCATATTTCTACGCAGTGTTGCTCCCAGTCTCACACAAATTTCCAGTACGCCTGGGCAAGCAAAACAACAAACAATATACAAGGTCGGTCATTTTGTGGCCTGGACTTTGAACATTTATTATGATAGACTAGGACCGTGAAATTAGTTAAAACCTTCACATGAAGCAAACATTCCCTGCCCACACTGTCCAAGATCTTTCCAGGCCCGCATCGGGCTCTTCAGTCACCTTCGTACCCATAGACTAACCTAACATATTCTTAAATAATTGGATGAACAGAGTGGTCTTCATCACCCGTGATGGACGAACAACCAGTCACGGACAACAAATTATACCCAGCTGTCAATGTTTAATTCGTTTATTATTTATTAAAATTGTGTGAACAGACGGCCGTACAGGTGGATCGGCGTTAAATGAAGCGTTATAAAAAGAGGGAACTCTTGGCGTGTGTTCTTATCCACGTCAAATATAAAAGATATGTCTCCGCCATCTTCTCTATCGTCTGTTTCGTGCCGTGTTTTAGACTATTTTCTTACCTCTTCCTTGCACCTGTCTACCCACCTTCAACTCTGCCTTCCACTTTTAGACTGTCAACAAAGTGTTACATCTCTGCACGTGTCTCAAATATTTATGCAAGCTTTTCATATCTTTTATGATTTACCTTGTCATTGCTACTGTTTGTACAGGTTTGTCTATGTCGTTTGTTTTGTTTGATGAAAGGCGTGCAATTCTTCTACATCCACGATTTAAGGGCCTCGATTATTTCTTCCAAATTTGTATTTATTTGTTTGTCCGTGTGTTTGCACCATACAGCAGCAGTGGCATACTAAGGGGGTGCGAGCGGGGGGGGGGGGGGGGGGGGGCGGTCCGCCACGGATGACAGCCAGGAAAGGGGTACCATCGGACACTATTAATATAGTACTTCCTGTTAAAATGTTATTTACTGTTGCATTTCTTTATTGGGGCAGGGGATATCATAAGTTACATCCGCCCTGGGTGCCTAGTACTTTAGGGACGCCTCTGTACAGCAGTCAACAGTTTACAATGACTGTCATTTTTAATTGGGTTATTATTTGAATGTTATTATCTTGTACTGTGTTAGCGTGTTTTTTTTTTTTTTGTTTTTTTTTGCCAACGAACATCCGTAGGGGAGCTTGTGTGTCGGCATGACCCCGAGAATGAACGAAGGAACATAATTACCAGCATTGTCTCCCAAGCCGGAGAGGGCGAAAGGAAGCATTAGAATAGGTCAACTTAGAATCAACCTGCTGTAGAGGAAAGACAAGAGCTAATGAAGGCGCAATTGTCTGCAGATCACGTCGTCATATTCAAAACGTTTGTCATATAGTGGATTCCATCTCACCGCAGCATCCATGGGAATGAACAGGCTGACAGATTGGCAAATGGGGATGGGAGGGGGGAAGGGGAGAACAGACCCCATCGAACAGAAATTAGTAAAATATTCTTCCTCCTACTTGTTGACCTATAGACTTGTACATTAATGACTCTAAAAAACGGCAGTAGTCAGCTCAAGGTTCTTGACATCTCCAGACAGTTTTTCGTGGAGATAAGTAGGCTGTTGCCATATAATACTCGTTCACTGCTGTATAGCGTCCCATGAAAAGACCACGTGACTTGTCAAGAGCAAATACAGGAACCGACCCATCCAGGCCACTAGACAAACAATGCCTACAACCACCTCCACAGAAGAGAACATTTAATAATTTTTAAATTCCGCACAGGTCACACCAGTAAGCTAACGATAGAATCTACCGATGAATGTATCTGTGGCACTGATAAAATGGTGATATATTAGACAAAGATATAGCTGTCGTACAATTATACTGGGCGGGGTACCAATAGTCGCACCGCAACAGCATGATGGTGATGGCCTACGGAATGTTGTCAGGAAGGTCTCCAGAAATTGTTTTGTTAAAAAAATAAAGAGACAAATGCGATATAAGGACAAGCAGAAGAGAATATCAATGCTCTCCACTAGATAGTGTTTTCTAATGAACCAAGAAAAGTTGTCTTTATCCCTACGACATTACTTCTGTCACTGAAATCTCCATAAAGAAAGTACCCCCAACCTTCTAAGTGAAAGATTTTGCCTAGATACAGACAGTACGAGTGATGCATTAAATAACTATATAATGATCAACGCGGCTATATTTATTAGTTAAATGTGTACAGATGGGACCAAGTCCATTTGCTGATCTACAATTTATGTCTATAATTTTTTCTACCATGTAGGGCCGAAACACTTGTCGGACGGGGGGACCCGTTCTGATGATCAGATTGCTTCCTGTTGTATCGCTCTGTAAAGAGTTTCCTATCATTTACTCTAAGGGACGAATTCTCTTCTAAATCTAACGATATCTGTAAACCTCTAATACACCGCTTAAAAAAAAAAAATCTCACACTATTCCTCTTTCTTTCCACATCTCTCTTCCCCCCCTATTTGTAACGAATGCATCTACACCCTATGCAAGTGATGGGGGCAAGTAGGGACATTTTGTCATTTTCAACGGACAACATGGAGGGAACGAACCACCGAATATGATTTAGTTTGTGATTCGAGAATGGGTTATGGCTCTCCTAGTAGAATGAACCGCGCAACACCACGTGATGCATGCAGGCTGTCTTGGCGCAATATTTCTAAAATACTTTAAGCTGTTGGTACGGACATTCTTCTCAAGAAAGTTGTCACGGGTTGCCTCCCCTTCTCTCTGCATTAATGGTCCAGCAATGGCCAAAACTTAGAGTATAAAATGTGGGTCTTCAAGGGTATCTTCCTTCGCACAAGATTACTCTTGACGGAGATGCAAATAGAAGGATGATTGTGGTTCGACCTTGAGGGAGTCTTCACAAGATATTCAGAAATCAAGAAAAATGCTGTTGCACAGTTAACTTATTCTCTGCCCGACAACTTTTGTGAAGAGATATATTGTATGATTTAGCTCGTTCAAGCCCCCAACCGATTTAATTCAGTGAAATCTTAATTTAGTAGCTCTGTTTTAAGGGTAGTTTAGGTGATTGAGACATGTGGGTGCAGTACAATCAAAAGGATTAAATTAACTATAAATGTGTATATATATATATATACAAATAACAAATTTAATAATCAATTATATTTAACAGTGTAAAATGAATAATTCTCTTAAAAATTTTTTTTTCATCACAGGGTGATGTTATGGATATTAAGGGAATTGTCTGAAAGTTCACTTGGCAGCTTTTAAGTTTGTACTTAGCTGCCAGTAAGTTTGTTGGTTTCTGGTCCAGCCGATGTTTGATTCTTTGCAGGTTATGAACTGGTTCACTCACATCACTGGTCAAGTCTGGAGGTTGTCACACGTTCAAAGAAATAACAGGGAGTAATCACGAAGCTGGTCCAGCGCCTTCAAAATCCGACTGATGATGGTATCTAGCGTTGACAGCAGGCCACTTACACCACACATTTTGTTCCACAGATAGCTCCCTCAAATGGTACCAACGACTAGTATTATGAAAGAAGAGAAACAAATACCCTTCTCAGTAAGGGATTACTTAGAAAGTCACCAATACTTTCCGTCGACCTGCATGAAGTCAATCTGGTTTAACAACTAAGTAATCATTTCCCGTCAGACACGCATGCCCGTCTGGGAGCATTGTTCACTACAACCGCGTTCAGACACTTGTGCGGATAATACAAAAGGAAGTACAGGTGATAATTGCTTAACTCACTTCCGACCAGACATTGTCTGTGTAATTACTACAGAGAAACCCGTCTGGATGGACAAATTATCGATGACACTATGTGCAGGCGATGTTACAAATCGTAATTTGAAAGGTTACTTAACAGAACGGAAGAAGTCGGGCCATACATGGGAGATGAGGTCATGTGTTTAAATTTTAAAATGATATTTTAATATACGCTGAGAACATTTTTGAGATAAACCCCATCATAACATGCATGATTGAACACAATTGGCTGGGAAATTCTGGATGTTATAAGCAACACTTATGATTGGAGCAAGGTCAGATTGTAACAACCACAAACTTAAAAGCTGGCAAGTAAACTTGCAGACAATTCCCTCAATATCCATAACATCACCTCGTGGTGATAATCTTTTTTAAAAGAGAATTATTCATTTTATACTGTTAAGTATAATTGATTATTAAATTTGTTATTTGTGTGTGTGTGTGTGTATATATATATATATATATATATATATATATATATATATATATATATATATATATATATATATATATATATATATATATATATATATATATACACACACACAAATAACACATACATACAAATTTATAGTTGATTTAATCCTTTAAGTGTACTGTACTCGTATGTCTCAGTCACCTTAAATACACTTAAACAGAGCTACTAAATTAAAATGTAACTAAATTAAATCAATTGGGGGCTTGAACGAGCTAAATCACACAATATGTCTGTCAGGAAGCATATTATGTGGGTGTGTGTCGTGTGTACGTAGATGCTAATAACAATGGCTCGTAAGAAGCAACATGACGCCACTAGTTACAGTTCCAAGACATTTATTAGACTGTTACATATGTCCTGGATACCATTTACATTGTCAAGCATACGGACACAATAGTCAGGCTAACACTGCCTGTAGGAAATAACTAACTACAATATTCATGCACTGGCTTTACGGACACACTATGACAGCACACAAACGTCCTTATGTGAGGGTACCCCCTCACACTTATAAATCCACCAAACGTCTTTATGTGCGGAATACACCCTCGCACTAATAATCCACCATCCAGGTGTATATCACTTATCCCATTTTGCGACATGAAAGATCGTCATATGGATTCACTAAGAACCTCTCTCAGGCGGGAACCAAACAACGGCTGTATTTTTCCTAACATCGCTACTAGGCGGGAAAACGCGACCTCTTACTTCACAGTAGCTCCAAGGCGGGAAATGCTTCACCTTATAATGTTCTCCACGAACACACATATATGGTTCCAACAGGAACGCCTCCAGGCGAGAAAATCATCGCCTTTAAGAAATAATCAGATATGGCCTATCACATCATAGCTATAATAATCACAGATATGGACTCCCACAGTCACAAAATACGAGCGCACACTTGGCTACTGTTAGGGTTTCCTCAATTATTATATTATATGTAGTAGAGGTTATTCAGCTTCGGCGAGGTCCCTCCTATTATCATTTCTTTATTTGAGTGGACTCAACACGGCCTTCCACTTGCCGGTAACACTTTTCTAGGTAGCCTTTTAAAATACAGTCTTAGTCTTGAACAGTAAAGAAATCGTCAAGGCCAGTTTGGACGTGTAGACGATACAATTCTTTAATACGTTCACAAGCTCCAATAGTCATCAATATAAGGCAAAGGCATGAACTAGCCAGTCCTTGATAACGTCGCTTATTCCGTCGACTATGAACAAGATGTCATCAACATGTTGCTGCAATACTTTATTTGATAATTCCACTCACGTACCACGTACTCACAGCATTCACTTGTCCTTAAGAAATACATTCACCCAGCCTAGATTCCATGAAGCATATGGACGATCTAGCTGTAATAAAACTTTATAACTCTGTAGTAAGAGCACACATATAGGAGCTGGACAATTATACGTCCGTTCACTCACATGACACATGAGAAAAGGCTCCGAAGTATTGCTCACCTCTGCCAAGTGAAGCCGGCCAGAACGTCTGCTAGAATTTGACCAAACGACAGTGACGTACTTCCGGGTAACCCAGGAAACGTACTATCAACAATATGGTCTGTAAACAAGCCTTATCGATGTGAATCGATATGTTATGATTTTACTCATAACAACTACTCAATTCTCTCTTCCCCCCCCCCACCCCCCCACGGTCAAATAATGAAAACGTAGTTTTCATTATTTACTGTTGTGGGTAAACATCACCAACGTGACTAGATGGTAACATCAAATGTCAATGCTGGTATGACATTGCATAGAACATATGTTTGTGTCAACAAGGTAGGCAATTTAACACACGAGGTGTGGAATATAGCACATAATGCTAATACCAATATCTACGAAAGACCAAAATCAATTTAACATCAGAATGAGGTAACTATAGCAAAGTCAGTCAACATGTAACCACCAAACAACCGTATCAGCTCAAGCATTCTCATTTTTCATTCCGTCGGGAACATCTATCGTCTCGTCAATGTAACTTAGTCACATAATGTCATCTCATTGTAACATTATAACGCCAAGCATTACAATTAATCTCAATCAATAATAGATGAAGTGAGACAGACGAATAACCACAACTGTGATTGACTGTTACACATTGTCAAATGCATAAAGTTTTGTGTTATTGTGAATGATATGTCAATACTGTATCATACACATAAATTGAGTAGTGAAGAAATTATGTAAGCAACACATGGATGTGTGTACATAGTAATACTATGCCAAAGTGCTGAAATCTTAAATTATATAATGGCGTAAAAACGTATCACTGTCTCAAAGACTAGTGTAAGTGTGACATAACGTTTGTCAATAAGTCCATTTGTAGTGTAATTTAATTTATCACTTTCCAATCCTGTATAGCAGCGGTGGCCAAACTACGGCCCGCGGGCCAGATCTGGCCCGCCAACCATTTTTGACCGGCCCGCCAACCTGTTTTGGCCGGCCTCTTATTGTTGATTGAAGCCACACTCTTCACGATGAAATAACACACAAATGTATGTTTGAAATAAATAATTACATGTCATATTACAAATTAAAAAACTAATTAAAACAACAGATTCATTATATTTTTTTTTTACAGTTAATTCAGTCCGAAGACTGGTATACATGTCTTGGCAGATGTGCAGTACAGTAGGCTGCCGTTGCTTTCTGTACGTGGTTCATTATATATGTAAAACTAAATCTCAGAACGTTATTTTTTAAGGATTTTATAGGTCTGGCCCTCTGGTGTTACCCTTTACCATAATCTGGCCCTCGGCCAACCTTATCTTGGCCACCACTGCTGTATAGAATAGTGCCAGTATTTAAGATAAAGTCAGTCCACTCATGTGCAAATGATTTTATAATGTTGTAAGTTGAATGTCAAAATCCATCCTTGAATTTGTCCATGATAGTCGACCATTCAACAATGTAATACGAAAAATCCATAAGTCCTCAAACCTTGTAGCGAATTATCCGAAATAAGTTCAATTTCGAATATTATGGTTACTTCCCTTGACTACCTGTGTAACCTTCCTTTTCCAATTACGTCCCTTGAAAGGACAACATAAAGTTTTTTTTACCACGAAACGTGTGTGTATCGAAATTGTTTTAAAATGATCCATTTGAAACCAATGCACAAATGGTGTGTTTGCTGGTCTGTAGTTGGACTGTGCGTATGGACATGATTGCATGTCTCCATGAAGTGTCATACGTCGAACGATATATTACACGATATGGAGTGATCCAGGATTCAGCATCATCATGTTGCTGTACGGGTCGCTTTGACATAAAATCACTGTAATAACTGTACAATCCGTTTAGTGAACCTAGATTGCGTGGTTCTTGAAGCGATAAGTTCATGAACACGATCTCTCAATGTACACATAGGACCTACATTGAATTACGAGGATCATCTGGACATGTTGAGTTGATAGATGACGTGGTGTCTTTGATACATCTCGAAAGGACGACGGCAACCACACTGAGACTCCCCTTTATAGACTTGATGCAGTAGTCATATGGTTGAGAGCTAACGAGGCTCTCGCTGCTTTTTGGTTAGTAAATCTGGCTGTTTGAAGATTTGCCAAGGCCTTCTGTTCGGTCTTCAGAATGAAGTGGGCTCCCATCAAATACCTCTGGAGTTTCTTGAACACAAAGACTATCGCTAGTAGTTCCTTCTCTACGATTGGATAGCGTTACTCCGCAGGCGTTAATTTTCTGCTAACGCACATTGTCGGATGCATGTGGCCTTCAAATTCCTGCATTAATGTTCCCCCGATTGCTGAAAATACTCGCATCGACTCTGAGAACAAAAGGATATCGAATGTCAGGTAATCGTAATATTGGTGATTTTGAAAAGGCAAGTTTAATCACGTTTAAGGCCACATCACAAGCATGCGACCATATTATTTGATTCGGAGCGTTTTTCTTCACTAACGCAGACAAAACTGAAGTTATATCTGAAAAACTGGGCAGAAAACGTCTATAGAAGTTTATGAGACCCAACAGACTCCGAACTTGTTTTTTTGTTCGAGGAATATCAAGATTCAGAATTTTGGAAACCGTAGAATCTTCAGGTTTTAAGAATCCACCTCCTACTTTGTGACCGAAAAAGGTAATTTCAGTATAACCTGTTCTAGTTTCGGAGGGTCTAGCAGTAATGTTGTGACAGCGTAAGGTGTTCAACAAAGAATGGATTCCGTTGACATGATCAATCCAAGTATGATGGAACAAGCCTTATCGATGTCAATCGATATGTTAAGATTTTACTCATAACAACTGCCAAACACAGACTTGAGCGCACAGCTCAGCTGCCAAAAAACAGACTATCTCCAGTCACACTCGGGTACTCACTCAGTCACCCAGACTTGTGTTAATCAAACAAGCTTTCTCCCAGCGCACGCACAAGTCACAAAATGCTGACATAAAGTCAGACATTAACTCAGTCCCTGAGTTGCACTTAAACAAATGTCGACAACATCAGTGACCTTTACTCCAATCAATATCCCCATTCACACGCATGAAACCGTTCTGTGACAATATCTCTTCACAAAAGTTGTCGGGCAGATAATAAGTTAACTGTTGCTAAGACCCATTCAGTATTGTTCTTGATTACTGAATATCTTGTGAACACCCCCTCAAGGTAGAAGCATCATCTTCCTTCTATTTGCATCTCTGCCAAGAGTAATCTTGTGCGAAGGTAGATACCTTTGAAGACCCACATTAGATACTCTAGGTTTTGGCCATTGCTGACCCATCCCGTGACAGCCCGTGATTATAGAATACTTGAACGAGAGAAGCAGAGACTAAGAAAAGTAAAAATGTTGTGTTAATGTTTATTGATCAGCTCACGCTGGCAGGAAACTCCAAACGAATAAAATCATTGTTGGGGGTAGACCGGTAGAACGCGTAGTGAACAAGTGAAGCAGTAATGCTACCCTCTCAGCCGAGGACGCATGAATTACCTGATGGACATCAAAGGAAAAGGAAGATGTATTTTTAATCTTAGCAGAAGACTCATGGAGTCTTACATTTATTTGCTCTACAATCTTAATGGTTGCATTGCCACGGATTGCCTCCCCTGCTTTGTAGTAGTGGTCCAACAGTGGCCAAAACAAGAGTATCTATTATGGGTCTCAAAGGTGTCTACCTTCGCACAAGAGAGATATATGTCTATTTCCTCGGATGCCTCAGAGTAAACATCTAATTGGAAGGATACTGCACTTGGCCTCACTGCCTGAGAAATGTTTCCCCCATCGCTATCTTGAGAACTGTCAGACCCGCCATTGTTACAACTAGAATCTATCCTTCTTCCTTCGATCTCCAATTCCTTCAGCTGGATCTGGTGTGCCCTGTTGGCTTGTTCCTTTTTCCTTGGAATGCCCTTTTCTTTTCTCTCTCTTCGATTTCTTTCTCTGCTTTGGTTTTTTCGTACTCTCTGGCCATCCTTCTCTCGTCCCTTTCAGCCGCTTTCTCTGCTTCTACCCGATCCTTAACTTCTTTCTCTTTTTCTTTTTGTTTTCGCACCGAAGTAAGAACAAAGTCAGAAAGTTCTCTGGCTAAAAAACCTAGTTCGCGGCCTAGATTAAGGTAAAAGGCATGGAGGTTTTGGGACTCTGCCATTCTGAGCAAAAAGTCTGTTTACAAAGCTACACAAGATTACAATAGCTACTTAACTAGTAAAATTACAAGTTTACAACACTTAATTAGCCACACCAAGTGAACTTCTTATTTCTTTTACTTTAACCTTAGTTACAAAAAATTTAGTTTCTTCTGATTATTCAATTATTCTTTATACAGCTACTTTTACTGTTATTTATGAATGCACCGTATGCTCAGTCTTACTATGAATATACTCTGATAATATTCTTTCAGTAAATCTGAAATTTATGCCAGTCACGTCTAGGAGAATAATTAGACAGGTTCTATAATCGCGGACGAGCCCCCAATTTGTCATTGGTCCAACGGTGGCCAAAACTCAAGAGTATCTACTATGGGCCTTCAAAAGTGTCTACATTCGCACAAGATTACTCTTGGCAGAGTGGTAGATAGAAGGATAATGATGCTTTATCTCAAGGGAGTTTCCACAACATATTCTGATAAGCGAGAATCAATGCTGCATTGGCTGAGCACGTTAACTCTATGATCTGCCGACAACGTTTGTAAAGGATTAAGCAATTATTGATTTTAGCTCGTCAAGGGGCCCCCCCACCCCCACCCTGATTTACTCTGCAATTTTTATTATTATGGTATAGCTTTGTTTAGAGTGTATTTAGTAAACTGACTGAGACAAACATGCAGTACATTTAAAATGATTAAATCGAAGTTGCATTTGCATAATTACAAATAACAAATTTAATAATCATTTAATTTTAACAAGGGTTTAAAAGAATGAATAATGTTTATCAGAAAGGCATCACCATTGTTGTCAGGGGATAAACGTTTATAAAGGAGTTCACGTGGCAGCTTATATGTTTCACTTATCTGCCACTGGTAGGTTCTGCTCCCGCTGATGGGTTGGTTCTCGGTAGATTGATCACTGATAACGCTCATCGCTGGTCAATGATGTAGGGCGTTGCACGTTCCCAGAAATGTCAGAGAGTATCTACAAAGGTGGTCCCTTGTCTTAAAGCTCAGGCCACTGTTCCCTTCTTGTTCCAGAGCTAGTACCCTCAAATGGTACCACCAACAACAACAATGATAAAAGAAAAGAAACGAAACGCTCTACTGAGTATTGCGTTTCCCGACACATACTTATGTGTCCCCTTTCTCCTATTCCACAATCCCATCTACTCGGACTTTACCCTCGATGAGAATTAACTTAATCCCTCGAGAGAAAACTTTCTTTACATTTAAATTTAATAGCTTTATCTTTATTTTACATTTAAATGAAAAGGTTAATAGTACAGAGAGAATATGTTTATATTTACATTTCCACTGACTGAAAAGTGTTCGCAGTATAAACTGAATATGTTTTCATTTATATCGACACTTGTTGAAAAGTTTGAAACTTTCATTAATTTTAAAGTGAATATGTTTACATAGACATTTACATTGGTTTTAAAATGTAAATATTATTCTTCGAATGCACATCATTTCTTTCAGCTGTCCCTCCCTGCTCCATTTGGAACTTGGGGCTACTTAGGCTTTTAGTTCTCTTTAAGAAACTAGCGATAAGCAATCACCAGCTCTTGCAGTGGTGGTTCATGAAATCATCATTCTATACGCTGAGGTTGCCAGCCTCAAATGACTTGAAAATCCACTAGCGATTTTCACACATTAATATTCACATGGCTATATATACATATTAGTTCACATGTTAGTAATGAAAAAATATAAAATGTAAAATGCACAACTTACGCCAATCCTGGCTCACAGACTTATTGCTCAGATGAATAAAGTTAAGGCACTTAATTAGGCCTCTTACACGTGTTCTTGGAGGTATTTACTTTTATAAGATGATTCCCTCTATGACTCCGTGTGTTTCAGTTTCCTCAGCTTTCCTTATTAAAATGATTTTCCTGGACGTTCTTCAAGATTGTTCCACAAAATCCGGTTTGATAAATGGAAATTCTGAATTCTAACTTCTGGCAAGTCGGGGGTCGTCTTTTGGCAAGCGATTTCTCACAGTGAATTAAAACTGCGAAAATGTCTGATTATATTGCCTGTCCTACCCCCGCATCTGTTTGTTATGAAGTTACTCAGGGCTCCAATCATTTCAAACATGCTTGTTGGGTGGGGTAATTTCAAAATATTCCGACATGGAATAATTTTGCTCGTGATGCAAAGGTCACGTCTCCTATATATGGCAATACAATATCCGATGCCTGGTGTACAAACTCACCAACACATCTGTAAACTCATACGACAATGTGTTTCAGATGTAACAACTTATTACTTTTGTATAAAGTAATGTCTTCGTGATAGTCGGACAAGAAACGTTTATGTCTGAGTAATCTCGTTATCTGTCGCTTGAGCACACAACCCTACACGAAAACTAAACAGACCAATATGGGTTTACCTGCGCTAATCTCAGCAAAGCTGTGCCGCGCCTAGCAAATGTGATGCATTATCACCAACAAGGAGTGTCAAAGATTTTGACAATATCAAATATCTGCTACATAACAGAGAAAGAAAAAAGTGCTTACCATGGAAAAGCATTCAATTAATCAGTACAACAATTAAAAATGAGTACTGCCAGAGTGAAAGAGAGATCGAGAAGGGGTCGCCCCAAATCCATCTTGTCACAAGCACGCAGCATTAACTCTTGAGTGCTGAATCTCAACTCAAATATGAAGACTTCGCAGAAAGCCTGACACCCTTACACCAAGAAACCTGCCGTAGTAGTCCATTCATGCAAGAAGACAACCAAAACCCGTGGCGGGAGCCGCGCTGATGTAATGGTTACCACATTGCGCTGGCGATCAGGTGTTCAAGGTTCAACCCGGGCATGAAGGAGTGTCATTGACCTGAATTTTGACTGAATAACCTGAATGGCTCCTAAGATAAACCCTCTGTGGATGGGAAGGAGCGAAGCTCCTGACCGGGTTGGAAGAAAAGTCCACAGGCTTCCCAGCTTCGCAATGACATGTCATTGGGCCGAAGGGCTGAGAGCCCAGATGCCGCTGGTAAAGAAAAAAACTACCCTTAGAACTATGCAGAGATATCACAAACACATTATACAGCCGAGTACAATAGATACCAGCATTGAGAAGCTTATTCACAAATGTGTCAAACTGACATAACACTATTAGAAAACAACAATAATATGTTCACAGTAGCAAATCTATTGTAGTTGTGAAGAAAACCACACTGTAGATTGGATTTTTCTTGTTGTGGATGTCGTGTACCGACTTCTCACCGACTTTGTCTTCTGTCTATTATTTTATTCCTCTCCAAATCTCTGCTATCGCTAGAAATGAAATCAATTCTCTTCGGGATTTTTTCATTCTTATAATGAGAAAAGTTTCTCTCTCTAGTCTTATATTACAATAGCACTTGCTAAACCCCGCGATTCTCACGGCCAAGGGCAATAAATTATTCGCATGGCCACTTGGAAGGTGAAAAACAGTGCTACGACCAGCCCGGAAGTAACTCTTTTTTGTCAAGTACTGATGCACATAAATCAAGGAAACCTGCACAATTATAACGCTCGGACCAGTTTAAATTGAAGAGATTGGATATTCCTGCTACCAACATGAACTACACGAACTTGTGTGTGTGTGTGTGTGTGTGTGTGTGTGTGTGTGTGTGTGTGTGTGTGTGTGTGTGTGTGTGTGTGTGTGTGTGTGTGTGTGTGTGTTCACGCGCGCGCAGGTGGAATAATGTCACCCAAGAGGTCAACCTAAAATGCGCCGGGGGAGGCCATAAGGAAAATTGTGGAAGGGACATAGTAATTCATTCTACTTTTAACTGCCAAACAGAGTAGAGGCGCTTATGGGCCCTGGAGAGGGTATTACTAGTCGCTAAAATCCGAAGTGGGATCCTTGAGCGGATGTGTGTCTATATAGATATTTTAAATGAATTTTCCTTTCAGAACAACAATTGTTATTTGCATTTTTACAGGTTACTCAACTATTTCTAATGCATGAGATTGCTGAAGTCATAACTAAATCACTGATCTTCTTCTCACATCATGGCAGAAATAAGACAGGGTTAAATAGTTGACGTATATTATTAATGATACTTTGGGTTTTGCATACTGAACCAAGCAGAAAGTATCCTAGTGGTCCTTGTACTTTCTATTTCTTACAATGTTCCAGTGTTCTGTGTCAAGACTCTACAAACTTGATAAAAGTGTTCTCAATCACACTTCTTTTCCCTTTGTCTCATATTGGACATTAATGTGTTTTTCATCATGGAATGTCCTTTACATGTTTTAATGCACTTCTATGCACGTACCATGGTTGATGACTGAAGAACTATTCTGTTATCAGTTATATGAATTATATATTCTACAGGAACCAGGACTTTAAGAGTGTTTACAGTATTTAACCACTAAACGAATTTACAAAAAGACTGACAGATTGTAAGTCAGCGGTTCTCAAGCCCTTGAGATCATGACCACCCTCCAAATGATTTACTGCTCGAGTAGCAAGAATGTAAATCAGTGGTTCTCAGACCTTGGCAGCAATGACACCACAACATGTTAAAGCAGCATAGGAAACTATTACATGGTGGTTCTCAAACCATTGTTGACAGTGACCCCCAACATTAAAATAATGCTCTATGGGCACTAGGTGAACCAGTGGTTCTCAACCATTTGATGACCCCAGCCTCAAACCTCACAGTTTGTGAAACTCCTTGCCCACATGGGGAAAACCACTGCTGTAAATAAGCAGACAGCCAGATAGAGGTTGAGAACTCCAGATACGCTATACTGTCAGTTAAGAAGGAGTATTTCATAGATAATAAATAACACACTGTTACTGAATGGTAGTTAGCATTGTGTTAATTAAATTTTTGATAGATGCTTGTCGGCCATCAGACATAGGAGAAGATTGCTCTTGAAACCACTAATGGGACTTCAAATGTTTCCAGTCCACCCAGGTTACGGTTACAAGGTACTAACCCAGGCTACGGGTTCAGGGTAAAAACCAGATTACCTACAAAACCAGACTACGAGTTGCGGGTACAAACCAGGTGACCATATCAAAACCTAACTTATCCCTTCCAACCATACCCTATCAACCAGTAACCCATTCCTTACTAAACATCCCATAAGAAGAAGAGGTATTCAGCAGGGCAGACTTACCCATCCTTATCTGTGATGCGCACTGAGTCCAGGGAAGCAACCTCTGCCACCCTCTGAACCCATTGAACTGTTTATGAGACCTAAGTGCTGAGCAGACCAAACCAAGAGAGTCCGAACACCAATCATCTCCGCAGCTACTACAGTCCTTCAGCAAAACTACAGTAGAAAAGATCTCCTGGTCCAAATGATGACCAAAGTAGTTGTGCTATTTTCCTGAACATAAGAACCTAAAAGTACATATATTTTGTTCATTTGTAAATCTGTAAGAATTGTGGGAATCTATATATTTTTTTTTCTCTAAATTTAACTCAACAGAGTTTGTTGTTATTTTTCTTGTTAACTTTATTTGGGCTGTATTTTGTTTTAAACATAAATCTACACCCTAGGGTCAGAGCCATAATTCAACTAACTTACAGTGGGTCGGGATATTTTAATTAATGTGGCTGGACACCAAATCTCCTCTCTCACCCTTATGTTCTTTACGTCGTCCTTTTGTTCCTGAGAGAGAATTTATCGTCCAGAAAATATCCTGTTTAGTTGCCAGAATTCTCTTTGCATTAACTCTTAGTATACGAGCGGCCTTTCATGACTACCATTACAGATTTTGCAATAAATAATTTATTTATAAAGATAACATAAGTGTTATATATCAAAATGTGAAGAAATGAAACCTCTATATCATGCACGTAACTAAATTGTTCAGTGGTTTTAAACATGCATTCAGCTATAAATTTTTGCTATTGACGGGGATCGATCATCGGCCTCTCTAGAAGGCCGCTCGTATACTAAGAGTTAAGGATTTCTAGTACACTATTTCCCGAGGAGAGGCAGTTTCTTCAAACTCGTAGACTATCAATAAGATATTATTATCTTCATTCTTCCATTCCATTCAATCTGTCCTTCTCCTTCAAAATACGCACCCCAGTGGAACAGAATCACTTCGCGGTTTCCGCAGCTTCCTACAATCACACATCTCCGAAAACAGTTCTTTGTCATCAATGTCTGTTAACTCTAGATTGTTTTTTATTTATTTCCTAACAACAGGTTACTTTTGAAATAAGTAAAATAATATAATATAAAGAGCTAAATTTTAATTGCCAAATTTAGTCCTAGACAATCAATAATATAATGTAAGGAAAGGCCAAATTTAGTCCTAGACAATCAATAATGATGTAAGGAAAGGCCAAATTTAGTCCTAGACAATCAATAATGATGTAAGGAAAGGCCAAATTTAGTCCTAGACAATCAATAATGATGTAAGGAAAGGCCAAATTTAGTCCTAGACAATCAATAATGATGTAAGGAAAGGCCAAAAAAACTATGGCTAGCAACTCTTTTTGGTTTAAAATAATATTAAGTCGAAATTTGCCTAACTTAATTTTTCTCCCTAGAGATGTACCAGATTATTCCCTGTGATCTATCAGTAGATGCGATTGTCCAATTGTCGGCCCCTGTACTACATGCACTATTCCTCACACTGTGTCAGATTGCCCACAGAGATCGAACATGACGTACAGTATTAAACACGAACAATAGCAATGCTGATTGTTATATTCATTATATTTTATGTACCTCCCAAAAAAAGAAATACGTTTAAAGCTTACTTTTTTTGGTAAAGAAAATTATTTTTCAGCATTAAAAATGTGTAGGCCTTTGTTCAGGGAATAGAGTATTTGTGTTGCATGCAGACGTCTGCCTACCAGCAGATGACCGGGCACACAGAAAAGTCTGCCTACCCTGTAGACCAGGGGTATTCAACGCCGTGCCCGCCAAGAATTATCTATGTGTCCGCGGAAGAATTGCTGATGACAATAAATATACAATTTTTCTTGCATGGTCAAAAATTATAGCTTATCATCGACTAAACTTCTCAAGAACTGGCGTTAGCGGTCTCCATAAAATTACAAGAACTTTGTGGACAGACACAGGAAGTTATTGATATTCAAGGGCTGCAATTCGCACATTCTAAGCGTTATTGACTATTCAGCGTGTGTCACCTGTGGTCGTTCGCTGCTAGGCAGATATTTGCGTCCCTACCGTTGGCAAAGGTAGGCCTCTGATGCGTTTGTAATCGTGGTAGTGGTAATCAAATACAACTTCAAAACATAACTTGAATAAACCAACATAAGCCGGAGCAAACCTTGCCTGCACGCACGTAATCGGCGCTTGCCCGGGATTACAACTTTTATTACCGATTGACGTCTGCACCACACAGCTGTTTAACTAACCAAGCTGTCACATGAGAACACAGATATGTGCACAACAGTCGGCGTTAAGTCGTCACTGCCGTTGACAACCATCGTCACTGTTTTGATTTATTTTGTGTGTGTGGTGGTGGGGGTAGAGAAACACCCGAATGTTGTTGAACTAAATTCATCTTCACCAGACGTCAACCGAATACACTTTAGAGTGTTGTCCTGGCCTGGACTAAACACAGCTTTAAACGTTTTCTCTATTACTTATATAGCTGTCATTGCACTGGGAAATATATGCAGATAGAAATAAATCACGTGCACCACAAAAATCAGTTCAATGTGTCAAGTCAATCCTATTGTATGGCTCTGAAACATGGAAAACAACAAAAACAACAACTAAAATGTTAACTAAAATGTTACAGTACCGTAGTTCATAAATGGGTGGTATGAAAAGATAATTTAATGTGGAAGTGATGGCAAGAACCAGTGGAACAAGATATGTGAAGAAGACACTGGAAATGTTTAGAACAAACAGTGACCAGTTGATAGCATGACAAGGCAGTTCTGGTTCTGGAATGCCCAGGGTAAGAGTAGAGGATGAACGAAGAACACACGGAAAAGAGAACTGGAGACAGACATGAATGGGATAAAGGAGAGATGGACAGACCTTGACCTTGAGCTGATGGTACAGGCCAGGAAGACTTGGCAGACGTTTGTTCAGACCCACGCACCTCGGGTAGATGATGGATATTGATACAGTTGATATGTGGGGGGTACTCCTGCAGAAATGAGCACACATAAGTTATAGATAGTGATATAGGACACCCTGTACATCATATACTCCACGCATACTCCGTGAGTACACATACTATTCTATATCCGTCTCTCTGTCTTCCTACCTATCTACGTTTCTATTTATCTGTTTGTCTATCAGTGTGTCCGTATGTTCGTCTGTCTGTGTATCTATCTATCTGTCTATCAGTGTGCCCGTATGTTTGTCTATCTGTGTATCTATCTGTCTATCAATGTGTCTGTGTGTTCGTCTGTCTGTGTATCTATCTGTCTGTCTATCAGTGTGCCCGTATGTTCGTCTGTCTGTGTATCTATGTCTATCGATGTGTCTGTGTGTTCGTCTGTCTGTGTATCTATCTATCTGCTTATATTTCTATACCTTTTTTCTCCTGGCAGTTGCCAAGTTGGCTGAATGTCTAAGAAATGATAACAAAACCTGGACAAAAAAGCGTTTGGTGAAGTATAAATGTGATCTTGGGGGTGGTTCAAGATGGGAGCGGGCAGAAGTGAATAAAGATCAGAAATGTAAAGGCGCTTGACCTATGCACTTTAGTCTACAAGACTACAACACGAGAGTCAGGAATGTGTTTGATATCAGAACACGTGGGTACAATGATGAAATACCTGACGTCAATGACCTTTTGAATGAATGACAACTGGCAGGTTTGTCTACCTGGATATGACATCAATGATGACATGGGGTTTTTTTTTTTTGGCATACAAGTTCTTGGCCTGTCTTTGGATTTGGAGAGGTGGAGGGGTGATGAATTGTTGGGGGTATGAGGGGAGGGCGCAGCGGCTGATGAACTGTCGCTTGAATTGTAAGATCTTTAAAAAATCTATCTATCTATCTATCTATCTATCTATCTATCTATCTATCTATCTATCTATCTATCTATCTATCTATCTATCTATCTATCTATCTATCTATCTATCTATCTGTCTGTCTGTCTGTCTATCTATCTATCTATCTATCTATCTATCTATCTGTCTGCAACCCAGTTTGTCTGTCTGTCTGTCAAACACAATACTACATTCAAGTTGTCAAGCGTGGGCCCAAATTAAAGTTGTTTGATGTAGTCCTGCTTTCGCGCTGCAGTTCTACTCATAAGTTGTCCGTTACAGAACTGCATTCAAGGTATTAGACGTAGTGCTACTTTCAAGTTATCAGTATTAGAACTACATTCAAATTATTAGACGGAGTACTACATTCAAGTTATCAGACGTAGTACTACATTCCACTTATCAGTCTTAATACTACATACACGTTATTAGACGTAGTACTACATTCAAGTTATCAGACGTAGCACTACATTCAAGTTATCAGTCTTAGTACTACATTCAAGTTATTAGAGTAGTACAACAGTCAAGTTATCAGTCTTAGTACTACATTCAAGTTATCAGATGTAGTACTACATTCAGGTTATCAGATGTAGTACTACATTCAGGTTATCAGATGTAGTACTTCATTCAGGTTATTAGGCGTAGTACTACATTCAAGTTATCAGATGTAGTACTACATTCAAGTTATCAGACGTAGTACTACATTCAAGTTATTAGACGTAGTACTACATTCAAGTTATCAGACGTTGTACTACATTCAAGAAAACAAACACAGTCCTACTTTCAACTTGTCCAACGTAGCCCTACAAATAGCTTGTCTAACGTAGTCCTACATGTAGCTTGTCTAACGTAGCCCTACAAGTAGCTTGTATTACGTAGCCCTACAAGTAACTTGTATAACGTAGCCCTACATGTAACTTGTATAACATAGCCCTAAATGTAACTTGAATAACGTAGCCCTACATGTAACGTGTCTAACGTAGCCCCGCACTGACATCATCAGACGTAACCTACATTCAAGTCATCAGACGTAACCTTACATTCAAGTTATCAGAAGTAACCTTACATTCAAGTCACCAGACGTAACTTTACATTCAAGTTATCAGACGTAACCTTACATTCAAGTCATCAGACGTAACCTTACATTCAAGTCATCAGACGTAACCTTACATTCAAGTCATCAGACGTAACCTTACATTCAAGCCATCAGACGTAACCTTAAAATCAAGTCATCAGACGTCACCTTACATTCAAGTCATCAGACGTAACCTTACATTCAAGTCATCAGATGTAACCTTACATTCAAGTCATCAGACGTAACCTTACATTCAAGTTGTCAAGGTTTAGAAGATAGCAAGAGCTAGGAATGTATGTCCAGGGTTATCTCCCCACGAGAGGACACATAACGATGATGAAATAAGTCGCGTGAATGACCTTAACCTTCAAGGACATGTTTTGTTCTAGATATAAGGCCAGGTTGAGACATTCAAAAACTGAAACTGGAAATAAAATTTAACACAAAAAGACATGACCTCGCAGAGTTAAGTTCTCCGGTGTCATGAATGACGTGTATCCGGTAGGCATCTTATCTTGAGTCAATGTTATCTCATGTTTACATGTCGTAGTACCTGGTCCTGGCTGTTATTTGATCCAAGTTCTTACTTTAAGTTTATCCCTCTTGTTTTATCATGACTGTTTTCCTCTGTAACTTTCTGTCTTTTCTTTATTTCGATCTCTCCTCTTTGTTACTTCCAATACTCTTTCGTTCTAGTTATTTTCATTTCTGCCTTCAAACAAATATTCTTATCTCTGTCCTTATCATTGCTGGTATCAGTTCTATTTTCTTTGTTCTGCCTTTCTCTCCCCCTCACTCTCTTCTTCTTGATTGCTGTATGGCTGCGTTCCTTATCGCCACTACCTCTCTCTTTCCTCTTTTCCAGCAACGAAAAGGTTCTGTGTTCTCAAATACAAACACACCTAGACTATTGCTCCACAATCTTGGATGGCTGTTGCATTTTACAATTATAGAGATTCTGCTCATGACAGAATGCAGCGCGTCTAGTTTCTAGCAAATACTAAACACCGTACATAAATCTTCATAAATGTCTTAAAATATTACCTCTGTGAAACTTCTTCACGAAAGCCAAATTCAATCATAAAATCCTGCCACAGAATGCTCCAACATATATGTCGTCCTTTTCCCCTGGTGTCATGAATAACGTGTATCCGGCATGTTATTTATCTCGAGTCAATGTTATCTCATGTTTACATGTCGTAGTAGCTGGTCCTGGCTGTTATGTGATCCAAGTTCTTACATTAAATTTATCCCTCGTTTTATCATGACTTTTTTCCTCTGCAACATTCTGTATTTACTTTATTTCGATCTCTTCTTTGTGTTACTTCCTTTCACAGGTTGCCTCCCCTTGCTCTGCAGTAGTGCTCTAACCGTGGCTAAAACCTAGGGTATCTAATGTGGGTCTTCAAGAAAGGTATCTACATTCGCACAAGATTACTCTTGACAGAGTTGTAGATAGAAGGATAATGATGCTTCTTCCTCGAGGGAGTCAACATGAGATATTTAAGAAGTCAAAAACAATGCTTAATGAGTCTGAGCACGTTAACTTTTATCTCACCCGCCGCCTTTTGTGAAGATGTATATTGTACGATTAAGCTCGTTCAAGCCCACAGCTGATTTATTTTAGCGAAATTACTCTTATTAGCTCCATATAGATATATACACTAGAGGTTCTGAGCCATACGTGTGCCTTTCGCTCTGTAATAATTAATTCAAATATGAATTTGTCAAAATCAACAGATTCGTCTCTGCGTTAAGGCACGTTTCCAGATCAGTCAGGAAGTAGCCTCTCATGGTCAAGGCAAGAAATTTCACAACCAGTGGAGTGCAGATTTACAAATGTCGATCCAGTTCTTGAACCACGAAATGGTAGCACAGCAAATGGTCTCCGGGTCGTACCACAAAGAGCCGGGTCGCCTCGTACTGGTACCACAAACTTTAGAGGGAATAAAAGAACAAATTCCGCTGCTAAGTCTTTGTTTTCCTGATTTTAATCAGGCGCGTTTCCCGCTGCCCGTCAGCCGTTTTTTTTTCTCAGATTTTTTTACTCTCCCTGGGCGTATATCGTATCCCTCAGGGCATGTGATGAAAAATCACCAGTATGTCAATTAATTTAATGAAAAATTTGTGACTAGACAGCGACAGTGGCTTGTGCCTGAAAAAACATATGGGACCCCAAGATGCAGCAATAGTGAATGCAGTCAGCGACCCATAGCTGTACTGCTTGCATCAGGACCAGCGAACCAGAGTTGGTCAAGACCGCACTCCACCTCCACGTGGTGGTCCTGGAAACAGTCTGCAGCTGTGCAGTCTGGCTGAGCGAGTGCGGATCGCAATGGGAAGGCAAACCCGGTCCCTAAAAATGCCGTGCAGAAGTCGGATGTGTCGACCGAAAGGTGCAGATATCACAGCTTAGGCGTAAACAGACACAACGCAACCACCGTCCTTTTCAGGGCGAACGAGGAAGAAGAAGAAAAAACATTAAGTTTACGTACATTCATAAAATGATAATATACAACTATGCACAGGGTGAAGTTATCATCACTCACTCCCTGCTCCATTCGGAATCTGGGATTACCTCTTCTTTTGGTTCTTCCGTGAGAACTAGCATGAAGCAATCACCAGCGCTTGCTGTGGTGGTTCATGAATGTATCATTTTCACATGCTGAGGTTGCCAGCCTAGTATGAAACTTTAACACCACTAGCAAGTACAAACATGTCAAATTCAAAGCATAAAAAATATGTTACAACTCACCTCAATAATTGAGAAATCTTAGACTTCTTGTTCAGGTAAATAGTCTTGGCAACTTGATATAGATGCCTAGAACACACGTCTGGATATTTAGTTCTATTAACAATCCCTCTGCGACTTTGTGAGTAAAACCTGTATAGTCCGGTTTCTGTATGAATAACTTAGAGTTTCCTTGCTGTGGTGTTCAGAAGCGTGCCACTAAGTCCTGTCCTATTTAAAGTCAGAATCTTTACTTCTATTGTTTCCTGGCTTCAATCCGAGCTGTCTACTTGACGAGTCGGGAAATGCAGTGCCAATGACATTCAGTGTACATGGTATAAAAGAGTAGTGCTTATGGAATTTCCTACGTGACTCATACGTTTGAGAATTTAAGCAGCCACTTTCCATATACGGAATTGCGATTTTCGTAAAGTGTTGTCACAGTTTACTTATATCACACTTCCCGCTCACTCTTCAAAATGTCTTCCAAGATTGTGTTTATCTATAATCACCTAACCTAAGTAATTCGGAAGTGTGATTACTTAGTTTATCAGACTCTGCCGATCTCTTGTATCACCTGACTTGTCGCAATCCGACTGCCTGTCTAGACAAATCGTGGTCTATACAATTAAACCCGTATTGCAAGTCCTTTCTACTGTCGGATCGGAAGTGATTATGCAATCTGGAACAAACACTTTATTCTCGCATTTACCTGGAGTCAACGTGGTATTGTGAAAAAAAATGAGTCATACGGGTGCAACCAACACTTTCAATCAACTGAGTTATCAACTCCAGCGAAGGATTTATATATTGATTTATGAAATTTAATGGAAACTAGGTTGGAATAATTGGAAATGGGTAACTTTAGAAACAGTTAAATAATTGGTATTTGATCTTTTTAGAAAATTGTTATTTTCTTTATGGGAACATTTGGTGGAATAATGTTTGGGAGTTCAGTACCAGTGTCCATTAGGTCAACGTATCTGCCCAGTGCAACGAAGAGTTGTTGCTGTAGTCTAGAGTACTTGATGATAGTTAACAGTGGCTTCTTGACTGTTTCGTCTCTCTTCAGGAGTCGAATGGCTTTTGGGAGCACGTTCATTGCGATGCAAGAGTCTACTTCCACAAATGTCACCGTCTCGCGTGTCCTCTAGACCCGTCTCTTTTAGGTGGTGTCCAGAGCTGTGCAGTAGTAGCTAGTACTAAGAACTGAGAGGAATATAAAATCGAATCTCCCGTAAATCCTGACGTAAGCATCAGGCGACTTATGCTGTCCTCCACTATTTCATCTTCCTCTGAATTATCCCGATTCCCATGAGCATAAAATCTCAGACCCTCGCATCAGATGAAAATTCGGAGAGCAGAGGCATACAAATGAATCCTAATTATATATACATCGATCTGAAATATAGTGTTGATATCTGAAATACAGTGTTGAAATCTGAAATACAGTGTTGATATCTGAAATATGCATTATGATATCATTATGATCCTCTTTCGGCTCCCTATGGAGCATGGCGGTCTATTAGTTCCTTGCGAGGAAACCTGCACGAAACAGTCACCAGCTGTTGCAGTAGTGGCTTATGTGGCAATATATTTTATATAGTGAGGCTGCCAACCTTACACAACACTTTACAGTCATAAATATAATGAGGCTGCCAACCTTACACAACACTTTACATTAATAAATATTGTATACATATAAAAGACACATATAAAATAAGAAAATGTACATGTTAAAACTTACCCCTTCAATATGAATGGGATGTCGACGTTTTGTACAGAATGACCATAGCACGTCACTGCAGCCGTAAATGTGTAGTCTCTCATATAAGATAATGGTAATTGTAATTTCACAATTCATTACTGTAACACATGAGATGGATTTCCTTGGACTTGTGAAAATAAGTATTAAAAAAGAAGTTTTATACTTTTAAGTTTACAAGTTACTTCTAATAACTTTGGCAGGTCCTATAATGGAATTCATTTGCTATATCTTACTGACGTCTTGTTTCTCTGTAGAGAATTAGAAAATCAGTCATGAGTTTCAATCGGTCGCTGTCTTTTCGCTAGTTTATTTTTACAATTTAAAGCCAATCAATGTTTAAGCGTCTAAGTTTAGTATATTTTCCCATAAGCATCGTTGACATGACTTTATATGGTAGTGTAACTAATTGTTATCCTGCTGGAAACAATTATGTCATATCTCCTGTCCTAATACTACAATCTGTGAATCAAGACAAACTCGGGTGTGGTATTTTTTATGCAAGTAATGCCCGCAAAATTACTTACTTACTTAGTCGTTCCCCTTCTACCGTGAGGTGTAGAGGTTTGGAAGAGAGAGCGCCAGACTATCCTATCGGCTGTCTTCCTCCTGGCCTGGCTCAATTCTAGTCCTCGGTCCTTCAAAGATTGTCTAATATTGTCCACCCAGTGGACTCTGGGTCGTCTTGGGGGTCTGGATCCCTAGCTCTTTGTTTCCCTTGCTTGTCGTAGTAGCCGATCTTCTCCCATTCTGCAGACATGGCCAAACCATCTTAGTTAGGACTGTTCTACTTGGGTCTGCAGGGGGTGGGATTTTAGGCCTTGCGGACCATGTCTCTTCTTGTTACTTCAACCACCTTCCTCAGATACCTCATTTCTGAGGTTTGGGTCTGGCTTTTGTAGGTTGTAGTCATTGCCCATTACTCGCATCCATATGTCAAGACTGGGACAAAGGTGGAGCGGTACACAGCCATCTTCGTTTTTTACCAACCTCTCTGTTGCTGAGGAATCCTCGATTTATGGCCTGAAAAAGTCTCACAGCTGCTGCTTTTCGAGTGGCCAACTCTTCTTTGATGCTTCCCTTTCGGTCTATAATAGCTTCGAGGTATTTAAAGTGGTCGACCTGCTCCAGGACCTGTTCTCCCAGCTTAATCTGATGTCTTCTTTCTTTTCGTGATATCACCATGGATTTTGTTTTCGAGCTGCTTATGACCATCCCTCTGTTCTCCAGCTCTTCCTTCTAGACTTGCAAGTTGGATTGGAGATGTGCCTCTGATTTAGCAATCAGGGCAACGTCATAAGCAAATGCCAGCTATGAAATACATACCTGTCTCATCTTCCAGTACCCCACTGAATAATTTCTTGTTCTCTCCTTACATGCCTTGATAACATCGTCCATGAGGAGTATGAAAAGATAAGGTGACAGGATATCACCTTGTCTTACACAAGTGGTGGTCCTGAACTCTTCTGACTTATGGTTTGCTGTCCTCACATAATTTCTGCAAGACTTGTAGAAGCTCTGTATAGCTTGAATCAGAGGTGCTGGAATGTTCTTCCTTGCCAAACAGTCCCAAAGTTTGCTCCAAGGGACCCTGTCAAACGCCTTTTCCAGATCTATGAAACAAAGATTTATCTCACTCTTATACTCAAGAGCCTTTTCACTCAGCTGTCTGAGTGTGAAGATTAGGTCTTGAGTACTTCGGTTTGCTTGGAATCCGCACTGGATCTCATCCAATTGGGGCTCAGCTAGGCGTCGGAGTCTCTGCTCTAGGATTCTAGAGTAGATTTTACCAGGGACACCGAGAAGGGATATGCTTCTGTGGTTTCCACATTGTCGATTGTCACCTTTTTTGAAAATTGGTGTTATGATGGCAATCTCCCAATCCTTTGGTATGGTCTTGTTGCACCACGCTGCCTGTAGGACACTTAAGAGTAATAGGTCACCTGATGCTCCCATGTACTTAACCATTTCTGATGTTATACCATCATGCCCTGCTGCTTTGCCCATCTTGATTTTCTCCAGTGCTGCCTTCAGTTCTTCCATCCCCTTTTAACCACATAGCCAAAAGGTGCCCAGTGAATAAAGAACGGGGAAAAGGGAAGGGGCAAACTCTTGAGCCCAGCATTAAAAGCCAAGCTCTGAAAAGGGCTGATAGCTTCATGTGCTAATGAATACCAGTCCGGATAAGGACTTTAACTACGCCGTTGTTGTATGGGGTTGTTGTTATATCTGTTGCATAGCCAATCTTCATACCTGCAGACAGTAAGAATATAGAAATGAAGAGTCAACACATACGAGTAACATACAAGTTGTAAATGTACTTAAATTTTCAAAACACTAATGTATTTTATAAGCTTTATATTCATACCTTCAGACACGTAGTACTACGCCGACAGCAGCTGGTATGAAGCTTAATTGCGCACAATGGCAGTATTACTGTGACCGCTTGGCATACACTACAATTAATACGTGTTAAAAACTCCATAAAATGAGAAATAACAACGTTAAAAGCAGTTAAAACATTTGTGCACAAAATACAGTATCATGAAAAGTTCACGGCTTCGAGAAAAGCTGTCACAGAACAACAAAATAGTAAGTGCATGTTTATTGAAACCTGTGTCCCAGTCTTGACATACGGATGCGAGTCATGGGCAGTGACTACGGCCCGTGAAAGCCAGATCCGGGCCTCAGAGGTGAGGTATCTGAGGAAGGTGGTTGCGGTAACAAGAAGAGACATGGTGCGCAACCAGACGATACGTCAAGACCTTAAATCCTACCCCCTGCAGACCCAAGTGGAGCAGTCCCAATTGGGATGGTTTGGCCGTGTCTGCAGGGTGGGAGAGGATCGGATGCCACGGCAGGCGTGGGAAACGGGGAGCCAGGGGTCCAGACCCCGGGGACGGCCCGGAGTCCGCTGGGAGGACAACATTGGACAGTCTTTGAGGGATAGGGGACTGGGGTGGGGCCGGGCCGGGCCGGGAGGGGGACGGCCGATGGGATGGTCTGGCGCTCTCTCTTCCAAACCTCTACACCTCACGGTAGAAGGGGAACGACTAAGTAAGTAAGTATGTTTATTGAATGGAAAATTTTGGGAGAAGTTGCAAATCTGAGTTTTTTCCGTTGCTAAAGTGAGAGTCGTGTGCAAAAAGTCGAAAAGCTGAGAAAAGCGTGTGCAAATGTAGATGTTTGGTATCGTGTGAAAAATAAAGCATCATGTGAAAATTGGCGGGAAAAAAGAATGGGCAGTATATAAAGAAGAGATGTGGGCGATTGAGAGGATCCAGGGCTTGTACAGATTTTAGGATTCTTTGGGCGAGAGGATTTTTACAGAACTTCGTCTTTGAGATTATCAAGACAAGTTGTTTTTTTTTTAACTTGACAAGTTTTTCAAGTTTAGACTAGTATTTTTAAGTAGACAAGTTTGTATTTTACTCTATTAGATAGATTATTCCTGTGGATTTCCATTTTCATTTGTTTTGGATACTCACTAATTTGGATAAGAAAGAAATAAGTGCTTCATCATTGTGCCAATGACATTTTCTGTTCCAATCACGTTAATAAAATATATTCTATTTTTCTACATTGCTGCGTTTTCCTTGAAACATTACAGTTGGATTATTTGACTAAACCACTATACAAGACATTGCTTTTCACTAACCATAAAAAGGGTACGAACGAACTCTGGGAAGGAAGAATAAAACAAGGTCAAAAATTTCCATCTCAGGCGGACAGACCTGTAACGACTTGAACCAAGAAACGTACAGGAGTTAGCGCTCTTCAAAATATTTACCTGCGCTCAACCATTAACTGAACTGACCCTATCAGGTGACGGACACACACACATTCTTTCATTGATGCAGTAAACACAGCCCAGTTACACGATACTATTTGATGCCGCGACCTGCGCACAAATAGCTGCACTGCCACGCTAACTCTAATTGGCGCCGTGACTAGCCCTTTTTCGTTTGTGAAAGCATACTCATTCTGGCGAGCGAACAGCCACCTTTTTTTAGTGATAGTAGACAGGCCTAATCATTATTAATCACTATCATGGATCCAAAGCGTTGCAACAGCGGCTTGACCAGCAACAACACTTGATTAATATCCAACAACAGCGCCAACAAAAACACTTAATAAATATCCAGCAACAGCAATATGATTTTCAACCATACAAACCTAAATGGGAAAGAGACACTGTCCAAACACGATCATATTGGAGTAGTTTACAAAGAAGACATCAACGGATAGCTGTAAGATATTTTATTAGTCAAATCAAGAAAGGAATGACACTGCACATAACTAACATCAACAGTGGGAAGTGTCAGTTAACAACCGAGAATGGTTGGATAATGAATGTACAGCCGGTATTCCCGATGGACAACCTTCTCCAACCACAACGCAGATTTATGGGAGAGGACCCGATAGCTGTCATCCTACAATAAAAGCATGCAGCACATCAAATTGCGAACAAAAATGCAGAAAAAGCTTTCCAGAAGAAACAGCGTACACACGATAAAAACACAAAACTGGAACAGTTTCACATCGGAGATCTAGTATACTACAAAAAACACGTTCGACATTCTAAATTTGACGACAAATGGATCGATGGTTTCAAAATCTTAGAACAGACTACACCAACAAATTTTATCCTGTGGCACGAAGAAAGACAGATCAGGACGAAAGCCTACATTTCACAAATCAAGAAAGATAATCATCGTCTTGTTTCCCAGCCTATCCTCACTAACACCAGACCGATTCGCAAAACCACCCTCCTTTGTCCCCCACATCATCCTCTACATCTGATGTTTCACATTGCGACGATGAACACTCAAACCCCTCTCTTCACCCCCCTCACGATGCTATCGACAGACTACGTAGATGTCGCGACACTTCTACGAGTGAACATGAAATCCCTCCGCAGGAGCTACGTGAGAGAATTCAAGAACGAAATCTTCGAGTTCAAGCAGATAATTACCAATCGTTGTCCAGAGATAGCAACACATCTTTAAATGAAGAAAAACAACTACAACAGACTCTACAAGATGCCGACACCCATATAGATACACCACAACCTTCCGATACAGAGTTATCACCTGCCTCATTAACGGAACGAAATGCTCCCGCTCCTACTTCCACACAACGAGAGGAGTCAGACCTTGATACTGAAGAACACCAAAGTGATAACGATGATGATAACGAGCATCCCGGCGATAATATGGATACATCTATTCGGTTCGCCTCGAAACGACCTTACTCAACTTCATCAGACAACTCGGTACCATTGGCAAAGGATATACGCCTTCCGCAGGAGCATGTTCGTGCAAAGCTGTACACGAAACGGCGAACTAAACCAAAGAACATCGCACAGCACAGTGCATCAACTTCGCAGCACCCTACTTGTTACACCACATCAACCGTCACTGCTGTAGACATTAGGAAGAAACACGATAGAAGATTGTCTACGACAGACGCTCTGTACAGGAAACGTTCAACTAAGCGACAAAACATCACACAGCACAGTGCATCAACATCACAACACCCTACCTGTAGCACTACATCAACTGTCACTGCTGTAGGCACTGAGAGAAAGTACGATGGCAGATTGTCTAAGAGAGAAATCGCTATATTACAGTTAGCCCAGTTTTCTCTGGCTGGGTTACCCTAAATGGTTTAATTTTTGCCCGTGTACGATAGCAGATTTGTCCAGGAGAGACAATGCTATATTTTAGAGTTAGCCCAGTTTGCTCTGGCTGGGTTACCCTAAATGGTTCCATTTTTGTTGTCCGAGTACGATAGCAGATTTGTCCAGGAGAGACAATGCTATATTTTAGAGTTAATCCAGTTTGCTCTGGCTGGGTTACCCTAAATGGTTTCATTTTCCTTGTCCGAGTACGATAGAATTGTCTAGACGAGACATGATATTTTAGAGTCGGCCGGCGCGCTCTTGCTGGCTGCTCTAAAAAGCTTTTCTGATGATGATGCCAGCCACCTTCTATGTCGTCCAGCTGATGCTATCAGCGGCAGTCATAACCGCCAGTGAAGAGAAAAATCTACAGAGGCGCAACTCTATTCAACATGCACAGTTATAGTATTCAAACCATTATATTTTGTATTAGAAGATTTAAATTACATTTTTTTTGCACTTAGAAATATATGTATTGTTGTACATTATAAACTTAACCAAACACATGCATGTCCTATTTGCCACTAAGGAAGAATCTCAAGGGTTAAGGAAGACATTGTTTGATCTTAAGCTACACTCTCATGATATGAGACAAGCACATCAACCAAAACGGGCGATTTTGCCGTTTGTACGCAATGCGCTACAAATTTTGTTGTTGTTGTTGTTGTTGGTGGTGGCAATGCACCCTACCACAGCTATGACAGATTATGTCATAATATTAAGACTTTGGCGGAAAACCAAAACATTATTACACATGTGATTAGCCGGAGCATCACAAATGGTGAACGATACTCAGAGCATTTTTTTTCTCCATTAACACATTTTTCTACTGGTCTGTTTAGGAGTTGCTGAAACTAGACATATGCTATGGATCGATTTTATGATTACTTGTTATAAATTGGTTGAATTTCATGAATATCGCATAAATAACTATGTACCATGTTTCACGTACAGCTATGCTTTGGACCCCTGAAGGAAAACGAAAGAGAGGCCGACCAAAAACAACCTGGCGGAGGACTGTGGAGGCTGAGATGCAAAGAATGAACCAGAGTTGGGGCACTGTACGAAGGATGGCCACCGACCGAGCAAAGTGGAATCAATTTGTTGTTGCCCTACAAGACGCCACTAGGCGTGATGGCCACTGACTGCTTTGACGGTCAGCGGCTAAGGATCAAAGAAGAAGAAGGAGATGTATCATGTCCTTTTTTTTTAAACAAATTACTGTGTTGAGACACACAGATGTTGTACTCGTCCAGTACAAATTATTTAAGCTCTAATGGTATATAAACTGTTAACCCACACCTCCCTACTCCCTTTTCCCTACGCACAAACTGCCCAGACGTGACCTCAGCGGCACCTCACTGTGTTTCGCTCTGTCATGTCCGATCTTCGTTTTCACCGCCTTTATCTTCCCCCACCCCCCTCCGTTTAGATTTCCCCATGCGAGTTCTTCTTCTATTTTTTCATTACCTTTCTCCCACGCCTCGCGTTCATTCATCCATCCAACACAGGAACTAATTTCTCTACTCCTCCAGCTATTTCATTGTACTATAAACCCCCACCACCCCTCCCTCTCCTTCAGTTGACGCCACACTGTGCCGTCAATGAGAGTTCAAATATCCAGTGTGACCTTTCACAGCCCCCGTTCACAATAGCGGAAGTCATGGTCACAGGAAATAGCTACGGTCAGTTACCTTACCGATGAAAATATTAAGATAGGATTCACTTATTGTCCTGAGTGTTGATTAACACTCGAGCTTTGTTTGGCATGACCAAACCTTATATGTGTCGACTTTAAATAAAAAGTTCAACATTATGTATGTATATTTCATATCTTAACTCCATGTTTTTATGTATTATTACTAGCGTGTTAAGTAAAGATTACATAAGTATTGTATTAATACATGAACAATTTACATTGCGTATTGCACATTGCTATCCATATCCCATACTGTTTAATGACATAGTGTATAAACAACTTGTATGTCTCCCTCGTTTTACGCAAATTTGAATCTACTAGATCCCTCGCTTTACGAAATAATATTTTTTTTCCTTTTTTTGTCGGCTTTCATGTATACCGAGATCTTGTAATACATTTTTAAGTTAGCTTACAGGTATACTGAGATCTTGAAAAAAAAAAAATTTTTTGGCTCACAGGTATACTGAGATCTTGAAAGAAATTTTTTTTGGCTCACATGTATACTGAGACCTTGAAAATTTTTTTTTTCTAATTTTGGCTCATAAGTATATGCCCCAAGTCAATGACTTATACCAGTAACATAAATTTTTCTCAACCATTGTCCATTGCCAATTGACTCATAAATATATGCCCCCCTTTCATATTTTGCCCCAGCATGTATGTTAAGGACTTGATTTTTTTAGTTGATAGGACAAAAATGTCTTCATATGGGATACATTTTTGTGGCCCCGGGCCTTGTGTGACCGCTTGGCATACACTACAATTAATACGTGTTAAAAACCACATAAAATGAGAAATAACAACGTTAAAAGCAGTTAAGACATTTGTGCACAAAATCATCATCATCAGTTGCCATCTCCACAACGGAGGTTGGCTGTAATGGATCTCCAACGTCTTCTGTCTCTTGTCTTGGTGGTACACTCTGATAGACTCTTTCCCGTCCATCTCTTGATGTTATCTTCCCACTTATAGCGCTGTCTTCCCCTTGCACGTTTACCTTCAACTCTCCCTTCTGTTATGGTCTTCTGCAAGGTGTTATGCCTTTTTATGTGGCCAAAGTATTTTAGCTGCCGAACTTTGACCTCTCTCATTAGTTCTCTTTTCATACCTAGATTTTCTAGGACCTCCTTATTTGTTTTCATCTCTTTCCATGAGATACGCCCCATTCTTCTATATATCCACATTTCAAGAGCCTCAATTCTTTCTTCCAAATGCTTATTCATCGTCCATGTTTCTGCACCATACAGAAATGCAGAATATATATAACACTTTATGATTCTCAGTTTTAATTTATGAGATAACTGTTTGGATGTCAGTATATGTTTCATGTTGTTGAATGTAGCTTTGGCCATTCCTATTCTCTTCTTGATTTCTGTTTCACATCTGCCATCTTCTGTTATTATATGACCAAGATATACGTAGCTCTTGACTTGTTCCAGGATTTTCCCATTTACGCTTATCTTTAATGTGGGTTTATCGTCTGTTTGCTAATTATCATAGTTTTAGTTTTCTCAATATTAATGTCGAGTCCATATTCATGACTTATACTGTTCACTTGCTTCACTAGTTCTTGTAACTCCTGTTCGCTTTCAGCTAACAACACGGTATCATCTGCATATCTAAGGTTGTTTATTGATCTTCCACTGATGTTCAGTCCTGGTATTTCCTGTATCTGTTTGAAAATTTTTTCGGTGTATAAATTAAATAGGCAGGGGGACAGCACACAACCTTGTCTGACACCTCTTTTTATGTCTATGTATGGTGAATAATTCCTTCCCGATCTTACTGTGGCAGTTTGCTCCCAATAAAGGTTACTGAGTATTCTTATATCTTTTCCATCAATACCTATGTCTTTTGAGGCATTCAATTATTTTCTCATGATGGATTCTGTCAAAAGCCTTCTTATAGTCAATGAAGCACATATACATACTTTTTTGGACCTCTGTATATTTTTCTGCTAATCTTCTTAGGCAAAATATTGCCTCTCTTGTTCCACTGTTCCGTCTAAAACCAAACTGTTCTTCTTGGATTTCGCTGTCTACTTTACTTTTTATTCTTTCCTGTATGATTTTGAGCAGTATCTTAATTGCATGACTCATCAGGCTGATTGTTCTGAAGTCTGAACATTCTGTTGCATTTGGTTTTTTGGGCAATGTTATAAAAAACTGATGTCTTCATGTCGTGTGGTAAATATCCTGTATTGTATATATCATTGCATATTTCTGTGATTGTATCTATACCAAAGCTCTCCAGAGCTTCTATCATTTCAATGTTTATGTTATCCATGCCTGCTGATCTTCCTTTTTGTATCATATGAATGGCATTCTCTACTTCTGATCTGAGAATGTGTGGGCCTTCATTAGAATCTGGTGATGGTTTTTTACCTCTGTTGTCCTCGAATAGTTCTTTTACGTATTCTGCCCATCTGTTTGATATGTCTTTCTCATCAAGTAATATTACACCATTTTTGTTCTTGATACAGCTTCCTCCTTGTGCAAACCGCGACCGATTTAATAATTTCTTTATTTCTTCATGCATATCTCTTGTCATGTGCTTCGCTTCCAAGTCTTCTATTTCCTTACATTTTGTTTCTATCCACCGTTCTTTTGCTTCTCTACACATAGTACGTATGTCATTGTCTATTGTTTTATATTCTGGAGTATTTTTTGCTTTCTTTCTTTCTGCCATTTTATTCAAGATGTCATCTGTCATCCAAATTTGATTTTTCTTAGACTCCTTTTTAGGTAAATTTGCATTTGCTGATTGTATGCTTGTTTTTAAGCATTCCCATTTTGCGGTTGCTTTTTCTTCTGGGTTTTCTCTTCTATACTGCTCCATGCTTTCTGTCAATAACTGTTGGTATTTATTTTTGACTTCGATTAAATATTTCTGTTTTATATCTGGTTGTTTCAGCGCTGATATTTCTATCTGGGGTTCCTCCT
Organism: Oreohelix idahoensis; assembly: GCA_024509875.1. Lineage (NCBI taxonomy): Eukaryota > Metazoa > Mollusca > Gastropoda > Stylommatophora > Oreohelicidae > Oreohelix > Oreohelix idahoensis. Next base: position 594,628 of record JAMPIV010007033.1, read on the forward strand.
GTCTTCTGTTTCCTGCTCTTTTCAGCTTTATATTTACTTTGATGACAACTGGATTGTGATCTGAATTTATGTCGGCGCCAGGATGTGTCTTTGCACTTGTGACACTGTTCTTAAATCTATGTTTTATCATGATATAGTCGATTTGATTTCGTGTTACATCTCCTGGGCTTTTCCATGTGTATAATTTCCTTGGGTGATGTTCAAAAAAGGTGTTACATATGACCAGCTGGTTTTCTTCACAGAACTGGATAAGTCTGTCTCCTCTATCATTTCTTGTCCCTAATCCATACTGTCCTACTATTTTCTTGTATTTTCCTTTTCCTACTTTTGCATTCATATCACCCATTACTATCAACACATCTGTAGATTTGACTGGTTTAAGTGTGTGTTGTAGCTCTTCATAGTATTCTTCTATTTCTTCCTCGCTGTAATCTTTAGTTGGTGCATAAGTTTGTAAGATTGATATGTCGAATGGCTTTGCTCTCATCTTTAGTAACATCATTCTGTCATTGTGTGTCCAGTATCCACATACGTATTTTTCTAACTCCTTCTTTATCAACATTCCTACCCCTCTTTCGTGTTTTTTCTCCTCCTGGGTGTATAAGCGTGTACTGGTCTCTTGTTATGTAGCCTGTATCCAAAAGTCTTGCCTCTGCAACTCCCAGTATATCGAGTTTCATGTCGGTTGCCTCTAATATAAGATTGTCCAGCTTTCCTTCTCCGTTTAAAGTTCTAACATTCCATGTTCCTATTTTTAGGCTTCTCCTACTAGTTTTTAGGTGGTCTTTCTCAGAATGCTCCCTTTCAACAGAATTTAAGGAACACTCGTCATTATGTACTTCCTTACTCATTAGAGGAGTTGCCTCTTCCCTGTTAATTTGTACAGTAGATTCTTCCCCAAAATACAGTATCATGAAAAGTTCACGGCTTCGAGAAAAGCTGTCACAGAACAACAAAATAGTAAGTGCGCTTTTATTGAATGGAAAATTTTGGGAGAAGTTGCAAATCTAGGTTTTTTCCGTTGCTAGAGTGAGAGTCGTGTGCAAAAAGTCGAAAAGCTGAGAAAAGCGTGTGCAAATGTAGATGTTTGGTATCGTGTGAAAAAATAAAGCATCGTGTGAAAATTGGCGGGGAAAAAGAATGGGCAGTATATAAAGAAGAGACGTGGGCGATTGAGAGGATCCAGGGCTTGTACAGATTTTAGGATTCGTTAGGCGAGAGGATTTTTACAGAACTTCGTCTTTGAGATTATCAAGACAAGTTGTTTTTTTTTAACTTGACAAGTTTTTCAAGTTAGACTAGTATTTTTAAGTAGACAAGTTTGTATTTTACTCTATTAGATAGATTATGGGGGGTAGGGCTGGAGTGTGTAAGGGATAGTACCTCACGGTGAGAGGCAGTCACTTCCTCTTTTTGAGGATGGCCTGGATCCTATTTGGTTCCCCCACTCCAGTTCAGCTCATGTATGGCTCCTCGAGTCTGCTTGTGTACGGCAGCGCCACCCCCCGGGCAACGGCTTTGACTGGCCGGCCAAACTACATGAGTAAATTGAAAAAAGGGAGGTCCCCCTTAAACAGTACACACAACTGCTGGCCGAACGGGCGGATGATCAATAATATTTTGACAACGGCTTCTAGGGCAGGAGTTGGAAAGGCCTGGTATCGGGCTGAGGGCGCACCATGGACTGTAATGGTAAGCGGCCAGAACCATCCAGAAAGCAATGGCAAACTACTGGATGTACAATGCCAAGAAATCCATAATGGCTAATCTGAATACTACACAAAGATCTGGTGGTGAGGCCCCCAGGCCAGGCAGATCATATTTAACTGGGGAAGAGATCGTTGGCAGCGTCAGTACAGGTAATCGTGATGACGGCCAAAAGCCTGACTGTGTTACCACGGAAAACCATGTCATCGGTCTTAGAAAAATAATCAAAATAGGAACATGGAACGTCAGAAGCTTATACCAAGGAAAACAGTACATAGTGAAGAACGAGATGGAAAGGCTAAACATCGATATCCTGGGCATCTCAGAGCACAGATGGTCGGGCCAGGGACACTTTTTTGATTCCATCAGGAGGAACATTCATATACTCAGGCAAAGAGAGAGGAGGTCAGAGCGGCGTCGGCTTCTACCTGTCTAAAAGGACAGCTGCCTCCCTATTAGGATATAATCCCATAAATGACCGCATTGTCACAATCAGACTGAAAGGAAAAAGAAAGAACATCACAATTATACAAACATATGCGCCAACAGCAGCTGCTGAAGAACAGGAAATTGAAGATTTTTACAATGAACTACAAAATGCATTAGAGAAAGCAAATAAGCAAGATATTAGGATAATAATGGGAGATTTTAATGCCAAAGTTGGAAACGAAAGATTAGAACATGAAAAAAAGAGTGAAAGGAAGTTATGGATTGGGCCAGAGAAATGAGAGAGGAGAACGCTTGACAACATTCTGCCTAGAAAACAACCTAGTCATCACGAATACTCTTTTTATGCAACACCCTAGAAGACTATATACATGGACGTCACCGGACGGAAAAAGCAAGAACCAAATAGATTATATCTTAATACAACAAAGGTGGCGATCTTGTATCTCATCCATCAAGACGTTCCCAGGAGCAGACTGTGACTCCGACCATGAACTTCTTGCTGCAAACTTCAAGATCAAATTGAAAAAAAGTCGTTACAAGCGACAAAGTAATACGTTATGACACAAGCGCCATACCAGAAGAGTACAGTGTTGATATTCAGAACAAATTTGACATTCTTATGGCAGTACAGGAGGAAATGACACCAGATGAACTTGCTAATAACATCAGAGATGTATATATTACAAATGCACAGAGGTTAATTCCTAAAAGAAGTATAAAGAGACGAGAATACATCTCAGACGAAACACTGAAGTTGGTGGTAGAGAGAGAAAAATGAAGTCCAAAAAAGATACAGAAAATCAGGAGTTGTACAAGGAATACACAAAGCAGATTAAAAAACGAGTCAGACAAGACAAACAACAATACATAAACGACACCTGCAGGAAAATAGAGGAAATGCGCGAACAGGGATTGAGTAAGAATATGTTTTCTGAAGTAAGAACATTGAAAAAACAGCAACTTTAAATCATCACCCCGAGCAATAAACGACAAGAAAGGCGACACTCTAACAGAACGTAAAGATATTCTGAACAGATGGAAGGAGTACTGTCAAGAAATGTATACGGAAATAAACAAAGCGGCAGATAACAACGTCATGAATGAAGCGGAACGTGAACCAGAACCTACCATAGAGGAAGTCCGGAATGCAATCAAACACTTAAAAAGTGGAAAATCTCCTGGTTGTGATGAAATAACAGCTGAAATGATACAGGCAGGAGGAGAAGGCAGCGCTCGTATATACCATGCATTATGCTGCAAGATCTGGCAAAGCGGAATTTGGCCCAAGGAATGGAAACGATCAATTTACATACCCTTGCCAAAAAAGGGCAACCTGAAACTGTGCACAAACTACAGAACTATAGCTCTTATAAGCCATGCCAGCAAAATACTTTTACAAATCATAATGAAAAGGATGCAACAAAAGCTAGAAACAGAAATAAATGAAGTACAGGCGGGTTTTCGACCAGGTAGAGGCACTAGAGATCATATATTCAACATGAGGATCATCATAGAAAAGTGTAGAGAATTCAACGTTGACCTACATACTTGTTTCATTGATTACACCAAAGCTTTCGATTGTGTACAACATCAGCAGTTATGGGCTATTATGAAAAATATGGGATTTCCAAACCACCTTATACAACTCATCGCACTGCTGTACCAAGAACAACAGGCAGCCGTAAGAATAGAGGGGGAAACATCAGAATGGTTTGAAGTACAGAAAGGAGTAAGACAAGGCTGTACCCTTTCCCCTTACCTGTTTAACATTTATGCCGAGAATATCATGAGAAACGTAAGAGATGACCAAGAACACACAGAGTTTGACTCATTTAACATCGGCGGGTACCAGATCCCGGAAATCAGATATGCTGACGACACAGTCCTCCTATCGACCAACCCAAAAGGACTTGAACAATTACTTCTGTCCACCAAAAAAACACAGCGAGGCCCAGAATCTATACCTAAACACCAAGAAGACCAAAGTATTGACAACAGACAAAGTAAAGACCAAACCAGAAATTGAAATTGATAACGAAGAACTGGAAAGTGTCAATGAATTCGAATACTTAGGATCAATCATTAACAGCTCTGGCGACTGTGCAGTAGAAATTAAAAGAAGACTTGCAATTGCTTCACATAAGCTAATACAGATGAAAAACCTATGGCAAGGCACAAGCAAAGAAACAAAGTTACAACTGATCAGAGCATGTATATTCCCAGTAGCAACATACGGCTGCGAGACTTGGACACTCAATAAAACAGTTGCAAAAAAGATTACATCATTCGAAATGAAATGTTACAGAAGGATGTTGAGAATACCCTGGACAGAAAAAAAGACCAACAGAGAAGTACTGCACTCACTAAACGTACAGGAACATTGGCTCCTAAATACCATCGCAATAAGGAAGCTGAAATTTTTTTCGGTCATATAAAAAGACATAATAGTCTGGAAAAAACAGTGATGGAAGGCATGGTCCCTGGAAAAAGGGGAAGGGGTCGACCTAGACGACGGTGGACCCAGGACATCACAGAGAGTCTGAACTTGTCTTTGGCTGATGCAGGTCGACTTGCCCAGAATCGTGATGCGTTCAGAGCAGCTGTAATGGAGACAACGTTCTGGAAAGAATACGTCACATGATGAGATAGATTATTCCTGTGGATTTCCATTTTCATTTGTTTTGTATATTCACTACTTTGGGTAAGAAAGAAATAAGTGCTTCATCATTGTGCCAATGACATTTTCTGTTCCAATCACGTTAATAAAATATATTCTATTTTTCTACATTGCTGCGTTTTCCTTGAAACATTACAGTTGGATTATTTGACTAAACCACTATACAAGACATTGCTTTTCACTAACCATAAAAAGGGTACGAACGAACTCTGGGAAGGAAGAATAAAACAAGGTCAAAAATTTCCATCTCAGGCGGACAGACCTGTAACGACTTGAACCAAGAAACGTACAGGAGTTAGCGCTCTTCAAAATATTTACCTGCGCTCAACCATTAACTGAACTGACCCTATCAGGTGACGGACACACACACATTCTTTCATTGATGCAGTAAACACAGCCCGGTTACACGACACTTTGATGCCGCGACCTGCGCACAAATAGCTGCACGGTCACATTACCTTTATCTCCATAATACTGTAGTGGCTTTCGATGACTTTCAATAAGATGTCAGCTCTTCTCAACTCACTGGATACTTTTGGCAGCTTCGTCGACTAGTTTTATGAAGTGTGACTGAAATCTGAGCGGTCCTATATAATTGATTTCCCTACCTATCGGAGACGTGCGCAGACAATTTCTTCCGTCAAACCAATTTTTAAGGAAATTCCGCTGGTTTGTGCAAATTTTCGTCAAATTTTACAATATCTTAAACATAAAACCACGGAGTTATTTCCAACTGTTATACATTGGATGTATTGGTGGTTGTAGTTTATATTCTTAAAATATGATCCGATTCCAAGTGATCATCACCGAGATAGTTCAAATAAACATGTGTGTTAGAATTAGACGAACATGGGCTAAATAAGGAAATATCGCGATAAGGCGATACGCGTGAATCGGATTTTTCCGTAGTTTCCGTGTGTCGCCGATAAGCGAAGGGAGGTAAGTGTCAACAGAAAAGAAAACGTGATAAATCAACAGAGAATTTCTCCAATAATAACATGTAATGTCGTTGCACGAGAGTCAAGCCAGTGCGTGAATATTGTGGTTGGTTTGTTCCTACAGGCAATGTTAGGCTGAGTATTATGTCCGGTGTGCTTGAAAATGTAATTGATGTTCAGGACCGGTGTAGTAGTATAATAAATGTCATGGAGCTGTAACAAGTAGCGCGCGACGTGTTCACTCATACAGGAGTCAGTGTTGTTTAATCACCTATACATGCCACACCCATATTAAAGTCCAGTCATATATTTAAGACAAACAGATGAAAGAAAATAGTCAAAACAGCTTAATAATCAATAAACAAAAACAAACACACCAGTACAAAAACCAAAATACTACACATTAAAAAAAACTACTACGATTACTCAAAATGTAAGGAAGAACCATAAAGTAATACAAACATCACAACACGTGTTAACAAAACCAAGAATTCCAAACACTGTAATAAAAATTGTTACCACCAACAGCAATCACTTGTAAATAACAACAGGTATTTGAATATAACGCAAAACTGACAATAAAATAACAACAGGTATTTGAATATAACGCAAAACTGACAATAAAATAACAACAGGTATTTGAATATAACACAAAACTGACAATAAAATAACAACAGGTATTTGAATATAACACAAAACTGACAATAAAATAACAACAGGTATTTGAATATAACACAAAACTGACAATAAAATAACAACAGGTATTTGAGTATAACACAAAACTGACAATAAAATAACAACAGGTATTTGAGTATAACACAAAACTGACAATAAAATAACAACAGGTATTTGAATATAACACAAAACTGACAATAAAATAACAACAGGTATTTGAATATAACACAAAACTGACAATAAAATAACAACAGGTATTTGAATATAACACAAAACTGACAATAAAATAACAACAGGTATTTGAATATAACACAAAACTGACAATAAAATAACAACAGGTATTTGAATATAACACAAAACTGACAATAAAATAACAACAGGTATTTGAGTATAACACAAAACTGACAATAAAATAACAACAGGTATTTGAGTATAACACAAAACTGACAATAAAATAACAACAGGTATTTGAATATAACACAAAACTGACAATAAAATAACAACAGGTATTTGAATATAACACATACTGACAATAAAATAACAACAGGTATTTGAATATAACACAAAACTGACAATAAAATAACAACAGGTATTTGAATATAACACAAAACTGACAATAAAATAACAACAGGTATTTGAATATAACACAAAACTGACAATAAAATAACAACAGGTATTTGAGTATAACACAAAACTGACAATAAAATAACAACAGGTATTTGAGTATAACACAAAACTGACAATAAAATAACAACAGGTATTTGAATATAACACAAAACTGACAATAAAATAACAACAGGTATTTGAGTATAACACAAAACTGACAATAAAATAACAACAGGTATTTGAATATAACACAAAACTGACAATAAAATAACAACAGGTATCTGAGTATAACACAAAACTGACAATAAAATAACAACAGGTATTTGAATATAACACAAAACTGACAATAAAATAACAACAGGTATTTGAGTATAACACAAAACTGACAATAAAATAACAACAGGTATTTGAATATAACACAAAACTGACAAGAAAATAACAACAGGTATTTGAGTATAACACAAAACTGACAATAAAATAACAACAGGTATTTGAGTATAACACAAAACTGACAATAAAATAACAACAGGTATTTGAATATAACACAAAACTGACAATAAAATAACAACAGGTATTTGAATATAACACAAAACTGACAATAAAATAACAACAGGTATTTGAATATAACACAAAACTGACAATAAAATAACAACAGGTATTTGAGTATAACACAAAACTGACAATAAAATAACAACAGGTATTTGAGTATAACACAAAACTGACAAAAAAATAACAACAGGTATTTGAGTATAACACAAAACTGACAATAAAATAACAACAGGTATTTGAGTATAACACAAAACTGACAATAAAATAACAACAGGTATTTGAATATAACACAAAACTGACAAGAAAATAACAGGTATTTGAGTATAATGCAAAACTGACAATAAAATAACAACAGGTATTTGAGTATAACACAAAACTGACAATAAAATAACAACAGGTATTTGAGTATAACACAAAACTGACAATAAAATAACAACAGGTATTTGAATATAAACAAAAACAGACAAGAAAATAACAACAGGTATTTGAGTATAACACAAAACTGACAATAAAATAACAACAGGTATTTGAGTATAACACAAAACTGACAATAAAATAACAACAGGTATTTGAGTATAACACAAAACTGACAATAAAATAACAACAGGTATTTGAATATAACACAAAACTGACAATAAAATAACAACAGGTATTTGAATATAACACAAAACTGACAATAAAATAACAACAGGTATTTGAATATAACACAAAACTGACAATAAAATAACAACATGTATTTGAATATAACACAAAACTGACAATAAAATAACAACAGGTATTTGAATATAACACAAAACTGACAATAAAATAACAACAGGTATTTGAGTATAACACAAAACTGACAATAAAATAACAACAGGTATTTGAATATAACACAAAACTGACAATAAAATAACAACAGGTATTTGAGTATAACACAAAACTGACAATAAAATAACAACAGGTATTTGAATATAACACAAAACTGACAATAAAATAACAACAGGTATTTGAGTATAACACAAAACTGACAATAAAATAACAACAGGTATTTGAATATAACACAAAACTGACAATAAAATAACAACAGGTATTTGAATATAACACGAAACTGACAATAAAATAACAACAGGTATTTGAATATAACACAAAACTGACAATAAAATAACAACAGGTATTTGAGTATAACACAAAACTGACAATAAAATAACAACAGGTATTTGAATATAACACAAAACTGTCAATAAAATAACAACAGGTATTTGAGTATAACACAAAACTGACAATAAAATAACAACAGGTATTTGAATATAACACAAAACTGACAATAAAATAACAACAGGTATTTGAATATAACACAAAACTGACAATAAAATAACAACAGGTATTTGAATATAACACAAAACTGACAATAAAATAACAACAGGTATTTGAGTATAACACAAAACTGACAATAAAATAACAACAGGTATTTGAATATAACACAAAACTGACAATAAAATAACAACAGGTATTTGAATATAACACAAAACTGACAATAAAATAACAACAGGTATTTGAATATAACACAAAACTAACAATAAAATAACAACAGGTATTTGAATATAACACAAAACTGACAATAAAATAACAACAGGTATTTGAATATAACACAAAACTGACAATAAAATAACAACAGGTATTTGAGTATAACACAAAACTGACAATAAAATAACAACAGGTATTTGAATATAACACAAAACTGACAATAAAATAACAACAGGTATTTGAATATAACACAAAACTGACAATAAAATAACAACAGGTATTTGAATATAACACAAAACTGACAATAAAATAACAACAGGTATTTGAATATAACACAAAACTGACAAGAAAATAACAACAGGTATTTGAATATAACACAAAACTGACAATAAAATAACAACAGGTATTTGAGTATAACACAAAACTGACAATAAAATAACAACAGGTATTTGAATATAACACAAAACTGACAATAAAATAACAACAGGTATTTGAGTATAAACCAAAACTGACAATAAAATAACAACAGGTATTTGAATATAACACAAAACTGACAATAAAATAACAACAGGTATTTGAATATAACACAAAACTGACAATAAAATAACAACAGGTATTTGAATATAACACAAAACTGACAATAAAATAACAACAGGTATTTGAGTATAACACAAAACTGACAATAAAATAACAACAGGTATTTGAATATAACACATACTGACAATAAAATAACAACAGGTATTTGAATATAACACAAAACTGACAATAAAATAACAACAGGTATTTGAATATAACACAAAACTGACAATAAAATAACAACAGGTATTTGAATATAACACAAAACTGACAATAAAATAACAACAGGTATTTGAATATAACACAAAACTGACAATAAAATAACAACAGGTATTTGAGTATAACACAAAACTGACAAATAAAATAACAACAGGTATTTGAATATAACACAAAACTGACAATAAAATAACAACAGGTATTTGAATATAACACAAAACTGACAATAAAATAACAACAGGTATTTGAATATAACACAAAACTGACAATAAAATAACAACAGGTATTTGAATATAACACAAAACTGACAATAAAATAACAACAGGTATTTGAATATAACACAAAACTGACAATAAAATAACAACAGGTATTTGAGTATAACACAAAACTGTCAATAAAATAACAACAGGTATTTGAATATAACACAAAACTGACAATAAAATAACAACAGGTATTTGAATATAACACAAAACTGACAATAAAATAACAACAGGTATTTGAATATAACACAAAACTGACAATAAAATAACAACAGGTATTTTAGTATAACACAAAACTGACAATAAAATAACAACAGGTATTTGAATATAACACAAAACTGACAATAAAATAACAACAGGTATTTGAATATAACACAAAACTGACAATAAAATAACAACAGGTATTTGAGTATAACACAAAACTGACAATAAAATAACAACAGGTACTTGAATATAACACAAAACTGACAAGAAAATAACATTAAATACCCTAACTGACAATTAGGTTAAACATGGTAGACCAAGATGGAGGATGAGCGGAAGCAAAAGATCATGTGATGCTAGCTCGCTCTCCTCCCATTTCCTGTTAGAACTAAGTATGCAGTCAGCGGCTGTAGCAACATTTAGCATTCATTCATTTCGACATTTGATAAGGGAGACTGAGCACTTATGGGTTTGTCCGGGGTCTACGAATGACCAAAAAATTCCAGTAAAAGGAGTTTTCCGAAGATAACCCTTCGCTCAAGATTACTCTTGGCAGATATGTAAATAAGGAGTTTTCTGCCCCAATCTGAGGGAGTCTCACAGGTATTTTAGAATGGCAAGTACAACAACTGGGTCGTCTAAGTTGTTTGTAAACTTTATATTCTCTGCCCACTTCTCTGAGAAATATATTTTTGACTAGTTTTAATGAACCATCAGCTGAAGGTAATTTAGCAAAGTATTAACTTTATAGCTCCGTATATATGTACAGTGTTCTTAAATAAAAAGAGTCATACGGGTGCAGACATCAAATTCACTCACCCAAGTGATCAACTTCAACTAAGTATTTATATTTACATATATAGTATGAGATTTATTCTTGAAATATTTGATCAACAGGGTTAATATGAATAAAATTGATTTGGTCAAGCAAATTAGTTCAGTAATGATGTATCTTCACAGGAAGGTATTATTTTATGGTGGCGTTTTAAAATACTATAGTCGGTATGCTGTGCCAACACTTTGCACTTAGTTTGCAATGTATTGACAGGGATTTGTCGCTGAACTCTGGCTCAGTCACTGCTAGTTCCCAGTGAAGTTTTTACTGTTCCTTCTCAAGTCAGGAGTCGAGTGTCGTGGTAGCACATTCGCTTCTGTGCAGGAGTAATTTCCAAAATGGTCGCCTCTTCGAGTATTCTTTAGACCCGTCTGTTATAGATGTGTCCAGCGTTGAATTCCGGTAACCAGTATCAGAAACTAAGAGATAGATAAAATAATACTTCTCTTAATTATTATGACGCCTGGTGTAAGCACCAGGCGATCTCCGCTTTCCTCCACTATTTCATCTTCCTCTGAATGTTTCTGATTTACCTGAGAATTAATTCTCTGGCCATCGAGGCAGATGAAAAAGTGTTCAGGAGAGCGAAAGCAGACCAATGCATCTTTTGCAGATATATATATATATATATATATATATATATATATATATATATATATATATATATATATATATATATATATATATATATATATATATATATATATATATATATATATTCATTCATTCATAACCCTCCACTCCCAAAGGAGCATAGGCCTTCAACAAACACATGCCAAGTCCTCCTGTCACGTGCCATCATCTCAAGTTCTTTCCATGTTCTCCTCATCATTTTCACCTCTGTTTCCAACTCTCTTCTCCATGTACTTCTTGGTCTTCCTCTGCCTCTCTTGCCCTGGGGGTTCCAGAACAAGGACTGCCTTGTAATGCTATCAACAGGTTTCCTCAGTGTGTGTCCTATCCATCGCCATCGTCTTCTTCTCATTTCTTGTTCCACTGGCACTTGTCTAGTTCTTGTCATCAGTTCCACGTTGGTAACCTTGTCATACCATTTTAATCCCTCTATTCTACGCAAGCACCCATTTATGAAAGTCTGTAGCTTTTTGGTTGTTGTCTTTGTTGTGTATATATATATATATATATATATATATATATATATATATATATATATATATATATATATATATATATATATATATATATATATATATATATGAAGTCATCATCCTCTTTCTGCTCTCTATGGAGCATGAGGCTACCTCTGCTAGTGATTTCTTGTGAGGAAACCCATACAAAGCAGTCAAGAGCTCTTGCAGTGGTGGTTTATGTGACAAGTTCTTCTGTGTGATGAATTTGCCAGCCTGATACGCAACTGTACATCAATAAGCTATTCATATATGTTAAATGCAAATATAAAATAAGAAAATGTACATGTTACAACTTACCCCAATATTGTTAAATGTTATCCAGACTTTTAATGCATAGTAAGGCCGTCGTATGTCCTGCAACTGTTTAAGATGCAGTATTCCCTCAGTTAGTTAATGTTACTGATTACGGTATACTTCTAACTATTGAAACTTGAGGAGGTTTCCTTGGACATGACGCTCGCAGTATAATAAATGAAGTTTTACACTTTTAATTTTATACCTTTCTTCTAATCACTTTGGGCTGTCCTATAATGGCATCCTTATTACCAACTCCTATCCAGGCTGTTCGTGATCTCCTTTGACGACGATGGAACTGCAGTAAGGAAATCTTCAAAACTTTCTAGGTTTTAAAGTTAAAATTTTGCCCACGCATAACGTATTCTCGTGAGTTTCTCTTGAGGGAAACCCAATCACAATTTAGTTTAGTTTATGTTACAATTCTAAATCAACCACACGGTAAGGTATCTTATTTTAGTAAATGTTACCCCCTACCCATCACCATGAAAATTATTGACATGACCATATAAGGTTTTGCAACGTAAGTGGTACATGTCATCCGACCTGCCCTAATGATTAAATCTGATAATTTCGTCTCCGAGGTTGCACTGTCTTTTCCCATCCCTATTATTAAGACAAGACATCTTGCCGGAGCTGATTATATTATCTCCTCGTGTCCTAATACTTAAGATTGTTAATAGACCTGCCGAAAATTATTACGTGATAAGGTTGGAGTCAAAAATTTTTAAACCAAGATAGCGCTAAAAATGGGCGATTGGTGCAATCATGGTTAGACATTTAGACCCAAGTTATCTTTAATCACCGTCTCTGGTTAATACGCCAACATTTTGTTAGACGCTTCTACCGGGCTGGACTGAGCAAATCACTCGCTCATATATCAATCGCCTAACTGTATAAACCGTAAGCCGGCGACAATTGGCAAACCAAATGTTGATTTGACCGTAATGTCTCACCTAGCTAATCGTTGTCTGTCCACGATCAAAGGATAGCATGTCTTGCATGATCAAGCCTAAGACGTGTGGGTTGACGATATGTGCCCACTGAGGATTATATAATATCGGTAGACTGAGGCGCAAAAGTAAGATAATGCACAGATGAAAAGGAAAAAGGAATGATTGAATAAAAACTAACAGAGAGGAATGTAGAAATGGAAATTGGACGAACAAATAGGATGGTTGTTTCGTCATAGGGTATGCCCCGAGTGCAATAATGTCATTCCTGATCAACGATAACATTGAGTTATTAGGTCTGCTGTGCGCATTGTGGCCCTGAAGGGTATTCTCTGAATAATCTGGTCTGTGACTACTAGGGATATTTGAGCTTGTTTAGTCATTGTCCATGACTCGATCCTTCATGATAGGATTGGCTTTACGTACAACTGAAAGAAGGGAAACAACTCACTTTCTTACAGTCCTCCACTCCTCCACTTCTGTTTAATTAGTCCCAATAAAATTTCAGTTGTTGTCTTTTCCCTGATGGTTTTGATGAGCGATCTATTAACACCCGCAGCTGGGGCAATACCTCGTCATTTGTTTTTCTTCTCTGTCCACTGATTATATCTCAGTATCCTTCTCAAAACCACATTTCCGCTGCCTCCAGTTTTTGGGTTCACCATTGATTACTCCATTGTCCAGCATTCGCTCCATATAAAAGAACGGACACACACGAGCCCCCTTAGTAAGAGCGAATTTTTGTGCTATGAAGTGATTTTTATCTGTATTTTCATTACGTTGCTCATCCTAGTAAAGGATTCTTTGGATATGGCGATCCTTTTCTTTATCTCTGTGTCACATCTGCCATCTGATGTCAATGTGTAGCCTAAATATTTAAAAACATTGACTTATTTGATTTTTTCTCTTGTGCTGTTCAAAGAGCATACTGGTATTTGTATCTTCTTAGAAACTACCATGTATACAGTTTTGCTGACATTGAAAGATAATCCTTTCATCTTGCTCGCATCCACTACTTTGTCTAGAATGATTTGTAGATTTTCCTCTGACTCTGCTATTAAAACTGCGTCATCTGCATATCTCAGATTGTTGACATCTCGTCCTCCGACTTTAATTCCCTCGAGGTGTTCAATGTTTCGAAGTATCGTCTCGCTGTATATGTTGAAAAGATCAGGTGATAGCACACATCCCTGTCTAACTCCTACCCTAATTGCTCCGAACTCACTTAGTTCCCCTAAAAATCCGATCGCAGATTCCTGCTCCCAATATATGTTCCTCATTATCCTAAGATCTTTCCCGTCTATATTTAGTTCATGTAAAATGTCAAAAAGGTCTTGGTGTTTCACTTTGTCAAAAGCTTTTGAGTAGTCTATAAAGCATAGATAAAGGTCTCTTTAATATATCCCTAAATATACTAAGGATAGTAAAAGGTAATGGATGGGGGGCCAGCAATAAAATAATGCTTATGTTCTACAAGTCTTTCATCAGGAAGAAACTAGATTATGCCAGCATAGTCTATGACTCAGCTGTCTCTTCTAACAAAGCAAAACTAGACAGAATTAAAAATGCAGCCATGAGAACCATTACAAGTGCATTTATATCAACACCAGTAGAAGCACTAGAAATAGCTCTTGGCATACCGTCCCTTGGTCTAAGACGGAAAGAACTAAGATTAAATTATTGGAGTCAAAGTAGGCACCATGAAGTGACCCACACCAGCACATAAAAGACAATTTGTCAAAAACCGAACCAAGTGTAATGGGAACGTCCCCTACAATAAAGAAAGATATCCAACAGGGTGGAGAACTACAAGAAGATTCTAAAACAGTTCAAAGACCTGTCAAACACAATTAAAAAAAGTAATAAATATAGAAGCAAGTGGGCAACTAGGTGCAGGAGTAGTAATACCACAGTGGGGAATTAAGAAGAGCTATAGTGTAACTGAAGGGGCTTCGATTTTTACCGCAGAGATGGTAGCAATTCTAAAAAGTTTAGAAATAATCGAAGATAACCCACCAGAAGCTGTTACGATATTTACATACTCACTATCATCACTACAAGCACTAGAACACCCAGGTAAATGTAGCCGGCCAGACATAAAGGAAGAAATTATTGCAATTAATACATCACTAGAGAACAGAGGATGTAGTATGAGGCTAGTGTGGGTTCCAGCACACATAGGTATAGCTGGTAACGAGTCAGCAGACCAGAACGCCAAAAATGGAAGGATAAGTAAAAACAATATAAGAGCAGGACTGGGAAGGTCGGAGATCAAGAGCCAAGTGAAGCTAACTATAAACGAGGAATGGAAGACAACATGGAAGAACAGTAGAAATGCAGACACGCATTCAAACTGCTGAAAGAACCCACAAGGACGTGCCAGGTCAGAGAAGAATTAAAGATACCATCGAACAAAAAGCTGTGGCGTCTCCGTCTCGGTGCAGCATACTTTATGATAGAGGAACCACACTGCCAAGAATGTCAGGAAGAGAATGACATAGACCACTACCTGATCCACTGTAAAAAGTACGAACAACAAAGGCTTGAATTAAAAAACTTACTATAGAAATCACAATATAGACATGACAGGTGATAAGGTTTTAAGTATAGATGCCCCAGGAGATGCCCAATCAATACTTAAAAGATATATACATAAAACATGGAACGAGAAGAGGCAATAACGGTCAGCTGTTAAGTGCCCGCTCTCCACCCATCACCTCTTCAAAACAACAACCTTTGTACATCAATACGTATCTCCATGAGCATTGATAATGTAAAAATTGCATTTCTGGTACCTTTATCAGCAAAAAAAAAACCAATTGAGCCTCAGAAATTTCTGGTCGTATTCCGTTTCTTGTCCTTTCCATTACAATGCGAAGGAGTATTTTGGTGACATGGCTCATTAGGCTGATTGTTCTATGTGATTCACATTCTGTTGTTCGTAGTTTTTTAGATAAAGTGATGAATACAGATATGCAGATGTTTGGGGGTATCTCTCCTGTATCATATATCTTGTTCAGGAGTTTTGTTATTTCCTCTATGCCAAGTTCTCCTAGTGCTTCATAGATTTCTACAGGAATATTGTCAGGCCCTGGTGCTTTACCATGTTTCATTTTCTTAATAGCATATTCAACCTCGTCTTTCAATATGGGTGGACCTTCCATGTTTTTTCTTATGTTTGGTTTATCGCCTCTATCATCATCATATAGCTCCTCTATATATTCTGACCATCTATATACAATATCTTCCTGGTCCATTAGAATATGTCCTTCCTTTGACTTTATACATCCTGTTTGAATGCAGGTACGCTGCGCTGATATTTCTCTTACATTTTTGTGCATAGTTTTATTATCACTGTTTTTGTTGCTCTCGATTTCTTCGCATTGCGCGTTGAGCCATTCCTCTTTAGCCACGTTGTATTTCTTCTTTATTTCTCTATTTAATTTTTGATATTCTTTGTCATCATTTTTCGCCAGTCTTCTCGATTCCATGAGGTCTAAAATTTCTTGTGTCATCCATTTTTTATGTTCCTTTTTCCCTGGATTGGGAATATGTTCTTGCATTGACATCTCAATACATTTACTGAATTCCTGCCATCTCTCCTCTATCGATGTAAGGCCAGCGAGTGCTTCGAATTTATTCCTTACCGATATGGTGAACTTTTCTCTCATATCCTCATTGGTCTTCAACATGTTTGTTTGGAACTTGGGGATTCTTTTTGATTTCTTGAGTATTTTCAGTTTCACTCTTAGAAGCCTATGGAAAATACTGAGGGCTTATGGAATTCCTAGCTGCATTGTTTGCATTATAAGAAGCTTCTATTTCTAACTTTACATGCAGTGTTGGGTTGAGTAATCTAACTTTCGAGGTAAAGACAGGAGTACGACATGAATGCCCCTTATCAACCACTCTATTTTTGACAGTCACATACTGGGTGATGCGCCAGACAACAGAGGGCAGTCCAAGAGGAATTAGATGGAGAACATTTTTTACACTGGAAGACCTGGAATATACGGATGACATGGCACTACTTGCACATTCACATCAACCCATCCAAGTAAAAACCAATAGATTGAATAATTATAGCCAGCAGGTGGGTCTGAACATCAATCTGAAGAAGACAGAGGTCATGACACTCAATGTGGGCAATCCTGAGCCAATAACAATAAGGAACCAGAAGCTAGAACAGACAGACACATTAACATACTTAGGATGCATAGTAACACCTGACGGTGGAACAAGCAAGGACATCATCAACAGAATGAATAAAGCGAGAACAGCCTTTGCTAGTCTCAACATCTGGAAGTCTTACCAGTACAGCACAAACACCAAATTAAGATTATATGAAAGCTGTGTACTTTCTGTGCTTCTCTATGGTGTGGAATGTTGGAGAGTAACAGAGAAGAAAATGTCGAAATTGTCCTCTTTCCACACAACATGCCTAAGGAAAATTTACCAAAACTAGTTATTCGGAGTAACCAAGAGGACATGCACACCATCATAGCTGGCAGACGCTGGAGTTGGGTTGGCCATGTCCTCAGAAGGGACCCTGATGCCATTATAAGAACAGCTATGCTGTGGACCCCCGAAGGAAAGCGAAAGAGAGGCCGACCAAAAACAACTTGGCGGAGAACTGTGGAGGCTGAGATGCAAAGAATGAGCCAGAGTTAGTGATGGCCACTGACTGCTTTGACAGTCTGTGGCTAAGGATCAAAGAAGAAGACGATGTATGGAGGAATCATGTTAAGCTGGTCTATTTAGAATTTCTTTGAAATGTTACATGCATCTCCTTATTTGCTCTTTTATATTGCTAAGGAATCTTTTCATTCTTGTCTGAAGTAAAAAATTGGTTTGGTTGTATTTCGACCTCTACACCTCACGGTAGAAGGGAAACGACTAAGTAAGTAAGTAAGTATTTCGCTGTTAGTTTCTTTGTGCTGTTGTACATGTGCTTTATGTTTCCATTGGCTGCAGCTTCCTATGCCTCTTAACCAACAAGAATGTGATGATGACTGACTACAGTTCAAAGTTCAATCAAGGTTCTCAACATCCAGCTAGGTTACAGTGACTCCACCAGTCAGTTGTCAGACGTTATAATCTCGTCATTGTGCTCTTGCTTTCACAAACATATTTTTGTTGAGACTTTGATTGGTGGTTGGGTATTAGTCAACTTTGATTGGTGGTTGGGTATTAGTCAACTTTGATTGGTGGTTGGGTATTAGTCAACTTTGATTGGTGGTTGGGTATTAGTCAACTTTGATTGGTGGTTGGGTATTAGTCAACTTTGATTGGTGGTTGGGTATTAGTCAACTTTGATTGGTGGTTGGGTATTAGTCAACTTTGATCATTGGAGAGTGACCACGTGTTATCCTGTACGAGTGAAGCCTAGAAAGAAGCGACCATTCACCTCTGGCAATGTAGGCTACAACATAAACCAGACGGCAGCTTTACGTTTAACGTTTGTCGCTCTCCATTCATCAACTGTGGCAATAGTTTTCCTTCTGCTCTCACAGATTTCTATGACCTCAAGCGTGTATGAACTATTTTTATGTTAAGGAATATTTTGGTACTTCAGTTTCTTTGATTGCGAGATATTAATAGCACCATAAGTCACGCTAACGTACGCTGGGGCTAAAATTAGTTCACACGCCACGTTAAACCAAGTGGGGGAGAGAGGTAGAATCATTGTATGATGTTTATAAATGTAAATACATGTTTGAGACCAACGTAACGGAATTCGAATATTAGCATTCAAGTTCCGTTTGCTGTGGCAACATGACCTACTTAGACCGAACGTCGGACACCTGTAAAGAGGTCACACCTGGTCCCGAACAAATGAGCTGGTGACGTCAATCTTTCTAATGTTCTTGCAACATATTAATGGTAACTTCTACCATTGGAGATTGTGATAGTTTCCTGTCCGTGGGAGACAGAAGGCTTATGTACAGCGAGATTGTGACAGCTACCAGCCCATGGGGGATAGGATGTCTTGTGTCCAGCAATATATCTACATCTCCTCATAGAATCATATCGTGCCCTACATAACCACATCGTGCCCTATTTAACCACATCGTGCCGTACATAACCTACGTAACCATATTGTTCCCTACGTAACCAAATCGTGCCCTATATAACCATATCGTACCCTACATAACCATATCGTGTCCTACATAACCAAATCGTACCTTACATAACCATATCGTGCCCTACATAACCATATCTTGCCCTACATGACCACATCGTTACCTACATAACCATGTCGTGCCCTACATAACCATATCGTGTCCTTCATAACCAAATCGTGCTTTACATACCCAAATAGGGCCCTACATAACCACATCGTGACCTACATAAAACCTGTCAGAAATGTGAATGGATGAAGCTACTGTGTTTTCTTTATACCGTATACATAGAACGCGTGTCCCCTACCTCCACCCCCGGGAGACACAAAATGGGACGTAGGAAGAAAACTACCACTTCTTACACCAGGCATTTTGTAAGAAACGACTAATATAATGTTGTACATATGTAATATTAATGTTGTACATATATAATATAATGTTGTACATATATAATATAATGTTTTACCATAATTATATTTATTACATCAAGTGCAAAGGTTTGACTCAAAACATTGTGGTGGAGCTACTTCCAAGGGTTATCAGTGCAAGAGTTGACTCAAAACATTGTGGTGGAGCTACTTCCAAGGGTTATCAGTGCAAGAGTTGACTCAAAACATTGTGGTGGAGCTACTTCCAAGGGTTATCAGTGCAAGAGTTGACTCAAAACATTGGGGTTGAGCTACTTCCAAGGGTTATCAGTGCAAGAGTTGACTCAAAACATTGTGGTGGAGCTACTTCCAAGGGTTATCAGTGCAAGAGTTGACTCAAAACTT